>OZ012737.1:590160019-591360019 GCA_963859935.3 Lathyrus sativus | reverse complement strand
ACACATCCAGTGCTTTGTCTTTACATCCAGCAAGATAGTGTGTAAGTTCATTGGGTTTGTAAGTTTTTGAGAAGATTGGAAATCCTGAAATTGGAACCCTTATAGCATTAATGTCATCAATTATTGGTATAGTAGCTCGACGAGAGATCTTTTTAATAAGCTTCATATTCAACAAATTCTTAGCCCAACAATTTTTTCAAGATTTCTTTACTAGTTCATCAGCCTGTCCAGCAACTAATAAACTTTCAACAATTCCAGAATAAATGAAAATATCAGAAATGAGTCTGCCGTAAGGAATGTGATTCCCCTTTTTGGCAAATCCAGTTCTTGAGGCCATTATTGAGTCTCTTAGGAATCTGAACAAAATGACTGGGAGATGTATCCTCCTTCCTTTCAAAAGGAAGTATCAGACATACATTTGAGACATATTTATGTAATCGGAAGAATGAGCAGGATGACGGTGGTAAATACTTCCCAACATCATCCTGAACCAAACTCTTAAATGGTCTTTTAAGAAGGAAGATGAAGGATCTTTCTTAGAATCCAGAATAGTTGCTTCTTTGAAGATGGATTCATTGACTTTTTATTCCCTTTGTTTATCAGCTTGAACATTATGGATTCTCAACCCTTGACCTTCATAAGAGATCAAACCACAGATAGTCTTTTATGTGATAATGATGCGTTTTCCAAACACAGAGGAGACAATGACATTTCTAGTTACATGTATCCAGAAATCTTTCACTAAGACAGTGAAGGTGGGTCCTTGCGATCTTTCAAAGTACTCGTTCCATCCTTGAAAACTTAGTAATTGGGTAAGGTCACACCCGTTATCCTTAAGATTTTTGAAATCCACTATGGTTTCACAAAGAACATGAAGATCGTCTACTGGCGTGTCGAGAGTGATAACAAGTGTCTCTGGAATACTGGACTTATTTCCTTGTTGTTGAAGATCCATTGAAGACGATGATGGAGTTTTTCTCGGAGCATAAAGGGTTTTAGGGTTTCTAATAAAAAGTGTGGGAAGTGAAAGAGTAGCGTAGTATGTGATAGTGATATGTGAGTATCTATAAAAGATTTTAGATTATGAAAAGGTGGGAGTGATAGGAAATAATTACTTGAACCTAGTCTCAAGAAATCACAATGCTCGAGGTGTCTTTTCAACAGTAAAATATGATTTGATTTTGGACAGATGTCACAAGAAAATCATAGTCGCCTGTTCAAAAATGACACGTTTGATGTTCCCAAGGTCAAGAATACCAAAAGATATCTGACTAGACAAGTTTCTGACTAAGGCATCTTCTAACTTGTAGAAGTATCGTCAATCAGAAGATCATTAAATAAAAGAGAAATAATCTGCTTAATCTTCAGAATCTTATCTCAGATGTTCTGGTAATCTGACACATTAAAAAACATGATCTACTCATTCTAGACAAGGTTTTATAAATAGATTTTCCAGAATGAATACGAATCTATCCTCAACAAGGGGTTTTGTGAAAATATCAATCCACTGGTGATCTGTATCCAAAAACTTTAATTGAAAAACACCCTTCTGAACATAGTCACATAAAAAGTGATGTTTTATTTCAATATGTTTTGCCCTAAAATGCAAGATAGGATTTTTATATTAACATATAAAAGAAGTATTATAATAGAAAATAGGAATGTTACTCTCATATATCTAGAAATCTTCTAGTTGATTCTTCATCCAAAGTATTTGAGTGTTGCACAATGATGGTGAGATATATTCTGCCTCTACAGTAGATAGTGCAATAGTTGATTGTCTTTTACTAGCCCAGGAGACGAGGTTATTACCCAGAAACCGACAGTTTCCATAAGTACTTTTTCTTTCTATTTTGTCTCCAGCATAATCTGCATCACAATAACCAGAAAGTTTGTACTATGATTTTTTCTTATACATCAAGCCAAGGTTAGTTGTTCATTTTAGATACCATAGGATCCTCTTAATATCTGTTAAGTGAGTTTCACTTGGATCTGATTGGAAATAAACACGGAGACAAACATTGAACAGAATATCTGGACTAGAAGCAATTAGATACAAAAGATAGCCTATCATACCATGATAGAGCTTCTGACAAACCTTTTTACTTACTTCTTCTTTCTCTAGAATGCATGTAGGATGCATTGGTGTCTTTGTTGGTTTACTATCTAACATATTGAACTTCTTCAGAAGTTCTCGTGCATACTTGCTTTGATGAATGTACGTTTCTTTTGAATGTTGATCAATCTGAATTCGCAGAAAGAATCTGAGTTCACCCATCAGACTGATTTCAAATTCAGTTTGCATTAACTTAGAAAATTCCTTGCACAAGGAAATATTAGTAGAACCAAATATAATATCATCAACATAAATTTGCACAACCAAAATGTCATTTTTAAAGGTTTTGCAAAAGAGTGTTGTATCCGTTTTTCCTCTGGTAAAATCATTTTCCAAAAGAAAGTTACTTAGCCTTTTATACCAAGCTCTGGGAGCCTGTTTCAGACCATATAATGATTTTTTAAGTTTGAAAACAAAATCTAGGTTTTCGTAACTTTCAAAACCAGGAGGTTGGTTTACATACACTTCTTCAAAAATATATCCATTTAAAAATGCACTCTTTACATCCATCTGATAAAGAATGATGTTATGATTAACAACAAAAGAAACTAATAATCAAATAGATTCTAACCAGGCAATTGGTGCAAAGGTTTCAGTATAGTCTATCCCTTCTTGCTGACTATAAGCTTATGCTACCAGTCATACTTTGTTTCTTACGATTTCACATTTCTCATCAAGCTTGTTTCTGAATATCCATTTTGTTCCAATGACGTGGACACCTTCAGGTTTCTGAACAAGATCCCAAACATCGTTTCCGGCGAATTGATTTAGTTCTTCTTGCATGGCCAAAATGCATTCATTCTCTTGGAGAGTTTTATCAATTGTTGTTGGCTCTATTAAATACACTAAACCAAGAAGAGTTTCCTCAAAAGGTTTTAATGATGAACAAGTCTAACTATATCAACTTTGTCACCCAGAATCAATTCTTCAGAATGAGAAGTCCTTAGTTTATTTTTCTTCTAATGAGTTGGACTATTTGCTGTTTCTGGTGAGATTGTATCTGATTCTGTAGTTTCTGCATCTTTGTCTTCTTCATTAGAATCTTCTTCCTTGGATTTTGATAAGGTAATCTTCAGATCTATAAACGTTTCAACTAGCTTTGACTTTTCAAAGTCAAGCTTATCATTGAATCTGACATGACTTGATTGCTCAACAATTCGTGTTTCTGTGTTATATATTATGTAGCCTTTAGAGCGTTTAGAGTATCCTAACAATAAACACTTTTGAGCTTTAGAGTCAAACTTGCCAATATTCTCATTAGTGTTCAACATAAAATATATACAACCAAAAGGATGAAAATATGAAATGTTGGGTTTTCTATTCTTCCACATTTCATATGGAGTCTTACCCATAATAGGTATGATAGAAATCCTGTTCTGAATATAACATATTGTATTTACTGCCTCTGCCCAGAAATGCTTAGCCATGTCAGTTCCTTGGATCATATTACGAGTCATTTCTTGCAAAGTCCTATTCTTCATTTCCACTAGTTCATTATGTAATGGAGTTCTGGGACAGGAGAAATCATGGGAAATGCCATGGGAATAAAAGAGATTCTCAAAGTATTTGTCCTCAAAATCTCTATCATGATCACTTCTGGCTTTGACAATTTTGCAATCCTTTTCAGTTTGCACTTGTGAGAAAAAGGTAGAAAACACAGAATGTGACTCATCCTTATGTTTCAAGAATTTTACCCATGTTCATCGATTATAGTTATCAACAATAACTAATCCATATTTCTTTCCACTGATTGAGGCAGTGTTCACTGGTCCAAACAAATCAATGTGTAGAAGTTCTAATGGTCTAGAAGTAGAAACAACATTTTTTGCTTTGAAGGATGTTTTGGATAACCTTCCTTTCTGATATTCTTAACAAAGAGCGTCTGAATAAAATTTTAGATTTGGTAAGCCTCTGACTAATTCAAACTTATTTAGTTGGTAAATCTTTCTCATGATAACATGGTCCAAACGTCTATGCCATAACCATTTCTCCTTATTAACAGACATTAAGCATTTGACATTCTGTTCCTTAAGATCAGAAAGTCTAATCTTGTAAATGATATCTCTCCTCTTTCCATTAAAAAGGATTGAGTAATCCTTCTGACTAATAGCCTTACAGGAATTTTGATTAAAAATGATATCATAATCATTGTCACTAAGTTGGCTAATAGTCAATATGTTATGCATCAAACCATAAACTAAAAGAACATTAGTAATAGAAGGAAGTTTACCATTACCAACAGTTCCAGAGCCAATGATTTTACCCTTCTGGTTTCCTCCAAAATCGACGAAGCCTCTAGGCTTAAGTTCCATACTTTGGAACATATGCCTTCTTCTTGTCATGTGTCACGAGCAACCACTGTCTAGGTATCATGATTGGTGTTTCAACTGAGTTGCTAAGGATATCTGCAACATAGATAATCTTATCCTTAGGTACCTACTATTTGGGTCCTCTCTTGTTAGTTTTGCCAAAGTATTTAATAACCTTGGGCTTATGTGCAACAGGATAATCAAGTGGAATTTGTGCATGATATTTAGATTTAAAAATAAATTTCTGTGTCTGTGAAAGTGCTTTCACAAGCTCAGTGTCAGAGGGAACAAAATAATCATAAAGAGGTTTTGGTTTCACAGGTTGACTTTCATCATATTCAAATGATTTTGTACACCGTAAACCTTTCTTACCATTTCTGCTAACTCCATAGATCATGGAACCAATCTTACTTCTATCTATGCTTTTAGCTAGAAAGTGTTGGAATGCTCTATCATACTTATTGACATAACAAGTATCAGAGACATTTGAGACCAATTCTTCTTCTAGTTTAGAAACTTTTCTTTTTAAGGTACAACTACTATTTTTGAAAGAAAAAACATTTTAATTCAAAAAAGAATTATTTTGTTCAAGCTTATCTCTGGCTTCAGAAGTAAATGCATGAGATTGTTTAAGATTTTTGTATTTACTTTGAAGAGCTAGATATTTTTCCACCATTTTTGAAAGACAAGACTCTAATTCATAAAGAGAGAGTTTATATAATACCTCTAAGTTAGATTCAGAGTCGCATTCTGATTCTGATAGTGTTTCGTCTTTGGTTCTTCAGAGGCCTTGGCGTTAACTGTTGTTGCCACTAGTGTAACATTTGCCTGTTCTTCATCAGATTCTTCTTTTTCACAATTAGAGTTGTCCCAAGTTGCTATGAGTCCCTTCTTAACTTTGGTGAAGTTCTTATTTGGCTTTTTGTCTTTAAGCTTTGGACAATCATTCTTGTAATGACCTGGCTCATCACACTCATAGCAGATGACTTCTTTTCTAGAGCTCTGCTTCTTCTGTACAAATGATGAGTCAACATGACTTTTGTTTCTTCTTAATCCTATGAACTTTCCTTGCCTATGTTTCCAGAGTTTGTTGACCCATATGGAGATAAGTGATAGCTCGTCTTCTGAGTCTTCATCAGAATCTTCTGATTCTTGCTCAACTTGATAAGCCTTTGCCTTTTCATATTTAGACTTAAGAGCAATAGATTTAGTTTTCTTATGAGGTTTATCTTGCTCCAGTTCTATCTCATGACTTCTTAAAGAACTAATAAGTTGTTTATGACTTATACTATTCAGATCCTTGGATAGTTTGAGAGAAGTTACCATAGGTCTACATTTCTTGGGAAGGCTTATGATGATATTTTTCACATGATCAGCAGTTGAGTGTCCTTTGTCCAGAACTTTAAGTCATGCGACTAGCATTTGAAATCTTGAAAACATATTCGCAACTATTTCATCATCCTCCATTCTGAATGCCTCATATTTCTGGATTAAGGCTAGCGCCTTTGTCTCCTTAACTTGAGAATTTCCTTCATGAGTCATTCTTAGAGAATAAAAAATAGACTTGTCAGTATTTCTGTTTGTTATCTTCTCATACTCAGTATAAGAGATAACATTCAGCAGTATAGTTATTTCCTTGTGATGAGTCTTGTAATATTTCTTTTCTTGGTTGGTCATTTCACTTCTTGATACTTTTACTCCTTCATCAACAACTGGGTGAGTATATCCATCAACTACAATATCCCAAAGATCTACATCATAACCAATAAATAAACTTCCATATCTATCTTTCTAGTAGTCAAACTTTTTACCATCAAATACTGGTGGTTTGGCACTATAATGGTCTTTCTCATCTTGAATAAGATTAACATTAGTTGTAGCCATGATATCTCACACAAATACTGGATCGATACTGAACATGGTGAAGTGTTGATAAAACTTTTTATCACAATCAGAATCGGAGCTATGATGCCAATTGAAGGTTGAGAAAAGCACAAGAAATGGGGGTTTAAATTGGGTTTTCAAAAATAAAAGCTTTTTGTGAAACTCAAACAAAGATCACAAATAGACTAATCAAGAAATAAAGACACACGATACATCCTGGTTCATTTGAAAATTATCAAGCTAATCCAGTTCACCCGCCAAGGTGATTTTGCTTTATACGTAAGAACTTAATCCATTATAATCAACAGATAACAACGCACTAGCAACCATTGTTGACTAACAACACAAATAACCGTCTCTTAAGGATTTTGACCCAATTGGTTCCCTAAGGAATTACAATCTGCACAAGCAACCACTGGTGACTAACAATACAAACAACTGTCTCTTCTTAAGGATTCAGACCTAACCGGTCCCTTAAGGAGTTACAAACAATAGTTTGAACAAAGATGTTTATAATGAAATTTCTTCTAAACAAGCAGATATAAACACTATTAATAGCTCAAATGTCTTAAATACATTAATACAATATAAACAAAATTCTTCTTTGTATTGTGGTGCTTCAATAATGTAGCTTCAGTTCTTCATGGATTGCTTTCAATCAAAGTGTAACATTTGTATTAATCATTGTAGAGCTTATTAATCTCTTCAAGTAATTAAGTCCTTATATAGCCAGAAAAAGATCTGTTGGAGAGCAGATCAAGAATATCCTTTAGGTAGCTGGAGACTTGAAATAATGTCGTTACACAAAGATGAAAATAGTACACAAAAGTTGTCTTTTATACCACCAACTCAGGGTAGTGGAATGGTAGTGGAATGAGATGTTTAAAATGTAATATGTATTATTTTTCCTCGTAGACATTTGAGTTTCTCTTCTTTACATCAGAGGCTTCTTAATAGAGATGATTGAAGCATGAGTAGAAGAGTTAATCAGTAGATCTTCAGAGTCTTGAGTCTTCATAATCTTCAGAACTTGTTCACCAGAACCTTGTCTTCAGAACTATAAGCACTCAGTCTTCAGAACCTTTGCTTACTTATAACTTAAGTATTCAGAGTCTTCAGAAGACGTTCAACAGAACTTTGTCTTCAGCACTTATTCTTCAGAAACTCAAGTCTTCAGAGTCTTTAGAACTTTGTTCAATAGAACCTTGTCTTCAGAGTCTTCAGCACTTAATCTTCAGAAGATAATGACTTCAGAAGCTTGAAAGCCTTCAGAAGTAAAGTATTAAAGTCATGATCAGAAGCAGAAACCAAGAGAACATTGCAGCAGCAACATATTGTCATCTTAGAATCTTTCTAAATGAGAGTAGATCAGAAGCCGACTTGCTTCTTGTAGCACAAAAGCGACTTTGGTCAGATCAGAGTAATCGTTGAATATGATCTTTATCAGAGTCAGAACCTGTTTGTTAATTTTTCAGAAAAATAAACGTTAGAGTACTAAAATTGTTCTCACACAAATACCACTTTGTTATTATCAAAACTTAGATATATCCTGCAGAACCAAATCTTCTTCTAATAAAGGACATTAATGTAGATAAAAAGGAAAGCTCACACGAGGAAGACAAACAAGAGACCACGAATCAACTGCCTCAAGACTGAACGATTGCAAGAGATCATATGTTGGACTAAATTGATACTGGAGATATTAAATAAGGTGTAAGTAATATATCTCAGGTTAATAATTCTTGTAAGAAATCTGTTTTCACTTCTCATATTGAACCTAAGAGGATATTTAATTCCTTACTTGGCAAGAAATGGTTACTTGTTATGCAAAAAGAACTTATCCAATTTCAATCTAATGACATTTGGGACCTTGTTCCGTATACAATTGATAAAAGCATCATTGGCACTAGATGGGTATTTAGGAACAAGATGGATGAAATTTTTGTAATTATTATAAATAATGGATAATGGAAAAATGGTATAGTCAAGCTGAAGGAATAAATTACGAGGCGACTTATGCTCTTGTAGCTCATCTATAAGCTATGCAACTCCTTTTAGAATTCTCTTGCTTCTTGGATACTAAGCTTTATGAAATGGATTTTAAATTTGCTTTTCTTAATGCCTACATAAATGAAGAAGTTTATGTATCTCAACCTTCTATTTTTATGGATCACAAAAACTCTAACTATGTTTTTAAACTCAAATGAGCCATATATGGTCTCAAACAAGCTCCAAAGGCTTGGTATGAACGAGTGAGTGAATTTTTACTCAAACAAGGATTCAATTGTGATAAAGTAGACACCACTTTGTTTATTAGATACAAAGCAAAACATGTTCTTTTAGTTCAAATATATGTCGATTATTTTAGGTTCTACTAATGTATCTCTTTGCCAAGAGTTTACAAGTTTGATGCATAGAGAATTTGAAATGTCTCTCATGGGAGAGCTTATATTTATTAGGATTACAAATAGAGAAATCTATATAAGGAAATTTCATAGACCAAACAAATTATTGCTTAGAGCTTCTCAAGAAGTTTGATATGTGAAATTCAAGGAGCATTTCAACTCCCATGGCGTCAAACATATTGATTAACAAAGACAATAATTGAGTAGAGATCAAGATCACCAAATATAGAGGTATTATAGGTTCTCTACTCTATTTAATGACAAGTAAGCCATATATTATGTTTAATGTGTGTGTGTTCCAGATATCAGGCTTCACCTAGGGAATACCATTTTAAGATCATAAAAAGAATTGTGAGGTATCTTAACAGAACCTTGCATCACAATTTTTGGTTTTCTAAAGGTAGCACATGTAGCTTAGTAAGTTATTTTGATTCTGATTTTGCGGGGTGCAAGTCGGATAGGAAAAGCACTAGTGGGACTTGTCATTTATTTTTAAACTATTTATTTTCTTGGCATAAAAAGAAGCAGCATATTGTTGCCTTTTCTACCACCAAGGATGAATATGTAGCCTCTGGTAGTTGTTGTTCATAAGTCTTATGTGTAAAGCAACAATTCTTAGTAAGTAGTCATTATTGTTAGACGATGGCACGGATCTAAAAGGGGGGTTGAATAGATCCCAATTAAAAAATTAGTCGATGCTACCAATAAAAATTGGTTTTAAAAATATTTGATTTGCGGAAGCGGCCGTGGAAAAATTACCGTCTATAACGAACCGTTATTAGAAGACCGGATATGTGTCTAGCCTTATGGAAATGATAATGAGCAAAGAGAATCACTACACTAGTCACACTATCAATTGATTAATATCACTAATTAGTAAGACTAGTTCCAATGCCTCAAAATGCCAACAAATTATATGAACAACACAAGAAAATTTTGGTTTAGACAATTTATCAAACACTTGGCGTGCGTAGCACTCCAAGTGAGTTCTACTTTGAGTAAGTAGCTCTTAGCTTCCTTGTACAACAGAATATTGTACTAGAGTCAAAAACAATGTTCAACACTTACTCAAACCAATACTAAATTTGATAGCATTGTTTGAACTAAAATTACTCAATTATTAAGCAAAAATGAAATTACTCAATTGTTGAGGCAGTTCCCCCGCTGTCCTCACTTCGAGGTACATCTGCCCTCAATTCTAACAATAGAATTGAGATCATATACTATAGATATCACCTGTTGTAGTTGAAACGTTTATACAAGAATAGACAGGCAAATATACAAACAAAATCTCTTGTTGTTAAAAATGCTCTCTCTTCTTGTTCCTTGATTCGAGTTGAATCAAGTCCTTCGATTGTTGTGAGTAGACCTCCGATTATAACCCCTTTGTTGAGCAACCTTGCGATCTTCAAACCCCAGCCCGAATGATCTCAAACACAAACAAATCGAACCTGAATCTCTCCTTAACGATTCACCGATTGCCGCTACTAGATTGACGGAACCCACCGCTCTTCAATCACCTTCGCTCAGTTGAATGTTTGTCGAGAAGACTCATACCAAAAACCCCCCAAATTCACCGAATCTTGGAGGACAAAACCCTCAAGGTTTTATTCAAGAAAAACCTGCCAAGAAACTCAACCCGAACTGGATTCCCAATCAACGGCTTCGGACGTTATCACCTTGAAACAAACCATAATGCACAACAAGAATTATTGTGTGTAATTGTTGTATTATGAAATATTGAAGATGAAGATGATGAGAACAAATGACACCTATTTCACTTTTCTTGTTTATGCAATTGACTCAAATGTTTCAATTGTTGTTTTGAAGAATGAGCAAAAATTCTATTTATAGTAAGCCAAACATAACAGACACAACCACTTTTCAAAATAAGTGGAAAGTCTTCAAATTATGCAGAAAACGAAGCGAACGGTCGACCATACCAGGACTATGTGTCGATGCATAGTCTGCAATTTTGGACAAACACAAAATATCATCAGTATGCGTCGACCATAGGTCGGCGTGCACCAACCAGTGGAAATCTCAATTTCTAGGCACCTTCTATGAGTCGACCGGAACCCTGGAGTGGTCGACTCAAACCCTGTCATTTTGCAAAAATGCTTATTTTTGTGATTTCAACACTTCTAGACACCACCCATGATCTTCCAAATATGTTGGACTCAAAATATCAAGTTAGATTGACATGACATACACACAAGAAAGATATGAGAGATGTGATATGCATTTGTCTTGTGATGGTAGAGCCAAAAACCGATTCTTCCATGATTGCATTTTGACATCATCGAAACACACATATGTATGGTATATGAGGATTTGCCTTCACAATTATCAGCAAGTTATGTTTCTTCTTCAACTTCATATGGGTTATGCAATTCAACATCATTGTGCTCCACCTCAATATGAATCTCTTCCTGTTCTTGCTCTTCTTCAGATATCATTGCATTTCGACTAGCGTCGTCAATTTTCTTGAACACCATTTATGCTTCATTGAAAACTACATCACGAATTGTGATACACCTTCTGTGACCTAGTTCTAGGCACCATAACCTATAGGCTTTAACTCCCCCAGGATACCCAGGGAACATGAATCTCAAAGCTCTAGGTTTGAATTTGTCTTGCCTAATATGATTGTAGACTATACAACCAAACACTCTAAGCGTGTCAGGATTAGGTGGATGTCCCAACCAGAAATCTTCAGGTGTCTTCATCCCTAAAGCAGACGAGGAACACCTATTTATCAAGTATGTTGCAGTCACAACAACCTCAGTCCAAAACACCTTTTTCAATCTAACATTAACCAACACGCATCTAACCCTTTTCAGGATAGTTCGATTGAATCTTTCATCCAGACCATTTTTCCGAGAAGTACCTGCTAGAGTCTTGTGCCTAGAAATACCAAACATTGCAAAATAATTGTCGAAAGCTTAATTGCAAAACTCAAGGCCTTTATCAATTCTCAACCTCATGACCTTCTCATCAGTCTGATTTTCAAACAGAGTCTTCCAACTTTTAAAAATTTTGAAAGTTTTATCCTTAATATTTTGAGTGACTATCCATAAATTTATAGTATAATAATCAACTATGGATAGAATATACATTTCACTTTAGTGTGAAGGATTTATTGCAGGTCCCTAAAGATCAACATGAATGTAATCAAGGGATTCATGCGTTCTTTGTTTGCATTTGTTGAACTTCACTCTGCAGGTTTTACCAGACATACAAGGTTCATAGAACTCCATTTTTTCGACCTTGTAACCACTTAGCATATTTTATTTCCCCAGTTTGACTAGAGATTTTTCACTAACGTGTCCCAATCTCATGTGTCATAGCTCTTTTTTTGACACAAGTTTTATGGATGCAATATCTTCTAAACCACTTACAACCCTGGCCTCAAGGGTATACAAACCTTGCTTTTTCACGCCTCTTAGACTTCCTTCGACCCATTTATGACTCCCAGGATACATTGCTCTCCTTTGAACACATATCTTTTATTGTCAAATTCACCAAGAGAATTCAAATTTCTCTTAAGGTCACGTACATACCCGTCACCAGTCAACAACTTTATTGACTCATCATGGAGCTTAAATCTCACAGTTCCAATACCTTAATTTTGCAGGCTTTATTATTTCCCATTAGCACTGATCCACCATCTTGATCACATAATTCCTCAAACACATATCTGTTTGGAGTCATGTGTCAAGTGTAACCCGAACCTATGATTCATTCCTTGCTAGAATTGTTGCTCAAAACTATTAGAACATCAGATAATTTATAATCACCTTGCATAACGTCTGCATTACCATTATCCTTACCACTATGATTATTTAGATGTTTAGGTCGCACCTTTTTTGTATGACCATTCTTCTTACAGTGATAACACATTGCATAAGCATTTCCACCATAAGACTTCTGTTGACCTTTTTCCTTCTTCTTCTCAGACCTACCATCTTTCTTTGAGAATTTTCCTTTTACGGACAATCCTTCACCAACAAAAGATGGTTTATGCTCATTTCTTTCATTCAATTCCTTCGGTTACAAAGATGATTAAACTTCTTCAAATGTTAATCACCCTCTTTTGTAATTGCATGTCTATACTATCCGGTTATTTTGTTGCTTGCATTGTAGTTGTATGTCTCTACTATCTGGTTATTTTGTTACTTGTCTTATCACTTTCATCTATGTCTTTTTTTTATTCGTCGAGTATCCTTCATAATTACATTTCTAATTGTGAGATATTAGATCAAACTCTAGTATGGTCGAAGGGTAGCTTCTGGTTTGACAGGAATTTAGCATGAGGTCGAAGTATGTTCGCATGCTGCTGTCAGAGTAATGCGTATTGTAGTCGAAGTTTGTTACGACATGCATTAGTCAATATTGCTAGGGTTTTTAACATGTTGAATTGAGCCTTGCTCATGAGCCCAATTGTTTAAGTTATCTTGTACCCTAAGTTAGCTTGTAATAGGTAATTGTTAAAAAGCCCATTAGGTTAGTGTATTATTTTTATTATAAATAGGATGCTAGTTTCTCAATCTTGATATAAGGAAAAATAGGAAGATAAAATCCTAATTTCAAGAGAGAGAGGTTATTTTGTTATTCTTGTATACTTGTAATCTTGTTCTAATAGAAAGGAAAGAATAACAGTTTAATAACCAATCCTTGTTGTTCCTTGTTGTTTTACCTTGTCTTCTTTATTAACCATAACCCTTGTGTGTTTCTTGATCATTAAGAAACTGTTTATACTTTTTTATAAGGTATCTGATTCACAACAAATTGGTGCAGTGAGCACGGAGAAGATGCCTTCAACAAAGTATGATATTTAAAAGTTCACTGGAGTGAACGACTTCGGTCTGTGGCACTTGGAGATGAAAACCCTACTGGTTCAATAGGGTTGTTTGAAAGCATTGAAGGGTGAGGCAGCCATGGACGTTGTGTTAACGACAAAACAAAAGATGGGCATGATCAAGAAAGCCCATAGTGTAATATTGTTGAGCCTTGGTGATAGGGTTCTTCGACAGGTATTAAAGGAGACTACAACATCAGGATTATGGGTGAAACTTGAATGTTTGTATATGACCAAGTCTCTGGTGAATTGACTTTATCTGAAGCAAGCATTGTATTTATTCAAGATGAGTGAAGACAAAGTGTTGGCTGAGCAGTTAGATATGTTCAACAAGCTTATTCTTGATCTTGAAAATATTGATGTGAAGATCGACGACAAAGATCAAACATTGTTGTTGTTGTGTGCTTTGCCCAGAACACATGCTCACTTTAAAGAAACTCTCTTGTATGGAAGGGAGTCCCTGACCTTTGAAGAAGTTAAATCAACCTTGTATTCTAAGGACTTGAATGAACGAAAGGAGCATAAACCTTCGACGGTGGGTGAAGGTTTGTCCGTTAAGGGAAAATTCTTGTGAAAGGATGGTAAGTTCGACAAGAAGAAAGGTAAAAGTCAACAGAAATCTTATAGTGGCAAAACATCTGGTATTCAATGTTATCACTGTAAGAAGGGGGTCACATAAGAAAGATGTGCCCTGAACGCCTGAAAGATCATGGAGGTAATGGCAATGCAACCATTGTTCAAGATGACTTCGACTCATCTAATGTTCTTGTGGTTTCAAGTGGCGACTCGAGAAAAGAGTGGATTATGGATTCAGGTTGCACTTGGCACATGACTCCAAACAGAGAATTGTTCGAGGAGCTATGCGATCAAGATGATGGATCAGTGTTGTTGGGAAACAACAAATCTTGCAAAATTATAGGTATTGGATTTGTGAGATTCGAGCTCCATGATGAGTCAATAAGGTTATTGACTGAAGTCAGGCATATACCTGACTTGAAGAGAAATTTGATTTCTCTTGATGAATTCGACAGAAAAGGATATGTCTTTCAAGGAGAGAGAAGCATCCTAAGAGTCGTGAAGGGGTCGAAGGAAGTCTTGAGAGGCGTGAAGAAGCAAGGCTTGTATGCCCTTGAGGCTAAGGTTGTAAGTGGTTTGACAAATGTTGCATCCACGAAACCTGTGTCGAAGATAGAATTATGGCACGTGAGATTAGGCCATGTCAGCGAAATATGCTTGGTCGAATTAGGGAAGCAGAACCTACTAGGAGGTAAGAAAGTCGAAAAGTTGAAGTTTTATGAATCTTGTGTATTTGGTAAATCCTTAGGACAAAGTTTAACAAAGGCAAACAAAGAACACATGGATCCCTGAATTATTTTCATGTTGATCTTTGGGGGCCTGAAAGGAATCTTTCACACTCATGTGCAAGGTATTTTCTATCCATCACTGATGACTATTCCAGAAAGCTATGGGTATTCATTTAGAAGACGAAGGATGAAACTTTTGAGAATTTCAAAAGTTGGAAGATTCTGGTCGAAACTCAAACTAGTAGAAAGGTTAAGAGGCTGAGAACCGACAATGGCCTTGAATTCTACAATGAAGCGTTCGACAGTTACTGTATTGAGTCTGGGATTGCAAAGCATAATACTGTAGCAGGTACTCCTTAACAAAATAGCTTAGCTGAGAGATTCAATCAAACAATCCTTAAAAGGGTTAGATGCATGTTGGTTAGTGTTGGATTAAAGAAGGTGTTTTGGGCGGAAGCTGTTTCGAAAGCATCTTACCTGATAAATAGATGTCCCTCGACTGCCTTGGGAATGAAGTCACCTGAAGGAGTTTGGTCGGGACAACTACCTAGTCTCGACAGACCGAAAGTATTTGGATGTGTGGCCTATGCGCATATTAAGCAAGACAAGGTCGAACCTAGAGCTTTGAAATGCATGTCCATAGGATACCCTGAAGGAGTCAAAGCTTATAGGCTATGGTGCCTAGAGCCAGGTCACAAGAGGTGTATCACCAGTCGAGATGTATTTTTTTAATGAAGCATAGATGGCTTTCAAGAAAACTGATAATGCTGACGAAGAGCTGGAACAGGGAGAGATTCCTGTTGAGGTGGAGCATGTTGATGTTGAATTGCGTACCCCAGATGAAGTCGAATAAGACACATAAGATGTTGTCGAAGATGAGGAGACTGATAATGACTACCTACTAGCAAGAGACAGGTCGGGGAGAGTCATCAAGCCACCTCAGAGACTTAGGTATACAGATCTTATAGCTTATGCCTTAGTCTCTGCAAGTGAGGTTCTAGACGAAGAACCTAGAGACTATAAGGAAGTTATGAGGATTCGAAAGAAGACTAAATGGATAAAGGCTATGGATGATGATATGAAATCACGATGATAACAACACCTGGGAACTGATCAAGAAACCTGTTGCAGCCAGGTTAGTCAGTTGTAAATGGATTTTCAAAGTTAAGGAAGGAATCGAAGGAGTGGCATCGAAGAGATACAAGGCAAGATTGGTTGCTAGGGGGATCACTCAGAAAGAAGGTATCAACTTTAATGATGTGTTCTCTCCTATTGTAAAGCACATATCCATTCGAATGTTGCTTGGCACAGTTCGATCTTGAACTGGAATAGATGGATGTGAAGGCTACGTTCTTGTATGGTGACTTAAATTAAACAATCCTGAAGGGTACATCAAAAAAGGGAAGGAAAATTATGTGTGCAAGTTGAATAGATCCTTATATGGACTGAAATAATCTCCTTGATAGTGGAATAGGAGATTTGACAAGTTCATGACATGCATAAGTTTCATCAGAAGTCAGTTCGACCACTGTGTTTACTTCAGATTTTGCCTGGGTAATTCATTTATTATTTTGTTGCTCTATATGGATGATATTCTAATAACAAGCAACAATGTCGAAGAGGTAATGAGGGTGAAGGATGAACTCGATAAGGAGTTTGACATGAAGGATCTGGGAGCTACATCTAGGATTCTTGGGATTGACATCCGAAGAGATAGAAAGTAGTCGAGATTATGCTTATCTCAAGAGGCATACATATGGAAGATTCTCGAAAAGTATGGTATGTCGAATTCAAAGCCTGTTGTGACTCCGACAAACCGTCAATTCAAGCCGAGTATAGATCAGTGTCCCAACACTGATGTTGAAAGAACTTATATGAATAGCATTCCATATGCTAATATAGTGGGTTCTTTGATGTATGTTATGGTCTATACTAGGCCTGACATAGCATATGCAGTAAGTCTTGTAAGCAGGTACATGGCGAATCCTGGAAAGGCTCACTGGCAAGCATTGAAGTGGATTCTAAGGTACATAAATGAGTCTATGAATAGAGTCCTAATTTATGGTGGAGCCTTGGTGAAGATAGTAAAGCAGCAATCGAAGGATATGTCGACTCTGATTATGCAGGTTGTATGGATTCCAGAAAAATCTATTTTTGGATATGTGTTCACTATGTTCGGGACAACAATCAGTTGGAAAGCAACACTTTAGAAGGTCGTTGCCTTATCAACCACTAAAGCGGAGTATATTTCTCTAACTGAAGCTGTGAAGGATGCATTGTAACTTGAAGGTTTTGCAAATGAGCTGAAACTCAAAGGTCGAGTTATCATTGTTAAATGTGATAATCAAAGTGAAATACACCTGTCGAAGAATTCAGCCTATCATGAGCAAACCAAGTACATTGATGTGAGGTTGCATTTCATTAGAGGGGTAATTGAGCATGAAGAAGTCCAAGCGTTGAAGGTCTCGACATATCATAATGTTGTTGATATGATCACTAAGACGTTGCCCAGTTGCAAGTTTTTTCACTGTATGCAGTTGATAAAGCTGTATGAAGAAAGCTAGTTCCTTGATCTTATAGAGTTAGATCCGAGGTGGAGATTTTTGAGATATTGGATCAAACTCTAGTATGGTCGAAGGGTAGCTTCTGGTTCGACAGGAATTAAGCATGAGGTCGAAGTATGTTCGCATGCTGTTGTCAGAGTAATGTGTGTTGTAGTCGAAGTTTGTTCTAACATGCATTAGTCAATATTGCTAGGTTTTAGCATGTTGAATTGGGCATTGCTTGTAAGCCCAATTGTTTAAGTTATCTTGTACCATAAGTTAGCTTGTAATGGGTAACTATTAAAAATCCCATTAGGTTAGTGTGCTATTTTTATTATAAATATGATGCTAGTTTCTCAATCTTGATATAAGGAAAAATAGGAAGATAAAATCATAATTTCAAGAGAGAGAGGTTATTTTGTTATTCTTATATACTTGTAATCTTGTTCTAATAGAAAGGAAATAATAACAGTTTAATAACCAATCCTTGTTGTTCCTTGTTGTTTTACCTTGTCTTCTTTATTAGCCCTAACCCCTGTGTGTTTCTTGATCATTAAGAAACCGTTTATGCTTTGTTATAAGGTATCTGATTCACAACACTCATGTTTAGCATGCATAAATATTTGGTTAGATTTGATCTTGATCTAAATTTTCTTTGGTCAATAACATATGATAATGAAATGAATTCCTCTTGTGTTTTTGAACAAATTTGATTCAAGGTAAAATCTCAAAAAGCTTTTGAAAACTTGAAAATTTGAGATTTTATAAGATTGATTCAAATCATACAGTTTTATACTGAATTCATGATTGTGATCAAATTAGACAGTAGCTTAACTCATCATTTTAATCCTGAAAAGATTTTTGACTTGATCCTGATCACTTTTCTGGGAACATATTTTGTCTGATTTTATTCGAATCAAAATATGTGTATGATTCGAATCAATTTCATTTTCACAAATCATGTTTGATTCTATTTGATTTGATTCGAATCAAACTTTCAATATGATCCGAATCAACTTATTTTTCCTAAAAATCATGTTAGTTCTGGGAAATTTGATTCGAATCATTTTTTGTTCTTGATTCGAATCAGAAGGCTTGTGATTCGAATCACATATTCCTTGATTCAAATCAACTGGCATATTTGTCCAAAATTAGGCACTTCTTTCATTTCACTCCATTTTTGCTCACTTGATTCGAATCATATTTTTCTTGATTCAAATCTAACTACCCTTTTTTCAACCATTCTGCGTGCTGCATCTCAAGCACATATAAATCATTTTTTGTCATCATTCAAATATAACATACATCATTTTATCAAGACTTTTCAATGTGATTTTGTGTGAAAATCAATTTCATATGTTTTGAGTGTTCAAAGTCTTACTACGAATTTCTCACACCTTCAATTTAAATTAAGTTCAAATCTTGTCAATTAGAGTTCTGAGATTGATCGAAGGAGGTGCATATTTGGAACTAATTCTTTTTGGAGATTTTGTTGAGTTTTCAAGTTTTTAGCAAGAAAGAGGGTTTGTCAATGGTGGTGACAAATTCCATTGAAAAGAAGTATGTTCTTTTCTCCAGCATTGCCTTAGTAGTAACTGTGTGGAAGGCTACAGATAGGGAAAAGTTCTTCTTAGATCTTCCGACAATATCACTGCTCAAGGAATTGGTAGGATTAAAGGGTTAATAGCTACACATGAAGGTTTATAACATAATTAATGTTATTGGAAGGTTCCATAAATGTATTTGAGTAAAGATTACATAGAAAAGTTTGACAAGTTTGCTAGATATATATTAAGATTCAAATTAGGAGATTTATTTTCTCAGTTGTAAATTGCAGATTGGTGATTGTATGAACTATTGAAAATATTTGTCAAATAACAAGGATGAATGCTGAAGCACTATAAATCTCAGTGTCATCTCTCTAACTATACTCCTGCATTTATATTTCGTAATGATTTCATGCTAGGTTTTCAATTCTGTCATATTATATTATTTTATTGTTGATAGCGATTAATTACGTAAAGATTAAGTTTCATTGGAATTGGGCAACTAATCAAGCTAGTATTATGATTGATAAATTTGAAAACAGATTTAATTTAGTAATCCATATTGAGTCATTCGTGTACACTTCTTGTGACTATACAACTTGAATCATTCATACCAAACGTTTCATTGTCTATAATCTTGTTTGCTTGATCATAATCTATTGTATAATTTTCATTTTCAGTTCAAACCTTCTGCGCATAACCCATTTTGAAAATACTATGATTTTGGAAAACGGCGGTTGCATTTTTTTTAATTTGGGTCTATTCACCCCATCTAGACCATCTTTTTACTTTCATATTCACACCTAACATTTCCCATACAAGAGAGTTTCTTTGAAGTGAGTATGCGATCTTGGTAAAACACACAACAACAACACTTGATCTTTATCAACAATCTTGACATAGATATTCTCAAGATCAAGATTCAACTTGTTGAACATATCCAACTGCTCAGTCAAGACTCTGTCTTCATTCATCTTGAATAAATATGAAAGTTGCTTCAGATAAAGGCAATTGACCAATGATTTGGTCATATACAAACCTTCGAGTTTGCTGCACACACCCGCTACAATTTTCTCCTTTGAAACCTGTCTCAGAATTTTATAACCAAGGCCTAAAATGATTGCAATATGAGATTTCTCCACCATAATTATCTTCTCCTTCTTCGTTAGGTATGCATCCATTATTTATGATCCCTTCAATGTTTCTAACAAACCCTACTGAATAAGAAAAACTTACATCTTTAAGCGCCCTAATTTGCAATCGTTCAAACAAGTGAATTTTTCAATCTCATACTTCGTTGACGATATCTTGATCCACGCTCACTACACCAGTTTGTTGAGACAATCGTCACACCATGAATAAAATAATGTTGTGAGAAAGAAATGTTTTATTGAACAAACACAAGAATACGATTTAATTACGAAGAAAGAGAAAAGAAAGAGAGAAGAAAAAAGAGGAATATAGTTGGTTAAATCAGTTTTCTATTTATTTTTTCAACAAGGGTTAAAAGAGTACAAGTGAATAACAACTTAACCTCTTCTCTAACAAACTTGAATATAATCTATACAAAGACTCTTAGTATATTTATGTTATGTGTTCTGGCCTGAGCCTCGGCCTCACCTCGCGGCCCAGCCCAATGATACACAATAAAGGCCCAATATGGTTTAAGTAGGACGGCCGGGCACGTGACCCCTCGACGGGCAGGCCATGCTCCCGCCGAGGAGAACAACGTGCCTCAGGACGCCCCCTGTGCTCTCCCCTTCGCGGGAAGGCGCAGTTAATCTTTGTTCCTCGTCGGGCAGAACAGCCCTCCGCGGGCAGAATCCCCATACCGCCGAGCAAGACAACGTGTCTCTCCCACGCCCTCGGGTGTTCCCCTTCACGGGGAGAACAATACGCCTCTGGGGAACCTCGCGAGCTCCCCTCCACTGGGAGAGCAACGTGCCATGCGCACGTTCTCCACGTGCTCCCCTCCATGGGGACACGTCACCAACCAACTGCCCACCTCCGAAAGAGCAGGTCAAACCCACTTTCCGGAGATCAAGGGACAGTTGGACTAGGACGAAGACCACGTCATGGTCTTCACTACGCCATGTAAGCCCTAGCAGTCACTTGGGTTGGGTATGGCAACCCAGCCTAACGCAAGTGACCGTTGGCCCAGCGCTGGGGTCTCTCTATAAATACCCTCTTCACAATAGGGTTAGGTAATTCACTTCTTACCCCTTTCTCTGTACTTGTGATCACTCTGCCTATAGACTTACTTTGGCATCAGAGTGTCTTGCAGGTACACCCCCTCCTTCTCCTCATCATCGGTGAACAGGAAGCAGTCTAACAGAGTGTGGCTAGCCAGCGATCCCCTTCTGATCAAGTCAGATCAGTGGCGCCGTCTGTGGGAACATAAACTTCCCCGTTACTTCCGAGCAGCAAACCAAAGTTTCATCAACACTCCAAGATCATGGCTAGCCCACACCATGACAATGTCATTCCCGACTTCATCCTCACCCCTGCCGCGAATGACAGCAAGCACACGGAGATGTCCCGTCCACCAGAGACCGACGAGAGGGATGACCGGACCGCCTATCCTTCGTCCGCGGAGCCTGCACACCCGGCTAACCACCGACCTCGGAGCCCAACAGCGTTCCAGCCGGTTCCCGTCCCGGCCGGAGCGGACCCGACTGTGGCCGCCCTCTTTGCGGCCATCAATCAGACGAACCAACTGTTATTTCAACAGAATGCGCGGATCGGCATGCTAGAACGCGAGACCCCACTAAGGTCCCCTCCGCGGGAAGACCAGAATGGAAACTTGAGGAGTTTGTCACCTCGTCCCAGGGATTGGCGACCCCGACTGGAAAGGCCCCAACCCGAAGTAGTGCGGGAGCGGACTAGATCCCCGACGAGACAAGTTCGTGAGAGACGACAGAACAGAGCAGAACCCTCAACTAGGCCTGTCATACCCCAAATTTGTCCTACATGTTTATCCCTTGTCTGTACATCTTTCCATCAACCATTAATCTGAAAATTAAAAGATATGTTGTTTCTACTTGTTGCCCCAAACTCAAGACTTCACAAGGCAGGTTCGAAGGGAAATGAGGTGTTTTTAGGCTAGCAGGACGGTGGTATGTGGTAATCATTGAGGTTCATTGAAGGGCTATCTGTATCAATGTGTGGGCCCAGTAAAGGTTGGAAATCAGTCAGGTCTGACTTGATCTCGGTCTGGCGAGTTTTATTTCATGATTGAGGACTAGAGATGATTGATTCAAGTGATAGGTTTGATTCCTTTCAAGGCATGATTAATCGTTTTTAAGAGATTTTGGAATATCTTTGTTTTTGTGGTCCAATATTCTTGGAGTCACATCCTTAGATAAGTATCGAGGTTATGAGAATTAAGTGAGATAAGTTATGGTTGAATTTATTTCAATTTTGTGCAAATTATGACAATTCATGCTTTAAAGGAGGAGTGACTCATGCTTGCCTCAAGATTCATGTTTGAATAGGTCTTAAAGATTAATATTGATATTTTGCAAATCATGGATAGAATTTTGTTCTCATTTTTATGTGATGAAAATGTTGTATTTGCAAGATAGCATTATGGATTTTTGAGCAAGAAATCAGAAAATCAAGGATATAAGTGATTATCATTACAAGAATGGTACAAGCTCATTCAAAGTCAAATTTGAGTAGGGGTTGATTCTTGGAATTGATTCAAGGTTTCAGTTCACAATTAGAGATGTTGGGAATTTGGATAGTATGATTGTTGGGCTAAATCTACATGGAAATTCAAGCGCTTGTTATTATGAGCCATCACGATTTCGGATTAATTCAAACCAAGCTTCATTACAAGGTGTTACAGGAATTTCTCATCCATGGATATGTCACATTAATAATGGTACTTCAAAGAGAGTTCTATGACTAAGAGATAAGATTTTTAAACTCATTAACATCGTGTGAGTACAAAGTTACAGAGAAAAAATAAAAAGTACTTTTCATCCGAAGCCCAAAGATGTGAGCTTGTTCAAGGAAACCCATTGTACAAAGGTTGGGAACATAGTGTTGAACATTGGTACTCATAAAAATCTATACCAATTGGTCTTAACCAACATTCACAAGCAGCAGACTAGGAGAAACTTTGATAAAAGTGGGCTAGCATGGATGGCCAAGTGAGTTAATTAGGAGTTCCACGGTGGTTACTTCAGAGTTGTGTAGAGCTGACAAACAAGTTTATACACTGTTAGCCTCAGCTTCGCCGCATCGCATATTGCAAACTGCCAAATGAAGGGAAGATGTTATTAGACACCAGGAAAGTGTGAGCAAGATACTAAGGCTACCATGACGAATCATGTAATACATACTGTATCGTTGCTCCCGCTACAAATTATTATGTGGTCCAACCACGGTTTCACTCGCTGCAAGTCATTATGCGGTCTAGCCACAGTATCAACATGGGTCGAATATCACTTTGTGACCAACTTCGGTAAACGTTAAAGTCGCAAACCTGTGACAGACCAAGTTCAATTTAAAATGGTATCCATATGAAAAATGTTGATGGTGTTTTCATCTGAGGAAGATAGTATCTGATAAACCAAAGTCATCAAACATTACAACATTGTATTTTAATTATCCGCCGGGTTTCGAATCATGATCCAGCTGCCCCAGTTTCAAATTCAAACCTGTTAGAAAAAAACGGAAAGAGGACTGTGTCAGTTTTGGGGAGAAAATAAAGTCATTCTACAGCCCTCAACTTGGACCGTTTCAAAAAAAACCTCCCGCAGCATGATCATGTCGTGTAATTCTGCAGAAGAACACCACAACGCGAAATGTTCACATAAGGCCATAAAGCAATTGAAAAGAGAAAAAACTGGCGAAAAAGACGTACAACAGTAATTAACAACCATGTCAGGGCATCAGACTAGTGAGAATTACATAAGTTACATAAGGCATGTGACTGGTGGAATTCTGACCTGATGTCGTTGCTCGTCAACATGGCCGTTGCGTGTTTTGACAAGTTCATCAATTACTCGAGAAGAAAAGGCAAGGAAGGCCACAACACGACATTTGTTTCCTTTCATTCAGCTCACCATTATCTCATCAAAAGACCTCACCCTCACGCGTACGACAAACCGTTACGCGATTTGCACCTGCAGCGGCATTTCTCGCAGACCCAAATGAGTAACAAATCATACAATCACAAGGCCATACCGAAATTAGTATCAGGCCACCAGCAAAATTCAATAGCAAAAGGGGCTTACGGCGCGATTACCTCGAAAGTAGGATTCGTTTC
Organism: Lathyrus sativus; assembly: GCA_963859935.3. Classification (NCBI taxonomy): domain Eukaryota; kingdom Viridiplantae; phylum Streptophyta; class Magnoliopsida; order Fabales; family Fabaceae; genus Lathyrus; species Lathyrus sativus. The sequence goes on along the minus strand of OZ012737.1, from coordinate 591,335,772 downwards.
CACAATTTAATCAAGGACCCCACACCAAATGACCATGATGTGGTGCACAGTCTGCGGTTTTCTTGTATCAACCAACACCTGCAGAAGTTGTACCACAATTGTACCACTGCTACAACACCAGACAAATACGGCTACACAAATCCCACACCATACAAATGCTGCTACACAAGTCCCACACCAGACAAAACCTGCTGCAAACCGTACCTGCACCAAACACACAACCAAGACAGCCACACTACATCAGAAAAAGCAACAAAATTGAAGGAAAAAATTCATAAAGGGGACCTCTACAAAGGAAACAAGGGGGGGAAAAGGGCAGGTCTTCATTTATTGGTCTGTTCTCACATAACACACTGACCTTCATTTTTTTCTTCAACAAAAACAACACTCTCTCGCTACCTTTCCCTTCTTTAAAACCGCCTGCATCATCTTCAACCACCTTTCTTCAACCTTCAGTTCATTATCAACCTTCAACTCACTCTTCATCATCAACCGTAACTTCGATATCCTCTATTTTCATCATTTTCAAACCCAGAAACAGCTGGACTATACCTCCTTTTAATCTCTGAAACTCACACAGTTTCACAACCACAACGTCCTTCAATACAACCCACCGAAAACCCCTTTTCCCTTCCGTTTCCAGATCCGCCCAGACTTAACCCTTCACCAACAACAAACTCCAAATGATGCTCAATCGAACCTCTAGCAACCACTCCTCATTCTACTCATTGATTCACAAAATCCCAAAGCTCTAACACCCTTAACCGCTCACAATCTCCTCCGACCAAACCAACTTTCTTCTCCGTCAAACTTTCATCATCCAACTCGTCTCCACCGTAAATCTTCAACCCCAAACCCAGAAAACCCCTAAACAACAAACAACACAACTTTCCTTCACATTCAACCCAAACACCACCACGAAACCCTAACCGAACAAACCCTCCAACGCGAACCCTCCACAATCGCAAACAGAAATAACAGAAGAAGAAGTTTTTCTGGACAAAAATTGGGAGGGTCGTGCGGAGAGAGTGAATCGATGGAATAGAGAGAGATTTAGCAGAGAAGTTTGGGGGAGAGATGTCGAGTTTGAAGCGTGATGTTGAACAGTGAGAGGGGCAAGATTCACACGAAGGAGAAAAGTATTCTATCGTTTTTTTATTATCTTTTATTTGTATACTTTTTTTTTTAAATATATTTTATTTATAATTTCTATTATATATATATATATATATATATATATATATATATATATATATATATATATATATATATATATATATATATATATATATATATATATATATATATATATATATATATATATATATATATATATATATATATATATATATATATATATATATATATATATATATATATATATATATATATATATATATATATATATATATATATATATATATATATATATATATATATATATATATATATATATATATATATATATTTTATATTACTATATGTATATATACATTTTCTAATTATCTTCAAATTTCAAAATTTATTTTCTTTTGTAAATATTATATAGTTTTTTAGTTTATAATATTAGAGTTTAGGATTTTCTTTTTGTTATTTTTAAAATAGATCTTATTTCTCTTTTGTCATTGGACATTTTTGCCTTTTGGGTCGATGACGACATTTCCTTCGATCCTCTGTCAAATTATTGATGAGAAATGAAGGATCTGAGACCACCTCTTTTCTCTCCTCATTTCTTGTCCCGATTCGATTCAAAAACATTGTCAAACCATCTTCAAAATAAAATTATCTTTGTGTTGAATTAAAAAGAGAGGATTGGGTGTAGACCTATTCCTTTCCGAGTGTCGAGATGCTCACTGTAGTGTGGGTGGTTTAGACACTCGTCTTTCAATGCAAAGACGCCTTCACCCCCTTTTCTCCTAAAAAACCTCGGTCCTGTACCGAGTCCATTTTCAAATCTCATGCAATAAGAATCAACCTCTCTTTGTATTAGATTAAAGAGAAAGAATTAAGTGTAGACTTCTTCTTTTCCGAGTGTCGAGATGCTCACTGTAGTGTGGGTGGTTTAGACACTCGTCTTTCAATACGAAGACGCGACTCCTTCCACCTATTCCTTCCACCTATTCCTTTTCGAAACCTTTCTCACCTAAAACCTCGGTCCCGCACCGAGTGCATTTTCAAATTCTTTTCATAACGAAAACTTGAATGGTCGTGGAGTGGTTAGGCGTAGGCCTTCTCCTATCCCGAGTGCTGACGTTTACCGTAGGGTTCTCTTTCGCAAAGTACTTACCATTCAAAACCAAAGACATCTTTAATAAGAGAACGAAGTTCTCTTTGCATTGAATTAAAGAGAGAGGATTAAGTGTAGTCTTCTTCCTCTCCGAGTGTTGGGATGCTCACTGTAGTGGGGGTGGTCTCGATACTCGTCTTTCAATACGAGGACGCTACGTTCGCCACACCATTTTCATAACAAAAACCTTGAGATAAAGAATTGGGTACTACCCGTAGGGGTTACTATCCGAGGACTTATCTCGCCCCCTGAAAACAAATCCACAAATCAAATGTGACATCTTGCCTCGCCTGGCGAAAACCTAATATCTTTCAAAAAGGATATGTTACGTCCGTTCTACCGCAAACAGGTAATGCATAAGTCTCCTCACATGCGAGCAGCAAAACACCTAAACTGCTAGAATACGCACGATAGCATCATCCACAAAACATCAACAAACCGTAGGTCGAACTACAGTTGCTCTGACTCTTTACTTCTTTTGAGTAAAGATACGTAGGCACAAGGGACACAATCCTTGCCGAGCACATTCCCCCCTATATCTGTAATTCCCCAAACTACGTCGACTCTGACTTTCTCATACCTTTTGAGAATACGTAGGCCTAGGACCGCGAAGTCCTATTCGAGTTTGTTCTTTCTCTTTTCTCCCCCGTTATGCCTCCTTTCTTAGTTCCTAAACCCTCTTTCTTTACCCTTTGGAAGACACTTCTATAGCATAATATTTAAGCAAATAAAATCACACATCGACAAGCAAATGGTTCCCATCAAGTACGATGGATGCGAGGGGTGCTAATACCTTCCCCTCGCATAATCGGATTTCGAACCCGTTCCTGGTTGCGAGACCATCTTATCCTTTCTTTTCTCAGGTTTTCTCGATATTTTCCTTTCCGCTCATGGGATAAATAAAGTTCGATGGCGACTCTTCTGTCCTTTCTTTTTCGCCTCCCTGTCGTTGCACGATGCATTTTTTCGAGTAGCGACAGCTGGCGAATCTGCTGGGGAACCCTAGCGAGCCAAACCTAGTTTTCTTGTTGCATATGTGATTTATTTGCTTCTGTTATTTGTTTGTTCTTTCTAACCTGTTGGGTTTATTCGGGATTGGTTTGTGAGAATAAAGCTTCCTACCCGAGCTTTCGAGTATACACTAAGTTAGGAGGTGGATTCTTTCTGATTTGCGAGACTTAGGACTCGTTGAGTTGGGTCGAATTCCACCGCTCAGATGAGACCCCGTTGGGATGATTATGTCTTACGTGTAGTCGTAATGGCGTTTTTATTTCCGACGTGGGAGTCTGTGACTCTGAGGACCTTTGTAGAACCTTATTCCAAAGGTTGCTAAGACATAACTCTGTGTTCATCCTTTGAAATGATTACCATCTTACGAGTAGTCGTTATGATGGAAAACTTTTGAGGGTTAGTGCATGGGACTTTGTTTAAAAACCTTTGGGATACCCTCTTATAAACCAATAGATAACCCACCCGATGGGAGAGATACTTTTTGTGTTGTTTTGCAGGACCTATGACTTTGATCTCGCTATTGTTCTCTTATCATGTGCTCATTACATTACATTTCATAAGCATCTCTGCATCATTTCTTGCATTCCTTACAACCCGACCTTACACTCCGCTTACCCTTTCAGAGAGTGTAAAGCAAGCTGACTTCACGACATCGGTATAACACAAGGAATAATCAAAAAAGAGTCATGGATCAGATAGAGCGAGACCAGGCTACTATGAGGAGCGAGATGCTAGGCATGAAGACGCAGATGAATCAACTCATGGAGGTGATTCAGAACATGGCCAGGAGTCAAGAAGAAATGAGGCAAGCAGCAGAGAGGAGTGCTAATCAGACTTCGGCTGGTGCAGTTCCCAATGCAAGTGGCGCAGTTCCAATTCCTACCGAGGCCACCCAACCCCTATTGGGGCAATTCCTATTTCTGCAGGTGTCGTACCTGTCAACACCGTCCATCCACCAGTCGGTACAACTCATCCTCATGGTACTACGATCCCAACACAAGTCCAGTACGATGATCATGAAGGTTTCTATAAGAATTCAGGTGAAGCATATGGACCACAGACCGCTGAATTAGAGAAGAAGTTTAATGCTTTACAAGAGATGATGAAGGCATTGCAAGGCCCCGATGTTTTGGGACTAGATGCTGCTGAAATATGTCTTGTACCCGGAGTTAAGATACCTCCGAAGTTTGTAATCCTAACCTTCGAGAAATACAAGGGTAACAGTTGTCCTAGGACCCATATAAGGTCTTACTGCAGAAAGATGGCCGCATATTCCGATGATGAGAAGCTGTTAATCCAATTTTTTCAAGATAGTTTGACAGAGGCTTCTCTGGAATGGTACATGCATCTTGAACGATCCAATGTGAAAAGCTGGAAGGAGTTAGCAGACGCTTTTGTGAAACATTATCAGTACAATACTGACATGGCTCCAAATCGGATGCAACTCCAGAATTTGACCCAGAAACCGAACGAGTCTTTTAAAGACTTTGCTCAGAGGTGGAGGGGAGTCGCTGCAAGAGTACAACCCTCGTTGATAGAGAAAGAGCTGACAGACCTCTTCATGGGCACGCTGCAAGGACCGATCCTTGAGCGTCTAGCATCTACAACCTCTACAGTGTTTTCTGAACTTGTCACGACTGGAGAAAGATTAGAGAGTTTTATGAAGGCAGCAAAGATTCAGAATGTTGGCGAATCTTCAAATGGGATCAAGAAGCCCTATCAGGGTTTCGTTAAGAAGAAAGAAGGCGAAACTAGTGTTGTGTTCACAGATAGAGGAAGAACTCATCAGGGTTATCACCATGTTGCTGCCGTCGTTCCACAACAGTCGTTGTCCATTCCAGCAAATCAACCCGCGTTTCAACCAAACAGGCAACAACAATCCTATCAACCAAGACAAAATCAGTACCAGGGTCTACAAAGATCGAGGAGACCAGAAAGAAGATTCGATCCAATTCCGTCAACTTACGCCAGATTACTACCATTCTTGTTGAAAGGAGGCCTTGTTCAGCTTAGGGAAATGAGAGATCCTCCGGAGGTTCTTCCTTTTGGATTTGATGTCAATGCCAAATGTGAATTCCATTCTGGCTCCCCAGGCCATGACATTGAAAATTGCAAGACTCTGAAGCACATTGTACAAGATCTCCTCGATTCAAAGGCGATAAACTTTACCCAAAACACCCCAAACATCAAAACCAATTCAATGCCGACTCATCACTCAACAAATATGATCGAAGAATCCTAGTGTCATCTCCAAAAGCCAGTGGTCTAGACCGGCAGACGTCCTCAACATTAGCAGTCCTTAGACGCTTTTATCATTTGCATTTGTAGTTTATTTTCTGTCAATTGCTACTTGTTGTTTAAACATTGTTGTTTTGAATGGTAACATTAATGAAATGATTATGCATTTTCTGAATTAATTATGTCGCATTCGCTCATCACAATCACAGACACATATATTTTTATCCACTCCACTTTTTCATTGTTGTTTAGCAATATTGGAGGGAGGATGACGAAAACGAAATACCCATAATTGCAAATCGTATGCTTTCGGATAAAACCTTGACGATGATGTACAGGTGTTGTTTCAAATCCCCTAAACACCGGAGATATAAGGAGTTAATCCCTAGTCAACCACTTCGAGCATAGGAGTAGGAGTTTCCTTCGGATATTCAAACCCTTAACACTCAACATGGGGCAGGGTAGTTATTCAGTTAATCCAATCCCGCACTCAAAATTCAAAAGACATGAAGGTTGTTCATCAATAATCTATGACATGGCAGTCACTATCCTCCAAAAAAAATTCAAAAAATCAAAAGCCTGCTAATCAAGCATTTCAAAGGAGACTTAGGCAAAAATCAAGGCAATCCTGATGGATCTGACAAACAAAATCAGTCCATGCAAAAGTTAGGGATCAAAAATTCAAAAGAGGTCCTCAAAACCTCAACAAAAACAAAATAAGATTCAGTGGCCACCCAAGTCAAGGGGTACTGACATCCATCAAAATAAGGTGACTGTCATCTCAAGCAAATCTTGAACCATGAAGCTTACACCGTCAGGATAAGCACGTGCAGAATTAGCTGAACGTAGGTATGGAGATCATCAAGAGAAAGGGGTGGGTACAAATCAAGTTTGAGCCTAATATCCTTTGTTTCATAACCATGAACCAGACCATGTTACAACCCTCGAAAGACCTAATTGAGGCGAGGTTTATTCTGAAAGCATATTATCGCAAGGTTGCGTAATCTGACTCCTAACAATTTTGCTAATCATCAACATTGGTGTCGATATCCTTGCTATATCTTTCACACCAATCAAGTTAGAACAACTTTTGGACTAACGGTCCATTCATCTCACAATCATGACACGTAATAAAAGACAATTCTTTCAAAAACTTGCATGAACTTTGCATTGAGATTACCATTCGTGAACAAAAAATTTTATTTACAAGTTAGTAGTTGGCATTAAGGAAATTCTAACACAAAGCAATCAAGCATGGCTGGATTATTCAGCGGTCTGGACCAGAACCAAGTATACCATATAACCTTATGGACCTGGGGCATTGACATCCGAGAGCATGAAATCAGTTAGTCTGAGGCAAATCCCCAAGCATCGGTCGACCATGGGGCAAATCATTCAAGAAGTGGTTGATCGGAAGTAAATCATCTCGAGAATACTGATCAAGGGCAGGCCACCCAGAGTTTCTTTGACTTGAAGATAGATCCCTCCAATGTTCAATCGAGATAAGTTAAGTCGCTTCCACGCTCTTTCAGGGGAAAGCTACTCCAAGAGTACATTGAAGCCAACTACCACAAGAATCGGCTAATCAATGATGAATCCATTTGTGGTACAAACTCTGGGGCAGACCATCGCGAGTTCGTCTCATGGCAAGCTACTCAAGCAAGTTCATTCTCGTCAACAACTGTTAAGTTTAAAACGATGTTAGGAAGTCAGGCTTGTCCTCCACTTTCCCACATAACCCAGAGTCCAATCCGCATTGGCAACTACCAAAAGTCCGCCACGTCGGCACCTGCATTCCCAATTACTCGTCTGCATCATATGCATCATACGCATCGCATTCGACTTCATAAGCATCTTGCATCATACGCATATCCAGAATCATGTCATACTCTCCCAGCTCTTGCATCTCCGCGTGTTAGCATTTGCATTTGCATTTCCACTTGTTATGGAATATCATTATCATCAAGCATTCGCATATGCGAGCTCAGGTCCAAGATCAATCTCAAAGATTTCCAAGACCATATCTGCATAGTCAGGGGCAATTTCCACAAGACCGTGGGTGTGCCCCACGAATTTGTCCAACGCAACCATTAGCCCGGTCAGGGGCCTTATCTGCAAAGACCGTAGGTTTTTCCCATGGAATTCAAGAATATCAAAGTAAAATTCAGCCCAGTCAAGGGTATCCTTTCAAGACCATGGGTATTTCCCATGACGTATTTCAACCTCGCGGTTAATCAGATTCTTCAAATCAAACATTTAGCCCCGACAAGGGCATCTTCAGCAAAGTCGTGAGTATTCCTCACGAAATTGTTCAACCTTTTGTTGACCAAGACAAAACTTCAAAGACGAATTTAGCCTAGACAGAGGCATCTTCAGATTAGTATATCTTCCATTATCCTTTTGGTAATGGACTCCTTACATCCTTTTGGTGTTAGGGTTGATTGTCTTCTGCTCCATCATCCTTTTGGTGATGGGTCTGGCATCCTTTTGGTGTCATGACTAGTGTGTTTTCCATTATCCTTTTGGTAATGGACTCCTTACATCCTTTTGGTGTTAGGGTTGATTGTCTTCCGCTCAATCATCCTTTTGGTGATGGGTCTGGCATCCTTTTGGTGTCATGACTAGCCTATGTTTTCCATTATCCTTTTGGTAATGGAATCCTTACATCCTTTTGGTGTTAGGGTTGATTGTCTTTTGCTCCATCATCCTTTTGGTGATGGGTCTGGCATCCTTTTGGTGTCATGACTAGTGTGTTTTCCATTATCCTTTTGGTAATGGACTCCTTACATCCTTTTGGTGTTAGGGTTGATTGTCTTCCGCTCCATCATCCTTTTGGTGATGGGTCTGGCATCCTTTTGGTGTCATGACTAGCGTATGTTTTCCATTATCCTTTTGGTAATGGAATCCTTACATCCTTTTGGTGTTAGGGTTGATTGTCTTTCGCTCCATCATCCTTTTGGTGATGGGTCTGGCATCCTTTTGGTGTCATGACTAGCGTGTTTTCCATTATCCTTTTGGTAATAGACTCCTTACATCCTTTTGGTGTTAGGGTAGATTGTCTTTCGCTCCATCATCCTTTTGGTGATGGGTCTGGCATCCTTTTGGTGTCATGACTAGCGTGTTTTCCATTATCCTTTTGGTAATGGACTCCTTACGTCCTTTTGGTGTTAGGGTTGATTGTCTTTCGCTCCATCATCCTTTTGGTGATGAGTCTAGCATCCTTTTGGTGTTATGACTAGCGTCTTCGCTCCATCATCCTTTTGGTGATGGGTATGGCATCCTTTTGGTGTCATGACTAGCGTATTTTCCATTATCCTTTTGGTAATGGATCCCCTACATCCTTTTGGTGTTAGGGTTGATTGTCTTCCGCTCCATCATCCTTTTGGTGATGGGTCTGGCATCCTTTTGGTGTCATGACTAGCGTGTTTTCCATTATCCTTTTGGTAATGGACTCCCTACATCCTTTTGGTGTTAGGGTTGATTGTCTTCCGCTCCATCATCCTTTTGGTGATGGGTCTGGCATCCTTTTGGTGTCATGACTAGCGTGTTTTCCATTATCCTTTTGGTAATGGACTCCTTACGTCCTTTTGGTGTTATGGTTGATTGTCTTCCGCTCCATCATCCTTTTGGTGATGGGTCTGGCTTCCTTTTGATGTCATGACTAGCGTGTGTTCTCCATTATCCTTTTGGTAATTGATCCCCTACATCCTTTTGATGTCAAGTCAGTATGTGTGAGTGTACTATCATCCTTTTGGTGATAGGCTTGTCATCCTTTGGGGTGTCAGGTTTTCTCTGTTATCATCCTTTTGGTGTTAGTGACCTTTGCAAGGTATCCGTTGTTTCAATTCCCAAGTAGTTTCTTTCTTTTTGGACAAGTTCAGGGTCTTCTTTGTATCTAATTGACTTCCGCCTTGAAAAATGAACACTGCAGCAATTCATTTTACTCGTCCAAGCCAATTAGATAGGGGCATCTGTTGATCGGTGGTTTTTACACGTTATTTTACCGTTTATGTCAGTTAATCATTTGTTTTGTCTTGTCGCATTTTAGTTGTTTTTATTACATTTTACGCGTCGATTTGGTATTTTTATTGTTTCTAGGTTCAAGTATACAATAAAGGAGAAGCAGAGCGAAAATTGGGAAAAAATGGCAAGATTTCGGAAGAGTTTTGTTGTGAAATCTTTAGCAGTCTGCACGAAAACGATCATAACTGGAGTTCCGGGAATCCGTTTGAGGCGTCCTAAAAACCGCCGGAAAGCTAAGAGAAAGAGCTACGACTTTCGTGTTGGAGTCGAAGTCAGATTCGAAACAGGGGTGCAACACGGGTGCCCGTGTTGTGTGACACGGCCCGTGTTGCAGAATTTGCTCAGAAAAGGCGATTTTTGGAGAAAAACAGTGGCACAACACGGGCGCCCGTGTTGTGTGACACGGCCCGTGTTGTGTGACACGACCCGTGTTGTGACACCTGGGACTTGCAAATTTCACGCAAAAAATCTTTCAGGAAGCCAACACGGGCGTCCGTGTTGCCTGACACGACCCGTGTTGCAGGAAGCGCTTTTTTCCCTATTTTTCTTGTATTTTTTACTCTTGTAACCCCCGAGGGTATTGTGGGTATTTCCCTAGTGATTAGTTTGAATTGAGACTATTTGATACGTGTTTGGAGAAAGAATAAGGATGGAACTTTTGAACGGAAAATAAATTGGACGAGAAAGATTGGAGCGATCAAGGATTTGGGAAACTGAAGGTCCTCATGAGCGGAAGCCATTGAAGATCAAGTCAACCAATTATCTTGTAATGTTTAGTCTTATTGTTGATTTTATCTTTATTATTATGAGTAGCTAAACCCCCAATGCTAGGGGGTGTCCCTGAATTGACTCTGTAATAACCTTGTTTCCTTTGAATAATGGATTTCACTACTTTCTAATCATCGTTCTTATTGTATAATTTTCTTATGGCTTTTCTCATTTGACAAATAAGGATTTGTTTTACGGTTAACCTTAGGTTTGGAAAAACGATCGTTAACGCGTTTATACGATAATACTATAGTAGATATTGCCTAGGAATGGGGATACCCTATAGTAACCGTAATGTTTTAGATAAAATATATTGCTTGGGATTGTTCCTATACCGCCAAGGAATTGGGGCATAGGAAGAATACCAAAGGGTTTTCTACTAAGGAATTAGAGTCAACTAATCTTTAGTACCGGTAACGATTGAGTTGAGCAGTGATTTCTGAAAAATAAGGATTAAGGTTATTACAAGGTTTTTTCATACACCCTACTCTAGCATGCTTCTCATAACTGTCTAAAACCTTTATTTTACTGCTTTTGCCTTTTGGCCTTTAAAGTTGTAAGAAACAAACCAAAACCCCTATGACTTTTTGTTCAATTGTATTATTTTAGAACTTGTGTTCATACGCAGTCCGCGAGATCGATATTCGGGGAATTTCCCCTTATTACTACATCGGTACAATTAGTACACTTGCTAATTTACCGATCAAGTTTTTGGCGCCGTTGTCGGGGACTGCCAGAATATAAGTTTAATTCTAATTCAATTGAAATTTTGTTGCTCTGCGACCAAAATTTTATTTTCAATTTTTAATTTTAATTTTTATTGTTTTTATTTTGTTACTACTAATCTACGTCTAACACTTTCATGCGAGGAGATCCCTCAGCTAATTTTTCTTTGGACGCAGAAATTGAAAGGACTCTACGCGAAAGACGTAGTCAAGCTAGACTATTAGTTTCAGAAGAGGAAAGAGTTTCTGTTCATTCAGATTCAGGTTCAGAATCAGAAAGAGATACTGAAGCTATGGCGGATCTCCCACCAGCGGAGAGACTTTTGGGAGACTATGGAGGGGTAAATGCTCAACCAAACCGGATGACCATTGTGAATCAACCAGTGAATGTCGCAAATTTCCAACTGCATCCGAGCACAATCACTCACCTTGAGAGGAGACCTTTCACCAGAAAGGTTAGCAAAGACGCAAATAAGCATCTACAGAGATTTCTGACGATGAGCACTACTCTAAAGATTGAAGGACACACAGATGAAGCTAAAAGGTTAAGAATGTTCCTGTTCACTTTATCTGAAGAAGCTGAAGAATGGTTTTACTCCTTACCAGCCGGAAGTATTACTACGTGGGAAGAAATGGAAAAATCCTTTCTGAATGAGTATTTTCCTGCCTCTGTTTATATTTGCAAACGATATGATATTATGAATTTTAAACAGGGGGAGGGAGAATCACTCGGGGACTCGTATAAAAGGTTCAAACAATTATTGGTTGCATGTTCTACTCACAATCTGGATCAAACTGAACAGATGCAGATGTTTGTGAATGGTCTTAAGATGAAGACTAAGCAGCTAATCGATATAACAGCCGGTGGTTCATCCAACTTTACAACAGCCACTGGAATCAGAAAAATTATTGAAGTAATCGCTGCAAACGAACATCTGGAATTATATGACCGGAGTGTGAGTAAGCCGGAAGAAATAGTTTACTTGAAGTTGGCCGCACAAGTTGTGAAAATGGAAGATCAAATCAAAGTTGAAGTGGAAAGAAGGCTTAAGGGAATGAATGTGGGTATTGAAACTGTAGCTCAGGTACAACCTGTCCAAGTTGTGAGTTGTGAGGTATGTAATGGTCCCCATTTTACTGTGCATTGTCTTGCTACTACTCAACAAATTGAAGAGATAAAAGTTTTGAGGCAAAACAATCCGTATTCTCATACCTATAATCCAGGATGGAAGAATCATCCTAATTTTTCCTGGAAAGACCAAAACCAATCTCCATATCCGCAACAACAACAGGCTCCTCAAAAAGCAGAATGGGAGTTAGCTATTGAAAGAATGGCAGCTCAAAGTATGCAATTCCAAGAAGAAACCCGAAACATTCAAAGGAACATCACAACTTCCATCAAAAACCTTGAGTCGCAGATGGGACAGATAGCCCAACACCTCTCAACACACGCTCAAGGAACCCTCCCGAGCGCGACAATACCGAATCCGAAAAATCAAGAGAGTATTAATGCTGTCAAAACAAGAAATCAGAAAGCGATAGAAGAGGAGGAAACAAAGGGGGAAGAATGCATAGAGGTGGAATGTGAGGTAAGAGAAAAAATAAAAGAACCAGAAGAAGCTGTACTAACTGAAAAGTCAACTGGAGAGAAAAAGAAAGAGGAGGTCAAACCAAAAATCAAATTACCATTCCCTCAAAGAGTTACAAAGAAGGATCAGAACGAGAAAGACTTCGGAAAGTTCAGTGCAATGTTCAACAAATTGGAAATTAACATGCCCTTCTTTGAAGCACTTGAGCAAATGCCTTTGTACAAGAAGTTCATGAAAGAGGTTATAGGTAAAAAGAGACCGATGGGTGAAGAATCAAAGACCACAATTGAGCAATGCAAGTAAATAGCACAAGAACGGAAAATACCAATTAAGATGAAGGATCCTGGACCAGTTGTAATTCCATGTACTATAAAGGATCGAACTTTTAATAAAGTCCTGATCGATTCAGGTTCTAGTGTGAGTCTCATGCCGTTATCAATTTTCAAAAAGCTGGATATTGGAAAAGTGAGCAATACGGGAACAAGCTTGAAGTTTGCCGACCACACAACCAAGATGGCATATGGGCTAGCAGAGGATGTTCTAGTGACAATCAATAACTTCACTTACCCCGTTGATTTTTAAATCATGGATATACCCGAGGATGAAGAAACTTCGATCATACTTGGCCGGCCGTTCTTGCTTACTAGTCGGTGCAATATTGATGTGGAAAAAGGTACGCTCACTTTGAAATTTTTTGATGAGGAAATCACTTTAAAAACTCAAGAGGGTCGAAAGAAAGGTAAGGAGAAAGATGTCAAACCTTCAGTTGGGAAGATTAACACAACTAAGAAGGGAGAACGATCAAAACCATTTCAAGTTGCTCATATCTCTGAAACGGTACAATATTCTGTTGCGAAGAAGTCGAGCAATAGAGTTTGGAAGTTGAAGTACCCCCCATAATAATGGGGAGTCGATCGTCGAGCCATGCGACGTTAAACGAAGCGCTGCGTGGGAGGCAACCCACGGTTTTATGAATTGATGTTGTTTCTTTTGTTGTTATTATTTTTGCAGGAATAAACGAGATTTTACAAGGGAAAACATGGAAGCAGCGAAGAGGTACTGCATTACCTGTCGACCCCTCTGTGAGGATCTCTGTGAGCACACCTCTTCTTCTCTTGATTCTTGAACATTGAGACAATGTTTAGTTCAAGTTTGGGGGAGGTTTTACCGTTTTGTATTGTCCATTTAAATACCTTTTATTTTTAAGTTCGGTAAAAATCACATCGAATTCGCCCCTACAGAGACCGTAACATTTTTCTTGTGATTGGTAGGTGTGTAAGGTAGTCAAGAAAGTATTTAGAGTTCAAGGGAAGTGGAGTTTGAACTAAGGAACTTGGGAAAGTTTGGAAATTGAGGTATAACTTGAACACCCTAGGTTCCCCAGAGTAAGGAAACGAGTCCAACGTGTAGATTTGTGCCATAGTACTTGGATTTGAAAAGTATACCCCGATTAGTTCATTGTGATAGTCCTGTATAATAATAAAAAATTTGTTTTGAGAATGATGTGTGGCAACAAAAAAAAAAGGAGTTGAATAATGACGGTAAAGACAACCTGTCCTTCTAAGTTGGGTAACCCTCACCTAGTTATTTAGCCTAACGGCGGTTGAATCTCTATAGTCGTCCCAAAGTGGACTAATAAACGCCTGTGAGCGAGAAAAAGAATAAAGGTGCCACAGAAAAAAATCTCGAGCAAATGTGCATGCCTTAATCTGATTATCCGAATGAAAGGGGTAGAAAATCGAAGAAAAGACTTAAGCCCAAAGCATAGTTGGAGAGGTGGCTGAAAGGGAGATTTAGGTCCGTAAGTTTACTGCGGTATGTGTTTATGTAATGCCTTCGTTAACGGATGAGTACCGAAAGAGCTGATTTGAGCCGATCGAAACTAAGACTCACGTATGAGTATCGACACGCCTTACACCCTGAACCCTTCACTTGATGTGCTGTTTGACTTGAAAATTATTTATCCAAGCTTTTTGCTTGAGGTTAAGCAATGGTTTAAGTTTGGGGGAGTTTGATCGGTGGTTTTTACACGTTATTTTACCGTTTATGTCAGTTAATCATTTGTTTTGTCTTGTCGCATTTTAGTTATTTTTATTACATTTTATGCGTCGATTTGGTATTTTTACTGTTTCTAGGTTCAGGTATACAATAAAGGAGAAGCAGAGCGAAAATTGGGAAAAAATGGCAAGATTTCGGAAGAGTTTTGTTGTGAAATCTTTAGCAGTCTGCACGAAAACGATCATAACTGGAGTTCCGGGAATCCGTTTGAGGCGTTCTAAAAACCGCCGGAAAGCTAAGAGAGAGAGCTACGACTTTCGTGTTGGAGTTGAAGTCAGATTCGAAACAGGGGTGCAACACGGGTGCCCGTGTGTTGCACCCCAAAATTTGCCCTCACAATACAAGACTTTGTGTTCTAAGAAGGTTCACAAGGTTCACAAGTTCTCCAACAACTTGCATAACCTTTCATGAAGTTCATAAAGTCCACAAGCTACTTTATGAAGGTTCACAAGGTTCACAAGTCCCACAGTGCTTTCAATACCTTTCATGAGGTTCATGAAGTCCATAGGTTGCTTCTTGAAGGTTCACAAGGTTCACAAACTTCTCAACATCTACAAGACCTTTCATGAGGTTCATGAAGTCCATAGGTTGCTTCTTGAAGGTTCACAAGGTTCACAAGATTCACAATGTTTACAAAGCTTTCCTAAGGGTCATGAGGTCTACAAAGCCACTTCATGATGTTCACAAGGTTCACAAGCTTCACAATACCTCCCATGAGTATCACAAGATATCTTATGAAGATTCACAAGGTTCACAAAGTTCACAATTGGTCAGAAGAGTTGACAATTCCCTCAGACAATGCACCTCCTAAGCAGTGCATCCAAAACTAAGGTTTTGACTTTAATCAGGCTAAATGGACTTCCAAGACTTCAAGTGAGCTTCATAACATCTTATATGTGTATAAGAACCCCCATGTCAAGTTTCAAGACTTTTCTCAAAAGTTTGCTCAGTCAGATGATCAGATAAGTCAAAAGCAGTCAATGCAGTTAAAAAGTCAAACTAAGGTCAACTGTGGTCAAACCAAAGTCAAACTTCATGATTTTTTGCCAACATCAAAGAGAGATTTGGTCCCAGGGGTATTTTGGTCATTTTACACAAATTCTACCAATTCCTTGAAGACGGGCTGTTATTAAAATTCTGAGGCATTTGATGCGTTATGGTTTTGAGGCATTTATCAATTACCAGTTCTGATCATATTGAGATTTGGCATTTGGTCAGTGGAGTTTAATTACGATTAGTTTTGCTGTTGATGCTGAAAATGTTGTGACCATGGTGCCCATATGAGTTTGGTTATGAAACAATTGGTTAACATTTTAATCGGATGATGAGATTAGGATCACAAATACCACTTGGAAATATTTATGTTTTATGCCTATGTTAATGAATTAAATACTTGTGGATTTATTCACATTTGTTTATATTTTTTAACTAAGAATAGAATATAAATAAATTCAAAACTTCGAGAATTTTATTTCATAAATAATGCTATCATACAAGAATGGGGATGTTGCTTCATGCAAAGTACTGTTACAAGGAAGTACATTAAAATTCTCAAATCCTAAGGGATTACATTAAAGCATCTATCCTAAATCCTAAAAGTATCTAAAGGTCTTCATGTTCGTATTTGAACTTCTCCATGAATCCTCAGCTAACCTGCACATCAAAAGAGAACAGACAGTACAGAAAATGTTAGAATTTTTTTTCGACACTCTCAGAACAATGTCATCATCGAGTGCCGGGAGTGGCACAACCGAAGCTGCATCCTACCCCCGTTACCAATCCGCGCCGTTGGCGTCAGATCAAGTAACATTCGTTCTTATCATGCGGAACATCCGAGAGATAGAAGTGATAAAAGAAGCGGGACTGATTCGCTTTTGCCGCAATTGGATTTCCAAACTGATACAAAGGTAAATTTGGACTCAGACCCGGATGCCGGCAGGTCTGAATCACTTTTGTTTTCGAAAGTTTCCAACACCTGAAATTCCACAACAACATCAGTACAAAATTGATAACAGTTCATAAGCTGCAGCCACTGGTAATTGGAAATTCAAACTAAAAGTGCACAACTGCATCAAGTCTGAACCACATAAGTGAGTTCATGAACACCAAGTTCAAACAGAACAGAAAAATGAAACACAAAACAAGCTGCATCAAATTGCATCAAACACTGTATCCAAAAGTTCAGAAGAATCAGAATTAAGGTCAAGTTTCAGTTTGATATCACAGCCAAAACACCTCAAAAGGTAGTCAGTTCGCAAGTCACAAAAAACGTGAATGTAAGTCATAAGAATATACCATATCAAGAGAATTAGATCAGAGTCCATATTACCATTTGGAAAAACAGCATTCAAAAGGACTGTTCTTGCAACCAAACAGGATATCAAGTGAAGTTATCAAACCACACCCACGAGCGAAACTATACCAGAGAAAGAACGAAGATAAGCTCACGTGCCGTAGACCGCTCAACTGCACAAGAAAGTCAAAAGTTAAAAGGTTGATAGTATTAGTAAACAGGTGGTTCGAGGACCCGAGGGGTCAAAATAACATCCACGGTGACTAAACAATGCCCTTGTTACCACAGAGAATCGAGTTCGAATAAGATCAGAAAAGAATCAGACTATCACAAAGCAGCACATAACGGATGGTTGGACTAATTGAAGCATACCGAATCCGAACCAGGCCTTCCAACTGAGAACTGCAAAACAACGAAGATATTCGAAGTTATATCAGCCCTCAGCTAACCATCATCGGGCGTAAGCGTTCGAGTGGCTGGGAGAGCCACGGCCGAAGCCGTTACTAATTCCCTACCGAACGTCGAACGACAAGCATTAGTAACTTGGGACAAGAATATCAGCTCAGACCCGAAGGTCATCACCGCTAAGGCAACACAACCAAAACCGAAAGGTCGAAGGGCATCCCTCAAAGGTTCAGACCTAAGGTCATCATCACCGAAATCAAAAGCAACAGCATAATCAAAAGCAAGGATTATAGTATCCTGTTCCGACGGTTCAGACCCAGTGTCATCATTACCGCGTACCCTTCCCGGCAGCAAAGACCAATGCAAAGCATCCATCCTGAAAGAAGAAGAAGAAAAGTGAGTGTATGTTCCGAACTGATGTTCATAACCAAAGAAATTGAAATCCGAAACCGTATCAGCCACAAAGGGCTAAACCGAAGAAAGTAAGTTATCCAATTTCAAATGAGCGAAAATCCACATCTGCAAAAATCCAATCAGTGTATCAGAAAAGTGATCAAACAAAATCGGATCAGATAAAGTGAATGAATCCAATCAAGTGACCCCAAAAATGGAAAGCTTCGAATCAAATCAGAAAAATCATATCAGATGGAAATCAAAAACCCCCAAACAAATCCTAAAAGAGGAAACAAGATTCAATCAGTATCAGATGACTCCAATCCGTATCAGAAAGCGTATCCAATTGGGATCCAATCAATATCTGAACAACGCACTAAATCAAATCAGATAAAATCAAATCATACGAAGTTATATCTCAGTAAAAGCGAAGCACAAATCAGATATGGTCCAAGCCCAAAAGAGAAATCAGAGAAGATATAAAGGGACAATCTCACCATGGTGAAATCCTAACGAAAAATCGCAAGCAAAAACCCTAGGCGGCGTGAACAAGGGGCTAACGGCGAAGACGAAGGGACGAACCCTAACAAAGGGGCGAAGATCGATCGTGAATCCTCAAACATCAGATCGTTGATTTCTCCGTATCAGAGAGAATCAGAAGGCGTCATAAAGATCATTACCACCGTCTCCCCACAAAGAACAAAGCGAACAAATTTATTCAGGGATTCAGGAACTCCTCCGAGTCCATCATCATCATCCCTATTCTTTAACGGACGATATCGCCATCATCAAAGCCATAAGCTTCGGTTGCGATATTGCTGGCCATAAGTCATCGCGGATCAAATGTAAACCCTCACATTAACTCTTTTTTTTTTTTTTTTTTCATTTTTTCATGTTTTGTAGAAGAAGACGCAGAGAATACGAGAGATGGAGGCAAGGAAGAAGAAGAACGGCGCCGCGAATGATTTTAGGGTTGTGAAACCCTAAAAAAATCCTTTTTGTCACATTTACTTCCACCGGGTTGGGTCCGGAGGTAATGACAGGCCCAACCCTTTTATTTTTTTTTTACTTTCTTTATCAAATTTTTAAAAATATTTAAGTTGGTTCATTTTTTATAATATAAAAATTAAAAACATTTTCTTATAATATTAAAATTAAAAAAAAAACATATTTTTTTTTATTTAAAATTTTATTTGTATAGTTTATATTAATTAAAATAATGTTATGTGATTATTAAAAATAAATTTTTGTATATATATAAACCCTAATTCTTACAAACCCTAAAAATTATTTTCTAAAAAAAAAAATAAAACCTAATTTTAATTTTCTATATAATTCTATGTATATATTTATTATAATTCTTGTAAATTTTTGTAAATAAAATTAAACCTTATAAATACTTAATGTAAAATTTTGTGAATGTGATTATTGACTATTTAAAATTTATTTTCATCATAATGTGTAAATATTTTTCTTAATAATTGTTAATATATAATTAGAGATAATTAAATTTTGTAAATGATTAAGAAATTTATAATTATGTTATATTTAGAACTTTATATTATAGTAATTATTTAATCATTTATGTTTCTAAATAAAAATCAAATTTTATGTTTAATCACGTTATTAATTAATTATTATTGCTAATTATATTTTGTTGCTTATTATTATTTTGAAATTTCTATCTTATTATTTTTTCTAACTTTGTCTATTTTTCTAATTATTATTGTTTCAACTAATTATTTTCACTAACTTTATATTTCTACTAACCTTATTTAATTTTTCTTATTATTTACTAACCCCAATATTTTATTTACTTATTTGTTATTTTTTTTATTATATTTATTTTGATTATATTTTACTATTTATTTTATTTATTATAATTTTGTAATTGCCTCTTGGATGTAAATTGTAATTATTTAATTATTATTATCATTATGGTTAGTAATTAGGGAGTGCTAATATGTATGATATTTAAAAAAATAAATTAGATCATTTTAATATAAGATAATTAAATTAAACATTTCACACACGTAAGTCGATTTTAATCGCCGTCTCACTTCCTAAGGATATCCCTCAAGTTGCCTATGAATATTGGTTAAGTGGGGTGTATAAAGCAAGTCCCTCAAAAAGAAAATCATCAAAGTCCCTTATGGTTGCCTTTACGAATCGAGTCCCTTTCGAAAAATGATGATAGTCCCTCCAGTTTGCTTATTACACCCCACAATGGCCTTCAAAAATCCAATTGTCCCTCACATGTCCCTTAACATCCAAAATAAGGACTACCTACTCCATTATAGTAGGGATAGTCTTACTAAGGAAATGATAAAGAATAAGAAAGACCTTAAAACATTAGGGTAGGCTACTCCTAGATACTTGCTCACTTCAAAACTTTTTCACACTTAAACAAATTTCCAACAAAATTTTCAAACAAGTTTTTTTTCACATCCATACACGGATTATTATTAAACTATTCTAAAATTTTTTTGCTATTCACACACTACACTTTCAAAACAATTCAAAAGTGAGCTTAAGTACCTAAGAGCCCATGGATAACCATGGATGAAAAGGGTGCTAACACCTTCCCTTTTCATAACCTACCCCCCGGACCCAAAATATTCTCTAAGGTCTTTCCTGTTCTTTTATAACCTTTCCTTATGGATAAAATAAAAGTCGGTGGCGACTCTTGCTATCCGCAACATTGTTTAAAGTCAGTTCTCCCACCGTGTCGCCAGAACTGGCGACTCTGCTGGGGATCTATTTAAGAGGGGTACCCTTAGGAATTAAGATCACTTTAAATTGTTTGCCTTGTTTGCTTTATTATTATATTGTTGGGGTGCTCTTATGTGTGAAAGGTCCTAACCCGGATCTAGTGTACCTTAGGTAAATGGCAATAGACCAAGGAAACTGTACGACGTATATCGATACGGTTGATCTGGTGGCCATAGTTAGTGCGACTTCTTGGTTGGTGCTTATATTCCTTAAGTCAAGTTGAGGATAATATTGAGGCTGCCATATGTTGTCAATGCACTAACTGACTTTTAGAACCCTAGTTAACTCATCTTGGCCTTTAGAAAGTAGTGAGGTAACCGACTTTGGTGCAGACTGAAGTTGGTTGACACTCGATACTACGCTTATTGAGATCTTAAACTTGGAGGGTTTTGGTTGGCAAGTAAGTTGCCTTCTGAACAACCACCCTTGTGAAGGATCAATGATATTGAGATCCCTTAGAACCTGGTTACTTTTGTAGGACAGGATGAACCATCTAACTTCAGGGGAGGGTACTTGCCTTTGAACCTCATGCAAGCCTTTAAACCTAGGGCTATGGTGTGACTTGTTTGTGTGTGCCACATGTTTGTGATTGAGCATGACATCATGACATCATCATGCATCATAAGCATATCATTTTCCCTAACCATTTCAAGGACCAAAGGATTTATCTTTGTTCTTTGTTGCAGGTCATGGCTTCTGCTCGTAGAAACACCATCAGGATCAACTTTGTAGGGATACCTGCTAAGCTCAAGGAGTTGGTTTCCCTAGTGCCTGATCATTCCCAGTTCAACAAGAGACATGGTCACTTATTGGATCTAGTTACTTCCGGGTTCAGTGAAGACATGATGAGTGTGCTGTTTCAGTTCTTTGACCCTAAGCACCATTGCTTTACATTTCCTGATTATCAGCTGGTTCCAACCATGGAGGAGTTCTCTAAACTTCTGGGTATACCTGTTCTTGATCAAAAGCCATTCACAGGCTTAGAGAAGGAGCTTAAACCAGAAGTTATTGCTGCAGCTCTACATCTGAAGAAGTCTGACATTGTTCTAGAGACGAGAAGTGGAGTTAAAGGTATTCTTGCCAAGGTATTAGTGGATAAAGCTCAAATGTTCTTGAAGGCTATGAGCTACGATGCTTTTGAGGAGATCTTAGCCTTATTGATTTATGGCTTAGTGTTGTTCCCCAATCCTGATCAGTTCATAGACGTTCATGCCATCAACATATTCCTGAGTCACAATCCAGTGCCTACCTTACTTGGAAACATCCTACATTCTCTTCACACCCGTACTACAAGGGCAAGAGGAACTTTGATGTGCTGCATACCTTTACTTTCTAGGTGGTTTATTTCTCACCTTCCTCGCTCAGTAATGAAGAATGAGCAAGGGTTCAGATGGTCCAAGAGGATCATGTCACTTTCTCACTCAGACATCCATTGGTGCTCCAGATCTATGGAGAATGTCACCATCATTGACCGTTGTGGGGAGTTTCCTAATGTGCCACTTCTAGGCATAAGAGGAGGCATCACCTACAACCCATCTCTAGCTTTACGACAGTTTGGTTACGCCCGGAGCGATGGTCCACATGACATGTTGATTCAGGGCATTGTGTTTGACTACGACAACGATCTTCAGGGTTACCGTCAGAGATTCATACGAGCTTGGGGAAAGGTAAACAGGATTGACAGCAAGACACTGGAGCCTAAGTACACCATTCCTATGGAGGCTTATCTCAGATGGGTACGATTTCGTGCTCAGACACTCATGATGCCATATCCTGCCATCCTACCAGTTACCATGGAACCTGTTGCTGAAGGAGACACAGCTTATACCATCCTTCACCCAGACATGCCTACTGATATGGAAGACTTGCAGAGATCATGGATCCAACTGAAAGAGCAAAGGGATACTTTCGAGGCTCATTACAAAGCAAGCCAAGCAAGGATCCTAGAGCTAACAAAGCTACTTCATGAGGAACGAAACCTCAACTCATACCTCAACACAAAGAGGAAACGTCCATGGGAGACTTAAAACCCCATCTTTTGTACTTATTTCGTTTTCATTTTTTGTAAGCCTAAAAGGCAAAACAAGTTATTACTAATAAAAAGTTACTTTCTTGTTTGTTTAAGCAAATTTAAATCCTGCGGTCCTTGAAAACATTGCATATGCATTCCCATATCATTGCATCACAGGTTTATAATTGTGCACAGGTTTCTCATCTTCTCGCTGTTTATTTCAGCAATGGCTCTTGAACAATCAGTTAAGGATCTCCAGGCACAGAATGCACAGTTCCAAGAGCTGATCCTGAACCTATCCAATGGGCAGGATGAATTGAAGACACTGCTGGCCAAGAAGACTAAGAAGGCTAGAAGGTCTGCTGGGTTGCTCAACATGGGAAGAAGGTTCAAAAGTCCTGTCAAGACCAAGGAACAGGTTGAAGACTATGAATCTGAAGAATCTGAGCAGGAGAGAGGCAGTCTCCACAACACTATGGGGGACTCTGATTCTGAGGCTAACTACTACCATGAGCCTAACGAAGACAAATTCAAGATGCTGGTGGATAGAATGGATGCTATGGAATTACAGAAATCATTTGGGCTGGATTTTGAGGATTTGAGCTTGATATCTGGGGTGGTCATACCCATTGGGTTCAAAGTTCCTACATTTGTTGTCTATGATGGGGTCTCTTGTCCCAAATTGCATCTGAGGTCTTATGTCAGAAGAATTCAACCCCACACTGCTGATAAAAAGTTGTGGATCCATTTCTTTCAAGAGAGTTTATCTGGAGCTCAGCTAGAGTGGTATTATCAGTTGGAGAGTGTCAACATCAGAGATTGGAATGACCTTGCTGAAGCTTTTTACAAGCAGTATCAATACAATGCTGACTTAGCCCCCACTCGCATGCAGCTTCAAAGCATGTCTATGGGTGCCAAAGAAAGCTTTAAGGAGTATGCTCAGAAGTGGAGAGACTTAGCTGGAAGAGTTCAACCCCCTTTGACTGATAGGGAGTTGGTTGATATGTTCATGTGTACGCTGAATGGTCCGTTTTACAGTCATCTCATTGGAAGCTCATCATCTGGCTTCACTGAGTTGATCATGACAGGAGAGCGAGTAGAGAATGGTATCAAGAGTGGTAAGATCCAAGTGGGCACTTCTTCATCAGGTGCTGCAAAGAAGCCTCCCACTGGGAAGAAAGAATCTAATGCCGTGTATGGTCAGCCTGATCGTAACAGAAGGCATCAGTCTGTTAGTGCAGTTCATATTTCAAATCCAACTCCTGCAACAACAGAGCAGCCTCAAGGCAACCAACAGAGGGCTAGAAGACAGTTCACGAAGATCAACATGTCAATGGCTCAGACATTGCAACACTTGTTGAAGGCTGAACTTATTACCCTGAGGGAGGCTCCTCAGAATCCCAATGTTACCTCTCCCAAGTACAATCCCAATGCACGATGTGCATATCATTCAAACTGTCCAGGACATGATACTAATAACTGCTGGGTCTTGAAGAACAAAATTCAGGATATGATTGATGCTGGAGAAATTGAGTTTGATCCACCAGGTACTCCAAATGTGATTACAGCTCCAATGCCAAATCACGAGAAGACTGTCAACGCCATTGATGAAGATATTGATGAAGATCTGCATGTCTATTCAGTTATGGAGTTGAGCACACCATTGTCTGTTATCAAAAAGAGGTTAGTACAAGCTGGGATCTTTCCAGGTTGTCATGAAGATTATCTATATTGTACCTATAAGCCGGATAGTTGCTTCATTTTGAGAGATGGGATTCAACGTCTCATGGATAAATATACTATAGTGTTTGAAAGAGGACCAGCATCTGTAGAAAGTATGGTGGAGCATCTGACTCAGGGTAAGAAGATTGAAGAGGTTGACATGGTTGACAAAGTACCACTAAGAATCACTTCAAAGGGTCCCATTAAAATCACTCATCAGGGCCCAATCAAGATTACTGCTGAAGGTCCTGTGAAAGTTGTTGCTGAAGCCAGAGTAGCTCCTCTGATCATTACCACTCCTGGTCCTATTCCTTATACATCTGACAAAGCTGTGCCTTGGTGTAACCCGGTGAACTGACTTTAAACAATGTTGCGGATAGCAAGAGTCGCCACCGACTTTTATTTTATCCATAAGGAAAGGTTATAAAAGAACAGGAAAGACCTTAGAGAATATTTTGGGTCCGGGGGGTGAGTTATGAAAAGGGAAGGTATTAGCATCCTTTTCATCCATGGTTATCCATGGGCTCTTAGGTACTTAAGCTCACTTTTGAATTGTTTTGAAATTGTAGTGTGTGAATAGAAAATTTTCAAAATAGTTAATAAATAATCCATGTAAGGATGTGTTAAGAACTTGTTTGAAAACTTGTTGAAAATTTGTTTAAGTGCGAAACAGTTTTGAAGTGAGCAAGCACCTAGGAGTAACCTACCCTAATGTTTTAAGGTCTTTCTTATTCTTTATTCTTTCCTTTAGTAAGACTATCCCTACTATAATGGAGTAAGTAGTCCTTACTTTGGATGTTAAGGGATATGTGAGGGACAATTTGACTTTGAAGGCCATTGTGGGATGTAATAAGCACATATAAGGGACCATCATCATTTTTCGAAAGGGACTCGATTCGTAAAGGTAACCATAAGGGACTTTGATGATTTTTCTATTTGAGGGACTTGCTTTATACACCCCACTTAACCATTATTCGTAGGCAACTTGAGGGATATCCTTAGGAAGTGAGACGGCGATTAAAATCGACTTACGTGTGTGACGTGTTTATTTTAATTATCTTTATTTAAAAGTGATCTAAATGTATTTTAATATTACATACATGTTGTTACACTCCCTAATTACTAACCATAATAATAATTAAATAATTAAACAACTTTACATCCAAGAAACAATTACAAAATAATAAGCAAAATAATTAAATAGCAAAGATAAATAAAATATAAATAAGCAATAATAAATAATAAAGTGGGTTAATTCTAAGTTTACTCGGCAAGACATCGCATCTTGTGCCTACGTATCCTTACGGGAGTGGAATCAGAGTAATCGTAGTTCCCCTCAAAAGGGAGGTTAGAGACTTCTTGACTGTGGTCAAGGTCTCAAGGGGAATAAACGCATCTTAAGGACACGCTTACGCGGAGTGTAGAAACTCCAAATCTCTACGTTGAATTGTTAAGTTGTAATTAGGGTTAAATTAGGGATTCCACGGCGGGAAACCCTAAAATGAGCGCGGCGGCTCTTTGACCTAATGCTAGGGGTAAAATTGTAATTTTTCCTGCGGCGAGACATTTGTGAAAATTAGGGTTTGTGAGGTTGTAAGGGTTTGAAGTTGAGGATTATTGGCGCGGCGGCCAAACGGTTAGACCTAACCTTCGGATGTGTGTAATGTAACAGAAATAATAATAAACGTGTGAGATAATTGAATCATGCAAACAGAGAGATAATGTCATAATTTAAACCATGCAAGCAGAAATTTAAAGGCAGAATTTAAAGAGCGATTGTTAAGTTCGCGAGGTTACATGAGAGGAGCAGATACAATATGATAATGAAATTTGAATTGAACAATAATAAAATAAAATAAATAACGGTTCTAGTTATTATTTTAAAAAAAAAGATTTTAGTTATTATTTTAAATTTATCTAAAAAAAAGTTTTTCTTAAAAATAATAGGTTTTCATATTAATTTGGAAAAGATGTCAATGTTATTTATTTTTAAAAAAAAGATTTTTATATTATAACAAATTTTAATAAATTAATGATAACAATAATAATAATAATGGTAATAATAATGATAATAATGATAATAATAATAAATAATGATAATAATAATAATAATAATAATAATAATAATAATAATAATAATAATAATAATAATAATAATAATAATAATAAAGCAATAATGAATTTTAAATGTGCCAAATAACCCAACAATGTTGCTAACGCAGAAATGCGCTCATCGCAACCAGATCTAAATCGGACGAAACAAAATTTATCGCAAAGAAAAGAAATTAAGCAAAAAATAGTATTATTGCTCACACAAAAATGCGATCATCGCAACCAGATCGAACTAACACAAATGTCACGCGTCATGCACACAAATGTGCAAACATCGTATCGACATAATTCGATCAAAAATCTTATATATATAAACTCTAACAATTTAAAAATTATATATATATATAAACGTAACAGTAATAGATAAAGAAAAAGAAATAACGGTAATAGATGAAGAAAAAGAAATAACGGTAAAAGATGAAGAAAAAGAAACAACAGTAATAGATGAAGGAAAAGAAATAACGGTAAACGATGAAGAAAAAGAAACAATAGTAATGGATGAAGAAGAAAACTAAATAACGGCAAACGGCACTCACTCCTCCTAGGTTTTTTTCATTCTCCCCCTCCTTTCCAACAAGGCAACACATGTATATATAGGGAACAAATTAGGGTTAACACCAAATTGTCAATAATGTCCCTAAAGCCCATTTTAAAGCCCAAACTAAATAATTAGTTAAGAAAAAATAAAATTTAAATAATTTAAAATAATTAAAATAAACTTAAAATAAAAACTAATAATCCTATTGATTCCTAAAATAAAAAATATTATAAAAAGAACAAAAAAATTTTCAATATTTTTTATTTTATGATTTTTTGGATATTTTTATGAATAATTTAGAAAAAAGTGAAAAAAATAATATTTTAAAAAATGATTTAATTAAAATACGAAAATAATAATTAAATAATAATAAAAAACTATTTTTGTTATTTTTTTAATGAAAGATAGAAAAATTTAGAGTAAAAATAATAAAAAACAAAAAAAAGTGACAAAGGTGAGATTCGAACTCTCAACCTCTCACACTCATAACTCCTTACACATGTCCTCCTGCCAATTGTGCCATTTTTACTTTTTAGAAAAAAAATGCATGCCATATGATATTTACCTGCAAAAAGTCAAACGACTACACAAATTTGTTAGTAATTGATTAAATGCAATGAAATGCGACGACAAATCTTAGGGCAAAATTTGGGGTATTACAGTTATTATGATAATATTTCTCACCCAACCTCTCTTTGATGTTGGCAAAAAAAAAAATCATGAAGTTTGACTTTGGTTTGACCACAGTTGACCTCAGTTTGACCTTTTAACTGCATTGACTGCTTTTGACTTATCTGATCATCTGACTGAGCAAACTTTTGAGAAAAGTCTTGAAATTTGACATGGGGGTTCTTATACACATATAAGATGTTATGAAGCCCACTTGAAGTCTTGGAAGTCCATTTAGCCTGATTAAAGTCAAAACCCTAGTTTTGGATGCACTGCTTAGGAGGTGCATTGTCTGAGGGAATTGTCAACTCTTCTGACCAATTGTGAATTTTGTGAACCTTGTGAACCTTCTTGGAACACAAAGTCTTGTATTGTGAGGGCAAATTTTGGGGTGCAACAGCTGCCCCTGTTCAATTTTCTGAAACCTGAGGGGTTAGATTGGTATATTTGCCAGTCGTAACCTGGAAGGTTGAAGGGGATTGAACACAAAAGCCCAAAAATTTGCACTCACCAGCGCATGGAGTGATATTGATGGTTGGTTGAACATGATTGAGTGGGCTTAAAGATGCCACTAGGGGAAAGTTCTTCAGTAGTATAATGAGAACTGTCAGGAGTCTGGAGTAATACTGATGTAACAGCATGTCTTCATGAGGATAGAGCAATCAATAATGATAACCCTAAAGCAGTCTTGAAGTGATAAATCTGACCTCAGGAGGATAGAGCAATCAATAGCTCTAAAGCAGTCTTGAAGTAATAATGGCTTCAGGAGGATAGAGCATTCAATAGTTCTAAAGCAGTCTTGAAGTAATAGAATGGCTTCAGTAGGATAGAGCAATCAACAGCTCTAAAGCAGTCTTGAAATAATAATGTGATATGTCTTCAGGAGGATAGAGCAATCAATAGCTCTAAAGCAGTCTTGAAGTAATGATTTCAGGAGGATAGAGCAATGGATAGCTCTAAAGCAGTCTTGAAATAATAATGTAATTTCAGGAGGATAGAGCAATGGATAACTCTAAAGCAGTCTTGAAATAATTAGATGGCTTCAGGAGGATAGAGCAATGAATAGCTCTAAAGCAGTCTTGAAGTAGTAATATGACCTCATGAGGATAGAGCAATGAATAGCTCTAAAGCAGTCTTGAAGTAATAGGATGATTTCAGGAGGATAGAGCAATCAATAGCTCTAAAGCAGTCTTGAAGTCATGAGAGGCTATCAGGAGGATAAAATAACCCTGAGGTTACAATAAAGCAGTCCCAAAGTAATAAGAAGCTCATCAGGAGGATAAAGTAACCCTGAGGTTACAATAAAGCAGTCCCAAAGATCATAAGATTGTTTGTTGGATAATTAACCTGAAAACAAGGTAGCATTCTGTATAACAACATTAGTTTATGCTTTATGTATGCATGTATGACATGATGCACTTAGGTAACGTACTATAGACATATGTGTTATGGTATGATGTAAATGATGTATGTATGATATGACACTGCTGGAAGTGTCTGGATATCCTTGTATAACAACTGCTGGCCAAGGAAAATAAATCCCGATTCGTTGTTGAAGAATATATAACCCTCCGTCTGCTGGGGATAACAAGGTATAGATAACCTCCCGTTGTTGGGGATAACAAGGTATAGATAACCTCCCGTTGTTGGGGATAGTAGGGTATAGATAACCTTCGTTTTCGTTTGATAGTAGGATAAGTATAACATCCCGTCTTCGTTCATCGTGCCCTTATTGGAAAGTAATTTCCCGTATGTCTGTATGAGGATAAAAGAGATGGATATAAATTCCAGGGGAGATTAGACTTTGTGAAAATGGATTAGTCCTACTGATGGTTTGTAACTGTCTTGTAAAGATGAACCGGCGAAGCTTCGTTGAAATCCTTCCCTCGTTCGTCCTTAGTAAATACTATTACTGCATTTTCATGCATTTCTGGTAAACATCAATCATATTAAAAGCATACATGCATTTCTGGTAAACATCAATCATATTTAAAGGCATACATACATTCAAACACAACCAATGGACGTTTCGCTTATGTAAATAGGGTAAAAGTGAATCTGGATTCAAAAGATGGAATTTATTTATATCAAAAGTGACCCATACACGGGTAAGTTTGTACAAGGAGACATAAACCCTAGTAAGAGAATTTTGTCATGAAGCTTTACAAAAAGAATCAGCTATGTGGGAAATAATCCTATTGAGTTTCAATTCTACTATTGCCACTCAAGTATCTCATCTTCTTGCTGTTGAGACGGAAACGATTGGATTGAGCTTTATCTGTTTGAGCTTGAGTAAGTAGTACAACTGGTTGCAGTTTCATGAGTGATCCAAACGAGACATAGTCATACGCTTTAATCCCTAACTTTTGCCTGGATTGCCCTTTCAGGTTTTCAATCCACCGGGATACCCTTTTTTGCCCAAGCCGCCTTTTCAGGTTTTCGACTTGCCGGGTGTACATCTTTTTATATATATATCCCTAATTTTTGCCCAAACCCTTTTGGTTTGCCGGGATGCCCTTATTTTTGCCTAGGCCTGTCAACCTAGCGGGTCTCTTTTTATGCGTAGTATTTTTTAACTATGTCTGCGTTTACAGGTTGTGGGAAGTCTTCACCATCCATTGTAGTCAGTATCATGGCACCTCCTGAGAACACTGTCTTGACTACAAATGGTCCCTCATATGTTGGAGTCCACTTGCCCCTAGGATCACCCTGTGGTAATATGATACGCTTGATTACCAAGTCACCAGCCTGATATACCTTTGGCTTAACCTTCTTGTTAAAAGCTTTGATCATCCGTTTCTGGTACATCTGGCCATGACAAACTGCTGCTAACCTTTTCTCATCAATCAAATTTATCTGGTCAAGTCGAGTCTGAATCCACTCATCTTCATCCAAGCCTGCATCCTTCATAATTCTCAAGGAACTGAATCTTCATATCAATAGCAACTTGCATACCCATGATACATGCCTCATACTCAGCCATGTTATTGGTACAATAGAAACAAAGTCTGGCAGTAATCGGGGTATGACAACCTTCAGGGGAACTAATCACAACACCAACACCATTACCATGTGCATTGGAGGCACCATCAAAAACCATAGTCCATCGGGATCCTTGTTCAGGTCCGTCATATTGTCCAGGTTCTTTGGTAACAGACATAATGTCTTCATCAGGGAACTCAAAATTCATTGACTGGTAATCATCTACTGCTTGATGAGCCAAATGATCAGCAACAACACTCCCCTTAATGGCCTTCTGAGTGGTATACTGTATATCATATTCCGTCAAGATCATTTGCCATCTTGCAATTCTTCCGGAGAGAGCAGGTTTCTCAAATATGTACTTGATTGGATCCATCTTCGAAATCAACAAGGTAGTATGGGTCAACATATACTGTCTTAGTCGGCGAGCAGCCCATGCCAAAGCGCAGCAAGTTTTCTCGAGCAGTGAGTATCTTGTTTCACAGTCGGTAAACTTTTTGCTAAGGTAGTATATTGCCTGCTCTTTTCGACCAGACTCGTCATGTTGCCCCAATACACACCCCATTGAGTTGTCTAATACTGTTAAATACATAATCAAGGGTCTTCCATCAACTGGTGGCATTAAAATTGGAGGTTCTAGCAAATATCTCTTGATTTCATCAAAGGCAGTCTGGCACTCATCATTCCATTCCATCACCTGATCTTTCCTCAACAACTTGAAGATTGGCTCACAGATGGTAGTTAATTGGGAAATAAATCTTGCAATGTAGTTCAATCGTCCCAAGAAACCTCTAACCTCCTTCTCAGTACGGGGAGCTGGCATCTCTCGTATAGCTTTCACTTTTGCAGGATCCACTTCAATACCTTTTCCACTGACAATGAAACCCAAGAGCTTTCCAGATCTAACTCCAAAAGTACACTTGTTTGGATTTAATCTCAACCTGTATTTCTTCAACCTCTCAAACAACTTGTGCAGATAATCAAGATGTTGTTCTTCATTCTGAGACCTGGCTATCATATCATCCACATATACCTCTATCTCATGATGAATCATATCATGAAACAAAGCCACCATAGCACGCTGATATGTTGCCCCTGCATTCTTCAAACCAAATGGCATTACCTTATAGCAAAAGGTGCCCCACTGTGTCACAAACATAGTCTTCTCCATATCTTCAGGTGCTATCTTGATTTGAGTGTAACCAGAGAAACCATCCATAAAAGAGAATACCTTATGCTGAGCAGTGTTGTCTACCAGAATATCAATATGAGGAAGTGGAAAGTCATCTTTAGGGCTAGCCTTGTTCAGATCTCTGTAGTCTACACACATACGTACCTTACCATCTTTCTTAGGAACTGGTACCACATTTGCAACCCACTGAGGATAAGAAGTTACGGCCAAGAACCCTGCATTGAACTGTTTCATTACCTCTGCTTTGATCTTTTCTGACATTTCAGGACGCATACGACGAACCTTCTGCTTCTTTGGACGACAATCTTCTTTCACTGGCAAACGGTGAACCACAATGTCTGCATCCAACCCTGGCATATCTTCATAAGACCAAGCAAAGATCTCCACATAGTCACGTAGCATCTGAATCAACCTGCTCTTGACACTGTCCTCTAAATTAGCCCCTATCTTGACCTCTTTTCTGTTTTCTTCAGTTCCCAGATTCACAACTTCGACTGGCTCTTCATGTAGCTGTATAGCTTTCTCTTCTTGTTGTAACAACCTAGCAAGCTCTACAGGTATTTCACAATCGTCCTCGTCTCCGTCTTCAGTTTGATAGATCGGATTCTCGAAATTGTAATTGGCAATAGTAGAACTGTTATCAACTGGATCCAGAGTGGATGAGGATCGGCATTTTAGTGACGTGGGTGTGTGTAAGAACACATAGCTGATAAAGCAAAAATAAAAGAAAAAGAAAGACAAGGAACACAATGAAAACGACACGTCCACTGATTTTATTGAATGATGTATGCAAATGAAATGACAACCCGTAACAAGCACACCATTGTGCCCCGGGTAAGGCACATGGCTTGAAAGTTTTAATTGTTCCAGAAATTATAAATTTAAAAACATAACACAGTAATAGTATTTACTCCTGACTAAAGGAGATAGGGATAACATCTTCAGCTGTCCAATTATTGAGTCCAGCACCCACAGTAGGAAAAATCCATGCCTCCAAGTTGTGGTCTTCATCTTGATCTCCCACAGCATTGATAACCCCTTGATTGGTGATACGAACAGCACGAGCACGACGAACAGCCTTCTGGGACTCTTCTTCCACCATAGCTTTTGCATCATTGAGGGAGGCCATTGCCATTGTTGGAGGGTTTCTGATGACCACAGGAACCTTTTTCACAGCAGGAGGAGTCACACAATCCTTAACAGCCCAGGGAACCACTTCAAATGACTGACATGGAGTTTCAATGTATTCACCTTCTACTTCCAGATACTTGAAAGTGTTTACATGGCTGACAAAGTATTCTTCCTCTCCAAAGACAGTAACAACTTTTCCATTCACCGGATATCTCAACTTTTGATGTAATGTGGAGGTCACAGCACCTGCCTCATAGATCCAGGGACGACCAAGCAGACATGAGTACGAAGGACGAATATCCATCACATAGAATGTAGCAGTAAACACCTGAGAGCCAACCCTGATTGGAAGATCAACTTCCCCATGCACTACTCTTCTAGAACCATCAAAAGCCTTTACCACAATATTACTGGGCTTCAATACCGTATCTTCAGGACTCAGCTTGTTCAGGACTTCCTTAGGCAACACATTCAGAGAGGAACCATTGTCTATCAGCACATGAGACAGGGTAGTGCCCCTGCATTCAATTGAAATATGCAAGGCCCTGTTATGATCCCTCTTGGCAGGGGTCAAGTCAGCATCAGAAAATCCTAACCCGTTGTCATAGGTCAGGTGAGCAACACAATTCTCAAACTGGTCCACAGAAATTGCACTGGGTACATGAGCCATCTTTAGAAACTTGATCAATGACTTGGCATGAGCCTCAGAACATAATAACAGGGAGAGCATAGAAATCTTTGAGGGAGTATGCCCCAGCTGATCAACAATATCATAATCACTCTTGCGAATGATTTTCAATACTTCTTCCATCTGCTTAGAGAAGTCATCAGCAGCTGGCACATCAGTAGATACAGGCTCAATAACAGGACCCTTGCCCCGAGCATCAGTGGTGGAAGTAACAGCAGGGGTAACTGCACTCTTAGAAGCAACTGGCGGAGGGAAGACTCTTCCACTACGGGTGATCTTGCTAGATCCAGCAATATTATCAATGTCAACAGGCATATCAGGTAAAGGCTCCTGCTTGACACCATGGATGTAAACATCAGACCCATAGTGCCAAGGCACAGCTTTGTCAGATGTATAAGGAATAGGACCAGGAGTGGTAATGATCCGAGGAGCTACTCTGGCTTCAGCAACAACTTTCACAGGACCTTCAGCAGTAATCTTGATTGGGCCCTGATGAGTGATTTTGATGGGACCCTTTGAAGTGATTCTTAGTGGTACTTTGTCAACCATGTCAACCTCTTCAATCTTCTTACCCTGAGTCAGATGATCCACCATACTTTCTACAGATGCTGGTCTTCTTTCAAACACTATAGTATATTTATCCATGAGACGTTGAATCCCATCTCTCAAAATGAAGCAACTATCCGGCTTATAGGTACAATATAGAAAATCTTCATGACAACCTGGAAAGATCCCAGCTTGTACTAACCTCTTTTTGATAACAGACAATGGTGTGCTCAACTCCATAACTGAATAGACATGCAGATCTTCATCAATATCTTCATCAATGGCGTTGACAGTCTTCTCGTGATTTGGCATTGGAGCTGTAATCACATTTGGAGTACCTGGTGGACCAAACTCAATTTCTCCAGCATCAATCATATCCTGAATTTTGTTCTTCAAGACCCAGCAGTTATTAGTATCATGTCCTGGACAGTTTGAATGATATGCACATCGTGCATTGGGATTGTACTTGGGAGAGGTAACATTGGGATTCTGAGGAGCCTCCCTCAGGGTAATAAGTTCAGCCTTCAACAAGTGTTGCAATGCCTGAGCCATTGACATGTTGATCTTCGTGAACTGTCTTCTAGCCCTCTGTTGGTTGCCTTGAGGCTGCTCCGTTGTTGCAGGAGTTGGATTTGAAATATGAACTGCACTAACAGACTGATGCCTTCTGTTACGATCAAGCTGGCCATACACAGCATTAGATTCTTTCTTCCCAGTGGGAGGCTTCTTTGCAGCACCTGATGAAGAAGTGCCCACTTGGATCTTACCACTCTTGATACCATTCTCTACTCGCTCTCCTGTCATGATCAACTCAGTGAAGCCAGATGATGAGCTTCCAATGAGATGACTGTAAAACGGACCATCTAGCGTACACATGAACATATCAACCAACTCCCTATCAGTCAAAGGGGGTTGAACTCTTCCAGCTAAGTCTCTCCACTTCTGAGCATACTCCTTAAAGCTTTCTTTGGCACCCATAGACATGCTTGCTTTATGAAGTAGCTTTGTTAGCTCTAGGATCCTTGCTTGGCTTGCTTTGTAATGAGCCTCGAAAGTATCCCTTTGCTCTTTCAGTTGGATCCATGATCTCTGCAAGTCTTCCATATCAGTAGGCATGTCTGGGTGAAGGATGGTATAAGCTGTGTCTCCTTCAGCAACAGGTTCCATGGTAACTGGTAGGATGGCAGGATATGGCATCATGAGTGTCTGAGCAGGAAATCGTACCCATCTGAGATAAGCCTCCATAGGAATGGTGTACTTAGGCTCCAGTGTCTTGCTGTCAATCCTGTTTACCTTTTCCCAAGCTCGGATGAATCTCTGACGGTAACCCTGAAGATCGTTGTCGTAGTCAAACACAATGCCCTGAATCAACATGTCATGTGGACCATCGCTCCGGGCGTAACCAAACTGTCGTAAAGCTAGAGATGGGTTGTAGGTGATGCCTCCTCTTATGCCTAGAAGTGGTACATTAGGAAACTCCCCACAACGGTCAATGATGGTGACATTCTCCATAGATCTGGAGCACCAATGGATGTCTGAGTGAGAAAGTGACATGATCCTCTTGGACCATCTGGACCCTTGCTCATTCTTCATTACTGAGCGAGGAAGGTGAGAAATAAACCACCTAGAAAGTAAAGGTATGCAGCACATCAAAGTTCCTCTTGCCCTTGTAGTACGGGTGTGGAGAGAATGTAGGATGTCTCCAAGTAAGGTAGGCACCGGATTGTGACTCAGGAATATGTTGATGGCATGAACGTCTATGAACTGATCAGGATTGGGGAACAACACTAAGCCATAAATCAATAAGGCTAAGATCTCCTCAAAAGCATCGTAGCTCATAGCCTTCAAGAACATTTGAGCTTTATCCACTAATACCTTGGCAAGAATACCTTTAACTCCACTTCTCGTCTCTAGAACAATGTCAGACTTCTTCAGATGTAGAGCTGCAGCAATAACTTCTGGTTTAAGCTCCTTCTCTAAGCCTGTGAATGGCTTCTGATCAAGAACAGGTATACCCAGAAGTTTAGAGAACTCCTCCATGGTTGGAACCAGCTGATAATCAGGAAATGTAAAGCAATGGTGCTTAGGGTCAAAGAACTGAAACAGCACACTCATCATGTCTTCACTGAACCCTGAAGTAACTAGATCCAATAAGTGACCATGTCTCTTGTTGAACTGGGAATGATCAGGCACTAGGGAAACCAACTCCTTGAGCTTAGCAGGTATCCCTACAAAGTTGATCCTGATGGTGTTTCTACGAGCAGAAGCCATGACCTGCAACAAAGAACAAACATAAATCCTTTGGTCCTTGAAATGGTTAGGGAAAATGATATGCTTATGATGCATGATGATGTCATGATGTTATGTTCAATCACAAACATGTGGCACACACAAACAAGTCACACCATAGCCCTAGGTTTAAAGGCTTGCATGAGGTTCAAAGGCAAGTACCCTCCCCTGAAGTTAGATGGTTCATCCTGTCCTACAAAAGTAACCAGGTTCTAAGGGATCTCAATATCATTGATCCTTCACAAGGGTGGTTGTTCAGAAGGCAACTTACTTGCCAACCAAAACCCTCCAAGTTTAAGATCTCAATGAGCGTAGTATCGAGTGTCAACCAACTTCAGTCTGCACCAAAGCCGGTTACCTCACTACTTTCTAAAGGCCAAGATGAGTTAACTAGGGTTCTAAAAGTCAGTTAGTGCATTGACAACATATGGCAGCCTCAATATTATCCTCAACTTGACTTAAGGAATATAAGCACCAACCAAGAAGTCGCACTAACTATGGCCACCAGATCAACCGTATCGATATACGTCGTACAGTTTCCTTGGTCTATTGCCATTTACCTAAGGTACACTAGATCCGGGTTAGGACCTTTCACACATAAGAGCACCCCAACAATATAATAATAAAGCAAACAAGGCAAACAATTTAAAGTGATCTTAATTCCTAAGGGTACCCCTCTTAAATAAGTCCCCAGCAGAGTCGCCAGTTCTGTAACCCGGTGAACTGACTTTAAACAATGTTGCGGATAGCAAGAGTCGCCACCGACTTTTATTTTATCCATAAGGAAAGGTTATAAAAGAACAGGAAAGACCTTAGAGAATATTTTGGGTCCGGGGGGTGAGTTATGAAAAGGGAAGGTATTAGCATCCTTTTCATCCATGGTTATCCATGGGCTCTTAGGTACTTAAGCTCACTTTTGAATTGTTTTGAAATTGTAGTGTGTGAATAGAAAATTTTCAGAATAGTTAATAAATAATCCATGTAAGGATGTGTTAAGAACTTGTTTGAAAACTTGTTGAAAATTTGTTTAAGTGCGAAACAGTTTTGAAGTGAGCAAGCACCTAGGAGTAACCTACCCTAATGTTTTAAGGTCTTTCTTATTCTTTATTCTTTCCTTTAGTAAGACTATCCCTACTATAATGGAGTAGGTAGTCCTTACTTTGGATGTTAAGGGATATGTGAGGGACAATTTGACTTTGAAGGCCATTGTGGGATGTAATAAGCACATATAAGGGACCATCATCATTTTTCGAAAGGGACTCGATTCGTAAAGGCAACCATAAGGGACTTTGATGATTTTTCTATTTGAGGGACTTGCTTTATACACCCCACTTAACCATTATTCGTAGGCAACTTGAGGGATATCCTTAGGAAGTGAGACGGCGATTAAAATCGACTTACGTGTGTGACGTGTTTATTTTAATTATCTTTATTTAAAAGTGATCTAAATGTATTTTAATATTACATACATGTTGTTACACTCCCTAATTACTAACCATAATAATAATTAAATAATTAAACAACTTTACATCCAAGAAACAATTACAAAATAATAAGCAAAATAATTAAATAGCAAAGATAAATAAAATATAAATAAGCAATAATAAATAATAAAGTGGGTTAATTCTAAGTTTACTCGGCAAGACATCGCATCTTGTGCCTACGTATCCTTACGGGAGTGGAATCAGAGTAATCGTAGTTCCCCTCAAAAGGGAGGTTAGAGACTTCTTGACTGTGGTCAAGGTCTCAAGGGGAATAAACGCATCTTAAGGACACGCTTACGCGGAGTGTAGAAACTCCAAATCTCTACGTTGAATTGTTAAGTTGTAATTAGGGTTAAATTAGGGATTCCACGGCGGGAAACCCTAAAATGAGCGCGGCGGCTCTTTGACCTAATGCTAGGGGTAAAATTGTAATTTTTCCTGCGGCGAGACATTTGTGAAAATTAGGGTTTGTGAGGTTGTAAGGGTTTGAAGTTGAGGATTATTGGCGCGGCGGCCAAACGGTTAGACCTAACCTTCGGATGTGTGTAATGTAACAGAAATAATAATAAACGTGTGAGATAATTGAATCATGCAAACAGAGAGATAATGTCATAATTTAAACCATGCAAGCAGAAATTTAAAGGCAGAATTTAAAGAGCGATTGTTAAGTTCGCGAGGTTACATGAGAGGAGCAGATACAATATGATAATGAAATTTGAATTGAACAATAATAAAATAAAATAAATAACGGTTCTAGTTATTATTTTAAAAAAAAAGATTTTAGTTATTATTTTAAATTTATCTAAAAAAAAGTTTTTCTTAAAAATAATAGGTTTTCATATTAATTTGGAAAAGATGTCAATGTTATTTATTTTTAAAAAACAGATTTTTATATTATAACAAATTTTAATAAATTAATGATAACAATAATAATAATAATGGTAATAATAATGATAATAATGATAATAATAATAAATAATGATAATAATAATAATAATAATAATAATAATAATAATAATAATAATAATAATAAAGCAATAATGAATTTTAAATGTGCCAAATAACCCAACAATGTTGCTAACGCAGAAATGCGCTCATCGCAACCAGATCTAAATCGGACGAAACAAAATTTATCGCAAAGAAAAGAAATTAAGCAAAAAATAGTATTATTGCTCACACAAAAATGCGATCATCGCAACCAGATCGAACTAACACAAATGTCACGCGTCATGCACACAAATGTGCAAACATCGTATCGACATAATTCGATCAAAAATCTTATATATATAAACTCTAACAATTTAAAAATTATATATATATAAACGTAACAGTAATAGATAAAGAAAAAGAAATAACGGTAATAGATGAAGAAAAAGAAATAACGGTAAAAGATGAAGAAAAAGAAACAACAGTAATAGATGAAGGAAAAGAAATAACGGTAAACGATGAAGAAAAAGAAACAATAGTAATGGATGAAGAAGAAAACTAAATAACGGCAAACGGCACTCACTCCTCTTAGGTTTTTTTCATTCTCCCCCTCCTTTCCAACAAGGCAACACATGTATATATAGGGAACAAATTAGGGTTAACACCAAATTGTCAATAATGTCCCTAAAGCCCATTTTAAAGCCCAAACTAAATAATTAGTTAAGAAAAAATAAAATTTAAATAATTTAAAATAATTAAAATAAACTTAAAATAAAAACTAATAATCCTATTGATTCCTAAAATAAAAAATATTATAAAAAGAACAAAATTTTTTTCAATATTTTTTATTTTATGATTTTTTGGATATTTTTATGAATAATTTAGAAAAAAGTGAAAAAAATAATATTTTAAAAAATGATTTAATTAAAATACGAAAATAATAATTAAATAATAATAAAAAACTATTTTTGTTATTTTTTTAATGAAAGATAGAAAAATTTAGAGTAAAAATAATAAAAAACAAAAAAAAGTGACAAAGGTGAGATTTGAACTCTCAACCTCTCACACTCATA
The DNA here is from genome assembly GCA_963859935.3 of Lathyrus sativus. NCBI lineage: Eukaryota > Viridiplantae > Streptophyta > Magnoliopsida > Fabales > Fabaceae > Lathyrus > Lathyrus sativus. The sequence continues at coordinate 591,295,846 of OZ012737.1, read as the reverse complement.
ACTCCTTACACATGTCCTCCTGCCAATTGTGCCATTTTTACTTTTTAGAAAAAAAATGCATGCCATATGATATTTACCTGCAAAAAGTCAAACGACTACACAAATTTGTTAGTAATTGATTAAATGCAATGAAATGCGACGACAAATCTTAGGGCAAAATTTGGGGTATTACAGTTATTATGATAATATTTCTCACCCAACCTCTCTTTGATGTTGGCAAAAAAAAAATCATGAAGTTTGACTTTGGTTTGACCACAGTTGACCTCAGTTTGACCTTTTAACTGCATTGACTGCTTTTGACTTATCTGATCATCTGACTGAGCAAACTTTTGAGAAAAGTCTTGAAATTTGACATGGGGGTTCTTATACACATATAAGATGTTATGAAGCCCACTTGAAGTCTTGGAAGTCCATTTAGCCTGATTAAAGTCAAAACCCTAGTTTTGGATGCACTGCTTAGGAGGTGCATTGTCTGAGGGAATTGTCAACTCTTCTGACCAATTGTGAATTTTGTGAACCTTGTGAACCTTCTTGGAACACAAAGTCTTGTATTGTGAGGGCAAATTTTGGGGTGCAACACTTGGCACTATGGGTCTGATGTTTACATCCATGGTGTCAAGCAGGAGCCTTTACCTGATATGCCTGTTGACATTGATAATATTGCTGGATCTAGCAAGATCACTCGTAGTGGAAGAGTCTTCTCTCCTCCAGTTGCTTCTAAGAGTGTAGTTACTCCTGCTGTTACTTCCACCACTGATGCTCGGGGCAAGGGTCCTGTTATTGAGCCTGTATCTACTGATGTGCCAGCTACTGATGACCTCTCTAAGCAGATGGAAGAAGTATTGAAAATCATTCGCAAGAGTGATTATGATATTGTTGATCAGCTGGGGCATACTCCCTCAAAGATTTCTATGCTCTCCCTGTTATTATGTTCTGAGGCTCATGCCAAGTCATTGATCAAGTTTCTAAAGATGGCTCATGTACCCAGTGCAATTTCTGTGGACCAGTTTGAGAATTGTGTTGCTCACCTGACCTATGACAACGGGTTAGGATTTTCTGATGCTGACTTGACCCCTGCCAAGAGGGATCATAACAGGGCCTTGCATATTTCAATTGAATGCAGGGGCACTACCCTGTCTCATGTGCTGATAGACAATGGTTCCTCTCTGAATGTGTTGCCTAAGGAAGTCCTGAACAAGCTGAGTCCTGAAGATACGGTATTGAAGCCCAGTAATATTGTGGTAAAGGCTTTTGATGGTTCTAGAAGAGTAGTGCATGGGGAAATTGATCTTCCAATCAAGGTTGGCTCTCAGGTGTTTACTGCTACATTCTATGTGATGGATATTCGTCCTTCGTACTCATGTCTGCTTGGTCGTCCCTGGATCCATGGGGCAGGTGCTGTGACCTCCACATTACATCAAAAGTTGAGATATCCGGTGAATGGAAAAGTTGTTACGGTCTTTGGAGAGGAAGAATACTTTGTCAGCCATGTAAACACTTTCAAGTATCTGGAAGTAGAAGGTGAATACATTGAAACTCCATGTCAGTCATTTGAAGTGGTTCCCTGGGCTGTTAAGGATTGTGTGACTCCTCCTGCTGTGAAGAAGGTTCCTGTGGTCATCAGAAACCCTCCAACAATGGCAATGGCCTCCCTCAATAATGCAAAAGCTGTGGTGGAAGAAGGTGGTTGTACTATTTGGGGTCAGCTTCCTGATATTCCATACAAGTCTGACAAGTTTGGTTTGGGTTTCACTGCAGAGTCCCAGAAGGCTGTTCGTCGTGCTCGTGCTGTTCGTATCACCAATCAAGGGGTTATCAATGCTGTGGGAGATCAAGATGAAGACTACAACTTGGAGGCATGGATTTTTCCTACTGTGGGTGCTGGACTCAATAATTGGAAAGCTGAAGATGTTATCCCTATCTCCTTTAGTCAGGAGTAAATACTATTACTGTGTTATGTTTTTAAATTTGTAATTTCTGGAACAATTAAAACTTTCAAGCCATGTGCCTTACCCGGGGCACAATGGTGTGCTTGTTACGGGTTGTCATTTCATTTGCATACTTCATTCAATAAAATCAGTGGACGTTTCGTTTTCGTAAATATTGTGTTCCTTGTCTTTCTTTTTCTTTTATTTTTGCTTTATCAGCTATGTGTTCTTACACACACCCACGTCACTAAAATGCAGATCCTCATCCATTCTGGATCCAGTTGATAACAGTTCTACTATTGCCAATTACAATTTCGAGAATCCGATCTATCAAACTGAAGACGGAAACGAGGACGATTGTGAAATACCTGTGGAGCTTGCTAGGTTGTTACAACAAGAAGAGAAAGCTATACAGCCACATGAAGAGCCAGTCGAAGTTGTGAATCTGGGAACTGAAGAAAACAGAAAAGAGGTCAAAATAGGGGCTGATTTAGAGGACAGTGTCAAGAGCAGGTTGATTCAGATGCTACGTGACTATGTGGAGATCTTTGCTTGGTCTTATGAAGATATGCCAGGGTTGGATACAGACATTGTGGTTCACCGTTTGCCAGTGAAAGAAGATTGTCGTCCAAAGAAGTAGAAGGTTCGTCGTATGCGTCCTGAAATGTCAGAAAAGATCAAAGCAGAGGTAATGAAACAGTTCAATGCAGGGTTCTTGGCCGTAACTTCTTATCCTCAGTGGGTTGCAAATGTGGTACCAGTTCCTAAGAAAGATGGTAAGGTACGTATGTGTGTAGACTACAGAGATCTGAACAAGGCTAGCCCTAAAGATGACTTTCCACTTCCTCATATTGATATCCTGGTAGACAACACTGCTCAGCATAAGGTATTCTCTTTTATGGATGGTTTCTCTGGTTACAATCAAATCAAGATGGCACCTGAAGATATGGAGAAGACTACATTTGTGACACAGTGGGGCACCTTTTGCTATAAGGTAATGCCATTTGGTTTGAAGAATGCAGGGGCAACATATCAGCGTGCCATGGTGGCTTTGTTTCATGATATGATTCATCATGAGATAGAGGTATATGTGGATGATATGATAGCCAGGTCTCAGAATGAAGAACAACATCTTGATCATCTGCACAAGTTGTTTGAGAGGTTGAAGAAATACAGGTTGAGATTAAATCCAAACAAGTGTACTTTTGGAGTTAGATCTGGAAAGCTCCTGGGTTTCATTGTCAGTGGAAAAGGTATTGAAGTGGATCCTGCAAAAGTGAAAGTTATACGAGAGATGCCAGCTCCCCGTACTGAGAAGGAGGTTAGAGGTTTCTTGGGACGATTGAACTACATTGCAAGATTTATTTCCCAATTAACTACCATCTGTGAGCCAATCTTCAAGTTGTTGAAGAAAGATCAGGTGATGGAATGGAATGATGAGTGCCAGACTGCCTTTGATGAAATCAAGAGATATTTGCTAGAACCTCCAATTTTAATGCCACCAGTTGATGGAAGACCCTTGATTATGTATTTAACAGTATTAGACAACTCAATGGGGTGTGTATTGGGGCAACATGACGAGTCTGGTCGAAAAGAGCAGGCAATATACTACCTTAGCAAAAAGTTTACCGACTGTGAAACAAGATACTCACTGCTCGAGAAAACTTGCTGCGCTTTGGCATGGGCTGCTCGCCGACTAAGACAGTATATGTTGACCCATACTACCTTGTTGATTTCGAAGATGGATCCAATCAAGTACATATTTGAGAAACCTGCTCTCTCCGGAAGAATTGCAAGATGGCAAATAATCTTGACGGAATATGATATACAGTATACTACTCAGAAGGCCATTAAGGGGAGTGTTGTTGCTGATCATTTGGCTCATCAAGCAGTAGATGATTACCAGTCAATGAATTTTGAGTTCCCTGATGAAGACATTATGTCTGTTACCAAAGAACCTGGACAATATGACGGACCTGAACAAGGATCCCGATGGACTATGGTTTTTGATGGTGCCTCCAATGCACATGGTAATGGTGTTGGTGTTGTGATTAGTTCCCCTGAAGGTTGTCATACCCCGATTACTGCCAGACTTTGTTTCTATTGTACCAATAACATGGCTGAGTATGAGGCATGTATCATGGGTATGCAAGTTGCTATTGATATGAAGATTCAGTTCCTTGAGGTGTATGGAGATTCAGCTCTGGTAGTAAGTCAGATTAAAGGAGATTGGGATACAAAGCATGATAATCTCATTCCTTACAGAGAACATGTGTTGTCTTTGATCCCACATTTCAAAGAGATTACTTTTGGACATATTCCACGAAGAGAGAATCAGTTGGCAGACGCATTGGCCACCATGGCATCTATGTTTGAGATCAGCTGGGATGATGAAGCTCCCAAGATTACCATTGATAGATTTGAGAAGCCTGCATACTGCAATGAGATTGACACTGAAGGGGCAGAGGAGAAGCCTTGGTTCGATGAAGTGAAAAACTATCTTGAAGCTCAGGAGTTCCCTGAAGGGGCATCTGTCAAAGATAGGAAGTTCCTGAGAAGGTTTTCTGCTAAGTTCTTTCTGAGTAATGGCATTCTGTATAAGCGTAATCATGATTCAACTATGCTTCGTTGTGTGGATAAGAAGGAAGCTACATAAATTATGGAAGAGATGCATGATGGGACCTTTGGCACTCATTCTAGTGGTCATACCATGGCAAAGAAGATTTTTGAGAGCAGGTTACTATTGGTCTACCATGGAAGCTGATTGCTATCAACACCCCAGAACATGTCACAAATGTCAAATCTATGCTGATAAAGTACATGTACCTCCATCTCCATTGAATGTGTTGACTGCTCCTTGGCCCTTTGCCATGTGGGGCATTGATATGATTGGTGAGATCAAGCCTACTGCTTCTAATGGGCATCGTTTCATCCTGGTTGCTATTGATTACTTCACGAAGTGGGTAGAGGCAGCTTCATTTGCATCTGTGACTAAGAATGTTGTGGCTCGGTTCATTAAGAATAATCTCATATGTAGGTATGGTATCCCTGAAAGGATTATCACTGACAATGGCTCTAATCTGAACAACACTATGATTACTGATCTCTGTACACAGTTCAAGATTAAGCATCACAACTCTTCTCCGTATCGTCCAAAGATGAATGGGGCAGTTGAAGCTGCTAATAAGAACATTAAGAAGATTGTACAGAAGATGACTGTTACTTACAAGGATTGGCACGAGATGTTACCATTTGCTCTGCATGGTTATCGTACTACAATACGTACTTCAACAGGGGCAACCCCATTCTCCTTAGTCTATGGTATGGAAGCAGTTCTGCCTATTGAAGTTCAGATCCCCTCCTTGAGAATTATGAAGGATGCTGGCTTGGATGAAAATGAGTGGATTCAGACTCGACTTGACCAGATAAATTTGATTGATGAGAAAAGGTTAGCAGCAGTTAGTCATGGCCAGATGTACCAGAAACGGATGATCAAAGCTTTTGACAAGAAGGTTAAGCCAAAGGTATATCAGGCTGGTGACTTGGTAATCAAGCGTATCATATTACCACAGGGTGATCCTAGGGGCAAGTGGACTCCAACATATGAGGGACCATTTGTAGTCAAGACAGTGTTCTCAGGAGGTGCCATGATACTGACTACAATGGATGGTGAAGACTTCCCACAACCTGTAAACGCAGACATAGTTAAAAAATACTACGCATAAAAAGAGACCCGCTAGGTTGACAGGCCTAGGCAAAAATAAGGGCATCCCGGCAAACCAAAAGGGTTTGGGAAAAAATTAGGGATATATATATAAAAAGATGTACACCCGGCAAGTCGAAAACCTGAAAAGGCGGCTTGGGCAAAAAAGGGTATCCCGGTGGATTGAAAACCTGAAAGGGCAATCCAGGCAAAAGTTAGGGATTAAAGCATATGACTATGTCTCGTTTGGATCACTCATGAAACTGCAACCAGTTGTACTACTTACTCAAGCTCAAACAGATGAAGCTCAATCCAATCGTTTCCGTCTCAACAGCAAGAAGATGAGATACTTGAGTGGCAATAGTAGAATTGAAACTCAATAGGATTATTTCCCACATAGCTGATTCTTTTTGTAAAACTTCATGACAAAATTCTCTTACTAGGGTTTATGTCTCCTTGTACAAACTTACCCATGTATGGGTCACTTTTGATATAAATAAACTCCATCTTTTGAATCCAGATTTACTTTTACCCTATTTACATAAGCGAAACGTCCATTGGTTGTGTTTGAATGTATGTATGCCTTTTAATATGATTGATGTTTACCAGAAATGCATGAAAATGCAGTAATAGTATTTACTAAGGACGAACGAGGGAAGGATTTCAACGAAGCTTCGCCGGTTCATCTTTACAAGACAGTTACAAACCATCAGTAGGACTAATCCATTTTCACAAAGTCTAATCTCCCCTGGAATTTATATCCATCTCTTTTATCCTCATACGGATATACGGGAAATTACTTTCCAATAAAGGCACGATGAACGAAGACGGGATGTTATACTTATCCTACTATCAAACGAAAACGAAGGTTATCTATACCCTACTATCCCCAACAACGGGAGGTTATCTATACCTTGTTATCCCCAACAACGGGAGGTTATCTATACCTTGTTATCCCCAGCAGACGGAGGGTTATATATTCTTCAACAACGAATCGATATTCGGGGAATTTCCCCTTATTACTACATCGGTACAATTAGTACACTTGCTAATTTACCGATCAAGTTTTTGGCGCCGTTGTCGGGGACTGCCAGAATATAAGTTTAATTCTAATTCAATTGAAATTTTGTTGCTCTGCGACCAAAATTTTATTTTCAATTTTTAATTTTAATTTTTATTGTTTTTATTTTGTTACTACTAATCTACGTCTAACACTTTCATGCGAGGAGATCCCTCAGCTAATTTTTCTTTGGACGCAGAAATTGAAAGGACTCTACGCGAAAGACGTAGTCAAGCTAGACTATTAGTTTCAGAAGAGGAAAGAGTTTCTGTTCATTCAGATTCAGGTTCAGAATCAGAAAGAGATACTGAAGCTATGGCGGATCTCCCACCAGCGGAGAGACTTTTGGGAGACTATGGAGGGGTAAATGCTCAACCAAACCGGATGACCATTGTGAATCAACCAGTGAATGTCGCAAATTTCCAACTGCATCCGAGCACAATCACTCACCTTGAGAGGAGACCTTTCACCAGAAAGGTTAGCAAAGACGCAAATAAGCATCTACAGAGATTTCTGACGATGAGCACTACTCTAAAGATTGAAGGACACACAGATGAAGCTAAAAGGTTAAGAATGTTCCTGTTCACTTTATCTGAAGAAGCTGAAGAATGGTTTTACTCCTTACCAGCCGGAAGTATTACTACGTGGGAAGAAATGGAAAAATCCTTTCTGAATGAGTATTTTCCTGCCTCTGTTTATATTTGCAAACGATATGATATTATGAATTTTAAACAGGGGGAGGGAGAATCACTCGGGGACTCGTATAAAAGGTTCAAACAATTATTGGTTGCATGTTCTACTCACAATCTGGATCAAACTGAACAGATGCAGATGTTTGTGAATGGTCTTAAGATGAAGACTAAGCAGCTAATCGATATAACAGCCGGTGGTTCATCCAACTTTACAACAGCCACTGGAATCAGAAAAATTATTGAAGTAATCGCTGCAAACGAACATCTGGAATTATATGACCGGAGTGTGAGTAAGCCGGAAGAAATAGTTTACTTGAAGTTGGCCGCACAAGTTGTGAAAATGGAAGATCAAATCAAAGTTGAAGTGGAAAGAAGGCTTAAGGGAATGAATGTGGGTATTGAAACTGTAGCTCAGGTACAACCTGTCCAAGTTGTGAGTTGTGAGGTATGTAATGGTCCCCATTTTACTGTGCATTGTCTTGCTACTACTCAACAAATTGAAGAGATAAAAGTTTTGAGGCAAAACAATCCGTATTCTCATACCTATAATCCAGGATGGAAGAATCATCCTAATTTTTCCTGGAAAGACCAAAACCAATCTCCATATCCGCAACAACAACAGGCTCCTCAAAAAGCAGAATGGGAGTTAGCTATTGAAAGAATGGCAGCTCAAAGTATGCAATTCCAAGAAGAAACCCGAAACATTCAAAGGAACATCACAACTTCCATCAAAAACCTTGAGTCGCAGATGGGACAGATAGCCCAACACCTCTCAACACACGCTCAAGGAACCCTCCCGAGCGCGACAATACCGAATCCGAAAAATCAAGAGAGTATTAATGCTGTCAAAACAAGAAATCAGAAAGCGATAGAAGAGGAGGAAACAAAGGGGGAAGAATGCATAGAGGTGGAATGTGAGGTAAGAGAAAAAATAAAAGAACCAGAAGAAGCTGTACTAACTGAAAAGTCAACTGGAGAGAAAAAGAAAGAGGAGGTCAAACCAAAAATCAAATTACCATTCCCTCAAAGAGTTACAAAGAAGGATCAGAACGAGAAAGACTTCGGAAAGTTCAGTGCAATGTTCAACAAATTGGAAATTAACATGCCCTTCTTTGAAGCACTTGAGCAAATGCCTTTGTACAAGAAGTTCATGAAAGAGGTTATAGGTAAAAAGAGACCGATGGGTGAAGAATCAAAGACCACAATTGAGCAATGCAAGTAAATAGCACAAGAACGGAAAATACCAATTAAGATGAAGGATCCTGGACCAGTTGTAATTCCATGTACTATAAAGGATCGAACTTTTAATAAAGTCCTGATCGATTCAGGTTCTAGTGTGAGTCTCATGCCGTTATCAATTTTCAAAAAGCTGGATATTGGAAAAGTGAGCAATACGGGAACAAGCTTGAAGTTTGCCGACCACACAACCAAGATGGCATATGGGCTAGCAGAGGATGTTCTAGTGACAATCAATAACTTCACTTACCCCGTTGATTTTTAAATCATGGATATACCCGAGGATGAAGAAACTTCGATCATACTTGGCCGGTCGTTCTTGCTTACTAGTCGGTGCAATATTGATGTGGAAAAAGGTACGCTCACTTTGAAATTTTTTGATGAGGAAATCACTTTAAAAACTCAAGAGGGTCGAAAGAAAGGTAAGGAGAAAGATGTCAAACCTTCAGTTGGGAAGATTAACACAACTAAGAAGGGAGAACGATCAAAACCATTTCAAGTTGCTCATATCTCTGAAACGGTACAATATTCTGTTGCGAAGAAGTCGAGCAATAGAGTTTGGAAGTTGAAGTACCCCCCATAATAATGGGGAGTCGATCGTCGAGCCATGCGACGTTAAACGAAGCGCTGCGTGGGAGGCAACCCACGGTTTTATGAATTGATGTTGTTTCTTTTGTTGTTATTATTTTTGCAGGAATAAACGAGATTTTACAAGGGAAAACATGGAAGCAGCGAAGAGGTACTGCATTACCTGTCGACCCCTCTGTGAGGATCTCTGTGAGCACACCTCTTCTTCTCTTGATTCTTGAACATTGAGACAATGTTTAGTTCAAGTTTGGGGGAGGTTTTACCGTTTTGTATTGTCCATTTAAATACCTTTTATTTTTAAGTTCGGTAAAAATCACATCGAATTCGCCCCTACAGAGACCGTAACATTTTTCTTGTGATTGGTAGGTGTGTAAGGTAGTCAAGAAAGTATTTAGAGTTCAAGGGAAGTGGAGTTTGAACTAAGGAACTTGGGAAAGTTTGGAAATTGAGGTATAACTTGAACACCCTAGGTTCCCCAGAGTAAGGAAACGAGTCCAACGTGTAGATTTGTGCCATAGTACTTGGATTTGAAAAGTATACCCCGATTAGTTCATTGTGATAGTCCTGTATAATAATAAAAAATTTGTTTTGAGAATGATGTGTGGCAACAAAAAAAAAAGGAGTTGAATAATGACGGTAAAGACAACCTGTCCTTCTAAGTTGGGTAACCCTCACCTAGTTATTTAGCCTAACGGCGGTTGAATCTCTATAGTCGTCCCAAAGTGGACTAATAAACGCCTGTGAGCGAGAAAAAGAATAAAGGTGCCACAGAAAAAAATCTCGAGCAAATGTGCATGCCTTAATCTGATTATCCGAATGAAAGGGGTAGAAAATCGAAGAAAAGACTTAAGCCCAAAGCATAGTTGGAGAGGTGGCTGAAAGGGAGATTTAGGTCCGTAAGTTTACTGCGGTATGTGTTTATGTAATGCCTTCGTTAACGGATGAGTACCGAAAGAGCTGATTTGAGCCGATCGAAACTAAGACTCACGTATGAGTATCGACACGCCTTACACCCTGAACCCTTCACTTGATGTGCTGTTTGACTTGAAAATTATTTATCCAAGCTTTTTGCTTGAGGTTAAGCAATGGTTTAAGTTTGGGGGAGTTTGATCGGTGGTTTTTACACGTTATTTTACCGTTTATGTCAGTTAATCATTTGTTTTGTCTTGTCGCATTTTAGTTATTTTTATTACATTTTATGCGTCGATTTGGTATTTTTACTGTTTCTAGGTTCAGGTATACAATAAAGGAGAAGCAGAGCGAAAATTGGGAAAAAATGGCAAGATTTCGGAAGAGTTTTGTTGTGAAATCTTTAGCAGTCTGCACGAAAACGATCATAACTGGAGTTCCGGGAATCCGTTTGAGGCGTTCTAAAAACCGCCGAAAAGCTAAGAGAGAGAGCTACGACTTTCGTGTTGGAGTCGAAGTCAGATTCGAAACAGGGGTGCAACACGGGTGCCCGTGTGTTGCACCCCAAAATTTGCCCTCACAATACAAGACTTTGTGTTCTAAGAAGGTTCACAAGGTTCACAAGTTCTCCAACAACTTGCATAACCTTTCATGAAGTTCATAAAGTCCACAAGCTACTTTATGAAGGTTCACAAGGTTCACAAGTCCCACAGTGCTTTCAATACCTTTCACGAGGTTCATGAAGTCCATAGGTTGCTTCTTGAAGGTTCACAAGGTTCACAAACTTCTCAACATCTACAAGACCTTTCATGAGGTTCATGAAGTCCATAGGTTGCTTCTTGAAGGTTCACAAGGTTCACAAGATTCACAATGTTTACAAAGCTTTCCTAAGGGTCATGAGGTCTACAAAGCCACTTCATGATGTTCACAAGGTTCACAAGCTTCACAATACCTCCCATGAGTATCACAAGATATCTTATGAAGATTCACAAGGTTCACAAAGTTCACAATTGGTCAGAAGAGTTGACAATTCCCTCAGACAATGCACCTCCTAAGTAGTGCATCCAAAACTAAGGTTTTGACTTTAATCAGGCTAAATGGACTTCCAAGACTTCAAGTGAGCTTCATAACATCTTATATGTGTATAAGAACCCCCATGTCAAGTTTCAAGACTTTTCTCAAAAGTTTGCTCAGTCAGATGATCAGATAAGTCAAAAGCAGTCAATGCAGTTAAAAAGTCAAACTGAGGTCAACTGTGGTCAAACCAAAGTCAAACTTCATGATTTTTTGCCAACATCAAAGAGAGATTTGGTCCCAGGGGTATTTTGGTCATTTTACACAAATTCTACCAATTCCTTGAAGACGGGCTGTTATTAAAATTCTGAGGCATTTGATGCATTATGGTTTTGAGGCATTTATCAATTACCAGTTCTGATCATATTGAGATTTGGCATTTGGTCAGTGGAGTTTAATTACGATTAGTTTTGCTGTTGATGCTGAAAATGTTGTGACCATGGTGCCCATATGAGTTTGGTTATGAAACAATTGGTTAACATTTTAATCGGATGATGAGATTAGGATCACAAATACCACTTGGAAATATTTATGTTTTATGCCTATGTTAATGAATTAAATACTTGTGGATTTATTCACATTTGTTTATATTTTTTAACTAAGAATAGAATATAAATAAATTCAAAACTTCGAGAATTTTATTTCATAAATAATGCTATCATACAAGAATGGGGATGTTGCTTCATGCAAAGTACTGTTACAAGGAAGTACATTAAAATTCTCAAATCCTAAGGGATTACATTAAAGCATCTATCCTAAATCCTAAAAGTATCTAAAGGTCTTCATGTTCGTATTTGAACTTCTCCATGAATCCTCAGCTAACCTGCACATCAAAAGAGAACAGACAGTACAGAAAATGTTAGAATTTTTTTTCGACACTCTCAGAACAATGTCATCATCGAGTGCCGGGAGTGGCACAACCGAAGCTGCGTCCTACCCCCGTTACCAATCCGCGCCGTTGGCGTCAGATCAAGTAACATTCGTTCTTATCATGCGGAACATCCGAGAGATAGAAGTGATAAAAGAAGCGGGACTGATTCGCTTTTGCCGCAATTGGATTTCCAAACTGATACAAAGGTAAATTTGGACTCAGACCCGGATGCCGGCAGGTCTGAATCACTTTTGTTTTCGAAAGTTTCCAACACCTGAAATTCCACAACAGCATCAGTACAAAATTGATAACAGTTCATAAGCTGCAGCCACTGGTAATTGGAAATTCAAACTAAAAGTGCACAACTGCATCAAGTCTGAACCACATAAGTGAGTTCATGAACACCAAGTTCAAACAGAACAGAAAAATGAAACACAAAACAAGCTGCATCAAATTGCATCAAACACTGTATCCAAAAGTTCAGAAGAATCAGAATTAAGGTCAAGTTTCAGTTTGATATCACAGCCAAAACACCTCAAAAGGTAGTCAGTTCGCAAGTCACAAAAAACGTGAATGTAAGTCATAAGAATATACCATATCAAGAGAATTAGATCAGAGTCCATATTACCATTTGGAAAAACAGCATTCAAAAGGACTGTTCTTGCAACCAAACAGGATATCAAGTGAAGTTATCAAACCACACCCACGAGCGAAACTATACCAGAGAAAGAACGAAGATAAGCTCACGTGCCGTAGACCGCTCAACTGCACAAGAAAGTCAAAAGTTAAAAGGTTGATAGTATTAGTAAACAGGTGGTTCGAGGACCCGAGGGGTCAAAATAACATCCACGGTGACTAAACAATGCCCTTGTTACCACAGAGAATCGAGTTCGAATAAGATCAGAAAAGAATCAGACTATCACAAAGCAGCACATAACGGATGGTTGGACTAATTGAAGCATACCGAATCCGAACCAGGCCTTCCAACTGAGAACTGCAAAACAACGAAGATATTCGAAGTTATATCAGCCCTCAGCTAACCATCATCGGGCGTAAGCGTTCGAGTGGCTGGGAGAGCCACGGCCGAAGCCGTTACTAATTCCCTACCGAACGTCGAACGACAAGCATTAGTAACTTGGGACAAGAATATCAGCTCAGACCCGAAGGTCATCACCGCTAAGGCAACACAACCAAAACCGAAAGGTCGAAGGGCATCCCTCAAAGGTTCAGACCTAAGGTCATCATCACCGAAATCAAAAGCAACAGCATAATCAAAAGCAAGGATTATAGTATCCTGTTCCGACGGTTCAGACCCAGTGTCATCATTACCGCGTACCCTTCCCGGCAGCAAAGACCAATGCAAAGCATCCATCCTGAAAGAAGAAGAAGAAAAGTGAGTGTATGTTCCGAACTGATGTTCATAACCAAAGAAATTGAAATCCGAAACCGTATCAGCCACAAAGGGCTAAACCGAAGAAAGTAAGTTATCCAATTTCAAATGAGCGAAAATCCACATCTGCAAAAATCCAATCAGTGTATCAGAAAAGTGATCAAACAAAATCGGATCAGATAAAGTGAATGAATCCAATCAAGTGACCCCAAAAATGGAAAGCTTCGAATCAAATCAGAAAAATCATATCAGATGGAAATCAAAAACCCCCAAACAAATCCTAAAAGAGGAAACAAGATTCAATCAGTATCAGATGACTCCAATCCGTATCAGAAAGCGTATCCAATTGGAATCTGTAATACCCCAAATTTTACCCTTATATTTAGTCAGTCATTTCGCATATCATCTCATATGTACATTTGCTAACCACTAACAAGTTATGAAGGTCTTGTTTTGCAGATTGGGTCTCAGGGTATTTTGGTCATTTTACACAAATTCTACCAATTCTTTGAAAAAGGGCTGTTATTACGTTCTGAGGCATTTATTTGCCAATTGGGTCAAGGTGCCGGTTTGTTTTGTCAGAAATATGATTGGACTCGAGGCCGCGTTTTGTTTGATACTGAAACATTTCTGAAACAGTTTTGTTTCCTCTTAGTAAAATGAAGTTGGGTTGAAAAAGAAGTGGATACTGCTAAGGCTATTATTGAGAATAGATGTGGTCAACGAGATTTTAATTTGAATTTGTTTGGATATAATCATATGGCGGGGTATCATTTATAAAGGGCAAAGGAGAAATAAGTTTTAAATATTTTTTGAGCTTTGTGTTCATAAGTACTTATAAGTTACAACTCAAGAAGGAACTTAAATAATTCTGAATTATTATTCATGGATACTCTGAATTCGCAAGTGAGAAAGTAAATATGAATATTTGTTGAAATTCATTTCATAAATATTTATAGTTTACAAATTGATAAAGTGAATTCGAATTTGGTTTACAAGAGTTTCATTCACAATAAATCCTAAATCCTAAAAGTTCCTAAATGCCTTCATGCTGTCCTTGAGCTTCTCCACGAGTCCTCGGCTAACCTGCACGTCAAAACAATACAACACAGAATGGAAAAGTGTTAGAGGTTTGTTTGACACTCTCAGAACAATTGTCATCATCGAGTGCCGGGAGGGCACGACCGAAGCCGCATCCTACTCCCGTTACCGGTCCATGCCATTGGCATCAGATCATGAAGTTTCGTTCTTATCTTAAGAGGTGACCGAGAGAGAAAGAGATAAAAGAAGTTTTGGGCCGACAGAGGATTCATGCGACTTTGGATCATCTCATCAAGTAAATTCTCCAAATTGATAACCAAACTGAACTAAAATCTGAACCAGTTCTCCATCACCTACAAACATAACATCATAACAGTTAGCAAACAGCATCATCATTCGCAAGCAGTATCAGCACATAAGCTACATATCTGCAAGCCAGTATTTGCAAGCAAGAAATGTCGCAGTATCAGCAACAACATTTTCATGACAGCAGGTAGCTTATCAGGCCTGCATTAAAGAAGGCAAGGATCCTATACAGCAAGACATATGTGCATTACACACCCAACTGATAACCATGTTCTGCGCTAAGAAAGTTAGTGAGCGGGCACAATGCCTTACGCACAAATTGGCAACAGCCAGCATCCAAAGCGCATCAGACAAACGGGTCTATTCCCCAATCAGCCCAACACCAGTATGGAAAGAAACATGAAAACTCCCATCAATGGAATGCTATCCAATACTGGAAATCTGCAGCTTATGGAGCAGACTTTCCCAATGATCAGTGCGTAAAGTGAATGTATGAATGCAGACCCCTGCCAACTGCACAAGCCAAGCAACACAAGTTACAACCTGCAATAACAACATGAACATCAACAGGCCATTGGGAATAGAACTCTGCTGTTACCATTCGAGTCTAGTCCAGAAGCCAGGAGTATAGCAATAAGCGATGAACTTGACGAGAATGTCGATAACATTACTCACTAAAACAACCTTCTGCACATAATTTGCTTGGAAAAGCCCCTCAAATCAAGGTCTCTGCATAGGCCCTGTTAGTCCCCGAACTTTGCCACCCTCACAATAATCAATTAGTCCAATCTCAGACTATAGAGAGTGATTCACACATAAGGAAAATGTTCAGAAAGCATAAGATATACATAAAATGAAAACGCAACCAGACAAGTAACTTCTATCAGTCTCTTTCAAGAAAACATTAGGACAGGCTCACCTAATGGGGAATTAGCAGCAAGTCTTTGTCTCTGCGTGCATAAAACTGGTAAGTCAGGCATTGGCGTGATGTTTTGGGGAAGTAGAAAATCAAGGCATTTTATGAACTACAGGACTGATAGTCTAAAGGAGAGTGAAATTTTAACTTCGGCCCTCAGCTCAACTCATCATAGGGCACGAGACTCGAGCGGCCAGGATGACTATGGCCATAGCCATTATCAAACTCCCTACCGAGCATCAAAGATCGAAATAAGGCAACTGTTTCGAACAATTCAATATAATTCGCAAGGTAACTACATCCGACAACCCGATGTGGCTCAGACTATTAAGTCGTCATCGCCATTATGTCCTTTCTCGCCAATGGCACGAGACCGGCAGCCTCCGAACTTATTTGCACCTGAAAGCAGAAGAGATAAAATCAGTGTACTTCCCAAATAACGCGAAACTCATCACAAGTCAAAATGGATTATATCAATAAAACCAGATTTATCAGAACAGATCAATCCATATCAACAGGCGAATCACAAAAGTCCACAACTGGATATCAGTAGCAGCATCAGATCGAAATCCATATCAGAAGATAAAGCTGGACACTAAAACCGAACTGCACTATCCGAATTCATAAACATCACAGAAAAATCAGGCTTCATGTTCAAAAAAGCAAATCATAAACAGCGTGGAACTGATTGGGAAAATTCGAAGCAAGTCAAACAGGGAAGAGCAGTCATGTTGATCCCAACCGTAAATGAAGGTCACAAAAAGAAAGGCTCAGTTGTCATCCATCATGGCCAATTCACTATCTGCTTCAACTCACGAAGTCGAAGAGAATGAAATCAGTTCATGTCAGCTCGCAGCAAGTGCCCAAATCTATAGCAAGTTTGGATGGCTCCAAAACAAATTAATCGAAACACAAAGACTGGATATCTGTATCTGAAAAGAGAATCGAAACAAAATTCGGTTGAGGTCAATGGATCCAAATCCTACCAGAAAAGATGACAGAAATCAAATCAGAATCACAATATAACAAATCCATATCTGCAAAATAACACCAAAATCGATATTAAATCCAATCTCAGTTTCGAATCCCACCAGGAAAGATAACAGAAATCCAATCAAATCAATTTCAATCAGAATCATATCTCAGTAACGAAAAAACCCAACAAAAGCCCAAAAGAAGAGATTATAAAAGGACAACATCACCTCGTAGAAAAGGGAGAAGGGGGCCAAGAAAAATCACCGAACGAGAAACCCTAACGACCGCGACATCAGAAGAAGAAGTTTTCCACCAAAGTCATCACACGAAGGACCGCCGGCGCCGTTTAACAAAACGACGAGCAATCAACCGCCTCAGCCTCAGAATCACTTCATCATCGGCCGATTTTCGCTTTAAATGTAAGCCATGGGATGTTTTTCATCACAGATTTCATGTCTTGTTTCAGGAATAAGGAAGATCAGAGAGAATCGCGGCGAGAGAGAAGAAGAATGAAGTGTAAACGGCGCTGCGAAAGACCAAAGGGTTCTGAAACCCTAAATGTCCTGCAAACAATCATCTCAAACCGGGTTGGGTCCGGAGGTAATGACCGGCCCAACCCTTTTATGTTTTTATTTTCTTTTTCTTTTTTTAATTTAATTATCAAATTTTTAAAAAAAAAATATTTAGGTTGTTTTTTTTAAATAGTAAAATTAAATTCTTTTTTTTAAGTATTAAAAATAAAAAACATTTTTTTTAGTATTAAAAATCAAAAATATTTCTTAAAATGTTAAAATTAAAACATTTTTTAAAATATTAAAATCAATATATTTTTTAAAAAAACAAGAGGAAATATTTTTTTTAAAAAAAGATTAAGATCTTCTTTTTCTATTTATTCATTATCAAGCAAGGAAAAATTAAGCTTGGACTCATATTAAACTTCTCATAACATAAGAAACCACAAAAAAAACGTCTCTTAGCTTCATGCTTCTGTTTTCATATTTGTGTTTACTAACCTAGTTCGTTCACTGTGCAGCTTACCATGTTGTTTCTTTATATTCGCGTTCTTAAAATTGAATTGTATCATATTGTTGTAACTGTTCCTCCTCTGTAACCTTGCGAATCTTAACAATCGCATTTACGTTTCCGCATTTAAATTTCTGTTGATGTATGATTTGTCACACTGTCATTACTATTATTTTGTCACATTGCACGCACCTCCGAAGGAATTAGGTCTAGCTTTTGGTCGCCGCGCCAATAGTCCTCAATTTCAAACCCTCATAACCTCACCAACCCTAAATTTCACAAATGCCTCGCCGCAGGCAAGATTACAATTTTACCCCTAGCATTAGGTCAAAGAGCCGCCGCGCTCATTTTAGGGTTTCCCGCCGTGGAATCCCTAATTTAACCCTAATTACAACTTAACATTTCAACGTAGAGATTTGGAGTTTCTACACTCCGCGTAAGCGTGTCCTCAAGACATGTTTATTCCCCTTGAGACCTTGATCACAGTCAAGAAGTCTCTAACCTCCCTTTTGAGGGGAACTACGATTACTCTGATTCCACTCCCGTAAGGATACGTAGGCACAAGATGCGATGTCTTGCCGAGTAAACTTAGAACTAACCCCTTAGGTCTCTTTTCTCACTTTTAATCCCTTTGTACATATACCTTAAGCAAATAAATAAAGCAAAATAGTAAACATTTGAACAAAAGGTTCCTGTAGAGTACTACAGAAGTTTAGGATGCTAATACCTTCCCTAAATTTAACCAACCCCCGAACCCTAGATCTTTCCCCGCATTGTGTTTACGATGCAAAAATAGGTTTTCCCTCTTTTGACCTTTTCCTTCGGATAAATCAAAGAGCGGTTGTGAATTGAATTGCGATTCAAACTCATTAATAGTTTGTGATCCTATTTCCACCGCAACAGAAAATGGCGACTTCACTGGGGAAACTCCTAACTTCTGAGGGTTATCCCTAACTTGTTCATATTTATTACTATCTGTGACATTATTCATTTGCATGTATATATTTGTGCGTTGATTATGGGACTGTTCCTTGTGCTGTGAGATAGGTCCTACACCCGGATCTAGTGTACCTTAGGTAAATGGCAATAGACCAAGGAAACTGTACGACGTATATCGATACGGTTGATCTGGTGGCCATAGTTAGTGCGACTTCTTGGTCGGTGCTTATATTCCTTAAGTCAAGTTGAGGATAATATTGAGGCTACCATATGTTGTCAATGCGCTAACTGACTTTTAGAACCCTAGTTAACTCATCTTGGCCTTTAGAAAGTAGTGAGGTAACCGGCTTTGGTGCAGACTGAAGTTGGTTGACACTCGATACTACGCTCATTGAGATCTTAAACTTGGAGGGTTTTGGTTGGCAAGTAAGTTGCTTTCTGAATAACCACCCTTGTGAAGGATCAATGATATTGAGATCCCTTAGAACCTGGTTACTTTTGTAGGACAGGATGAACCATCTAACTTCAGGGGAGGGTACTTGCCTTTGAACCTCATGCAAGCTTTTAACCTAGGACTTTGTGTGTTTTCATGCATTGCATCCATAAAGCATCTCATTGCATTGTATTCCATGGAGTTCAAATATCATTTATGGATATCGCAGGATACCATAAATAAAAAAAAATAAAATGAAAAAACAAGAAAAAGATTCCTTTTGTACCCCACGACATTCGTAAATGTTTTGAATTCCATGAAATCTTCATTTACATTCACATTTTAGCATCATATTTTTGCATTGCATGTGTCTCCCGATTTCTCACACTCGGTTCTCTCACCTTCCAGTTTCGTCACCCTGAGTTCTCGGCACCAATACAACACCAGAGCTCAAACTCGGAAAAGAATGGAGGATCAGGCAAAAGAGATTGATCGCCTTAGCAATGAACTTGAAGACCTTCGAGGGGGTATGGGGCGTATGATGGAATTGTTACATGTCATGAATGCTAAGATGGATACCCAGCCCACTGTTGTTTCTGAGATTACCGGCGTTACTGTGGACCCTCCACCAAGTGTGACCGTAGCAAGGGACCCACCTTATGGTCTTGCTCCCGGTTTTGTGCCTCCTCAAGCCACTGTTCCGATTAATCAACCTGTTCAGCAAGCCGTGCCCTTGTTTTCTGAAGTTTCTAGGGGGGCTCCTATCTTTGCACCACCTGTTGTACACACTCGTGCGCGACCGTACTTCAATGAGACAGTTTTTGATAATCTTGATGAGAATGTTGAGGGTTATGAGAAACATGATAGGCTTCGTGAGGAAGTAAACACTATCGTCCAGAGATTGAAAAAGGTAGAGGGTGATCAAATTTTTGGGACTGCTGCAAGGGATGTTTGTTTGGTCTCAGGTTTGGTTATTCCCCCGAAGTTCAAAACTCCGAACTTCGATCGCTATGAAGGTGCCACCTGTCCTAAGAGTCATCTGATCATGTATTATCGCAAAATGGCTGCCCATGTTGAGAATGATAAACTGATGATTCATTGCTTCCAAGATAGTTTGAAGGGTGCTTCTTCCAAGTGGTATTTAACTTTGGATCAATCCCGCGTTAAGAGCTTTCAAGATTTATCTGACGCTTTCATCAAACACTACAAGTACAATATGGATCTGGCTCCTGACAGAAGACAGTTGCTGAGTATGTCACAAAAGAATTCTGAGTCATTCAAAGAGTATGCTCAAAGGTGGAGAGAGACTGCTTTGCAGGTAGAACCTCCTTTGACCGAGAAAGAGTTAGCTAATTGGTTTGTCGACACAGTCCGTCCAGAATTTTACGAGAGAATGGTGGGTAGTGTGACTTCAAATTTCTCCGACATCGTTGTTGTGGGTGTCAAGATTGAATTGGGTATGAAGAGTGGTAAAATGACAAATAATCATGGCGCTTCTAAGGATCAGCCGAAGAAACCTCCGTATAGCTCCCAGAAAAAGAAGGAGAGTGAGACTAATACTATATCCTCTGGTAGACCAAGGGAACGCTTTTATCGACATCCGCAAGGTTATGCTCAACCTCAAGGGTACCCAGTCCAATATGCTCAACAACCCTATGTGGCAGCTATTACACCTTCTTTCAATCAACAGGTTCCCATGTATCCACCTATGCAACAACCTCCTGTTTATCCGCCTCCTGTCAACTACCTACAGGCACCCAATACTCCTGCTCCTCAACAGCCAAAGAATCCGGCTCCTCGCCAGAATGTTCCGAGCAGAAGAACGTATAAACCTTGTCCGCCGATCCCGATGACTTTTACCGAGTTGTATCCCTCTTTGGTCAAGCAGGGTCTCATCACCACTCGGGCTTTGGGTCCGCCTCCTAATCCTCTACCCGCCAATTACAACGCCGCTGCTCACTGTTTATTTCATGAGGGTGCGCCTGGTCATGATCTGGAGAATTGCTATGCTCTCAAAAATATTGTCAGGGATTTATTGGAAAAGAAGATTTTGACATTCGAAGATCCTCAACCAAATGTTAAGAAGAACCCTTTTCCTAACCATGAGAGTGTCAATGCCGTTAGTGTTGATTCGGGGGATGGTTATGCCCTTGACGTTGAACAGATTAAGACTCCTCTCAAAATGTTCCATTCAAAACTGTTTGAAGTTGGTTTGGTAGATACTTCCCACGTTGCATGTGTAAGTTGTGAAGCCAGTACTAAGGGTTGTGTGTTGGTTCAGAATGATGTTCAGAGGCTGATTAATGAGGGTGTTTTACAAGTGACAAGCCAAGCCAAGAAGGATGTAGTCGCTGTGGTTGAGCCTGTCTTCCATCAGCCTGAATCAAAGGGTAAGGTACCAGTGTTTAATTTATCAGGGGCAGGCTCCACCAACCTCGTGTTCAATATACCGAGGTCGCATATCCCTGAAGTGAATCAGCCTAAGCCTATAGTTATTCGAAGACCGAGTCCATTTCCTTTCAGTGATCCAAAAGCCGTGCCTTGGAAATACGACGTGACGATGATTGACAAGGAATCCGGGAAGGTTATTCCAAATGAAGAGGTTAAGGGCACGGTGACCAATATCGCAGAGGTAAGCAGGATGACTCGCAGTGGTCGTGTGTATACTCCCCGTTCTAATGAGGATCCACCTAAGGAGACCACTAATATCCCTGTGCCTGCCAAAGACAAAGGTAAGGGAGCCGTCACGAATGATGAAGATGCCGAATTTTTGAGGATCATCAAGAAAAGTGACTATAAAGTTATCGATCAACTTCATCAGACTCCTTCCAAGATCTCAATTCTATCTCTGTTAATGAATTCACCCGCTCATAGGATGGCCTTGCAGAAGGTTTTGACTCAAGCACATGTGGATCAAGATATTAGCACCAGTCGGTTTGATAGTGTGATTGCCAATTTGACCGCCTGTAACACCCTCAGTTTCAGCAATGAAGAGTTACCGAAAGAGGGTCCGAACCATAATCGTGCTTTACATATATCGGTAAAATGTCAAGAGGACAATTTAGCGAGAGTGCTAGTGGACACCGGCTCTTCTCTGAATGTTCTACCCAAGAGGATTCTTGATAAGTTGGCTTGTAAAGAGACTGTGTTGAAACCTACTCCTTTGGTTGTCAAGGCTTTCGATGGCTCTCGCCGATCGGTAATGGGGGAGGTTGAGCTTCCTATCCTGATTGGTCCGCAAGTCTTTAATATCACGTTTCAAGTCATGGACATTAATCCCAACTACAGTTGTTTACTCGGAAGGCCGTGGATTCATGCCGCTGGGGCAGTGACCTCAACGTTACATCAAAGGATGAAATTCGTGATCGATGGAAAGTTGGTTATTATACACGGTGAGGAAGATCTGATGGTCAGTAACCTGTCTTCTTTCCGTTACATCGAGGCCGATGAGAATGCTTTAGACATTTCCTTTCAAGCACTTGAGATCGTCAATGCTGTTCTGCTGGAAGTCGAAGAAACAGTGGGTCAGGGTAATCCATCTTTTGTATCTCTGAAGAGTACCAAATCAACAATTGACAGGGGCATTCCTGAAGGTTGGGGAGAGGTAATTGATGTCAAGACCAAGACTGATCGCTCTGGGTTGGGTTACAAACCAACTCAGAATGGAGCTGCCACGACTGTCGAAGGGCGACCGAAGGTTATCCAAGAAGTATTTGTCAGCGGAGGTTTCCAAGTCAATGCCATCAGTGAATGTGAGAAAAATGAAGAGCTGAGCAACCTGGTGTTTAAGGGTGATGCAGTTTTGAACAACTGGGAGGCCGTAGAGATCCCTGTTATTTTTCCCTTGTCAAAGTAATTGTTTTTTAAGTTTCATTTACATTTTCAAACAAAAATCTGTAGCTCTGCCCAAGGCTATAGGGTCGTTTTGTCGGGCCACCTTTCATTTCTAAAAAGATATTAATAAAAGCATTTTGTTCAATTCCACTTTGGTTCATTTGCGTTTTTCGTTTTCACCTTTAAAAATGAAATTGGCAACCTTTCTTCCAAAAAAATAATAATAAAAAAATAGCATTTCATTCTCACATGTCTTCGAGCATTTTAATTAAGTAAGCCTTCCATCATGCAGAGATATCGTAAACCTTGTTGGATCCAATGACTTTACTGACACTCCTGACTGGGATGCACCCATCAATCAAGCCGAGGACGAGGGTGAAGAAGATTTTGAAATACCCGCGGAACTGACAAGATTGATTGAGTACGAGTACGCAGAGCTTCAACCGCATAAAGAGCAGGTGGACTTAATTAATCTCGGTACAGATGAGAGCAAGAAAGAGGTCAAGATTGGTGCAATGCTTGGGACGGAGATTAGGCCGAGGTTGATTAAGTTGTTAAAAGAGTATATTGATGTGTTTGCGTGGTCGTATCAAGATATGCCGGGCCTAGACACGGATATTGTTGTTCACAAGTTGCCACTTAAGCCAGATTGTCCGCCTATCAAACAAAAGCTTCGAAGAACGAGACCCGACATGGCTTTGAAGATTCGAGACGAGGTTAAAAAGCAGTTGGATGCAGGTTTCTTGGCAGTCGCGAAGTATCCAGATTGGGTTGCCAACATTGTGCCAGTGCCCAAGAAGGACGGTAAGGTTAGGATGTGTGTAGACTACAGGGATCTGAACAAAGCAAGTCCAAAGGACGACTTCCCACTGCCACATATTGATACACTTGTAGACAATACAGCCAGTTTTGCGTTGTTTTCATTTATGGATGGTTTCTCTGGCTATAATCAGATCAAGATGGATCCCGATGATCGAGAGAAGACTACTTTCATTACTCCTTGGGGAACCTTCTGCTACAAAGTCATGCCCTTTGGTTTAAAGAATGCAGGGGCAACTTACCAGCGTGCTATGACCACTCTTTTTCATGATATGATGCACAAAGAGATTGAGGTATATGTGGACGATATAATAGCCAAATCTCAAAGTGAAGAGGAGCATTTAGACCATTTGGTGAAGCTGTTTGAACGACTCAGGAAATATCAGTTGAAATTGAATCCTGCAAAATGTACCTTCGGTGTCAGATCCGGAAAATTGCTTGGTTTCATTGTTAGCCAGCGAGGGATTGAGGTGGATCCTGACAAAGTCCGAGCCATTCAAGATATGCCGGCTCCACGAACCGAGACGCAAGTTAGGGGTTTTCTGGGACGTCTGAATTACATTTCCAGGTTTATCTTTAATATGACCGCTACTTGTGAGCCGATATTCAAGTTGCTTTGCAAGGGGCAGACAGTTGAGTGGAACCCTGATTGTCAGGAAGCGTTTGAGAAGATTAAGGGTTATTTGCAAGATCCCCCTATTCTGATCCCGCCCGTACCTGGAAGACCGTTGTTTATGTACCTTACTGTTCTCGAGAAGTCTATGGGTTGTGTGCTTGGACAACATGATGAGACTGGGAAAAAGGAACATGCAATTTATTACCTGAGCAAGAAGTTTACCGATTGCGAAAACAGATACTCACCATTAGAGAAAACTTGTTGTGCATTGGCATGGGCCGCTAAGCGCCTTCGGCAATATATGGTCTGTCATACCACGTTATTGATTTCTAAAATGGATCCGATCAAGTATATTTTCGAAAAACCTGCTCAAACCGGGAGGCTAGCCCGTTGGCACATGTTGTTATCCGAATATGACATCCAGTATGTATCCCAGAAGGCGATTAAGGGTAGTATCTTATCTGATTACCTTGCAGATCAGCCAGTTGAAGATTATGAACCTCTTAAGTTCGATTTTCCCGATGAGGATATCCTGTTGATTAAAAGAGATTGTGAAGAGCCAGATCCGAGCGAAGGTCCAGAACCAGGTCTTTGGTGGAAGATGATGTTTGATGGTTCCTCGAATTTCAATGGGCATGGTATAGGCGCCGTTTTGATGAACCCAAAGGGTGGATTCACTCCATTTACAGCAAGGTTGGACTTTGAGTGTACTAATAACGTCGCAGAGTATGAAGCGTGTATCCTCGGCCTCGAAGCAGCAATTCACCTCCGAATCAAACTTCTTAAAGTAAGTGGTGACTCAGCCTTGGTTATTTACCAAGTACAGGGCAAATGGGAAACGAAGAATGAGAAGTTAATCCCTTATAAAGACTATATTATTGAGCTGATCAAGTATTTCGACGAGATAGAGTTCGAGCATGTTCCTAGATCCGAGAATCACGTAGCTGACGCATTAGCCATGTTAGCATCCATGTGGAAAGTTAAGTTTGTTAATGAAGCACCTCTTATCCATATTGAGCGCAAGGTTGAGCCCGCTTATTGTCAGATGGTCGAAGAAGTTGAGGTGGATGAAAAGCCTTGGTTTCATGATATCAAGAACTACCTCGCCAAGCAGGAGTATCCCGATGGTGCTACTGGTCTGGACAAAAAGACGTTGAGAAGATTGGCGTCCAAATTCTTTATCAGTAATGGTGTGTTGTACAAGAGAAATCACGACATGGTCCTGCTCAGATGTGTTGATAAACGGGAAGCGGACATGTTACTACAGGAAATTCATGAGGGGACCTTCGGAACCCATGCCAATGGTTATGCTATGTCCAAGAAGATGTTAAGGGCTGGGTATTACTGGTTAACCATGGAAGCCGACTGCATCCAATACGCTAGAAAATGCCATAAGTGCCAAATTTATGCTGATAAAATGCATGTACCTCCGCCACCGTTGAATGTTTTGTCTTCACCATGGCCGTTCTCTATGTGGGGCATTGACATGATTGGGGCAATTGAGCCGAAAGCTTCTAATGGACATCGTTTTATCCTCGTTGCTATAGATTATTTCACCAAATGGGTAGAGGCTGCATCCTACACCAACGTGACCAAGCAAGTGGTCGCCCGCTTCATCAGGAAAGAAATCATCTGCCGTTATGGAGTCCCAAGCCGGATAATAACTGACAATGGCACCAATCTGAATAATAAGACTATGAAAGAGTTGTGTGACAATTTCAAGATCACTCACCACAATTCTTCTCCGTACCGTCCTAAGATGAATGGGGCCGTTGAAGCTGCGAATAAGAATATCAAGAAGATCCTGCAAAAGATGGTTGTGACTTACAAAGATTGGCATGAGATGTTACCGTTTGCTTTGCATGGATACAGAACCTCGGTGAGAACTTCGACAGGGGCAACCCCTTTCTCACTGGTATATGGAATGGACGCCGTGCTCCCCATCGAAGTAGAGATACCTTCGCTAAGGGTATTAATGGAGGTTGAACTTGAGGAAGCTGAGTGGGTTCAAGACAGATTGGATCAGTTGAATCTCATTGACGAGAAGCGCTTGACAGCCATGTGCCATGGGCAATTATATCAGAAACGGATGAAAAGAGCGTTTGATAAGAAGATTCGTATCCGTGAGTTCCGTCAAGGAGAGCTCGTACTCAAAAAGATCTTACCAGTACATAAAGATATGCGGGGAAAATGGATGCCCAATTACGAAGGCCCATTCGTTGTAAAGACTGTCTTCTCCGGAGGATCTCTAATACTTACGACAATGGACGGTGAAGAACTAGCACATCCCGTGAATTCTGATGCAGTCCGAAAATATTATGCCTAAAAACCCGCTAAGTCGAAAACCTGCAAAAGGCGACTTAGGCAAAAGTAAGGGTTGAAAAAAAAATAATAATAATAAAAAGCTCGCTAAGTTGAAAACCCGAAAGGGCGGCTTAGGCAAAAAAGAGCGTCCCGGTGGATTGAAAACCCGAAAGGGCGGTCCAGGCAAAAGTTAGGGACAGAGGCATTTCATTGCATCAGAAGACACACTTTTCGCATGAGAGCCATGTTTCAGTTCTTTCATCCTTGCCCAAGGCAGGATTCTGGATTAGTCTTAGTTATTAGTGTCAGTAGGTGTCATTGGATTCGATGTACCTTTTTCCCATGTTGCCAATTTCAAAATGTAATCATCTGTGGAGCTATGCCTTTAGCAAGCAGCCACCCTTTAATAAAAGATACCATCTCGTTACTTACATTCCTTGGTGCATTGCTCTTTATTTTCTATTGTTATGCAAAATGCGTTTATTCTTAAAAATTTGAAAATGAAAGGTGCATTGTAGATTTTCCAAAACTGTTTTTCAAAAAAACAAAACAAGTTTGAAATGTAATAAATTACTTTGACTAGTGGAAATTCCGACAGGATCTCTTCATTCCCGGGAAATATCATTATTGCAGAAACACTTTCAAACCATCGCCCAGTGATAGTCCCCAGAGAGACTATAAGCTGACAACTTCTTCTTGGGGTAACTTAAAAGTGTCCCTCAGGTTTTCTTCTCCCCATGTGAGGACGTGATACTGTACGCCCGAGCAGATTACCTTCTCCCCAGAGAATTCCAAACTTTTAAAAACCAGACTTGGTTCTACCATTGATCCTTCTTGCCCGTGATTGACGTAGTGGTTGCAGAGAACGCAGGGTATTTCCGTCAAGATGTTTATTTCATCTCTCGTCCCGTCTCTAGTCTGTTTCGTCAGCATACGCAGGGGCATAAGCATCACATGCCTATGTCATATATTCATTTCACATACTCATTACATACTCATTTCATAACATCTTGCATATTTAACTACATACACATTAACATACATTCATATTAACATATGCATCAACATATGCGTTAGCATTCACAGGTTCATCGTGTCTCCATCATTGGTCGTTACCGCCGAGTAACTGGGGTTTGCCCATTCTCTCCAAATAGATTGTCAGCCATAAGCATAAAATACTTACTTGTTTCCAGTTTCCCCACAGAGCTCGATCCTCGTGGATGACGGTTATTTCAGCTATCTTTCCTCACCAGGATAAGATATTTACCCTCCGAGATCATTCCCTCGATGGAGTCTTGATTACCAGTTTTCTTTCTAGCTCGATCCTAGATTGAATCTCAGTCTTGTCGGTCGTCAATCCCAACCGGACGTGCATTTATTTTGCACCATCTAAAGGTTTTCACCATACCATGACAGATACGCGACTATCTCGCTTGAGAAGTTTATCACTGTACCCGGACGTGCATTTATTTTGCACTATCTTTCAAGAAAATCAACTACAATCCTTTACAGATACACGCCAGTTCACGCCTGGGAAATATATCAGTACAACACTTTACAATCCTACATGTTACAACCCTTTACACTTTACATTTTACAGCATCAACATACGACATTTCTCACCTAAGAAGTCGATCCTATCCTCGTTACGACTCGCAGCAAATGGCCATCTCCATGGAGCAGTTGGGCTTCCATTTATCTGCCGTCTTGAGGTACGAACCAAGTCGTATTCAGGAGAGCACGATCTTGAGTTACGGGAAGGTTTGAGCGAAATCATATTCAGGAGAGCACGATTCTGAGTTATGAAGAAGTTCATTTATCCTTTAGTGAAAGAAGGAGCGGAATCATATTCGGGAGAGCACGATTCTGAGTTATGAGGAAGTTCAGTTGGCCGTTTTTCAGGAGAGCGCGATTCTGAAGAACGAAGAAATTTCAGTCATCCAGTTTCATATTCAGGAGAGCACGATTCTGAAGTATGAGCGTATTCAGTCATCCAGTTTCATATTCAGGAGAGCACGATTCTGAAGTATGAGAAAGTTCAGTCAGCCCTTTTCATGTTCAGGAGAGCACGATCTTGAAACATGAAGAAGTTTACTTATCCCTCGGTAAGAGAAGAATCAGAATCGTATTCCAGGCGCCGACCTTAAATGCGGGAAGATTTATTTATCAGATAAGCAGCAGCCCCTTTATTTGAGTGCTTATCCATTTTTGCACATAAGTCCTTTCCAACGATAAGTGACAGTTCTCCCTCGAGAAGCTTATCAGGGCATTTCCCATTAAAGACCATTTATTTTGGCATACAGTCGGTCTTTACCCTGTATATTTGCTACGGAGTTCCG
The DNA here is from genome assembly GCA_963859935.3 of Lathyrus sativus. Classification (NCBI taxonomy): domain Eukaryota; kingdom Viridiplantae; phylum Streptophyta; class Magnoliopsida; order Fabales; family Fabaceae; genus Lathyrus; species Lathyrus sativus. The sequence goes on along the minus strand of OZ012737.1, from coordinate 591,266,850 downwards.
AAAAGTCCGTTTGATCCTGTCACGAGAGATAGTTCACAGAAGCTGGGATGTTATTCTTTGCTCAATGCTCCAGCATTCTGTAATCAATCTTACCATCGTACGTGATCCAGTTTTATTTTTAGATTCCCCAGTTAAGGCCGTCTCATAGGTACCATCTCCATTCGAGGATCTCGTTCCTTTTCTAAAAAGTGACAATTGGTCATTCGCACCAGTTGACTATCATTTTTTTAGAATTCCCCAGTGTTATACTGTGTCTCAGCGCGCCATTCTCCCCAGTGCGTTCTTCTCGTGGCGTCTGTCTCGGTGTCGTCATGTTTGTCAGCGTTTTCGCATTCATTATTCCAGCATACGCAGCATATCATATTCATGGCATCATCTGTATTAAGTCATTCCAGTTTTTGTCCATAGCATTGCATCTCGTCGCATATAAGGGCAAAATTTTCGGTTATCTATATTTAAATCCCTCCACCACGATTCCTCGAGTCTCTGTCACTCAAATCGTCCGGTGTAGCTATTTAAATAGGGGCAACTGTAATACCCCAAATTTTACCCTTATATTTAGTCAGTCATTTCGCATATCATCTCATATGTACATTTGCTAACCACTAACAAGTTATGAAGGTCTTGTTTTGCAGATTGGGTCTCAGGGTATTTTGGTCATTTTACACAAATTCTACCAATTCTTTGAAAAAGGGCTGTTATTACGTTCTGAGGCATTTATTTGCCAATTGGGTCAAGGTGCCGGTTTGTTTTGTCAGAAATATGATTGGACTCGAGGCCGCGTTTTGTTTGATACTGAAACATTTCTGAAACAGTTTTGTTTCCTCTTAGTAAAATGAAGTTGGGTTGAAAAAGAAGTGGATACTGCTAAGGCTATTATTGAGAATAGATGTGGTCAACGAGATTTTAATTTGAATTTGTTTGGATATAATCATATGGCGGGGTATCATTTATAAAGGGCAAAGGAGAAATAAGTTTTAAATATTTTTTGAGCTTTGTGTTCATAAGTACTTATAAGTTACAACTCAAGAAGGAACTTAAATAATTCTGAATTATTATTCATGGATACTCTGAATTCGCAAGTGAGAAAGTAAATATGAATATTTGTTGAAATTCATTTCATAAATATTTATAGTTTACAAATTGATAAAGTGAATTCGAATTTGGTTTACAAGAGTTTCATTCACAATAAATCCTAAATCCTAAAAGTTCCTAAATGCCTTCATGCTGTCCTTGAGCTTCTCCACGAGTCCTCGGCTAACCTGCACGTCAAAACAATACAACACAGAATGGAAAAGTGTTAGAGGTTTGTTTGACACTCTCAGAACAATTGTCATCATCGAGTGCCGGGAGGGCACGACCGAAGCCGCATCCTACTCCCGTTACCGGTCCATGCCATTGGCATCAGATCATGAAGTTTCGTTCTTATCTTAAGAGGTGACCGAGAGAGAAAGAGATAAAAGAAGTTTTGGGCCGACAGAGGATTCACGCGACTTTGGATCATCTCATCAAGTAAATTCTCCAAATTGATAACCAAACTGAACTAAAATCTGAACCAGTTCTCCATCACCTACAAACATAACATCATAACAGTTAGCAAACAGCATCATCATTCGCAAGCAGTATCAGCACATAAGCTACATATCTGCAAGCCAGTATTTGCAAGCAAGAAATGTCGCAGTATCAGCAACAACATTTTCATGACAGCAGGTAGCTTATCAGGCCTGCATTAAAGAAGGCAAGGATCCTATACAGCAAGACATATGTGCATTACACACCCAACTGATAACCATGTTCTGCGCTAAGAAAGTTAGTGAGCGGGCACAATGCCTTACGCACAAATTGGCAACAGCCAGCATCCAAAGCGCATCAGACAAACGGGTATATTCCCCAATCAGCCCAACACCAGTATGGAAAGAAACATGAAAACTCCCATCAATGGAATGCTATCCAATACTGGAAATCTGCAGCTTATGGAGCAGACTTTCCCAATGATCAGTGCGTAAAGTGAATGTATGAATGCAGACCCCTGCCAACTGCACAAGCCAAGCAACACAAGTTACAACCTGCAATAACAACATGAACATCAACAGGCCATTGGGAATAGAACTCTGCTGTTACCATTCGAGTCTAGTCCAGAAGCCAGGAGTATAGCAATAAGCGATGAACTTGACGAGAATGTCGATAACATTACTCACTAAAACAACCTTCTGCACATAATTTGCTTGGAAAAGCCCCTCAAATCAAGGTCTCTGCATAGGCCCTGTTAGTCCCCGAACTTTGCCACCCTCACAATAATCAATTAGTCCAATCTCAGACTATAGAGAGTGATTCACACATAAGGAAAATGTTCAGAAAGCATAAGATATACATAAAATGAAAACGCAACCAGACAAGTAACTTCTATCAGTCTCTTTCAAGAAAACATTAGGACAGGCTCACCTAATGGGGAATTAGCAGCAAGTCTTTGTCTCTGCGTGCATAAAACTGGTAAGTCAGGCATTGGCGTGATGTTTTGGGGAAGTAGAAAATCAAGGCATTTTATGAACTACAGGACTGATAGTCTAAAGGAGAGTGAAATTTTAACTTCGGCCCTCAGCTCAACTCATCATAGGGCACGAGACTCGAGCGGCCAGGATGACTATGGCCATAGCCATTATCAAACTCCCTACCGAGCATCAAAGATCGAAATAAGGCAACTGTTTCGAACAATTCAATATAATTCGCAAGGTAACTACATCCGACAACCCGATGTGGCTCAGACTATTAAGTCGTCATCGCCATTATGTCCTTTCTCGCCAATGGCACGAGACCGGCAGCCTCCGAACTTATTTGCACCTGAAAGCAGAAGAGATAAAATCAGTGTACTTCCCAAATAACGCGAAACTCATCACAAGTCAAAATGGATTATATCAATAAAACCAGATTTATCAGAACAGATCAATCCATATCAACAGGCGAATCACAAAAGTCCACAACTGGATATCAGTAGCAGCATCAGATCGAAATCCATATCAGAAGATAAAGCTGGACACTAAAACCGAACTGCACTATCCGAATTCATAAACATCACAGAAAAATCAGGCTTCATGTTCAAAAAAGCAAATCATAAACAGCGTGGAACTGATTGGGAAAATTCGAAGCAAGTCAAACAGGGAAGAGCAGTCATGTTGATCCCAACCGTAAATGAAGGTCACAAAAAGAAAGGCTCAGTTGTCATCCATCATGGCCAATTCACTATCTGCTTCAACTCACGAAGTCGAAGAGAATGAAATCAGTTCATGTCAGCTCGCAGCAAGTGCCCAAATCTATAGCAAGTTTGGATGGCTCCAAAACAAATTAATCGAAACACAAAGACTGGATATCTGTATCTGAAAAGAGAATCGAAACAAAATTCGGTTGAGGTCAATGGATCCAAATCCTACCAGAAAAGATGACAGAAATCAAATCAGAATCACAATATAACAAATCCATATCTGCAAAATAACACCAAAATCGATATTAAATCCAATCTCAGTTTCGAATCCCACCAGGAAAGATAACAGAAATCCAATCAAATCAATTTCAATCAGAATCATATCTCAGTAACGAAAAAACCCAACAAAAGCCCAAAAGAAGAGATTATAAAAGGACAACATCACCTCGTAGAAAAGGGAGAAGGGGGCCAAGAAAAATCACCGAACGAGAAACCCTAACGACCGCGACATCAGAAGAAGAAGTTTTCCACCAAAGTCATCACACGAAGGACCGCCGGCGCCGTTTAACAAAACGACGAGCAATCAACCGCCTCAGCCTCAGAATCACTTCATCATCGGCCGATTTTCGCTTTAAATGTAAGCCATGGGATGTTTTTCATCACAGATTTCATGTCTTGTTTCAGGAATAAGGAAGATCAGAGAGAATCGCGGCGAGAGAGAAGAAGAATGAAGTGTAAACGGCGCTGCGAAAGACCAAAGGGTTCTGAAACCCTAAATGTCCTGCAAACAATCATCTCAAACCGGGTTGGGTCCGGAGGTAATGACCGGCCCAACCCTTTTATGTTTTTATTTTCTTTTTCTTTTTTTAATTTAATTATCAAATTTTTAAAAAAAAATATTTAGGTTGTTTTTTTTAAATAGTAAAATTAAATTCTTTTTTTTAAGTATTAAAAATAAAAAACATTTTTTTTAGTATTAAAAATCAAAAATATTTCTTAAAATGTTAAAATTAAAACATTTTTTAAAATATTAAAATCAATATATTTTTTAAAAAAACAAGAGGAAATATTTTTTAAAAAAAAAGATTAAGATCTTCTTTTTCTATTTATTCATTATCAAGCAAGGAAAAATTAAGCTTGGACTCATATTAAACTTCTCATAACATAAGAAACCACAAAAAAAACGTCTCTTAGCTTCATGCTTCTGTTTTCATATTTGTGTTTACTAACCTAGTTCGTTCACTGTGCAGCTTACCATGTTGTTTCTTTATATTCGCGTTCTTAAAATTGAATTGTATCATATTGTTGTAACTGTTCCTCCTCTGTAACCTTGCGAATCTTAACAATCGCATTTACGTTTCCGCATTTAAATTTCTGCTGATGTATGATTTGTCACACTGTCATTACTATTATTTTGTCACATTGCACGCACCTCCGAAGGAATTAGGTCTAGCTTTTGGTCGCCGCGCCAATAGTCCTCAATTTCAAACCCTCATAACCTCACCAACCCTAAATTTCACAAATGCCTCGCCGCAGGCAAGATTACAATTTTACCCCTAGCATTAGGTCAAAGAGCCGCCGCGCTCATTTTAGGGTTTCCCGCCGTGGAATCCCTAATTTAACCCTAATTACAACTTAACATTTCAACGTAGAGATTTGGAGTTTCTACACTCCGCGTAAGCGTGTCCTCAAGACATGTTTATTCCCCTTGAGACCTTGATCACAGTCAAGAAGTCTCTAACCTCCCTTTTGAGGGGAACTACGATTACTCTGATTCCACTCCCGTAAGGATACGTAGGCACAAGATGCGATGTCTTGCCGAGTAAACTTAGAACTAACCCCTTAGGTCTCTTTTCTCACTTTTAATCCCTTTGTACATATACCTTAAGCAAATAAATAAAGCAAAATAGTAAACATTTGAACAAAAGGTTCCTGTAGAGTACTACAGAAGTTTAGGATGCTAATACCTTCCCTAAATTTAACCAACCCCCGAACCCTAGATCTTTCCCCGCATTGTGTTTACGATGCAAAAATAGGTTTTCCCTCTTTTGACCTTTTCCTTCGGATAAATCAAAGAGCGGTTGTAAATTGAATTGCGATTCAAACTCATTAATAGTTTCTGATCCTATTTCCACCGCAACAGAATCCAATCAATATCTGAACAACGCACTAAATCAAATCAGATAAAATCAAATCATACGAAGTTATATCTCAGTAAAAGCGAAGCACAAATCAGATATGGTCCAAGCCCAAAAGAGAAATCAGAGAAGATATAAAGGGACAATCTCACCATGGTGAAACCCTAACGAAAAATCGCAAGCAAAAACCCTAGGCGGCGTGAACAAGGGGCTAACGGCGAAGACGAAGGGACGAACCCTAACAAAGGGGCGAAGATCGATCGTGAATCCTCAAACATCAGATCGTTGATTTCTCCGTATTAGAGAGAATCAGAAGGCGTCATAAAGATCATTACCACCGTCTCCCCACAAAGAACAAAGCGAACAAATTTATTCAGGGATTCAGGAACTCCTCCGAGTCCATCATCATCATCCCTATTCTTTAACGGACGATATCGCCATCATCAAAGCCATAAGCTTCGGTTGCGATATTGCTGGCCATAAGTCATCGCGGATCAAATGTAAACCCTCACATTAACTCATTTTTTTTTTCTTCATTTTTTCATGTTTTGTAGAAGAAGACGCAGAGAATACGAGAGATGGAGGCAAGGAAGAAGAAGAACGGCGCCGCGAATGATTTTAGGGTTGTGAAACCCTAAAAAAATCCTTTTTGTCACATTTACTTCCACCGGGTTGGGTCCGGAGGTAATGACCGGCCCAACCCTTTTATTTTTTTTTTACTTTCTTTATCAAATTTTTAAAAATATTTAAGTTGGTTCATTTTTTATAATATAAAAATTAAAAACATTTTCTTATAATATTAAAATAAAAAAAAAACATATTTTTTTTTTATTTAAAATTTTATTTGTATAGTTTATATTAATTAAAATAATGTTATGTGATTATTAAAAATAAATTTTTGTATATATATAAACCCTAATTCTTACAAACCCTAAAAATTATTTTCTAAAAAAAAAAATAAAACCTAATTTTAATTTTCTATATAATTCTATGTATATATTTATTATAATTCTTGTAAATTTTTGTAAATAAAATTAAACCTTATAAATACTTAATGTAAAATTTTGTGAATGTGATTATTGACTATTTAAAATTTATTTTCATCATAATGTGTAAATATTTTTCTTAATAATTGTTAATATATAATTAGAGATAATTAAATTTTGTAAATGATTAAGAAATTTATAATTATGTTATATTTAGAACTTTATATTATAGTAATTATTTAATCATTTATGTTTCTAAATAAAAATCAAATTTTATGTTTAATCACGTTATTAATTAATTATTATTGCTAATTATATTTTGTTGCTTATTATTATTTTGAAATTTCTATCTTATTATTTTTTCTAACTTTGTCTATTTTTCTAATTATTATTGTTTCAACTAATTATTTTCACTAACTTTATATTTCTACTAACCTTATTTAATTTTTCTTATTATTTACTAACCCCAATATTTTATTTACTTATTTGTTATTTTTTTTATTATATTTATTTTGATTATATTTTACTATTTATTTTATTTATTATAATTTTGTAATTGCCTCTTGGATGTAAATTGTAATTATTTAATTATTATTATCATTATGGTTAGTAATTAGGGAGTGCTAATATGTATGATATTTAAAAAAATAAATTAGATCATTTTAATATAAGATAATTAAATTAAACATTTCACACACGTAAGTCGATTTTAATCGCCGTCTCACTTCCTAAGGATATCCCTCAAGTTGCCTATGAATATTGGTTAAGTGGGGTGTATAAAGCAAGTCCCTCAAAAAGAAAATCATCAAAGTCCCTTATGGTTGCCTTTACGAATCGAGTCCCTTTCGAAAAATGATGATAGTCCCTCCAGTTTGCTTATTACACCCCACAATGGCCTTCAAAAATCCAATTGTCCCTCACATGTCCCTTAACATCCAAAATAAGGACTACCTACTCCATTATAGTAGGGATAGTCTTACTAAGGAAAGGATAAAGAATAAGAAAGACCTTAAAACATTAGGGTAGGCTACTCCTAGATACTTGCTCACTTCAAAACTTTTTCACACTTAAACAAATTTCCAACAAAATTTTCAAACAAGTTTTTTTTCACATCCATACACGGATTATTATTAAACTATTCTAAAATTTTTTGCTATTCACACACTACACTTTCAAAACAATTCAAAAGTGAGCTTAAGTACCTAAGAGCCCATGGATAACCATGGATGAAAAGGGTGCTAACACCTTCCCTTTTCATAACCTACCCCCCGGACCCAAAATATTCTCTAAGGTCTTTCCTGTTCTTTTATAACCTTTCCTTATGGATAAAATAAAAGTCGGTGGCGACTCTTGCTATCCGCAACATTGTTTAAAGTCAGTTCTCCCACCGTGTTACACCGTGTTGTGTGACACGGCCCGTGTTGCAGGATTTGCTCAGAAAAGGCGATTTTTGGAGAAAAAATAGTGGCACAACACGGGTGCCCGTGTTGTGTGACAAGGCCCGTGTTGTGACACTTGGGATTTGCAAATTTCACGCGAAAAATCTTTCAGGAAGCCAACACGGGCGCCCGTGTTGCCTGACACGGCCCGTGTTGCAGGAAGCGCTTTTTCCCTATTTTTCTTGTATTTTTGACTCTTGTAATCCCCGAGGGTATTGTGGGTATTTCCCTAGTGATTAGTTTGAATTGAGACTATTTGATACGTGTTTGGAGAAAGAATAAGGATGGAACTTTTGAACGGAAAATAAATTGGACGAGAAAGATTGGAGCGATCAAGGATTTGGGAAACTGAAGGTCCTCATGAGCGGAAGCCATTGAAGATCAAGGCAACCAATTATCTTGTAATGTTTAGTCTTATTGTTGATTTTATCTTTATTATTATGAGTAGCTAAACCCCCAATGCTAGGGGGTGTCCCTGAATTGACTCTGTAATAACCTTGTTTCCTTTGAATAATGGATTTCACTACTTTCTAATCATCGTTCTTATTGTATAATTTTATTATGGCTTTTCTCATTTGACAAATAAGGATTTGTTTTACGGTTAACCTTAGGTTTGGAAAAACGATCGTTAACGCGTTTATACGATAATACTATAGTAGATATTGCCTAGGAATGGGGATACCCTATAGTAACCGTAATGTTTTAGATAAAATATATTGCTTGGGATTGTTCCTATACCGCCAAGGAATTGGGGCATAGGAAGAATACCAAAGGGTTTTCTACTAAGGAATTAGAGTCAACTAATCTTTAGAACCGGTAACGATTGAGTTGAGCAGTGATTTCTGAAAAATAAGGATTAAGGTTATTACAAGGTTTTTTCATACACCCTACTCTAGCATGCTTCTCATAACTGTCTAAAACCTTTATTTTACTGCTTTTGCCTTTTGGCCTTTAAAGTTGTAAGAAACAAACCAAAACCCCTATGACTTTTTGTTCAATTGTATTATTTTAGAACTTGTGTTCATACGCAGTCCGCGAGATCGATATTCGGGGAATTTCCCCTTATTACTACATCGGTACAATTAGTACACTTGCTAATTTACCGATCATCTGTCATACCCCAAATTTGTCCTACATGTTTATCCCTTGTCTGTACATCTTTCCATCAACCATTAATCTGAAAATCAAAAGATATGTTGTTTCTACTTGTTGCCCCAAACTCAAGACCTCACAAGGCAGGGTCGAAGGGAAATGAGGTGTTTTTAGGCTAGCAGGACGGTGGTATGTGGTAATCATTGAGGTTCATTAAAGGGCTATCTGTATCAATGTGTGGGCCCAGTAAAGGTTGGAAATCAGTCAGGTCTGACTTGATCTTGGTCTGGCGAGTTTTATTTCATGATTGAGGACTAGAGATGATTGATTCAAGTGATAGGTTTGATTCCTTTCAAGGCATGATTAATCGTTTTTAAGAGATTTTGGAATATCTTTGTTTTTGTGGTCCAATATTCTTGGAGTCACATCCTTAGATAAGTATCGAGGTTATGAGAATTAAGTGAGATAAGTTATGGTTGAATTTATTTCAATTTTGTGCAAATTATGACAATTCATGCTTTAAAGGAGGAGTGACTCATGTTTGCCTCAAGATTCATGTTTGAATAGGTCTTAAAGATTAATATTGATATTTTGCAAATCATGGATAGAATTTTGTTCTCATTTTTATGTGATGAAAATGTTGTATTTGCAAGATAGCATTATGGATTTTTGAGCAAGAAATCAGAAAATCAAGGATATAAGTGATTATCATTACAAGAATGGTACAAGCTCATTCAAAGTCAAATTTGAGTAGGGGGTTGATTCTTGGAATTGATTCAAGGTTTCAGTTCACAATTAGAGATGTTGGGAATTTGGATAGTATGATTGTTGGGCTAAATCTACATGGAAATTCAAGCGCTTGTTATTATGAGCCATCACGATTTCAGATTAATTCAAACCAAGCTTCATTACAAGGTGTTACAGGAATTTCTCGTCCATGGATATGTCACATTAATAATGGTACTTCAAAGAGAGTTCTATGACTAAGAGATAAGATTTTTAAACTCATTAACATCGTGTGAGTACAAAGTTACAGAGAAAAAATAAAAAGTACTTTTCATCCGAAGCCCAAAGATGTGAGCTTGTTCAAGGAAACCCATTGTACAAAGGTTGGGAACATAGTGTTGAACATTGGTACTCATAAAAATCTATACCAATTGGTCTTAACCAACATTCACAAGCAGCAGACTAGGAGAAACTTTGATAAAAGTGGGCTAGCATGGATGGTCAAGTGAGTTAATTAGGAGTTCCACGGTGGTTACTTCAGAGTTGTGTAGAGCTGACAAACAAGTTTATACACTGTTAGCCTCAACTTCGCCGCATCGCATATTGCAAACTGCCAAATGAAGGGAAGATGTTATTAGACACCAGGAAAGTGTGAGCAAGATACTAAGGCTACCATGACGAATCATGTAATACATACTGTATCGTTGCTCCCGCTACAAATTATTATGTGGTCCAACCACGGTTTCACTCGCTGCAAGTCATTATGCGGTCTAGCCACAGTATCAACATGGGTCGAATATCACTTTGTGACCAACTTCGGTAAACGTTAAAGTCGCAAACCTGTGACAGACCAAGTTCAATTTAAAATGGTATCCATATGAAAAATGTTGATGGTGTTTTCATCTGAGGAAGATAGTATCTGATAAACCAAAGTCATCAAACATTACAACATTGTATTTTAATTATCCGTCGGGTTTCGAATCATGATCCAGCTGCCTCAGTTTCAAATTCAAACCTGTTAGAAAAAAACGGAAAGAGGACTGTGTCAGTTTTGGGGAGAAAATAAAGTCATTCTACAGCCTTCAACTTGGACCGTTTCAAAAAAAACCTCCCGCAGCATGATCATGTCGTGTAATTCTGCAGAAGAACACCACAATGTGAAATGTTCACATAAGGCCATAAAGCAATTGAAAAGAGAAAAAACTGGCGAAAAAGACGTACAACAGTAATTAACAACCATGTCAGGGCATCAGACTAGTGAGAATTACATAAGTTACATAAGGCATGTGACTGGTGGAATTCTGACCTGATGTCGTTGCTCGTCAACATGGCCGTTGCGTGTTTTGACAAGTTCATCAATTACTCGAGAAGAAAAGGCAAGGAAGGCTGCAGCACGACATTTGTTTCCTTTCATTCAGCTCACCATTATCTCATCAAAAGACCTCACCCTCACGCGTACGACAAACCGTTACGCGATTTGCACCTGCAGCGACATTTCTCGCAGACCCAAATGAGTAACAAATCATACAATCACAAGGCCATACCGAAATTAGTATCAGGCCACCAGCAAAATTCAATAGCAAAAGGGGCTTACAGCGCGGTTACCTCGAAAGTAGGATTCATTTCCATAATTTCATCAAGGACCCCACACCAAATGACCATGATGTGGTGCACAGTCTGCGGTTTTCTTGTATCAACCAACACCTGCAGAAGTTGTACCACAATTGTACCACTGCTACAACACCAGACAAATGCTGCTACACAAATCCCACACCAGACAAATGCTGCTACACAAGTCCCACACCAGACAAAACCTGCTGCAAACCGTACCTGCACCAAACACACAACCAAGACAGCCACACTACATCAAAAAAAGCAACAAAATTGAAGGAAAAAATTCATAAAGGGGACCTCTACAAAGGAAACAAGGGGGGGGGGGGAAAGGGCAGGTCTTCATTTATTGGTCTGTTCTCACATAACACACTGACCTTCATTTTTTTCTTCAACAAAAACAACACTCTCTCGCTACCTTTCCCTTCTTTAAAACCGCCCTCATCATCTTCAACCACCTTTCTTCAACCTTCAGTTCATTATCAACCTTCAACTCACTCTTCATCATCAACCGTAACTTCGATATCCTCTATTTTCATCATTTTCAAACCCAGAAACAGCCGGACTATACCTCCTTTTAATCTCTGAAACTCACACAGTTTCACAACCACAACGTCCTTCAATACAACCCACCGAAAACCCCTTTTCCCCTTCCGTTTCCAGATCCGCCCAGACTCAACCCTTCACCAACAACAAACTCCAAATGATGCTCAATCGAACCTCTAACAACCACTCCTCATTCTACTCATTGATTCACAAAATCCCAAAGCTCTAACACCCTTAACCGCTCACAATCTCCTCCGACCAAACCAACTTTCTTCTCCGTCAAACTTTCATCATCCAACTCATCTCCACCTTAAATCTTCAACCCCAAACCCAGAAAACCCCAAAACAACAAACAACACAACTTTCCTTCACATTCAACCCAAACACCACCACGAAACCCTAACCGAACAAACCCTCCAACGCGAACCCTCCACAATTGCAAATAGAAATAATAGAAGAAGAAGTTTTTCTGGACAAAAATTGGGAGGGCCGTGCGGAGAGAGTGAATTGATGGAATAGAGAGAGATTTTGCAGAGAAGTTTGGGGTAGAGATGTCGAGTTTGAAGCATGATGTTGAATAGTGAGAGGGGCAAGATTCACACGAAGGAGAAAAGTATTCTATCGTTTTTTTATTATCTTTTATTTGTCTACTTTTTTAAAAAAAATATATTTTATTTATAATTTCTATTATATATATATATTTTTATATATTACTATATGTATATATACATTTTCTAATTATCTTCAAATTTCAAAATTTATTTTCTTTTGTAAATATTATATAGTTTTTTAGTTTATAATATTAGAGTTTAGGATTTTCTTTTTGTTATTTTTAAAATAGATCTTATTTCTCTTTTGTCATTGGACATTTTTGCCTTTTGGGTCGATGACGACATTTCCTTCGATCCTCTGTCAAATTATTGATGAGAAATGAAGGATCTGAGACCACCTCTTTTCTCTCCTTATTTCTTGTCCCGATTCGATTCAAAAACATTGTCAAACCATCTTCAAAATAAAATTATCTTTGTGTTGAATTAAAAAGAGAGGATTGGGTGTAGACCTATTCCTTTCCGAGTGTCGAGATGCTCACTGTAGTGTGGGTGGTTTAGACACTCGTCTTTCAATGCAAAGATGCCTCCACCCCCTTTTCTCCTAAAAAACCTGGGTCCTGTACCGAGTCCATTTTCAAATCTCATACAATAAGAATCAACCTCTCTTTGTATTGGATTAAAGAGAAAGGATTAAGTGTAGACTTCTTCTTTTCCGAGTGTCGAGATGCTCACTATAGTGTGGGTGGTTTAGACACCCGTCTTTCAATACGAAGACGCGACTCCTTCCACCTATTCCTTTCCGAAACCTTTCTCACCTAAAACCTCGGTCCCACACCGAGTGCATTTTCAAATCCTTTTCATAACGAAAACTTGAATGGTCGTGGAGTGGTTAGGCGTAGGACTTCTCCTATCCCGAGTGCTGACGTTTACCATAGGGTTCTCTGTCGCAAAGTACTTACCATTCAAAACCAAAAACATCTTTAATAAGAGAACGAAGTTCTCTTTGCATTGAATTAAAGAGAGAGGATTAAGTGTAGTCTTCTTCCTCTCCGAGTGTTGGGATGCTCACTGTAGTGGGGGTGGTCTCGATACTCGTCTTTCAATACGAGGACGCTACGTTCGCCACACCATTTTCATAACAAAAACCTTGAGATAAAGAATTGGGTACTACCCGTAGGGGTTACTATCCGAGGACTTATCTCGCCCCCCTGAAAACAAATCCACAAATCAAATGTGACATCTTGCCTCGCCTGGCGAAAACCTAATATCTTTCAAAAAGGATATGTTACGTCCGTTCTACCGCAAACAGGTAATGCATAAGTCTCCTCACATGCGAGCAGCAAAACACCTAAACTACTAGAATGTGCACGATAGCATCATCCACAAAACATCAACAAACCGTAGGCCGAATTACGGCTGCTCTGATTCTTTACTTCTTTTGAGTAAAGATACGTAGGCACAAGGGCCACAATCCTTGCCGAGCACATTCCCCCCTATATCTGTAATTCCCCGAACTACGTCGACTCTGACTTTCTCATACCTTTTGAGAATACGTAGGCCTAGGACCGCGAAGTCCTATTCGAGTCTGTTCTTTCTCTTTTCTCCCCCGTTATGCCTCCTTTCTTAGTTCCTAAACCCTCTTTCTTTACCCTTTGGAAGACACTTCTATAGCATAATATTTAAGCAAATAAAATCACACATCGACAAGCAAATGGTTCCCATCGAGTACGATGGATGCGAGGGGTGCTAATACCTTCCCCTCACATAATCGGCTTCTGAACCCGTTCTTGGTTGCGAGACCGTCTTATCCTTTCTTTTCTCAGGTTTTCTCGATATTTTCCTTTCCGCTCATGGGATGAATAAAGTTCGGTGGCGACTCTTCTGTCCTTTCTTTTTCGCCTCCCCGTCGTTGCACGATGCATTTTTTCGAGTAGCGACAAGGCCTTCGCGCGTCAAACCCCCGGTCAGGAGGTCAAGGGGACGAAACCAGGTGCCTCCACCAAATGGCCCGTCTTCCCCTAGTTCGCCCAGTCTCAGCGACGATGACGACTACAGGACTCCTTTGTCCCGGGAAATCATGGCCGCTCCCATTTCCCACGGGATGGAGAAGCCCCCGACGCTCTCGACATACGACGACACCTCTGACCCAGATGATCACCTGGAAGACATCGAGGTCATGCTCGACTACCGAAATGTCCGAGGAGCTATCAAATGCAGACTATTCTCGACGACGCTGAGGAAAGGTGCCATGACGTGGTACAAAAGTCTGGAGCCCGAATCGATTACGTCGTGGAAGGTTCTGAAAGACCTGTTCTTGAAACACTTCACAACATCCCGACGCCACCCGAAGACGGAAGCCGCACTAGGCGCTATAATCCAAGCTCCCGACGAGCCTCTCCGGAAGTACATCGAAATATTCACTCGGGAGGCAGTGCAGGTGACGACGTCAGACGAGATGAAGCGTTATCTAATGGAGCAGGGCCTGCATCGCGACTCCAAGTTCTACGAGGCCGTGGGCATAGACCGGCCAGCCTCCCTACAGGACTTCCTCGACAGAGCCGCGCATTATATCCGGTTCGAGGAAACCCAAGCAGCCAACTCCGCCCGAGACACACGAGACAGAGAAGCCCCCTGCGGACACCGAGAGGATGGAGCTTCAAGCCACCGGTGCGGAGGTGATCGCCGATAGAAGGACCACCCCCACGAACAACGCGAGCAGCGCGGTCCCGCCGGCCGATTCACGGAGTATACGACCCTAGTCGCTTCCCGCGAGCGCATACTGGTCGAATGCGCCAAGACCGAATTTGTCCAGGGAGGTGTCCGCTTCCCCAGACCGACACCCCCCAAGCCTAACATGGACAAATCGAAGTACTGCCGTTTCCACAGGAGCCACGAGCACGTTACAGAAGACTGCATCCACCTCAAGGACGCAATCGAAATCCTGATTAAAGACAGGCACCTGAAGAGATACACCAGGGAAGGAGAAACCCTAAGGCAAGACGCTCTCGAGTCCAAGAGAGTCGAAGAGCTTCCCTCTTTAGACGGTGACAACGGCCTCCAGGTCTCCCTCTGCATTAGCCGCCCTGAGGATTGGTTTGCTCATAGAGAATTCGGCCTCCCCGACGACCCTGATCTGCCCGACGAGCCCGTACGCCCCACTAGTCGATGAGAATACTTTCCAAGAGCCATGGTCATCTCCGGCGGATCCCCGAAGAACCTGTCCGTAGGATCAGTAAAGAGAAAGTTCGAAGAGCTTATCACGAGCAACTCCGACAAGATGAGCACTCTCGAAAATTTTTGCGGCCGATCCAATCCGATCACCTTTTACCTCGAGGAACTTCCCCGGGGCTCCCCCAACTCCAACATTCCCCTGTTGATACGGGCACAAATGGAGAACTTCGATGTCAGACGCATCCTCATCGACGGAGGCAGCTCGATGGACATCATGTACACCCACCTTTTCATGACCCTCTAGCTCGACGAATCCAACCTATCCCCCTACGTGGGCTCTAACCTCCAAGGGTTCAACGGGACAACGACAAGACCATGGGGATACGTGGAGCTGAAAGTCACATTCAGGGAGAAGGAAACCGCCAGGGAGATCAATATCCTCTTCTTAGTCATCAAGTGTCCGTCCCTCTACAACTGTATCCTGGGCAGAACAACGATGGCAGAACTCACCGCGGTGCCATCCACCGTCCACCTAAAGATGAAATACTATACGAGGCAGGGGGTCGTGGTGATCCTGAATGGCGACATCGAGGCTGCCCGGACATGCTTCGAGGCCGCGTTGAAAGGTCTAAGCACCATCGCTCCAGCAACTAAGAAGGTAGCCCCCACCGCAACGCCAAAGAGCAAACTGAAGGAGCTCGTCGGATCCGTGGACCTCGACAGCCGCTTCACCGAAGAGCACTGTTGCACCCCAAAATTTGACCAACCGGGTCTCGCATTTGGCTCGATGTTTCGACGCATAACCGCATTCGCATCTGCATATCGCATACATTGCATTGTTCATTTGTTTTGATTTTATCAGGGATCACAGCTCCCGTCTCGTGTTTCAGGTGTTTTTGATCAGTAGAATCGATTTTTGGGATATTTCGGTGCCCGTTTATTTTTACCGATTATTTTTGTGTCGTTCGGTGTTCATTTTGTCCCTCTGGGAATTATCTTGATTTTTCTGGATTTTTATAGGATTTTTTTAGGGTTTAAATAGCTTTTAAATCAATTTTTAGGATTTAATAGAATTTTTGATATTTTTAATTCTTTTTAAATCAATTTCTAGCATTTTATAGAATTTAAATTCATTTTAGGATTTAATAGGTTTTAATAGATTTTTAATATTTTTAGATAATATAGTTGTTAGAAATTTTAATATTTTTTAAAAGCATTTTTCATTTTAGAATAATATAGGATTTTCTAGAATATTAATATGTTTTTTAAATAGTTTTAATATAGTTTTAATTCTTTTTTCAGAATATTAGATTTAAATAGATTTTCTGTTATAGATTTAAATAAATAATAGTTTTTTTTTAGATTTTAATATAGGTTTTATTAGAATTTTATTGGATTAGATTAATTAAGATTAGTTTAGTTAATTGAGATTAATCAGGATTAGATGATAATTGGGCTTTTTAATATTGTTTTTCAGTTTTTGTGCAGATTTTTTGATTCAGTTTCGTTGGGCTTAGTTCAGTTTCGTATGGCCCATTCAATTTTTTTGTCCAAAAAAAGGGTTCAGTTCGTCCATCAGCAGCCCAATGTCCAGAAAAATCCACAAGCATCCAGCTTCTTCCAGTTCTCACCAGAAGCTTCTGGAAAGTGCCAGAAACGGTTCAGTATAAAGCCAGCAAGCTGACACGTGTTTGAGGGGAGAGGACCCACTTTTTCACGTCACGCCACGCCACGTAGCCAGATCCTCTCTCTCTCTCAGCCACGCATGCTCCCACGTGGGCTGCATGCAGCACTCCATCCACCATCGTCCCCCACGCGTCCTTCTCCACACGCTTCACCAGAAAAGCCACTCTGGCCGCCGTGCATGTACTCCGGCCACCACAACTCACCGGCGATCATCAAATTCCCAGAATCCAGCCACATCCATCTTCGTCTTCTTCCATCAACCACCGATCAACTCCAGATCTTCATCGTTCTCAACCTCCAAACTCCAGAAACAACCTCTAAACTCCAGAAACCACCATTAATCCTACCAGAATCATCATCCAACAAACATTGATCTCAGCAGAAACTTCATCTCAAATTGTTCCCAGAAAATCACCAGCATCATCGTCTGCACACATCAATGAACTCCAGAATCCATCAACAGAACTTCAACGAATTTCCAGAAGAAGTTATCAACATCACAAGAACTTCAACGAATTTCCAGACGAACATCTTCAAGATCTTCAACTGCAACAACTTCAAGAACAGCGCTGTTTCCAGAAAAGCCTCAACAAGAACATACAACACCAGAAGCGTCATCTCCTTTCCAGATTTCGGTCTGGATCCACAATCACACTCTCGTTTTTTTCAGATCTAACAGCGCACACATCCTCAAGATCTCCAGATGTTTGTTCATCACCTTCATCAAGAAATCATCAAAGATTCCCCAGAAATCTTGAAACGGTCATCATCTTCAGAAATTCCTCATCAAACTTCAACGTTCTTCTTCCAATCCTTCAAATCGCGAGAGTTAGAAGTTTGGTGTGAGTGAGCGTGGTGTTGAGAAGAAGGTTGGGATGAATGCCTCAGAAGAACAAAAGAGAAACGAGGTGGTTTGGGAGAGACGAAGGATGGAGACGGAAGGGATTAAGGTGGTAGCGGCGGCGGCGCTGATGAAGATAGTAGGGTTTTCTGAACTTCAGAAAGGAGAAGGAAGAAGAGGTTGGGCCAAGGCCCAGTTACAAGTTTTTGGCACACTCGCCCTTCACTTTTTTTTGGCTGAGACCGGGCCTGGGCCCCAATGTGTTTCTGGCAATACCTCCCAGACTACCATACACCCCCCTGCTGCGTTTTTGAAGTGATTGGGCTGGGCCCTTCAGATTTTTTTATTTTTATTTTTTGTAATCCCTTGTAATTCAGTATTCCCCCCCCCCCCCTTTTATGTTTTTTTGTCTTTTATGTTTTTTTCTTTTACATTTTTATACATATTCCATATGAAAAAAATAATAATAAAAAAAAAAGGAAATAGAAAAAGAAAAATGAGGAAAAAAATATATTCAAAAAGAAGAGAAAAGAAATGTCATAAAAAATATTGAAAAAAAATCATATTAAAGAAATATTTGAGAAAATAGAAAAAGAAAAGAAAAAGAAAATGTGGAGAAAATATTCAAAGAGAAAATATTGTGAGGAAAATAAAAGAAAATATTTTTGAGAAAAGAAAAATATGAGAAAAGAGAAAAGGAGAAAAAAAGAAAAAATATTAAAGTTTCGATTTAATATTTTTCAAGCATTTTCTTTTAGGGATATTTTCATAGACTTTATTTTTCGACTTTTAGGATAGAATTAGAGGCCCATTTGTTAGGGGGCTATTTTCATTCGATTTTTCAGGATAGAATAGGATAGCGTCCTAGGAGATTTATTTCAGTATGCACCCATTGTAATCATTCTTTCAGAGATTAATAAAACGAGATTTGAGCTGTGGTCCCGATAGTAGCCGAACTACAGCTGCTCTGATTCTTCGTACCAGACGAAGATATGTAGGCATAGGATGCGATATCCTAGCGAGCACACTAACGACTAACCATTGTTCTCTCGCGGCTGTGCGATCGAGACTTTCCCGCTGACGACTAATTGAAACCATTTTTCTCTCTTGCCCAAGGGCATTTGAGACCAATCCATAGTTTTGACCATAGGTTCCCGACCCTGTGAAACCAGTTGTTTTTCTCACTGCTGTGTGAGAATGTTTGTTTAGCTGTAGTTAGTCTGAACTACGTAAAGCTCTGATCTTCCGTCCAGTGGAAGTACGTAGGCACAAGACGCGACGTCTTGGCGAGCCAATTTTCCCCGTAGTCCCGAACTACGTTGACTCTGACTTTCTCTCTTGAGAATACGTAGGCATAGAGTGCGACGCTCTATCGAGTCAATTCCCTTCCGTTTAGATTTAGCAGCCGTAGATAAGATTGTTTTGCATCCAGTAGACAACCCAAGCAAGCGTGGATCCCGTCGAGTACGACGGACGTGAGGGGTGCTAATACCTTCCCCTTGCGTAACCGACTCCCGAACCCAGGCTATGGTTGCGATGACCATACCTTTTCCCCGTTTTTGCGAGGTTTACTTCGAGCGTTTCCTTTCCCGCTCTGAGGGATAAATAACGCACGGTGGCGACTCTTCTGTCAGCCGGCGCCGATTTTCGCAGTAGCGACAAGCACGACCGCGAAGAAAAGGCCAGCGAAGCCAACCAGTCCAACGGGCAGCCCACCCACCCAGCGCGCCCCATCCCAGACGGTGACTTCGAGATCGTGACGCCTGGGGACGACGAGAGTAGAACCGTGAAGATCGGAGCAGGACTCCCCGACTTGGCGAAGAGACAACTGAAGGCCTGCTTCCGCAAGAACGTCGACCTCTTCGCCTGGAGCATCGCGGAAATGCCCGGACTCGACCCCGAGGTCGCCTGCCATCAACTGTCCATCAACCCGACCGCCAAGGCCGTAGTACAACGTAGGCGTAGACAGTCCCCCGAAAAATCGGCGGCGGCTGAAAAAGCTGTAAAAGACCTCCTAGAGGAAAATTTTATTTCGGAAGCCCGGTATTCAACCTGGCTATCCAATGTTGTACTTGTTAAAAAGAATAATGGAAAATGACGCATGTGTGTTGACTACACCGACCTCAACTGGGCATGTCCTTAGGACGCCTACCCCTCCCTAACATTGACAAGCTCGTCGACAACTCGACAGGATTCAAACTCTTTTCCTTTATGGACGCATACTCGGGATACAACCAGATCCCGATGGCCGAGCACGATAAACAGAGCACGACCTTCATGACAGCGTCGGGAAACTATTACTACAACGTAATGCCCTTCGGCTTAAAGAACGCCGGCGCCACGTATCAACGGATGATGAACAAAGTCTTCCGGGGAGAAATCGGCGACATGCTCGAGGTGTACATGGAAGACATGATTGTCAAATCCTACACGGAAGTCAACCACACGACCCATCTTAGAAAGGTCTTCGACACAACAAGGAACTGCCGAATGCGCTTCAACTCGGAGAAATGCACCTTCGGTGTCCGCGTGGGAAAATTCCTCGGCTACTACCTGACCGAGTGTGAGATCGAGGCAAATCCGGATAAGTGCCACGCATTTTCAGAAATCACCACACCTACCTCGAAGAAGTCCATACAATCCCTCAACGACGTGCTCGCCTCACTTTCCCGGTTTATCGCCAAATCTGCACAACACGCCCTCCCTTTCTTCAAACTACTCAGAAAGAAGACCACGTTTGAATGGACAGAGGAATGCGAGCAAGCCCTCCGCCACCTCAAACGCGTCTTGTCCGAACCGCCGGTGCTGACACGACCCGTAACGGGAGAAACCCTATACCTATGCCTGGCCGTGGCTAACGAGGCCGTCAGCACCGTCCTGATCCGGGAAACCCAAGAAGAGCAAAAGCCAATCTACTTCACGAGCAAAGCCCTCCACGGTCCCGAAGTCTGATACCAGCTGATCGAAAAAGTCACCTTAGCCTTCATCACCGCTGCACGACGTCTCCGATATTACTTCTTAGCACACACCATCGTGCTCCGAACTGACCAGCCCGTCCGACAGCTCCTTGGCAGACCAGACATGGCTGGACGCATGTTAAAATAGTCATTAGAACTATCTGAGTTCGACATCGTCTATGAAGGAAGGAAAGCCCTCAAGGCCCAAACCCTGACCGATTTTGTCGCCGAGATGACCTCCTCGCCAGACCCTACCACGGGGAGCCACAAATGGACTATCTTCGTTGACAGCTCCTCAAACTCCACGGGCAGCGGAGCGGGCATCATCCTCGACAACGAAGAAGGCACCATCATAGAGGTCTCCCTCACACTGGCCTTCCCGACGACAAACAACCAAGCCGAGTACGAGGCGTTCCTGGCCGGACTTCGCCTGGCATCAGATCTCGGGGCCAGAGAGATTAAAATCTACACAGATTCCCAGCTGGTCGCCTCGCAAGTACGGGGAGAATATCAGGCGAAAAACGATAACCTCGCAGAATACTTGACACTCATTACCGAAAAAATGCTAAGTTTCGACTCCGCGAAAGTTCAACACGTCCCACGCGAGCAGAACACCCGAGCCGATATTCTCTCAAAACTAGCGAGCACCAAAAAGAGAGGCGGATACAAGTCGGTCATCCAAGAAGTCCTATCACAACCGAGCACTAAAAAGGTCGATGCGCCGCTCGACGTTAACTCCATAGGAGATACCAACTGTTGGATGACACCACTACACACCTACCTCAGCGCGGGCCACCTCCCAGCTGACTCCAAAGAGGCCAGCGCGATCAAACAACGCTCCTGCTCATACGTCCTCCTCGAAGGCAAACTGTACCGCAGGGGCTTCGCAGTCCCACTCCTCAAATGCATAGACGCCTCCCAAGCCGCAGACGTCCTAGAGGAAATCCACGAAGGCATCAACACGCAACACCTCAGGGGAAGATCCCTGGAGAGAAAGGCCTTGCAAGCAGGATACTACTGGCCTTCGATGCAAACAGACGCGAGGGAGCACGTAAAGAGATGCGACAGATGCCAAAGGCACGGGGACATGCACCTCGCTCCACCGACCGAACTCAAATCCCTATCCTCCCCGTGGCTGTTCGCCTGGTGGGGGATGGATATCCTCAGTCCCTTCACCCTAGGTTCCTATCAGAACAAGTACCTCATCATGGGCGTCGACTACTTCACCAAATAGATTGAGGCCGAAGCCCTAGCCAAAATCACGTCCTACAACATACTCTAATTTTACAAAAGAAGTATCCTCGCAAGGTTCGGGGTCCCGCTCGCCATCGTCACCGACAACGGCACGCAGTTCACTGACAAAAACTTTCGGGACTTCGTCACCAAACTCGGGACCAAGCACCATTTCACCTCGGTCGAACATCCTCAGACAAACGGCCATGCCGAATCCGCGAACAGGGTAATACTCAGAGGGCTAAAATGAAGACTCGGCGACGCTAAGAGGGCATGGGTCGAGGAACTCCACAACGTCCTCTGGGCATACCGAACTACGCCTCACTCAACCACGGGGGAAACACCATTCCGCCTCACGTATGGAACCGAGGCAGTGATCCCGGTCGAGATACGAGAGCCATCCAGACGAACTAAGGCTCCCCTCGAGACCGAAGACAACGACGACGCCCTCCGAGAGGAACTCGACCTAGTCGAGGAAATTCGGTCGGGGGCATCTCTTCGAGAAGCCCGACTGAAACAGCAGGTAGCGCTCCGCCACGACAGCAGAATCCTAAAACGCGAATTTCAGATCGGCGATTTAGTCTTGCGAAGAAACCAAAAAGACTCCCACGAGGGTAAATTAGCCGCGAACTGGGAAGGTCCCTACCGCGTCCGCGACAAGACGGAGCACGAGGCCTACTACCTCGAAAACCTACACGGGGAACAACTAGCTCGACCATGGAACACCGAGAAGCCGAAGCGGTACTACAGTTAACAACTGCCCGCGACGCCAAGACGTCATGACCACTAGGAGGCGACATGGTACCACCGCACCTCCTCGCGTCTTCTAGAGACCAACGAAAAGTAAGCCCTACCTTTGTGTGCGTGGGTAAAAGGCTCTACTCGACGGGGAACACCTCGATCAAGATTCCTCGTCGCCGTACCAGCATTGGCAGGACACCCAACTCGCAATGGGACGTCCACGCCGCGGGGAGAGCTACCCCCGAACCGGTCAGGCAACAAAGCCGGCCACCCGGCCAAATCCCCACACCACCGGAAAAAATTATCGTCGAGCTGCCACCCCGGACAGGCCCAAAAATACAAACATACAAACATATATTTCGAGCATGCAAGCACGTGCAGATATATAATTAGCAGAAACAAACATGCAGAAACAAAACCGAGCGCACACTTAGAAAAAAATTCAAGAATTATAAAAGGGCACCAGCCCAATTGTTATGTTACACCATCAAGGGCACGCAGGCCCATCAAAGCAAAACACTTAAAAGAAAATTACAGAAACTACGACACGCAGGCCCGAGGAAAGTCTACACATCCTCGCCCTCCTTCTTAGTATCCATATTAACAACGTCGGGACCGACAAACTCCGGATCGATCACCTTCCCGTCGATGATCTCGTGGTAGGGCCCGACCCCGTCCACAACCAAAGCGAAACTAGAGTTAACGACCTGGAGCTGCGCGATGACACTTTTGAACCGACCTCGATGGCTTCCAGACAATCATTCTCCAATACCCGAATCCGGGCAAGCAAATCCGCACGACTGATCATCCGCCTGTCTTCCTCGATCTCGTCCTCGGCCGGATGGAGAGCGCTGTCTAGAATCTCCACGCGAACCTTCAGCGCTTGCACCTCGGCCTCCGCCGCCCCCAACTTCTCCTCGACAGTCGTCACCTTCTCCTCGGTGCCATCCGCCTGCTTGCGCTGGTCAGCGGCGTCCTTCTGACTTTTTTCCAACTCCTCGGAGAGCTTGGCCAGGCGCGACTGCGTGAAGGTGAGATCCCCCTGCAGCCTGGTCAGCTCGGCGGTAGAGCAACCTTCCTCAGTCAGGACCATCGCCGTGGTAAAGGTCCGCATAATCGCGACAATATCCTCCGCCAAGATGTGACGACGAGACTCTCGATCCGCATCCAGGACCGCCTTCACTTCACCAACGGAAATAGTGGGCGACCTGGCCCCGTGAAAATAGCCCGGGTGTTGATGGCACGACGGGACAACATAGCCCTCCTCGACAGACCCGATTGTCAGATCAATCAGGCCACTGGCCTCCTCGGTTCTTGGCCTCTTCGCAGTCCCCTGAGATGAGGGAGATTGACTTCCCTGAGGAGACGAGGACGAGCTCTGACCGCCATAGACCACAGCTTCCTGCCCGATTATTTGGCTCACCCGCGTCTTCGTAGCACCGACAACCTTCGAGGCGCGCAACTTCTTCACTCGCTCTTCGACGGAAGACATGTTCGTTGCAAAAAACAAAAAGAGTCAGCAACAAACAAAACATACAGAGTCACGAGAAAAAGGGAGTGTCCCCACCTAGGTAATCAAGAGCATTCGCCGCCGAGGCGCAGCCGAGCAATATTTTAGTATTAATCAGCCTCTTCTTCGTTCGCACGTTCCCCTACGCGTCGAAGATATATCGACCATCAGGCGTCACCAGTTTCGACGGGGACAGAACCCACACAAACGCCACTATCTTCATATGGGCGGCCATATCCCCCTCGTCGAGGGTCCCAACCCGCACTATATATCAGTCGGTTCCGCGGTTGAAATGCTCCGGGGTCCACAACAAATGCACTTTCGGAAGCCACGCGACAAACCGCTGGCCATCCACCACTCGCTCCCCCTCAGTAAAAAGAGAGTCCGACCCTTCCCTTGTGATCGGCCTCACGAGGAAGAAGCGGCCCTTGAAATCCCGGACGAAGTCACTGTACGTCTTAAAAAGTGTGGTCGGCTGCTTAAACGAGACCCAACCCTGCCGGCCATTCACCGTTTGCCGTTGCAGGTGGAAAATGCAGAAAAATAAGGGCACCATGGCATCGACCTGGAGAAAGCGACACACCAGCTCGAACGCACGGATAAAGGTCAGGGCATTGGGATGCAGCTGAGACGGGGCCAGACGCAGCCAGTCGAAAAGACCCAAATGGAAAGCGGAGAACGGCAGTCTGAGCCAGGCCTCTTTAAAATAAAAATCGTGCATAGGAAACGTCCGCCTCCCATATCTCGAGCAGATACGGTGATGTTCCTTAGGACGGTACACCTGCCAGTTTTGCGGCTCTCCCTCTACCCGGTCCTCCACGGTGGTATGGGCATCAGACGTGTCAGAAGCGAAACAAGACGGGGTGGATAGAGGCTCTTCAGCCACCCATTCTTCGAGGGGGAGAACCCTCTCGTCAAAGTCTGGAACCTCGGGCTCGTTGTCTTCGACCATCGTCCCCGATATCAAGACCGATATGAACACCTGAAAAGCAGAGGATAACGGTGAATTTGATAGCCAAGATCAAATCCACCTTTCCACCGCAGGTCAAGTGAAAGGGCGACGACAGCGGTCTCGTGAATAAAAGACAAGCGCCCGGGCAAGCCCCGAGGAGCATTCCTCACCACTTCTCCACGGGACATTCAAAACTAACCTATCGCCCCTCCCCGGGGGCTTCATCGGAAGAAGCACCCGTCCCCGGGGCATTCATCAGAATAATCGATCCTCCCCGACGCATTCATCTAAACAACCCTAAAACTCCACCAGATACGGTGGAGACTCGCGTCTCTCCTCGAGACATTCATCATGCCCCGACCACAAACCCAAAATAAACGGCGAAAATAAAGGGAAGGAGGAAGGAAAACTCACTTTATAAGCGGCGAGTGACGGAATGCGAAACGGACGGGGATGAACTACAGAGCTTCGTAAGTGAAAAGGCAAGGTGAAAAGTAAAAAGTGCGCGGGGACTCCCATATTTATAACCCGGCGCAGAACTCCAAGCGACACTAGGCCCTTGAGTGCCCTAGGGTAGCCGCCCTCACGCCCACTCAATGCGTGACACGTGGCAGTAGGCTGATACTCGCGTCCCTTCAAATGCCTTTGCCCCGCGCACCTGGCGACAAGGAGAGACCGTCGCGCACACGTACATCGACGAACACGAGCCGGCGTAATCTCTCACCTTGCGACCTTCTTCACCGGAACAACGTTCTCAAGTCCTCGCTCGTCCACCGAAGAGCTTCAACTTGGGGGGCTCCTGTTCTGGCCTGGGCCCTGGCCTCACCTCGCGGCCCAACCCAATGATACACAATAAAGACCCAATATGGTTTAAGTAGGACGACCATACACGTGACCCCTCGACGGGCAGGGCATGCTCCCACCGAGGAGAACAATGTGCCTCAGGACGCCCCCTGCGCTCTCCCCTTCGCGGGAAGGCGCTGCCAATCTCTGTCCCATCGTCGGACAGAACAACCCTCCGCGGACAGAATCCCCATACCGCCGAGCAGGACAACGTGTCTCTACCACGCCCTCGGGTGTTCCCCTCCGCGGGAAGAACAATACGCCTCCGGGGAACCTCGCGAGCTCCCCTCCGCGGGGAGAGCAACGTGCCATGCGCACGTTCTCCACGTGCTCTCCTCCGCGGGGACACGTCACCAACCAACTGCCCACCTCCGAAAGAGCAAGTCAAACCCACTTTCCGGAGATCAAGGGACAGTTGGACTAGGGCGAAGACCACGTCCTGATCTTCACTACGCCACGTAAGCCCTAACAGTCACTTGGGTTGGGTCTGGCAACCCAGCCGAACGCAAGTGACCGTTGGCCCAGCGCTGAGGTCTCTCTATAAATACCCTCTTCACAAGAGGGTCAGGTAATTCACTTCTTACCCCTTTTCCTGTACTTGTGATCACTCTACCCATAAACTTACTTTCGCATCGGAGTGCCTTGCAGGTACACCCCCTCATCTTCCTCATCATCAGTGAACAAGCTGCAGTTCAACAGAGTGTGGCCAGCCAGCGATCCCCTTCTGATCAGGTCAGATCATTATGTATGATGATAACACTCATATTTGACATATATAATATTACACAACAAAATACATAATTAACTTAAATCACTGCATACTAAATTAGACTTCGATTACAACATTCAACTTTTCAACTACTGCATATTAGATTAGATTTTGACTACCGCATGCCACAACCCAATTGAACCAAAATACTATTCTTATCAAAACTAAAATTCAATCCAAAATCTCACACAAATAAAATAAATATACCATAAAAGAAACAACGTGGTCTACAAAATCCTTCCTTGCTCGACGAATTTTGTGGGTGGAGCATAATTTGACTATTATAAGTACGCAATGCTCTTCGTTTGGCTTGCCTTCCCCTCATTTTGCACTTACTCCATTTCTCTCATCCAAATATGAATCGAGTAAAATTGATGAATTGTCAAGTTTTATGTTGACACCTTCCTCACAAAGACTATTTTTTTTTTGTGACTAACTAGGGCTGGCAATGAACCAAACCAACTCGAAGATAGTTCGGAATTCGACTCGACAATTAAATCGTTGAACTAGGTTCATGAACCAAATGAGTTGAGTATGAGCGAAAAATTAAGTTCGTTAACTAAATGAGCTGAACTTGAACTATACATAGTTCGACTCGTTAGGTTCATGAGTCAACTCGATTACATATGAAAAGAATTATACTGTCCTTAAGATTAGGTTTAAATATTTACTTCAAATCTTAGACAAATTTAATCTTCAATTTATTAGTTTTTGAATTAGACTCTCAAATGTATCTCTTGAAAGTTGTGTAGGTTTTGAATTAGTAGATTTCGAAGATAAAGTTAAATTTCAATATGATAACTTTTATTTTATTTTAATATTTTATTTAAAAATATATATATTTATTTAAAATGTCAAATATACTAAAAAATATATATATTTAAAAAAATAGTTTTTAAGTTCGTGAACCATGTGAGCTGAACCTAATGAGATGAACCTAACGAGTCGAACTGAACTGTTCGTGAACTTATAACGAGTCGAGTTTGAGCTTAAAAAAAAGTTCGTGTCGAACTCGAACTCGAACTCGAATTCGAACAATTCTTAACGAGTCAAGCCGAGCTGAGGTGAGTTCGACTCGACTCGACTCATTTCCAGCCCTATGACTAACCTAAAAAATCCGATTTATGGAAAATTCAGCAGCTTGATGTTACCGATTAACAAGTTAATGTTAATTATTTCTAAGTTAATTATTTTTAAGTTTAGTCAATTTCTAATTTATGCATCAAAACGGAAAGATCCACGCTAGAAGTCACAAACCCAAAGACACGCTGCGGTAGTTAAAATCATAGACAGAGCACATTTCCACGCTAGAAGTCACAAACCCAAAGACACGCTGCGGTCGTTAAAATCATAGACAGAGCACCATACACGCCAGGTAAGTACTGGAGCAGTGTAGTATAACAATTAATGAAAACCCACGCAATTTAGATTAAGATAAGCCTCTCTCTTTCCTCACTTCGACTTTCGAGCCTAACAAACAGTAACCACCTTACAACACTGCGAGCACCAAAGAACGAACACGAATAATGGCGGTGGGAAAGGATAACACAGAGATTGCGAAGGCACGAATCGACAAGAGGGATTACAGAAGAATCGTTCTCCGCAACTCTCTTCAAGCTCTCCTCATCAGCGATCCCGATACCGATAAGGTTAATTTTTCTTCGATCTACGTTTTTTTGCAATTCGATTCAGTCACTATTTACATCGCGCGTGTTGAAACGATGATATCTATGCTTTCTCTATCTGATTTTGAATTTTTGTTTTGTTTTGAAGTGTGCTGCTTCCATGAGCGTTGGAGTCGGTTACTTCTCTGATCCTGTTGGTCTTGAAGGCCTCGCACATTTCCTAGGTGTTTATCGTTTTTCACTTCGCATACTTGTATTTGTTATTTTCATTGTTTAGAATTTTAATCGAACCGATCAGAATTCATTGTTTGAAGATTGATAGAAGATTAGTGGTAACGTGAACTGTGAAATGAAACTATAAGTAGGGTTTTAAAAAACTGTCCCGGTCGCTTAAAGGCTTTCGCGTCAGTACAAGTGTCGCGACACTGAATTCAGTCGATGCGGTGTGAAATAACCGTAATTTGTTATTCAACATAAAAACGGTGATAACAGTATCGGTATCGGTTTTGTTGGGGCCGTTTTTGCGGTTGCGAACCGGTTTTTAAAACCCTGCTAATAAGAAATAAACAATGGTTGTTGGATATGGACTTCAATAAAAGGTGTTGTTTACTAAGGCACTTGCCACTTGTGATGCTCATGTTGATACCTTTAGGATCTAAACCTTTATGTAATTTAGTTTGGAACAGAAAAATAAAAGTGAAGTTCTAGTAGTTGGACTTTACTATTTTTCTAGCTTAAGATGTACTAGTTCATTAGAGTGGGGTGTTGAATGTTTGTTCATTTTGGTTTTGTTTTATGGTTGAAATCCTTTTTTTTTTAACAGAGCACATGCTGTTTTATGCTAGCGAAAAGTACCCCGTGGAAGATAGCTACTCCAAGTATATTACTGAGGTACCGTAATTTTTGTATTCCCGACCTTGTTTCTTCTGGAGAAAGATGTTCTACATTGGATTTTGTTACCACTTTGTGTGGAGGTGGTTGCCAGATTTTTAGTTTTTTTTCTTCTTTATAAACTTCATTAGTTCAATTATATTCTTTAAAAATATTATGAAGATTGAAAAAGTTGAATGAAATATCCGCTCCTTGTTAGGATGCACCTTGGTCTTATTGATACTTTGGGGTAGGATGTTAGGCACTGTTGAATTTTCCAGGAAGTGTTGCTCGAAAAAGGAAGACCAGGTTTCTGAGTTGCCCAATGAAATTACTTGGGAGCAATTGAATGTGCACAATATTTTTAGGATCTCTACTTTTAGGAAACTTGGAAAATATGAAAAGAATTCAAAAACTAGCAAATTATATTTTAACAACAACATATTTATAATGATATATTTTCCCTAGATAAGAGAAACATTTTAACAAAATCCCCCAAGCCGGAGCAAGCAAACAGTATACAGTATACCTGTGAAGCACGGGTACTCCATTTTAAGTAAAGTATCGGTACCGGGTACGTACCTGATACCGGTACGCGTACGGTATGCACTGAAGTCGTACTAAATTTTTTTATTTTTTTTTAAAGCCGGTACACCAACCGGTACACATTTGGTACCACATACCCAATTTTTAAAACTTTTTTCGGATTGTACAATTTGAGTTTTTTTACTGAGTAAAAATTAGGTTAATCATTCTATTTATTCACTCATTGAAAAAGAATAGACTCAATCTAAAGAGGGCTAAGGATTTAGTTTTTGTTCATACAAATCTCTGTCTTCTCTCGAAAAAGAGTAAGGTTTATAATGAATGAGCAACAAAAATGTAGGATTTTGATAGAAATGAATGAGATTTATTTGATGGAGCCGATATTCTTAAAGTTGTTGGTCTTTCCCACAATGAACCTGAACCAGAAGCCACTTTTTTTAATGATATTGGAGAGAAATATAGATATTCAACTATGATTTCATGATTTATTGATACTTTTTAAGTATTATTTTTTTATTTATGTTATTACAAAGACATTAACTATTTTTAAGTAAATTATTTTTTATTTTAATGTTTTGATGTTATTTAAACTATATAATTCCTTTGTTATTTTTATTATTGTATTTTACAAAAATTATACTAACGTACCCGTACCATAGATTTTCTAAAAATCCCGTACTCTGTACCAGTACCTGTATCGGGTACTAAGTACGTACCCGTACCTATGCAACGCAGCAGTATACAGTAAGATTTATCACAAATAAAGTGGCTTTGAGTACCATAAAGAAACCTCATGAGGATAATTGCATACTGATTACTAGATTTAAGTGATTGACATACACGATCAGGCACATAAACACACACTTCAAATTGAGGGTAGTTGCCCCCATTATATTTTCTATTTTACTATCAGTTATTGAGTAATTTATTTTTTCTTACTAAAATTATGTGTTGCCCCACTAAAGTTTACTAAATGATTTTATTTGTGAAGAATCAAATGTACACCAGTGTGAGAGATAACCTAATTGAATCTTATTAGTTATAGACAGATAAATATATTTTTGATAGTGTTGATAATGAATAAATATAAAATAAATTTAAAATAGAAATGCGCACATAGATAACATGTATAATTTTTAGAAATCGACTTGTCTTTGAATTTTTGGATATATAATGGTATAATTATGAAATCTTGAAAATTTTGTTTAATAATAGTTACATTATGATTTTATTGCTTGCTCGCCGATGTACTCTTACATAAACATTTATAGTATATGGTCACGCCCTTATCAAAATGTCTGGATCCGTTCATTTAGACAATGTTCATTTTCTTGGAAATAACTTTTTCGTAGACAAAGTCACAATTGATTTTATACATTTGTTCCTTTCATGAAAGACTGAATTTGAACAAGGTCCTCTTGATCCATTAAGAACTTTCTGTCCATTTGAGTGTAAATAGGTTTAATGATGTCCTATCTTTCTTATCACCAAATGGAATTTAAAAGTGAAATAGTTTCTTTTGTTAATTTATTTTTCAATTTTCAGTTTTAAGTTATTCTTATATTTTTTTGCTCATCACTTTTGTTTGGTCATTGATGTGGTCTGCTTCCCTCACACAGCATGGAGGAAGCACCAATGCTTTTACATCTTCTGAGAACACCAATTATTTTTTTGATGTAAACACTGATGGTTTTGAAGAGGCTCTTGACAGGTAGATCCCATTTTTCTGATATCTATATTTAGTTCCTCGTAACAAAATTCTATTGTAGCAATTGTGAAATTGGGGTATGGTTTGTCTTCCAGATTTGCTCAATTCTTTACTAAACCATTGATGTCTGCTGATGCCACCATGAGGGAAATTAAAGCTGTTGACTCTGGTTAGCTAATCTTTTATATTACTTCTCTTTTTTTTTTTTTACAATACTTGTTACCTTTAGTTTTATTTCTCTCTGTTATTTATTTGATTTGCTTGTTACAGAAAACCAGAAAAATTTATTATCTGATGGGTGGAGAATGAACCAGGTATCTGTTATTGCTTTTACATTGGTTTTTGAGTATTGTTTGGTAAATATGGTTGTTTGAAAAGAGCATTAAAATGTGTTGTTATGAGAAGTAATTTCCTATAATATTACCGTGGAGCAAGTGATCTGTATTTTATTTAGAGTGGATATGGAGTATACTTTTAATATTCAAGATCTTTTCTGTATTTATCAATTTTATTTTGAACTGAGATTCTTGATTGGTTTAAATGGCTGTTGGTTATGTTTCAAATATGTGAACAACTCATTTATTGCATTCAGACGCAGGATATAGTTAGCCAAGACAAGTGTGTGCATACACTTGTATGTCATTTTAACCACGCAGCATCAATTAGATAGCGTTTATTGGTGGTTATCCAATTAAAATGTGATGCAGTCTTAAAATGGATTCTCTTATATTATTGCTTTAAATATCCACTTTCCTGAAATAGTTTTGTCCTTGTTTTCAATTGTGGTCGGGTTGTCTAGCTTTCACTAATGCTATTGCATTGTTGAATATGAAGAAACTCGTTGAAACTCAGTTTGTCAATTACTGATGCTTGAACATGAGGCCAGTGTCTCTAAACTTATTTGGAAGAATTTTGAGTCTTCCAGCTGGATCATTGGATCAGCTGTTTAAAAAAGCTGGGGAAAGGTCAATGGATTGTTTATTTTGTCTCTCAACTCAACATAGGATTAACTAATTTAATTAATCTTGAAATTGCATTTACTTAATTGTTAAAGTGTGTGTTTTGGTGAGCGTTTGAGAAACATAGTTTTGAATGAACTTGATTCTGTAAACTGGCTTAGTTTTTTTTCTTTGACTCAATAAACTGGCTTAGTTAGAAATAGGTTTAAAGTGATGCCTTTATGTTAGGATATTATCCACTTGAATGTAAAAGCTATTGAAAATCACATTTCATCCTAAGCCACATTTGAAAAAAAAAGCAAAGGCGTGTCCAAATATTTATTGAATCATACTTGAGTTTTGAGAGCACATTTTGGGACTGCAATCGCAAACGAAAACATGCTTGAAATGGATTTACAAGTGTTTTCTGTTGTTCAAAGAAGTTGGACTGGTTTGTTTCATTTCCAGCTCTCTTAGTTTATCCTCCTTTAGTAGTTGCTTTTTCTTCAATATGTACTTTGTTACTTTACTGGCATGGCATTGCATGTTATGTTTTATGGCCCTTGGAGAAATATTTATGATCTCTTTTTCTGTCCTCTTATGAAACATTACTATCTGTATAGCTTCAGAAACATCTCACTGCTGAAGATCACCCATATCATAAATTTAGCACAGGTCAGTGGTTGATTTTTACTTTTATAAACTCTATCTTTTACTATTCATTCTCTCAATGCTTCTTCTTATTGATGCAACATTAACTTCCCCCCTCCTATTTTATTAGTTAATCAAAGAACTAATACCGAACTATGCTTTTTCTTACTTGTGAAGAACTAATACTGAACTATGCTTTTTCTTACTTGTGCAAATCTTATAAAATACTCCCTTCATCTCATAAAAAGTGTCTTACTTGAGCCATGTGCGGTTCTTAAGAAAATGATTAGATATGTTGATTTTAATGATAAAATTAGTGTCATTTACTAGAATACCCTTATTAATTGTAATTAGTGGAGTTGTTGAATAAAGTGAAAGTTAATAAACCTATAGTAATGGAATAAAATAATAAATGTTGCATTGGTATTGTAAAGAGACAATTATCTTGAGACAAAAAAAGTGCAAATGAGACACTTTTTATTAGACGGAGTGAGTATTATTTTATGAGTTTGGACGCACTTACCTACAATTAATTTAAGCTTATTTTATGGCATAAACACGTGTTTAAGTATTTGGATTTCAGTTAATTTCAACTAGTTCTAGATATCTTATGAAAACATCTTATAACTTATATGAAAACAGTTCATTCATATCCTTTCTTTATATAGATAGCTTATACTTAAGTGCTTATATAATAATTATTTATTCAATTAGTTTACCCAAACACATCCTAATAAGAACTCATTTTTTGAAACTACTTGGCTGATTTACAAATGTGACCGTGAACGTCAAGGGCTAGATTTTGTAGTTTTTTAGACTTGTGTTTATTTTAGTCTTGTGTTTGTTTAGCCTTGTTATTCATAGTCTGTGTTCATCTTTGCGCATGATTCATTTTTCTATAATGCATTGTTATAATTTTAAAGAAATATTGCCTCTCATTTTGTGTGTTTAATTGAACATTGATTTTATATGCGAGTGCATGAGTTTTATGTTAATATGATTTTACATGTATCTGGCTATGGTGACTAGTGCTTGAAACTCTATAAGTATGCATAACATTGTTATATTTTATTCAATATTTTCAAACTAAGTTGAAATATTTGTCATTGCTCTGATGGTTCTAAACTTCTAATGTTCTCATCATAACCACTACTCCTAATGTTCTAAAATATTTGTTCTGTTAGGGAACTGGGACACTTTGGAAGTTAGACCAAAAGCAAACGGAATAGACACAAGGAATGAGCTTATCAAATTCCATAAAGAAAACTATTCTGCTAATCTAATGCATCTCGTTGTATATACAAATGGTAACAGATTTTTGTTGAGAAAATACTTGTTTAACATACTATTTTTAAATGCCCACAATACAACTATCGTGCATGGATATTTTCAGAAAGCCTTGATAAAATTCAAAACCTTGTTGAAGAAAAGTTCCAAGATATTAGAAACACCAATCGAGATTATTTTCGCACCTCTAGTCAGCCATGCAAATCAGATCATTTACAGGTATTAGTTTTCTAGATGTTACTCAATAATGAAGTATAGACAAATCCTTCAATATTGATTCTAATGCATATTCCATTTTGGTTTTCTGTTGTAGATTGTTGTCAGGACTGTCCCAATAAAACAAGGTCATAAATTAAGAATTGTATGGCCAGTGACCCCTGAAATTCTGCATTACTTGGAAGGGCCAAGCAGGTATCTTGCTCATCTTATTGGCCATGAAGGAGAAGGGTCTTTATATTACATTCTGAAAAAATTAGGTGGGTACTGTATTTCTGTTGCATATTTCATTATCAATTTTCCCATAAATGTCGCCTCTTTTGAAACTGATCCTAGGTGAAAAAAAGATCTAGATTCTGAATACTACGTTCACCCCAGTCCTCTATTACCACAGATATCAAAGTGGGTGTGAATATAAATAGAGGAAGACAGACAGGATTAGTTTTATGGAAATAATTTTAACCGGTCTTTTTTTTATAGTTATGCAATTTCTTAGCACACAAGCATCCTATTTTTCCCTTCCTAATTTTCTTTTTCAGCAATTCCTTTTTTCCCTCTCTAATTTCCTCTCAGTATTGTTTTTGAATTCAGTAATAAGTAATAACAGTGTTAGCTAAAATGAAACAAGTAATAAATATTGTATTGGCTTGTCACAAGTCAAGGCTTTAACATCTTGAAATGTTTTGGCAATTGTTTCCTGCCCTAAACACGAAGTCACTGCATATAATATGGCATAATGATGAGGCTTTGATACTTCATTCTTCAAAATCTTATGGAATAGCTTCATTGGATTTGGTTAAAATTTGCACGTAAACCCAACCCTTGGTGGTAAGTACCGAAATGCCTCATAAAAATTGTTCAGTGTAAGAAATTGCTAGCTACCTCAATCGTGGGGTAAAAGAATAACCCAAGCTTCAAGAGGGACTGCTTTGTGCAATGATATAATCATTGGCATTAATGAACAATGTTGCCAACAAAATGAAAGATTTCACTTTAGTCAGAACTATAGACCTTATTTGTTGAATAAGAGACGAAATGGTTAGAAAGAAAATTCACATATCTTTTTTAAAAGTTAAAAATAATCAAAAGCCCTCTACAAGTCTATATGGGTTGAAGGTAAGAATTTGAACTTTTGATTGACCAAATTGAAATGTAGAATCTATTGCTGTTATAAAGAATAAAAGGCCATTTTGTAATTTTGGATTATAGGCTTATTAGCTCGTATCATATTATATTATTATTAATTGAAACTTTATTTGTGGTTTATACTTATATAATTGCCCGCACTGAATAGTTGAGTTAGTGCTTCAAAAAGAATCATTTCTCCCTCTCTCACATTCTCTCTCCCTCATTTGCTCTCTTTCTGCATGGAATCAATCAGAACCATTAAAAGACCCTCAATTCTTTACGTAATGATAGCAAATCGTTTCTGCTGTCTCTACCTTCATCATGAATATGCATATTATTGATCCCATACAGTCCGGATAAATGTTTTTTCTGATACATTCTTATGGACATATTCTAGCTTCGCTATTGAGTTGTCTCATTTTACTCAAAAATAAAATCTGATATGCAGGATGGGCTACAAGCTTGTCTGCGGGTGAATCAGATTTGAGTTTGGACTTTTCCTTTTTTAAAGTTGTGATTGATCTTACTGATGCTGGCCATGGTTAGATTTCTCTTCCCCTCAATCCTCTCTCTTTTTCTTATATGCTGTACATTGCCCTTCTCTTCCATTGATGCTTATATTTACCCTAACTGAATTCAAGCTCTGTTATGTGTTATTTATTGATTCAATAAAATCATTGATGCTTTTGGCTTGGATTTGTAGAACACATGCAAGATATCGTTGGGTTGTTGTTCAAGTACATTAAACTTCTACAACAGTCTGGTGTTTGCAAATGGATATTTGAAGAGGTATCGATATAGCCATAGGCTATGTATTATGGTTTAATATATCCTAAACATTTGTTCTTTTTTCTACTTGCTCTGCCTCTTCACCTTTTACCAAGAAAACCTATTATTATTATTATTATTATTATTATTATTATTGTTGTTGTTGTTGTTATATGTAAAAGATACACAAAACAAAACACAGGACAAAGTGTTATACTATTTTTTTTGTCAAGTTACAAAATGTTTTGCTGTGACTCGAGTTTTTATTGCGATGTTCTCTGCCATGCATCTCAATGCATAACCAACACACCCTAATATATAATTATGGTTTATGAGCTGTTTTCTTGATGTTTGTTTTCAATCTTGGTACTCAAAGTCAAACCTTTTCTTTAATCATCTCGAGTTTCTTTTTCTCTTCAATTATTAAGATTTTCTTTTTCAAATTAAAGAAGCTCTTAAATAATTACTTGAGAGTAATGGTTGTAAAAGTTCATTAAGATTTTGATATGGTTTGAGTGTTGAGTTGACACTACCTGAAATCACTATTCATTGATGATAGTGAGTTTCTTCTATTGTTCAATTATGACAGTAGGCCTATAGCTCGCTGTACAACCACTGAATTACATTAAGTTTGCTAACAATTTCTCTTGTTTAGTTTTCTGTTTGTGTGTCTGGTTTTAATGGAGTCTAATGCAATTTCACCTGTTCATGAAGCTTTCAGCGGTTTGTGAGACTAAGTTTCACTATCAGGATAAAATTCCTCCTAGTGATTATGTCGTTAATATTGCATCCAATATGCAGGTACTCCATCTTGTTATTTATTTCAATGACTTCTCAGTGGAGATGTATGTTGTTTACCTAAAGTTCTTGTTATGGAAACAAATATCTTGATAAATCTTTGTTATTTTACAGTACTATCCTCCAAAAGATTGGTTGGTTGGATCATCACTGCCTTCTAAGTTTAGCCCTAGTGTTATCCAAGTGGTTCTAGATCAACTTTCTCCAAACAATGTTCGGTAAGTCTACTAAAACAAAAGCTGTAAACTTATTGTTATCAAGAATGTGAAGGACCAATCCTCCTGAAAGCTCAAATAGTTATTTCATCCAATGGAAATACTTTTTTTTTTTTGGAGTGTTTGGTAGAGCTCATAGCAGTTTTATATCTAAAATATATATACGACTATTGTTTCATGTGGTTTGCAAGACTATAATTATAAATTGTATGCATGCTCACAAATTTCATTTGATTGAATCTTGTCTCTTATTACCAAAAGGGTAACCCATTTTTTTCTCCAAATCCACTAAGTTGTGAAGATTAGTAAAAAGTGTCTATTTGGTAAAAAAAATAAAAAAATAAAAATTTAATAGGTAAATGTGTATTGATCTTTTAGGTGTTCTGTCATACTATTTTTCTTCTTCAAAATAGTAGAGATTAAAAAAGGACGTTTAAGGTTGATCCAGTGTGCAAATATAGAGTTTCAGAGATCATTATTGAACTTGGTTGGTTATCATTGTGGTAGTATGCTTTTGACTGTGGCAGATTGTGCATATCATATGTGCAGCGCCTCTCTTTTGCAGGCCACTAAATTCTGGTTGAACTTTATGAATCCATTGAGAAATTTATCCTCTATGTGGTATATCAGAAACTTATCCACTAGTATCTGGAGTTCAAATTTTAGCTTTGTTGTTTATTACTGTAGCTATTTGCAAAAGGATCATATTTGTTATTATTTCATTTGTTATTTTGTATTGGTGGGGCTTTGAGCTTATGATGTTGTCTTGATTAAAATTAAGCTAACCCGTTCTGTTATGCAGAATCTTTTGGGAATCAAAAAGTTTTGAAGGACATACTGATAAGGTGGAACCATGGTATGGAACTGCATATTCCATTGAAAAAATTACTCCCTCAACGATTCAGGTTCGTTTCTAGGGAAAATTGTGCTCGATTTTTAGACTGGACTATTAACTTGAACCATTTATTTTTTGCACTTTGGGGTTTGTTATGACCACTTGCATAGTGAAATTTCCTGGAAAGAGTAGAACTTAATGCTCCTATGTATGTTTGTATTTGCAGGGATGGGTGCTTTCCGCTCCTAACGAAAATGTGCATCTTCCAGCTCCTAACAAATTCATTCCAACTGACCTGTCTCTTAAAATTGCGTCAGAGAAAGTATTGCATATTTTTCTTTCTTATGTACTTATCTTTGATTTTCTCCATGGTTTTAACTGGACTAAAAGATTGATACTTTGAAGCAGGTGAAATTTCCAGTTTTGTTAAGCAGGTCATCTTATTCAGCATTATGGTACAAGCCAGATACACTGTTTTCCACACCAAAGGCTTATGTTAAGATTAATTTCAATTGCCCATATGCTGGAAACTCTCCTGAGGCTGAAATTTTGACGCACATTTTCACTCAGCTATTGATGGACTACTTGAATGATAATGGTGGCTTGTAGTTTTAAGCTTACTTTGCTTTATTCAAAGTGATTTATGTTTTGGTGTGTCTATTCAGTTGCTAAATTCAGGTTGAAGACATGCTTACTGTATTTTATTTTTCAGCTTATTATGCTCAGGTGGCTGGTTTGTATTATAGCATAAGCCATACGGATGGCGGTTTCCAGGTATTTGGGTTTAGTATAATTAAGTTTAAATCTAAATTTTTATGATTGATTTAGATAAAAGTCATCATTTAAAACTTACCTATAGGGTTGTTGATTCATAGATTTTAGGTGTAAGGTAAGGAAATGATTACCTAAACTTGTTGATATATTGATGTTCATTATTGAGATATTGATATTTATGGTAGTATTATTTGTTAGTATCCTTTGGGGTTATGATAAGAGTACATTCCTATTTAGATTTATATATCTCTCATGCACATAAATAGTTGTTGAAACCTTTTCGTATCAAATAGAGAATATTCAGATTCAAGTTGGTATATGAGCCTGGTTCGAAAACCTAGTTTTTTCTTTGAGTTAAGTCACCGTCAAGGTTAACCCTAGTTTAGACCAAAGCCTTCCGCTGCCGTCACTGCCTCCTCTGCTGCCGTTGTCTCCACTGCATCGTTGCCTCCACTGCCGTCGCTGCCGTCATTACCTCTGATGCTGTTGTTGTCTCCGCTGACAATTTCACTCTTATTTCTAAGTTGTCGTCTCCTAAAATACCTCACAACATTACATTTGCTAATGGTTCTAAGACACATGTTAATGCTATTGGTCAAGCTTTGTAGCTTACCCGCTCTCTCAATTGTTAAATAACTTTTTCTTCCGGCTTTTTCTTTAGACAAGATCGGAGTATGGGAAAGACGATTGGAACAGAATATGAATCACAAGGTCTTCATTACCTCCAATCTCAATCATCCACCACAGGTGGTGTTTGTGCATCTCCAGATATCATCCATTTGGGTCATCCTAGTTTGGATAAGTTAACATTAATGGTTTCTCATCTTTCACATCTAATGTCTTTGAATTGTGAAGCATGTCAGCTTGGAAAACATGTTAGAGTTTCTTTTCAAAGTAATGACAAAAAAAGATCCATGTCTCCATTTGATATTCTGATGTTTGGAGTCCTAGTCACCTGTCGTCTGTTTTGGGATACATATGTTATTTTAATTTATTGATTATTTCTCAAGATGCACCTGGATCACTTTATTAAAAGATCATTCATAATTTTGTCCTCTACATCATTCTTTGCTTCACCCACTACATCTAGTTCAACAAAAGGTGTTACTACTTCCGAGGTGATAACTATTCTTTTATTTGATCCATTTGTCTCTGCTCGTAGTTCTTCACAGTCAGGATTTACCTGAGTTTGGTTCTAGTGATTCATCTCCAAAGACTTGCTACCGACTAGTGATTAAGCTATTGTTCCAATCTCTTCTCCTGCCGCGGTCCCACCTGAGCCTTCTGTTGATTTACGTATTGCCCTTCTGAAAGTTAAAAGATTTACTTCTGATCCTCATCCTATTTACAATTTTGTGAGTTACCAACGATATTCTCCCTCCTACTTTG
The DNA here is from genome assembly GCA_963859935.3 of Lathyrus sativus. Classification (NCBI taxonomy): domain Eukaryota; kingdom Viridiplantae; phylum Streptophyta; class Magnoliopsida; order Fabales; family Fabaceae; genus Lathyrus; species Lathyrus sativus. The sequence continues at coordinate 591,226,114 of OZ012737.1, read as the reverse complement.
CTTTTGTTTCTGTCCTTTCATCTGTCTCAGTTCCTAAGACATTTCATGAAGCATTATCTCATTCAAGAGGAAACAAATCAAGACTGATGGGATGATGATTTTAGACTAAATAATACTGATAATCATGAATTTGAAAGCAAAATAACCTGGTTAAATTGATTATTATATCAAGGAAGAATAATGTTGACAAAATTTATGACTCCTCCACTCATAATAATGAACTCAAGCTTCGTTTATGCATCAGCTCTTATGTTTCTTAACTAAAGATTCTGCTAGTTGCTATTTTTTCTGCTGCTGTGCATGATAAATTTGTGTAGGAATATAATATAAATGGAAATATAATCAGATGAAGTCTCTTTCGGTGTTTTTGAATGATTGCATAATTGAGAATTGTCATCTTTTTTCAGGTGAATCTCGTTGGTTATAATCACAAATTAAGGATTCTACTTGAAACTATTGTTGAAGAGATTGCAACATTCACAGTGAAAACTGACAGGTTCTCAGTTATCAAGGTACTGTTCAAGACTCTTCTCGTATGACATTTAGTTAGTTTGTCGTTGCCCTTTTAGTCCCCGGCTCATGGAGAAAAAAATAAGACCAAACCTGTTCTCATCTTGGCAACGAAAGAATGAGAGCCCATGGGCCATGTTCAATATTTGAATTTTGGTGTATCCGTTTCAGTATGTTGTCTTCTTTATATTTAGTTTATTCAAATTTAATTATTATATTTTATTCATTTTTATCAGGAAACAGTGACCAAGGAATACCAGAATTTAAAGTACCAGCAACCCTATCAGCAGGCTATGTACTATTGTTCTTTGATACTAGAGGATCAAACCTGGCCTTGGGTAGAACAGCTAGAAGTACTTCCTGCTCTTCAAGCCGAAGATCTTGCTAAATTTGTGCCAGTAATGCTCTCAAGGACCTTTTTAGAGTGCTATATAGCAGGTTTTTAGGCCTCTCACTCTCTCTTTCTCACTAGTTGGCTAGATACTTTTATTTGAGTTGTAGTGGAATTTACTATACAGGAAACATTGAAAGCCAGGAAGCAGAGGCAATGACTGCACACATAGAAGATGTTCTTTTTAAGTGTTCAAAACCTTTATGCCAACCTTTATTCCCATCTCAGCATTTGACAAATAGGGTTGTTAAGCTTGAAAGTGGCATAAATTACTTTTACCCTTCAGAATGTCTTAATCCCAATGAAGAGAATTCTGCTCTAGTGCACTATATACAGGTAAACTTGATTGTTTACAGTAGTTGTTTGATGTTCATTTTTATTAATGTATGTTTGGCTGCCAAGACTGAATTCTGTTAGACCCACAGTTATTAGGGAGAGAATATGTTGGGAAATATTAAAAAAAAAACTCAATATAGGCTGCAATATATCAGAATGAATGGAAAGGTGGCAATTGGAGATTTGCGGAGTGTGGTTTTGTAATAATGGGGAATGAGGTGAGGTGGTTATATAGGGAATGAAGGGACGCAGGGGCATGGAAATATTTTGGGTCAAGGTTTAGGCAAGTTGTATGGCTTGAGGGGAGGATTCTATCCCATTTTTTCCTTTCTTTTTTTCTGCATTTCTATATTTGATTTATATTTTACAGAGTTGCAGAGGGATAGATCTCAGTTTGTGTAACTAAGGAGCTGAGCTCTACTATTTTTATTTCTGTTATCAAAAATAATTTCTATCAATCTATATAAATATTAATGTTTTGGATGGAATATCTCTGTCTCATGTAGTTTATTTTGTCTATTAATGCATTTCCAAATCAATGTCAACAACTTCTGGGTAAGTTTGCTCAAACCTAGTCTATAAACAGATATACTGATTATTCAACAGTATATTCAATAGTATATTGCTTCCGTTGGATTCTTTAATCTAGTCAGGGAAATGGAGTCGGGTTAACAATTTCATGGGGCTCTAACTTCAATATTAAGTTGTTCATAGTCTTGTTAACAATTTCATGGGGGCCTAACTTCAATATTAAGTTGTTCATAGTCTTGTTAATAATTTCATGGGGGTCCTAACTTCAATACTAAGTTGTTCATTTGAATTACTGGGAAAAATACTATTCTGTATCTAAGGACAATATGCTCCTGAATATATTTTTCCCCTGCCCTTTATCTGCCTTACGGTATCACATTTAAATGTTTTTAGACTTTTTTGGCATTCTCAATGTGGCTTGGACCTTCATCTTGCTGAATAACTGTAGTTATGTTGCATGCTTTTTTTTGTAATAATTCTTTAGGCAGACGACCAGAATTCTCATTCTTTTCTGTGTTTATATAGACTAATTTTTCTCCTACCTTTTGGCCTTATCATTTGGTAGGGAGAATTGTTCATTGTATTTTTTGAAGATGTCTTGTAACCCTCTCGATAAATCTGTAGGTTGGTCGAGATGACTTTAAGCTGAATGCCAAACTTCAGCTTTTTGCTCTTGTCGCAAAGCAACCGACCTTTCACCAGCTTCGATCAGTTGAGCAGCTGGGGTACATTACTGTGCTCATGCAGAGGTCTGTCATCTGTAGCATCCCTAATATTCATTATCAATCAGCATGAAATAATTACACTTGTTTTTAACTTCGGTTTGAACTTGTCTAGGAATGATTGTGGTGTACGTGGACTACAGTTTATCATTCAGTCCACAGTAAAGGTATTTACCTATTTGGAATATAGTAGATAATTTATAACTTACATTCTACAACCTTCTTGCTAAATCCTATTACTCACTTTTTAGGCTCCTGGAGGCATCCAAGAGAGAGTTGAGGCATTTCTCAAGACGTTTGAGACCAAACTTAATGAGATGACAATTGAAGAATTCAAGGTTTGATTGATAGTTTTAATGATACTTCAGTTAGTTGTTTTCTAGACCTGTTGCACTTCAATCATGATTGAATACTTCCCCATTTTTTGGCCAGATACGCAAGAGTTACTACCTATGTTTGCGTTTTGAATTAACTTTTCCCTTGAAGTATGGATTTATTTGCGTATTTCATGTACTTAAAATTAGGAATTCATACACATGTCACGTCTTAGAATTTAGGAATTCCGTTATGGTCATTTCTTTGAACATGAAAGAATTCCTAGAACAACTGTGTATAAACAGATTTAAATGAATAAAGATTGCAAACAAATGAAGGGTTTATTATTGGTGTAGAGAGATTGAAAGAGAAGATGCAAAATGTATAAAATGAAGGTTATAACTTGCACTCAAGACTACTCCAAAGGAGCACATACCTTTCACACTAGATCATTCTCTAGTCACTAAATTTGATATTTCATAGCTATCTTCCCCTCTTCCAATTGAGAACTATTTAAAGACTTCCTTAGAAAAACCAAAATTACAACACTTAACAACCAACTAACAAACTTATCAACTTACTATCTAACTTCTAGTTATCTTCTTAACTCCAATCCTAACAAACTCCCCTCAACACAACCTTGTTCTGAAGATTGCAATCTACAAAAATTGTTTTTGGGTTGTATGGTTGTTAATGTCATTGTTGTTAGTGTTCTAGGTGTTTGGAGCTCAACAACAAAATAGGCTACAATATAACTTACAAGTCATGGAGGATGATACTACTTTGATACCACATTGAAGTTTTAAGAAAGAAGAGAACAGAATGAATAACGTAGTTTTAGAAATTATAATAAGCTGAAGCATGTCAAATTATTTATAAGTGTATGCAAACTCTAATAGAAGTGTTTATGTAATGAGACATCGACATAAGTTTTTATAATCATTACCATAGTCTGTGTTGTTAATTGTGTTCTGAATAACAGTTATTCACCTGACTTCTGAATTGATTGTATGCAGAGTAATGTAAATGCTTTGATTGATATGAAATTAGAAAAGCACAAGAACTTGAGGGAAGAATCAACATTTTTCTGGCGAGAGGTTAATGATGGTACTTTGAGATTTGATAGGAGAGACTTTGAGGTATGACTGCTAACTTCTAGTTCTCATTTTGAAGCTCCTTTTGTGAGCTCCCCCTTCCCCAGGATCTTTGCTACGTCTGTTTGGGTTTGTAGGTGGGTGGGGAATTTGGCTTGAAATAAATACTGAAACTCAGAATACGAGTTAAGGATGAGTTTTTAGCTACAGCATATGCTTGACCAAGATTAATGATTCTATTTTGTGGCTTTGGAACAGATTGAAGAATTAAGGAAGCTCACTCTTCAAGAATTGATAGATTTCTTCAATGAATATGTCAAAGTTGGTGCTCCTCGAAAGAGGACTTTAAGTGTACGAGTTCATGGAAAGCTTCATTCATCTGAATACAAGTCAGAAGCTTCAGAATCACACTTGGCTAGAATAGATAATATTTTTGCTTTTAGAAAAGCGCAGTCTCTTTATGGTTCATTTAAAGGTCTTACTGGGCAGATGAAATTGTAGCCTGTGGATTCTTTTAGGTTTGTAAACTTCTTAAACTTATCCAAACACTTGAATGAAAGAGTTCTTTGTAATATCAGTTAGTTTGAGCGAAAGGTTTCCTTTTGAACAGAACGCAAACGTTTCCTTTTAATTTTAAGTTCACCGAGATGACAGTGCCATTTATTTGGATTTGAATTATTGGAGTGGTAGTTTTGAGTATAAGTAATCTCATTTCTGCATCTCTTTATCGGGATAAAACTTTCTGAGCATAATCTCCTTTGAAAAAAAAAACGTCAATTTGTTTTTATACAGTATACATCCACCCAATATGGGGATTGATTGCATTCTCAACAGTACACGGCAAGTTGAAATTCAACATTCAGTTGCTAGTTAGAACGAATTTGCATAAGAATGAGTTCCAAAAATAAGTTCACCCGGATGATAACATTTTGGTTAATCTTTGCCTACTTCATTCATCAATATAGATTGATAGAAATTGCAAACTTCCTCTTGCAATGAGCAATCATACTTGACCAAAACAAATGTTTTCTATTCCGATTAGAATCTAAAGCTTTCTCAAACACTATATATCAACTACCGGCAAGTTCTCGAGATTTTAACTTTGCCACCTCTCAATTATATAAGGCATTTCTTATATTTTTAAATTGTCAAAACTGTTCCTAACTAAAGTTTTTTCAAACACTATATATCAACTACTGGCAAGTTCTCTAGATTTTAATTTACCAACCCCCAATTATATCAGGCATCTCTTATATTTTTTAAATTGTTTCTAACTGAAAATTGAATAAAATTTTTGTTTTAAATTTTTGATAGACAAAACGAAATTTTTGGTATAGATCAAGGTCTGTTGACGACATAATTAAGAATATAAAATATCCAGAATCATCTTATAGTGTCTAGGTTTTTAAGGTCCGTCGACGACATAATTAAGATGATGAAACAACTAGAATCATCTGGTAGTGTCTAGGTTTTAAAGGTCCGCCGACGACATAATTAAGATGATGAAACGTCTAGAATCATCTGGCAGTGTCTAGGTTTTCTAATTTATTATTGTTTTTTAAAGTTATGTAATTCATTGTCAAATATTAGTTAATGTTGATTTGCATCAATGGGAGATCAAAAAATATTATCTAATAAAAAGTTATGATGAAGATGTCTGAGTAATATACAAATAATACAAATAATAAATAATATACAAAAGATGTCTAAATAGCCTCCTAGGGATTATGTGTATAGCCTAAGATAATTCAGTATAAGCCTCACCTTCTGGGTTTACCAAACCCATGAGGTTATCCATAATAATTGCAATCATCTGGAGGCACTGCTGGTCATCGACATCAACTAGAGAAGGAGGCGACAACGACACATCATCAACAGGTACCCCAACATCCGAAGGCCCAACATTAGCTGTAGGTGGGATGATGCGAGAATGTGATAGAGTGATTTACCACTCTAAGTAACCATCCTCACACTGCGAGGGGTGCTGAACCGTAATTGTTCGATCTCTAATGGGACGACCAGAACTGATGAAGTTATTCTGAAACCACCAATCAATACCTGTAGTGGTATATCTAGAACTGGTTGTGGAATACTCTAAACATAACCATACTGTCGCAGACACCTCTAAGGCAAATGTTTAGAAATCATGGTCTTCTACCACATAACATGAATATAATGAACTCACGGTGGACTTTATGACCAGTGTATGGTGTTCAAATGACATCATCTACAGTCAGCGCATTAAGTCTTCTCATGTATTCAACAATAGCACCGAAATGTGACTGCCTGAAATTCCATCTCCTCGCCCATGGCGACCCCACTAGGGAATGTTGCACCCTCCTGTCACAAATGGTGGGAAAATACTCGTATATCCAGTACTAATATCAAAACACAAACACAACAAATAATAAATAAAAAGTGTTATTCGTAACAGTTAAATAAGAAACCAACAACAAATAATAATTTCAAGTATATTTGTAATAGACTCACAAAATTAGCAAGTTGTTTGGACTCAAATACTATCGTCACTCTAAGTGATGTATACAAAATGGTCAATGCAGCACACCCTCAAGTCCAACTGGTAACCTCGAGGCTACTGAACAAACACACATATTGATCGTTGATATAAACATCAGATTTGTCTGCAAAGAGAGCATATGCTACTAGATGTAGCATGTACACCCTAGCACCAGCCTCATAACTCCTAGCCGCCACAAGCTCGTCGTACGTCTTCCGAAGTCAGGACATACGAAGGTGAACGACCTTGTTGATGCCACTCTTTCTGCATGGCCGCCTAAGAAACTCTCAAATCTCGTGCAACAGTCATACATGCAGGTAGCTTTCATGGCACAATAATAAATAAATTAAAGTTAAACATAAAAGACATATACCTCTTCTTGCCATTAGTCGTAACACTACATGGTGAGCATACTCAGTAAGCACCGACCGGTCAATGGGTCCTCTATGGATTCCTCCATCAGTGTGCATAGAGGGCTCGGCCGAAGGAGTTGTAACATTTGTGTCAGCAATAACAAATAGCACCAGATCAAACAACCTCATCAACAACCACCTCCTCAACAACCTTCTTAATCACCAGATTAACAACCTCCTCAGCAACCACCAGATCAGTAACAACTGGATCAGCAACAACAACACCTGACTTCACCACCTCATCTCTGGGATGCTCTACTGATCATATCGGTCGGAGTCTAGTGCTATGAGGTGCGCATAACTAACCCTGCTCAGCCAATCGCTTCCGGTGTGTACCGATTGGGACAACTCGTCCAACCCGTATATGGGAAGACTCAGTCTCAGCAGCCCTATCAGCCATGGTCTTGTCTGTCGCTCTGCCTACAATAGTGTCGTCTCTGCCTCTGTATTTCACTACGAAAGAAAGAAAAATAAAAAAATAGCAACTACCGGAAATTTCAGAATTTCCGATACAAAATAATGTTTTTATAACTACTAAAAATTCTGAAATTTTCAGTAAAAAACAATGTTTTTATCAAATATCGAAAATTTCAGAATTTTCGATAAAAAATCAAATTTTATGACTATCGAAAATTTTGAAATTTCCGAGAATTTTCATGAGATTTTATATCGAAAATTTTAAAATTTTATATATCAATTTAGAATAAATATCGAAAATTTTGAAATTTCTAGTGTAAAATATCGGAAATTGTACAATTTACGGTAAAAAAAACATAGTTTTAAAATTTTCGACATCGCCGCTGACTTTTGAAAGTCGTCCATGTATATTGTAAATTTGAAAAATGAGTGGAATGATTTTGCAAAAACACAACGGTAAAAAAAAAACATATTGTTTTAAAATCACCTTTGACTTTTGAAAGTCGCCCATGTATATTGTAAATTTGAAAAATAAATGAAATGATTTTGTAAAGACACTATCGTCTTTTCATACTCGATGGGGGAGGGATATGCCAGATTAAATGCTCCAAGTTCTCTTATTCCGGACGTGAAACCACACCTGTATTTGCTAAGGTATATTTTCAGCCTTTGCATCTCTTTTGCATCAAAGTTGAAAGCCTCTTGCTCTCTCTTATGTTAAAATAACTTCTGCATGGGAGGTGCTTATAGTTACACTGTAGGATACAAAACAAGTAAAGTGATTAATAATCCTATCTCTGATCTTATTTATAAAAAAAAAAAAAATTATTATTTATATTTGTATCTGATTTATATTTTATTTAAATACAATATTTAATCAATAAATTGAAAAACAATTTTTTAATTATAAATAAGACTTAAAGAGAGTATATCATAATATAATTACAATATAATCATAACAATCACAAAATCAACCCATATAGTCATGTTTTTACCTAAGTTATGTTAGAATATATGAGTGTTCCTAATATGGAAACACTCTTGATGTGAGAAATCTAGTGCTGACCAGAATGTGAATGACATTCTCCACCTAATATAGGACAATTATGGGACCCTCAATTAAACCTGACATTTTATGGTATTAACTTTATGTTCTTATTAATTTTTTTTAGGATTTTCTAATTATAAAGGTTAAGCAACAAACAATCGATGTTTCTAGAGAAGTGAGTTGCACTCCATTGAACAAGAACTTCAAATATTATAAAGGTTAAGAACACACAGATGCTCCACTTAAATCTAAAGGCTAAGTATTTGTATCTTGATATCCATGAATCCAACATAGATTCACTTTCAAGACCCACTCCAGGGAAATAAATTTAGCTAAAGTATCTCAAAAACGAATGAATTGTATGCATTGTGTTACGTCAGGAGATGCATCTACAAAATATAAGTGTATTAATTCGTTTTTGAGCTACGCCTCAATTTTATGACAACTTATTCAAAAATGCATTTCTATCTAAAAAATGAATGAGTCGTGTATGTTTAAAGTGCGTCCAAAGATGCACCTTCGAAATCTAAATGTATTATTGTATTTTTATGAGGTGTATAAATAATCTTTAGGATACATTAAGAAATCTTCGAATCTTGAAGAAATGATCTTGAACTTAACCCCATATATGTAATCTGTTGCAATAGTCTCCAGCCTCTGATTTCCGTCTTGTGATTGTAGCAAAATCCCAATGGCACCCAGAGTCTAGTGATTTGAACATTAGTGAAGCCAAAGTCTTTTTGGATAAAGTGAACAGTATGTGAAACAATGCCTCAAATTAGATCTCATTTAATCATATAGCTTAATTACGAGAATATGTAAGTAATTATCAGGTTATGATGTGTTTTCTTATAATAGATGCTTCAAATACTATAAATATAGAGATGAAAAGAAACAGTGAATAATAATTTGAAGTTATGGAACTAATGTCAAACATACAAACGGAAACAACTGCCTCCACACTCAGCTTTTGCATATTCTTCATCTACCGTTCACTCGAGTCTCATCCTTCTTCTTTCTCAACACTTTTTGCTATTTGAAACTACAAAATTACATGGAAAGTATAGACAACAAACATGTTCTGAATAACAGAATTGAAAAGTGTCTCAAATTTAAGTTAAACAAATAGTAATGTTCTTACCTAAGGTACGGTAGTAGATCATCGTTGCTCATCTCCCTTTCTCTTATTTTTATGTTCTCCAATGGAAACATGTTTAATGTGAGAAATCATGGGCCAATACTCACCATAATGTGGCTGACATTTCTGACATAATTTAGGACAACCATCTATGATCAACTCATCAAGGGAAGTGAGGGGTTGCCAGCCACTTGGAAGAGAATCCAAAAGAGGACAGTCGGCAATATAGATTAGTTTAAGACAAGTCATTCTTGTCAAACAATCAGGAATACAATAATCAAACTAATTACAAGAACAATGACAACCTATCTCTGATTTTTTAAAAATTTTGACCAAACTTGTCCCTTAAGAAATTTGACGGTCACTGACTCCTTAAGATCTTGACCAACCTGATCACTTAAGGAGATTTAATCTTCAATGACTACCTGTCACTTAATTTTCAAGAGCCTGACCAACCCAGTCGCTTGAGGAATAAAATCAGAGTTACAATAACAAGTTTTGTGTTTGCAGAGAGTTTTCTTTTTGATAACCAGTTTAAACACAATGTAATTCAACTTTTACACTTGAGAATATTTGAAATTAAGCTCAGTGTTTCTTCATTCTTTCTTTCTTGATGATGATATTCTTTGAATGATCTTCATTATGGAGTTTCATCTTTGAATCCTTTTTCTTTTGTAGGCATCCATCATCATCGTAGTTTAATGTAAATCCTTTGATCTTTGTATATAGAAAGAATAAATCCATTGGAGAATATGATTAGAGCTTTCTTCGAGGTACACCTTTGATGTAGAGTAGGTAGGTAGAACAATAAATCTTGGGTAGATAGAAAATCTTTTTCTAGCCGTTTGAAGTAGTACTTATTGATTTGGCATTTGATTAGCACAATGTGAAGATTCCATAGTTTTAGGATTGACAACGTTTTTGTTAAAATATGGTTCATAGCAGATGTCCTGACAAATGTTGTAACATGTTGTACCAAAACATATGTTTTGGATGTTTTAAATCGTGACAGATTTAATTTGATTCTGTGATATTTACTTTGGATATATCTCAGTAATTTTCACAGGTCAAGAAGATTTTATCTGGAACAAGTTTTTGTATCTCCAGTTGTACACAAGTTGTCAAATTTGAATGATGAGACAATTTAAGAAAAGTTGTGTTTGTTCCAAAATCTAAGGAGATTTTTTCTGCATAATTGATGCAGCTCTCAGCGTGTGGATCAAGCTAGAATTAGGTGAAGATTTCGAAGCCCATGGACTCTTGAAGAGTATTTAAAGAAGACCTAAATCTAATGTATTTTACGGATTTCACTTTTGTAAAAACTAGGAGAAGTTTTAGAAACGTAGGTTTTAAGAGTCTCTTGTGTGTGACTTTGTAAGTCACCCTTTGTATGTTTTTGATACATGGTGGTAGACATATTGTTGATTGTACGTTGCTCTCACGTTAAAGTTTTTAAGCAAAAGAGTTGAGTATTGTTCTTGGTTGAAGTTGTGAAGCAAAACCGAGTATTGTTCTTGGTCAAGAGTCTTGACCTAGTATTGTAGTAGAAATATGGTACATCTTTCTTTTTGGTTTCTCGTGGCATGGTCATTGGGATTATGATTGTTTTGAACTAATGCTATCACAGTGGATTTTCTTCCTGACTTGGATGCCTCCAGATGTAGGTGAGTTGCACTAAACTGGGTTAACAATTAACCGTGTTATTTATCATTATGCAATTTACAGTTTCTGCATAATTAAAGATTGATAATATTGTTCTGTCAGACTTAAAATGTCATAACATTTGTCTTGATATTGTACTCTGATGTTGGGACATCAGAATCTCTATCAAATGTTGCATGTCCCATAAATTTTCACAATGCATAGTAGCTCTTCACCCATTAAAATACTGTAGAACAAAGTCTTTGCATGCGTGTGATAAAATGTTCTCAGTTCAGAACCTATCACAATCTTGATGACTAGATAAGGTTAGGATGACACGAAGTGTATCAGACGTGCCTTCTTCAGAAGTGTTTACTTGTGACAACTAGATTAGTTAAAATATTCGAGACTTCTATAAGCATATAATTGATTCAGTTTCTAATGACGTCCAGACTTCAGAGTCTCGTATACCAATGTCCAGAGTCTCTATATTCAGAGTCTCGTATACCAATGTCCAGAATCTCTATATTCAGAGTCTCGTATACCAATGTCCAGAGTCTTTATATTCAGAGTCTCTTTAGGACCTGAGTTCAAAGTCTGTTATTATCAACATACTTCAGAATTTCAGTTTGTCATCACACGAACTTCTGTCGTCGATAAGAATTCTTGAGATGGTGTGGTATCCACGAAGATGATCACCGCTAACGGAAATGTCACATTAGGGATCCCTTCCAACTTTTCATAGTGTCGGAACTCTATGATAGGTATTTCTTACTTCAGTTTCCCTTCTGGTGTCACCGATCTTGAGAAATTCTCAGTCAAAGATTTCTTGTCTAACTCCTTTTTGTTGGGTGATCCTCTGTCAATGAAAAAAACAATGAGGTTTGCTGGAGATCTTGAAGTAGACAGATCTTGAAGTAGACGCACAAGACGTGACTCTGGAAGCTAGATCGAGATTGTCATCGCTAATTGCACGAGATCGCTAGTGATGAGACATGGGCATTATTTTGTGGTGAAACCAGAAATGATAGATGCAAGGGGAATGAAGAATGCAAGGGTGACAATGAGTGCTTTCAGTACAACGAAGCATAATAGACTTATAAGATTAACACCGTCTAAATCAGTTAATAGTAGATGAGAAATAATTATGGGAGTAAGAGTGAGATCATATGTAAAAAATGGGAGGAGGAATTTATATATAGAATACGGTTAGAATCGTATCGTATTCACCGACGTGATATACAAGGAACCATATGATCAAATCAGACGTTGGGTGATCTTTAAGTGGTAGAGATTCAGTGTTGGACTCTCTGACACGGTTAATCTTGATCCTCAACTACTTTAATCGTGATCCTCAACTACTTTGTGAATATATCTTTTAGATTATACTCTCCTATGATTAAGCTTTCCGTCTTTTAGGCCTTTCGCCGGTCAGGAACAAAACAAAGCTTGCCTACTCTCTTTTCTATCCTATTGTAATATTATAATTCTATGGCAAAGTTTTTTTAATTCTAATCCTTTTACTCTTGTTTCAGTAATTTTAACATGTGATTAGCTAACATATATAAAAATAGAAGTAGCATACATCATTTACATTGTTGAAAATATGATAAATATGCTTCTTTTTTTGTAAAATCAATTAGTGTAGAAGATGGAGAGAAGACACCCCATTTTTCAAACTATCTAAAATAACACTTCAAATTAAAATATCATTAAAAATTGCAAAAGAGAACAAACATGCATTTTCAAGCTTCATGCAGTTTGCAGATGTTAGCCTGATGCAAACAGAAAAAGCTCCATAAGGCTCATAGTTAAAAGGGGAGATTCACAACCATTACAGTCTCCATTCCTTCATCTACGCTTCACTCGAGTCTCATCATTCTTCTTTCTCAACCTCATCACTGAAAACAAACAACATATTATTGCCCTATTAAAACACTATTTTGCTATTTGAAACTACAAAATTACAGGGAAAGTACAGATAACAAACATGTTCTAAATAACAGAATTGAAAAGTGTCTCAAACTTAAGTTAAACAAACAGTAATGTTCTTACCTAAGGTACGGTAGTAGATCATCATTGCTCATCTCTCCTTCCTGAGGAACCCTTTCTCTTATTTTTATGGTTCTCCACTAGAAACATGTTTAATGTGAGAAATCATGGGCCAATACTCACCATAATGTGGCTGACATTTCTGACATAATTTAGGACAACCATCTATGATCAACTCATCAAGGGAAGTGAGGTGTTGCATGCCACTTGGAAAAGAATCCAAAAGAGGACAGCGGGCAATATAGAGAATTTTAAGATGAGTCATTCTTGTCAAACAATCAGGAAGTTTCCAAAGCTTAGGAATATTTATAATTATCAAGGTCTGTAAAGTCTCTGCAGCTCTTTCAATCCATTCTGGCAATGTATGTAGCTCTGGAAAATTTTCAAGACGAAGATATTTCATCCTCAACCTTTTCGTTTTGCTTTGAGGATTCTCTGGCAGTCTGAGCTGTAGCCTCTTACAATTGTTGACTTGCAAAAGCTCTAGTTTAGAGAAACTACAGAGAGGTAAGGACACAAGGCTTCCACAACAATCAAATGCCAATACTTCAAGGGAAGCGAGTTGTACCTCTCCGAGCAAAGCCTCCAAATTGTCACAATTTCGAAAGCATAAAGTTTGAAGATTGCTCATGCTTGCAAATTCATCTAGTGACAGGACAGATTGCTTTGTGGTTATCTGCAGTTTTTGAAGGCTGATTAGTTTACCTAATCCTTTAGGCAATGTTTCAAGATTCATGCAACCACCAAGTAACAAAACTTGCAAACATTGGAGTTTGCAAATAGAAAGGGGAAGTCTTTTGATATTGCAGTTATCAGAAAGATTGAGAAAACGCAAGTGCTTCAATTTATCAATTGAATTGGGTAGAGTCTCAAACGAAGAATCACTCAAATCTAAAATCCGCAAATATTTGTATCTTAATATCCATGCATCCAACAAAGATTCACTGTCAAGGCCCACTCCTTTGATGGGAAATAGTATAGTTCTCACACTTTTGGATTTGGGGAATAAAGCACTGTCAAGTGAACCATTATCAACCATTGAGAAATGCCTTACTTGCTGAGATATATTCCGAGTATGGGAGTCAACTACTACACACTCGTCTTTCGCAACATACAATGCAAGATCATGCACCAAATCGTGTACTTTGAAACAGTAGAAGCAGCCAAAGTCCTTAAAATCTTGAAGAAATGACCTTGAATGTAGTTCATCAATATAATCTCTTGCAATACTCTCAAGACTTTGATTTCCATCTAGTGATTGTAGTAATCCTAGTGCCATCCAAAGGTTAGTGATTTTAACACTAACGAAGAGAAAACCTTTTGGATAAAGTGAAAAGTATGTGAAACAATGCCTCAAATGAGATGGCAATTGATCATAGCTTAACTTTAGCGCGGGGAAAATGTCATCTTCATTTTGTTTTAAATTCCATATTTCAGAGTCTCTTGCAAATTTCCACTTATTTAAATCAAATTTCGAGTACAAAGAACATCCTAATGTTCTCACTGCCAGTGGAACCCCTCGACATTTTATCACAATTTGTTTTCCGATCTCCATTAGATTTGGATATTTATCTTCTTCACCTTCTTTAAATGCCCATTTGACAAACAAAGATAAACAACTCTCATGAGAAAGAGCTTCTAAAACGTAGGAGTGGAAAGTACCCATCATTGAAGCAATTGAGTTACTGCGTGTTGTCACTATGATTTTGCTTCCTATTGCCCCACCTTTTAACAAGTCTTTTAATATAATCCATTTTGCACGATCGTCATTCCATATATCGTCCAGTACAAGCAAAAACTTTTGCTTAGAAAGCTTATTTCGAAGACGACACTGTAACTGCTCAATATCTAAGTTGTTAATGTTCTCTTGGTAAGCAAGAGGAGCCGATGGAATCGATTCTGAAGCAGAGTTGATGATTTGAATAATTATTTTCCTAACGTCGAAATCATTAGAGACACACACCCACATCTTCAATTGAAAAAGATCATCCATTCTCTTATCATTGAATACCAACTTAGCAAGTGTGGTCTTCCCCAATCCTCCAATTCCCACAATGGGAATAACACACAAACTCTTATCACCATCACCATCACCCTGAGGATGAGGTTGCATTAAAAGCTTAATGATTTCTTCCCTATCATTCTCCCTTCCTATAACATCCAAAGCATCTACATGAGAGAAAGTCATTTCTCTCCTTTGCAGAATAAATCCAGGATCAACACTTGTTGCTGCAAGACCAAATCTAGTCCCATCAGTTGCTACCTTATCCAATCTATCCTTAATCTCTTTGATTTGATGTGCCATCTTAGAACGGAAAACAAGGGGATTAGAGGAAGATAAGAAATGGCTTACCTTCAGCCGAGTGCTGCTAGAAGCTTCTAGAACTTGCTTTTTCTTGTGTTTCAGCTCAAATCCATCGAATACATTTTCAGCATCAGAACAAATGTTTTGAATCTGTCTCATCCATTCACGCAAGGCATGTTGTTGCTTCTTCTTTTCTTCAGCATCCAATACAAGTCCTTTGACAATTGATAGAGTGTCTTTGATTCTTTGAAGATCTTCGTAAACACCATAGGCTCGAGAAACTTCTTCACAAACATATGAAGCAAGCTTTCCAAGAAGTGAATCAGCAATATCATACACCAAGGATTCAGCCATGATATGATCACAACAAAGTAAACGGAGAAAAAGCAGAAGTGGTTGTAATTGTAGCTTCAGTTCAGACTCATGCTTTGCATTGCATAAACCTAAGTCAACATTGCCACAATCTAAACACGGATACATATTTTATTCATTTCATGGGAAAGCAATACAATATACATTATTACAATATAAAATGACTATTTGAACTACACGGTTATAACAATGACTAGATCAAAATCACACTTGAGATTATTATAAAATGATTATTAGAACTACGCGGTTATAACAATGACTAGATCAAAATCACACTTGAGAATATTATAAAATGACTATTAAAACTACACAGTTATAACAATGACTAAATCAAAATCACTATTGAGATTATTATACAATGACTATTAAAACTATAGTTATAACCTATCAAGCACGATCCCAACACGGACAGGTTAATAGTGATAATAATTTTTAAAAAATGAATAAATTAAACAAAATCATTAATGTCGGTAAACACACTTTTTTAGAGATTTGGGTGCTAAATATAGTATTATAACATGACTATTAGAATTACCGCTATTATTAATGGGAAGATGGGTGATTGAAAACCCGCGCGGCTGCAAAGAATTCAATAATTTAAAGACATGAATTGCATCAAGTTAAGAACTTTGAAGTCAAGTTTCAATTTTGATTGGTTCAAAAGAGAAACAAAAAGAATGAATTGCAGTAAAGTGGTTTCTCGTTGTTGTTGCTGAATTCATTTTGGGGTTAGCTAAAAATATTAGAATAAGATAGAGAACTCTGATTTGGAAAAATAGGGGGAGGGTTTAGATTTCATCCAACCCTAAACTGAAACCAAAATATGGATCAACATAAATCATGACTAATCAAAGCAGAACAGAACATAAACTAATTAAAGTATCAAAATGAAACCAAAAAGTAAGATGAGATTAAGCAGCAATTTAGGCTTATTACTATATCTCCGGTGCATCTGAATTATATGAGACTGTTTGTTTGGTTCACGGGAGACGGAGAAGTTTAGATGTTACGGAAAATTTTTAATTAAATAGGGATGAAAATCTTGGTTCGGAGTAGATGGTGAGGAGTGGAGAAATTTTTTTTAATTAAATATGTTTAGTTCAAATATGTTTGGTTTAAATATATTTAATTAAATTATGTTTTATTATATTCGTTTTTTTAAAATAATTTTGTTATTTATTTTATTATATTTTATTATATTTTATTTTATATTAAATTGTAAATTATTTATTTTATTTATTTTTGTTTATTTATTTTATTAAATATTTTAAATTATTAATATTTATTTTATATATTTATTTTGTTATATAATTCATCACAATTTAAACGATGTTATTGACATATAGTTTAATTTATGTTGAAAAGATATAAATCAAATCAATTGTACTTAATTTTTTAATTTTATGCGATAAATAAATACTTTTTTAATCACTCAATATTAAAAATTTTATTACCAACAAAAATGTGAATAAATTTTTCACATTTTAATATCATATGACTTATGATCTGACCTGATCAGGAGGGGATCACGGGCTGGCCACACATTGCTGGGCTGCTGCCTGTTCACCGGTGATGAGGAGGAGAGAGGGGGTGTACCTGCAAGACACTCCGATGCCAAAGTAAGAAATTGGGCAGAGTGAGAGCAAAGTACAGAAAAGGGCAAGATGTGAATTACCTGACCCTCTTGAGGAAGAGGGTATTTATAGAGAGACCCCAGCGCTGGGTGTCGCTTGCGCGAAAATAAGGTGCCGGCATGACAGAAGAGTCGCCACCTTTCGTTATTTATCCCTCAGAGCGGGAAAGGAAACGATCGGAAAAACCTGACGAAAAAGGGTAAGACAAGGTCATCGCAACCATTGCCTGGGTTCGGGAGTCGGTTACGCAAGGGGAAGGTATTAGCACCCCTCACGTCCGTCGTACTCGACGGGATCCTCGCTTGTTTGTTTACTTGGACGGGTTAGTTATAATCTATCTACCTATCAAGGCTGGCTGAAAAAAAGAAAAGAAAAATGACTCGGCAAAGCGTCGCGCTTTATGCCTACGTATTCTCATCAGAGAATGAGAAATCAGAGTCAACGTAGTTCGGCTAACTACGGGTGAAGATGGGGAAGGTTGCTCGCTAGGATATCGCATCCTATGCCTACGTACTTTCATCTGGTATGAAAGATCAGAGCAAACGTAGTTCGGGTAACTACGGATTAAAATGGCTCAACTAGGAGGGAGACTATCAAGTCCTACTGTTATCATGCCATGGATTCATCCTATGGTTGAGGTTTGAACAGGGAACTCCTAGAAGTTGTCATGCATAGGTTTCAACCTAAAAGTCTATCATCAAATCTCCATCAGAAGAAATGAGAGTCCTAAGGGATCATGTCAATGATACACCAAAACAGACAAAGGCATCAGCTTTAACAGTAAAATGCATGCAATGCAAGTGAGGGAGGAAATGTGTGTGGGGTTTCAGCCTCCACAAGCTCATCTCAACCTCAAGCCAGTCATGAAATAGCAGTAATCATACTGAAAATAAACAACATGCTATCAAGCAAAACAGTAAACTGCAATCATACAGATAAAGGAAATGAAGTACCATCAGGCAAACAAAACACATTTGAAAAAGAATCACCTATTCTCTAACCCTAACCCTAATCACAGAGTCTAAACAAATCTAAGCAAAGCTCTCAAGCAGGACCCTAAACAGGAGCAATCATTCCCAGCCTTCAAGCTTCAGAACAAGCTTACCAAAGACAGGGAGCTAAGCAATCAGACTCATAGTGTCTTCCTCAGGAAAGCACTAAGAGGTGTATACTCAGGAGTCATACCCTATGTGGCTCAACCACTGTGATCAGTTTACATCCCTCCTCAGGAGAGATTAAACTCACAAGCAGGCTCCAACATCACTGGATATTTAGGAAATCCTATCTGAACTAGTGGAACTAGGTGAATAGACTCATAGGACCTTCCTCAGGAAAGTACTAGGAGGCTTCCACTTAGGAGTTGTATCCCATGTGGCTCAACAACATGTGATCAGTTTACATTCCTCCTCAGGAGAAATTAAACTCACAAGTTGGCTCCTACATCATTGGATACTTGAGAAATCCTAGATCAACTAATGGAACTAAGTGAATAGACCCATAGGACCTTCCTCAGGAAAGTACTAGGAGGCTTCCACTTAGGAGTTGTATCCCATGTGGCTCAACAACATGTGATCAGTTTACATTCCTCCTCAGGAGAAATTAAACTCACAAGTTGGCTCCAACATCATTGGATACTTAAGAAAGAGGTGAGAAGGAAGAATGAAAGTCATTCATAGTGCCTTCCTCAGGAAAGTACCATGAACTTCCCTCAAACTTCAGGCTCTCAAACCTCACAGACAGGAGATGAGACAAGCTCTGGGTCTCTGCATCTTGATCTACAGGCTTCTCCTCATGATGCTCTCCATCAATATCCTCAAGGCAACACAAGCCCTTCATCAAATTCCTCAGAAAGAACCCCACAGATGAACAGATAAACCACTGAACAAACCAAATCATCAGGCAATCTTCAGATAATACCTAAAAAATACTAAACTAATGGGGAAAAATTTAACAAATATTCATAAGGGTCCTCAACACTTACCCCTAACATCTACAAAGGTTTCTACCTAAAAATCAAGATAAAACTCAATCAAAGAAAGGAATCATCACCTATGCACAATTCTAAACCCTAATTAGACTAACCAAAGTCAACCCTAATTAAACTAACCAAGATTAATTCTAAAAAATCTAGAAAAAATCCTATGGGGAAGCATGGCTAACCATCTAATTGCACAAAAAAGAATGGGTAAAAAAGATTAATGGAAAGTACTAAAACAATTCCTACAAAATCAAATATCAAAATGAACCAATTAAAAAGCTATTTAATTGAAAAATCTACTAAAAATATCAAACATAAAAATAAAATCTCAATTTTATTTTTATAATTTTCTACTCATTTTAATCTACTCAGGAAAAAAAGAAGAAATTAAAAATCATTTTTTATCTATTTTATATGAATTATTCAAAAACAGAAAATATTAAAAGGAAAATAAAAGAAATAAATGAATTAAGGAAAGGGGGGGGTCAGAATAGCACAAAGCGCTAGTTCAAACTGACTGGACCAACAAAGGTGGGGGGTGCGAAGAGAAATCCAAGCCCAGAACCGGTCTTAAAATGAAACGCTGCGTTTTCATTAAATTCAAACTTTCCCTCTCTTTTCAGATTAAATCCTGGCCACTAGATTAGATGATTTTGTCAACATATGGGATTGATCCAACGGCTTGGCTTCATCGTCTTCAAACGAACTAGGGTTTTGCAGAACCCTCACGCCATGCACACAAAATCGAGCTCCTCTAGCTCCCTCTACAGGCCACGGCTCCACACGACTCCAACATGGAAAATCATCTACGTCTCAAGCCCTACACAACCCTACGTTCACTTTCTCTTAACTCCTCGTGGATAATCCAAACAGAAGCCTTGAAGATCATGGTACAAACACGGTTATGAATTTCAACTGATATCAACCTAGATTAAACTTCAGCATAATGATCCACAGATGTTCTTGATGTTATCCTGGTGATTCTAAACCAATTCATACTGCCTAAAACTCTTTAAACAGATAGTTCTTGAAACTTAAAGAATCATGCACCTGTTACAAACCATCATGGATCGTGCCCTAGCTTTCTAGAATCAATCCTCTACCCTAACACATCAATTATACACCTAGAATCTAAACCCTCTATGCATAATTATGGTGAAAAAGAGAGGAGAAAGAACCTGTCAAGGAACTATGGTGTATGATGCTTGAGCACGATTCCAAGCTTGCAAATCCTTCAGGATGATCCTTTGATGATGGATAACCTTCTGTTTGCACAATCCTTGAAGGGGGTGGCTTGAAGTGAAAGATCTCTTGACTTTCTTCAACTTGAAGAAACTTCTCCAATGGCTATGCACTTCTCTCTCTCCTCTGACTTGGCTTCACTTTCACCAACCTCTAACACTCCTTGATGCATTCCTTTTATAACAATCAATGGAAGTTTCTAGAATCATCTAGAATGTGATGGAAGTTTCCTTAAAATCTCATGTTATGCCATATTGGTTATCTCATGATATATCACCTCTAACCAACTTACACACCTTTTAAAATCTCACCACATGATAATATGAAATGGTAAGGAAGCTCACATGCCTTGTAATTGCCTTATGTTAAGTTTTCCAACATTGCCTTCTTTCTTAAGTGACAAATTTCCAAAGGAACCTCATCTTTTAAGCCTCAAATGAAAATTCTACTTAAACCAATCTTCTCAAAATGTTTTTTCCAATCAAAATGATATATTGGATGACCTATTTTGGATTTGTAGATCTCCCAAAACACTTTTCAATTTCAACTTTTCAAAGTTATAAGTCATTTTTAGTTCATTTTTGACCAATCATGGAATCTTGTGCTATGAGCCTTTTCAACAATTTGTGACCTTCTTTCTAGACTTAAAATCACATTTTGAGCAACTTTCATGTTTTGAATTTTTCCATTTGAGGCTTGGAAATAGGAGTTTTAGGCATTGGTTAAAATGACCTATAACTGACAAATGACCAAAATACCCCTGCCTTGTTCAAACCATAAGTTGAGTTCCACAAATCCAATCAAGGACTTCTACCACTCAAATTAAAGCTAAGAACATCCTCTTCAACATTCATGTTGACCAAGAAACCATAGGAATCAACCTACTAGGGCAAAAGTTGTCTGGAAGTTGGGTGACTTTCAAGGACCCAGATTCACACACATCAACTGACCTGTAATTTGTCAAAACCATAACTTGAGCTCTGTAACTCCTATCAAGGACTTCCACCACTCAAATTAAAGCTTAGAACAAGCTCTACAACATTCATGTTGTGGGGAAAATGAGATATCAAACACATCTAGTGCTAAAACTGCCTGGAAGATAGGGATCAAATTAGGGTTTTTCCACTGACAATCCTCAGAAACCCTAACTCAAAACTTCTCAAACTCCTCAATCATGATGAGTTGGTCTAGGAATCATATTTATAACATCTCTATACATCATTCCATGATCTCATGGCCCTTGGATTAAGTCTCAACCTTCTCCAAATCTTCAGCTGGTCTAGGGTTGACCCAGTCAAAACCCTAATTCTACCATTCATGGTTGAATCTTCTGAATTCTTACATAATGACTTCTCTGGGCTTTATGAAGGCTATCAAGGCATCTCATAAGCTTTCAAAACATCAAGTTCATTCTCAAAGTCTCAGAATCATCTGAGGGGCACTCACAACTCTCAAACTGTGAAGCACACAACCCTGGTTTCAACCAACTCCTCTGAGGATCTCTTGAACTTTCTGATGAAGGTATCAACTTTCAAACATTCCATGAATGAATAAATGTTGGTCAAATTTTGGGGTGCAACAGCTGCCCCTATTCAAACGGCTTGGACCTGACTGGGTGAGAAGCGAACGGCTCTCAACCAATCAAGGTACGAGACGGTTGAATATCGGTAAACCCGAAAATTTGCCAACTGCACAAGCACACGGTACTCTGCGGGGAACAAATCTTTGAATACTGCAACACTAGCCGCTCAACAACTAGCTGGAGAAATACTGATCTGACATCGCCGCCGGAAACAAACATAATCTGAGAGACACTCGACATCGCCGTCGTTCAAACATCATCTCTGTTGGGGATTTAAAGGAGTCTGATATTGCCGTCAAACAAACATCCAACCTTGCTGCCGGAAACAAACATAATCTGACCTCGCCGTCGGATCTAAACAAAATACCCCGCGTTGCCGCTGGAGAAAAATACAACACTGAACAACTCTGACCTGGGGTTCACCCCTGGAACAAAAGGTATACTTGCGTATTTGAAGCTACTCCGCTGGGAATGAGAGACTTAACCGATCACACTTTGATCTGGGGTTCACCCTCAGAACCATAACGAACATCGGAATACTGCTGCACACTGCCTGCCGTAGAACTTCAACATTAAAGACATATGAAACCCTGGCCCCTGGCCGCCTCTAGCTTCAGCTAGAAAAGATCTTCAAGCACTTATGAAGATAGATGAAACCCTGGCCCCTGGCCACTTCCAGCTTCAGCTAGAAAAGATCTTCAAGTACTTCTGAAGATAAGCATCCTTGGCCTCCAAGGATGGCAACTCTGCAGGAGGTATCCTTCGACTTCAGTCTGAAGAAAATGATCCTTGGCCTTCAAGGATACATGGATCTGCCTTCAGGCAACTCCGCCTCTGCTATAGAGCATCCGAGACTTCAGTCAGGGATATACTTCGGCCTTCAGCCCGAATAATGAATCCTAGGTCCTTCACGACCTTGGGGGATAACCTTGCCTTCAGGCACCTTTGCTTCAGCATAAGAAATCTGTGACTTTAGTCAGAGAAATGGTATCCTGAGCCATTCATGACTCCACGGGGATTCAAACACTTTGCCTACAGGCAAAACTCCGCTTCAGCTGGAGAAACATCTTTGACTTCAGTCAGAAGAAACTATCCACTTGATCGCAATCAATCATCACCTCAGGATAACTGACTTGGTCTTCAGACTCACACGAATCACTCTGTTGTATCTACAACCCTGGAACCTTGTCTTCAGCCACCCGTTGCTTCATCCACACGGAAATCTGGCTTCACAGGAACCTTCTGGTATCGCCCTCTGGCGCTTACGAAATCCACCTTCAGATTAGACATCGTTGTTGGAGCATACATATCATGCTACTCTGGACTTCAAGAATCATCTTGAACAAACAGATCCGTCGGGCATCTTCAAGAATCGTCCTGAACTAATAACCTTTCTGGAGCAAACATTCTGTTGGGTATTCCAGGAATCTTCCTGGGCAACTCTTACTGGAGGTGCTATTGGGGAACTCAAGTATCATACTAGGCGAACCACTCGGGAAGCTGTACTGAGGTCTTAAGAATTGTCTTAAGCAAATGGCCCTGCTGAGGGATTCGAGGATCGTCTTGAACTGACTTCGCTGAGGATCTCAAAAATCATCTTGAGCGAGCGACTGCGGGGATCACCGGGGTCTTCAGAATCATCTAAGAAAATGACCT
This sequence comes from Lathyrus sativus, assembly GCA_963859935.3. NCBI lineage: Eukaryota > Viridiplantae > Streptophyta > Magnoliopsida > Fabales > Fabaceae > Lathyrus > Lathyrus sativus. The sequence goes on along the minus strand of OZ012737.1, from coordinate 591,202,219 downwards.
TGCTGGGGAGAACTTCAAGAATCGTCCTGAGCAACCGGTCTTTCGGTAGTACACCTGTACAACAAGAATAATAATGACCTAGATCATGCTTATGATGCATATGCTTCTGCTATGCAATCACGCTCAATGCCATGCACTCATGCTTAATGCTATGCAATCGTGCTCAATGTTATGCAATCGTGCACAATGACGTGCAATCATGCACAATAATGCGATCCCGTCAGCAAAATAAATGCCGAAGGGGGAATCCTCCTGTCAAGGAGAAAGAGTCGCTCAGATGGAGGAATCGTCCTGCTGAGGAGAATGTAAACACGCCAACATCAATTAGGCTCTGTCTAGGGAATCAATCTTCCGCGAACTGCTGCAGGGGAACAACTTCAGCTGACTGCTGCAGGGGACGAAGCTCTACGAGAACTTGGATCTGCTGATATCAATCGCTAGAATGAACTGCGTGGCCATCTCGGCTACTCTTCTGGGGATAACCATTCCGTGGGGAACCAACTTCAGCTGTTCAACACTCCACTGGGGAAAAACCAATCATGATCTGACCCACTTCCAAGGATTCGGATCCCTTGGACATCTGCAGACTCGGCTGAGGAGGGAGAAATCATTCTGCTTTACTGGATAGAGTACGACTCTGGGGAAATACAGCATCGGCTGCTCCATGCTCTGCTGAGGAAAATTGATCATGACCTGATCAACTTCCGAGGATTCTGCTTTTCTGCGGACTCGGCCGGGGATAGAAATCATTCTACTTCGCTGGAGAGGGCAACTCTGATGGGGAACTTCAATTCCGCTGGGGAGGAAAGGATCACCTGACTTCGGGGAGAGTACAACTCTGCCGGGGAATACAACATCAGCTGTCCCAACACTCTACTGGGGAAGAAGGAATCGTCCATCTTCAGGAGAGAGCCTGATTCTGGTGAGGAATCTCAATTCCACTGGAGACTTCAGTCTGGCACCATCAGTTACTGCATACTTCGGTATACGACTAGCTTCCTGCGAAACCTACACTTGTGACCCGGTGCGGGGGGGAATCCTGCTTCGGCGACTTTACTGGGAAAACACGAGCTTCGGTACCCGAACACTTCTATGAACTCTGCACTTGTGACCCGATGCTGGGGGAGACATCATTCTTCGGTGCTTGATTCAGCCGATGAGGTGACATTCCTTCAGGATGCGTCTGTTTGGGGAAGAGAATCACCTCTACCTGGGGAAGACATATCAATGCTCACTATCTGGTTCTGATTCTACGGAGGAGAGACTACTGAACTCTGCCGGAGAGGGAGGACTCGCTCCGCTTCGGGGATATCAATCCTGGTCTGCTGAGGGTAATCTTGACCCTAATCTGATGAGGGGTAAACGCCATCTTAATCTGCTGCAGTCTCGCACTGTACAGGGGAACAACCTCAAACCGTACATCTCTGCGGAGAAACAATCCTGATTCAACAATGCCAACACAGGGAATACAGGCTACCAATCATGGAGTCAAGTAACAGGTTATGCTGTAGGATAGCAACCCAAAGACCGCAAGGCTTCTTCAGAAGGTTCAGGTTTCGGCAGGGTAATGACACGATTCCCCGATACTCAATTCTTGCTAGGGTGAACAAACTCATCTGAACAACTTGCCCCAGCGCAATTCAACTTGCCCCAATCCGACCTTTGGGAATAAATCATTCTGAGCCGAAAACAACTGGTAACAAGACAATCTTCAGAGGGCTTGCCCCAGCATCCGCATAACGGGAGGATTCATCCTCAACTGATCAACTTTCAGCATGGTTGGCTTCAATATCTCTGAAGTAGTTTGCCCCTGAACGAGCGATGAGCGACTCAACATGCTCTGATCGAACACTGGAGGGATCTGCCCTTAAATTGCAAGGATTCCGGATAACTGCCCCTGATTGGGTCTCGAGAAGATTCACTTCCGATCAACCGCTGCTCGCATAAACGGCCCCATAATCAACTGATGCTCCGGGACTTGTCCTCAGACAAACTGATTCCAAACTCACTGGAAGTCATTGCCCCAGATTCACAGGGTTTCAAAGCACAACATTCTGATCCAGACCTCTGGCGATTCAGTCCTGATTGACTATTCCTTGCTGAAGTTCCTTCGTATCAGCTACTAACCTGCAACTAAAATTGTTTGTTCACGAATAGTAATTTTAATGCAGTGTTCATGCAAATTTCGAAAACGTTGTACTGTCACTCATTTACGTGTCATGCTAGTGAGTGACGAATGAACCAAAGAGTCCAAACGTAGTGCTGATGCGATCAGTGAAAAATGCAATAAGGATATGATTAGCAAATCATGAAGGAGTCAGGTTACTCAACCTTATCGTAATGCGCTCTCAGAATAAACCCTGCCTCAATTAGGTCTTTTAAGGGTTGTATCGTGGTCGGGTTCACGGTTCGCGAAACAAAGGATATTTGGCTCAAATTACGATTTGTACCCACCCCTTCTACGTGATATTCTCCGATCCTAAAGTTCAGTTAACTTGGGTCGAGCGCTCGCCTCTTCGAGAGGTATGTTAAACATTTGGGAACAACTGGTTAAAGAACTCTCAAGGTGTTTCGGAGTGACAGTTACTCCTTTTTCGTTTTCGGCGTCTGTGTCTACACGACCTTGCCCTTGTTCGAGGATTTTTCTTTTTTATATCCTTTCTTTTTCATTCTTTTGATTCCCTAACTTTTGCCTGGACTGACTCCTTTTGAGTTCTTTTCGATTTCTTTTTGAAGTCCAGCGGGATGCCCTGATTTTGCCTAAGTATTTGCTTTCTAGCTTTTTTCTTTTTTACTTAGCGGGCTTTCTTATTTCTCTTTTTCTTGGAACAAGTCGTGTGACACTGGTTGTCTTGATTGCTCCGAAAGGATTATAACTGTCTCACTCCTGATTGGTGAGGTTTAACCATTGCGGTTGATGAGGTACGACCTCTGGAGAGGAATATGATGTGATTGGTCCTCGAAGGACAACACTCCTCTATAAGACTTGAACGCTCGATCAAGCTAACTGACAACTACCCTACCCCGGGTTAAGATGCGAGGGTTTAAAAATTCCGAAAGAAACTCCTACTTCTCGGCTCGAAGTGGTTAACAAGGGATTCTCTTCCTTATCTCTCCGGTGTTTAGGGGACTTGAAACAATGCCTTGTACGTCATCGGCAAAGTTTTATCTGAAAGCAATACGATCATCGGTTATGCGTATTCAGTTTCATCATCCTCCCTCCGCTCATTGCTAATCATAGTAATAAAGTGGAGTAAATAAAATGCAAGTGTCAGTGCAATGCAGTAAATGAGTGACAACGACATAACTAATTCAGAAGAAATGCATAGTCACTTTATTATCATTACCATTCGAAACATACAATGTTTTACAGCAAGTAGTAACTAACAGAAAAGAAACTACAAATGCAAATGGTAAAAAGTCCGAGGACTGCCAATGTTGAGGACGTCTGCCTGTCTGGACCACTGGCTTCTGGAAGTAACCCTCTGAATCTGTGAGCTCAGGCAGCTGATAGGTCGTTACGCACAACCAAGACTCCGTCTGGAAAGGAAATACACCCTTGGTCGATCAATTGTTGTACCTTCGCCTGGAAAGCCTTGCAATCTTCAGTTGAATGCCCCAGAGATCCACCATGGTAGCCACACTGAGCATGAGGATCGTACCCTGGAGTGTAAGGCTCTAGCACGGGCTTGAGAGCTTTCGGTTCCACCAAGGAATTCTGAATCAACTGTGGAAGAATCTGGCTATACGGCACAGGCACTGGATGGGAAGAAGCATTCCTTCGTTCCAAGTGGTTGCGAGGTCTCTTGTGATCCCGGTGTTGGTATTCCTTCCGCCCAGGAGCAAGAGGTCGTCGTTTCTGAGTGGCTAAGGTCCCTTGTTTAGGCGCTTGCGTCCTTGAACTTGATCCAGGTAGGAACTGCGAGCGAGGCGATTCAGTCACCAAAGGTCGCGGGACGTATTCAAGATCTTTCCCAGCTTCGGGCAAAGGAGTGGAATCATCCACCTCTCCTGCAGGGTAGGGGATAAACTTTCCCAATGCTCTCATGCCGCCCGACACAAGCCTAATTGTCCTCGAGTCGATCAGGTCCTGAATCTTATTCCGGAGAGCCTTACATGTTTCAACATGGTGCCCCGGTGCTCCTGAGTGGAAATCACAATGCATGCTGAGATCAACGTCTGGTGACACATCATCTGGCGGATCTGAGGTCCGAAGCTTGAGAACACGGTTCTGAACCAATAGTGGCAACAGCTGGGCATAACTCACTGGTAGTGGGTCCACAGCTCTATCCAGTAGCTTCTTCTTTTGACTATAACCTTCAGGGTTATTCTGAGATGCTTGGCGCGGCTGTTGACGAGACAGGCCTCGAGCTTCATGCTGTCTATGAGGTTCACTTGGCTTCAGCACAGGTGGAACTGACGGCAATGGGGGAAGCACTTTGGGCTCCACCTTGGGTGCTTGACCACTCTCCTTATTTAGCATACTCCTCACCACTCCCATGAGAAAGCTTAACTGATTCTGCAGCTGCTGATTCTCCTCTCTGAGTACTTGCTGGTCCAGACGCACTGCCCGTATGTCATTCATGACCTGCCCCAGCTGGCTTTGGATTTTCCCCAGTTCAGCTTGTACCTGCTCCATCAATCTGAGCTGCTTGATTCTGAGTCAAACCTGCAAACACAAGGGTTAGAAGACAAGCCCCGGCTTCTGTCATGCAAGATGAATTATGCTAATGCCATGGGTGTCTGTACGTTTAGGAGATCACCCCTAATTCTGGTGTCGACATGCCAACATAGTGTCAATGCAATGATAAGACTGGATCCATTCATGGAAGAAAATATCTCATATTGCTCGGGACACCAGGATCAGGGTACGAAACGCGCCTGCAGCACAGACACATGCTAATGGAATGCAAACATGAGTATGCAAGCTAATGCAAAATGCAGTCATGCAATAATATATCCCGGTGGCTGCTGTGGAGATTCGGTATCAACAGTCACTGATGAGAAGGAAACCCTGGTGTAAAACCACTGATCTGATCTGCTGAGAATAACCATCTGGTAGGATCGAGATCAAAATTCTGCTCTGACAAGCATAAGTGCCTGATAATAAGGACCCGGGATGTATGATCAGAAAACGTCCGCTGATGAAGTCTTCAGACCCCAAATCAAAAATCTGCCCTCTCAAGAACAAACAACAACTGCCGATGAGATCTTCAGACCCCACTCAAAATCTGCCCTATCCAGAACAAACCATTGATAACAATATCCTGATCGAAACCTGCTCTATCAAGAACAGACATGCACCCGACGGTGAAAATCCTCTGATCAACCCTTGCTCTGTCAAGAACATATCTGCGACTGAGAACCCAACATAACCGATTCACTGTCAAGAAAACCAGGTAGTCTGAAGGTATAAGTTTCCTGCAATGTCCCAACCCCACTCACAGGTATGGACCTAATCCACGGACAAAGGTACGGCATCCTATGCGGTCGTCAGCGTCACAGACTTTCATGAGTGACGATACGATTCCCAGAAGGAGTGGCATCATCAAGTCATGAAGAGGCCTCACTTAGCTGACTTCCAAATGATCGGTCCCCAGAGTCGACGATCCTCACGTCTGGACTCCCCTCAGATCCTCAGGACCGGAAAGGAGCACCTCTGCAAGAATCTCGTCTGAGCGCAGATTTTCGTAGGGAACTGTGCCTGCTCAGCAGACAGGTTCGTCTACTACTTCTCCGCAACTATATCTAGGTGTGTACTCAAGCCCAGGTCCGGCTTTTCACTCACAGTAACATCCCTCTCCCACAGCAGCACAGACAATCATATCAAACTGGAAATAAAATGCGGGAAATAAAATGCGGGAAGCAAAGAATGCGAGAAATAAAGATGCGATAAATAAACGCAACCCAACAAGCAAACACACAAACGATAGGATTGACTCGCGTAGGGGATGGGAAACGGTCCCAGCATAAGGGATGGGAAAAGTCCCTAGATGCCATGATTCCCCAGCAGAGTCGCCAGCTGTCGCTTGCGCGAAAATAAGGTGCCGGCATGACAGAAGAGTCGCCACCTTTCGTTATTTATCCCTCAGAGCGGGAAAGGAAACGATCGGAAAAACCTGACGAAAAAGGGTAAGACAAGGTCATCGCAACCATTGCCTGGGTTCGGGAGTCGGTTACGCAAGGGGAAGGTATTAGCACCCCTCACGTCCGTCGTACTCGACGGGATCCTCGCTTGTTTGTTTACTTGGACGGGTTAGTTATAATCTATCTACCTATCAAGGCTGGCTGAAAAAAAGAAAAGAAAAATGACTCGGCAAAGCGTCGCGCTTTATGCCTACGTATTCTCATCAGAGAATGAGAAATCAGAGTCAACGTAGTTCGGCTAACTACGGGTGAAGATGGGGAAGGTTGCTCGCTAGGATATCGCATCCTATGCCTACGTACTTTCATCTGGTATGAAAGATCAGAGCAAACGTAGTTCGGGTAACTACGGATTAAAATGGCTCAACTAGGAGGGAGACTATCAAGTCCTACTGTTATCATGCCATGGATTCATCCTATGGTTGAGGTTTGAACAGGGAACTCCTAGAAGTTGTCATGCATAGGTTTCAACCTAAAAGTCTATCATCAAATCTCCATCAGAAGAAATGAGAGTCCTAAGGGATCATGTCAATGATACACCAAAACAGACAAAGGCATCAGCTTTAACAGTAAAATGCATGCAATGCAAGTGAGGGAGGAAATGTGTGTGGGGTTTCAGCCTCCACAAGCTCATCTCAACCTCAAGCCAGTCATGAAATAGCAGTAATCATACTGAAAATAAACAACATGCTATCAAGCAAAACAGTAAACTGCAATCATACAGATAAAGGAAATGAAGTACCATCAGGCAAACAAAACACATTTGAAAAAGAATCACCTATTCTCTAACCCTAACCCTAATCACAGAGTCTAAACAAATCTAAGCAAAGCTCTCAAGCAGGACCCTAAACAGGAGCAATCATTCCCAGCCTTCAAGCTTCAGAACAAGCTTACCAAAGACAGGGAGCTAAGCAATCAGACTCATAGTGTCTTCCTCAGGAAAGCACTAAGAGGTGTATACTCAGGAGTCATACCCTATGTGGCTCAACCACTGTGATCAGTTTACATCCCTCCTCAGGAGAGATTAAACTCACAAGCAGGCTCCAACATCACTGGATATTTAGGAAATCCTATCTGAACTAGTGGAACTAGGTGAATAGACTCATAGGACCTTCCTCAGGAAAGTACTAGGAGGCTTCCACTTAGGAGTTGTATCCCATGTGGCTCAACAACATGTGATCAGTTTACATTCCTCCTCAGGAGAAATTAAACTCACAAGTTGGCTCCTACATCATTGGATACTTGAGAAATCCTAGATCAACTAATGGAACTAAGTGAATAGACCCATAGGACCTTCCTCAGGAAAGTACTAGGAGGCTTCCACTTAGGAGTTGTATCCCATGTGGCTCAACAACATGTGATCAGTTTACATTCCTCCTCAGGAGAAATTAAACTCACAAGTTGGCTCCAACATCATTGGATACTTAAGAAAGAGGTGAGAAGGAAGAATGAAAGTCATTCATAGTGCCTTCCTCAGGAAAGTACCATGAACTTCCCTCAAACTTCAGGCTCTCAAACCTCACAGACAGGAGATGAGACAAGCTCTGGGTCTCTGCATCTTGATCTACAGGCTTCTCCTCATGATGCTCTCCATCAATATCCTCAAGGCAACACAAGCCCTTCATCAAATTCCTCAGAAAGAACCCCACAGATGAACAGATAAACCACTGAACAAACCAAATCATCAGGCAATCTTCAGATAATACCTAAAAAATACTAAACTAATGGGGAAAAATTTAACAAATATTCATAAGGGTCCTCAACACTTACCCCTAACATCTACAAAGGTTTCTACCTAAAAATCAAGATAAAACTCAATCAAAGAAAGGAATCATCACCTATGCACAATTCTAAACCCTAATTAGACTAACCAAAGTCAACCCTAATTAAACTAACCAAGATTAATTCTAAAAAATCTAGAAAAAATCCTATGGGGAAGCATGGCTAACCATCTAATTGCACAAAAAAGAATGGGTAAAAAAGATTAATGGAAAGTACTAAAACAATTCCTACAAAATCAAATATCAAAATGAACCAATTAAAAAGCTATTTAATTGAAAAATCTACTAAAAATATCAAACATAAAAATAAAATCTCAATTTTATTTTTATAATTTTCTACTCATTTTAATCTACTCAGGAAAAAAAGAAGAAATTAAAAATCATTTTTTATCTATTTTATATGAATTATTCAAAAACAGAAAATATTAAAAGGAAAATAAAAGAAATAAATGAATTAAGGAAAGGGGGGGGTCAGAATAGCACAAAGCGCTAGTTCAAACTGACTGGACCAACAAAGGTGGGGGGTGCGAAGAGAAATCCAAGCCCAGAACCGGTCTTAAAATGAAACGCTGCGTTTTCATTAAATTCAAACTTTCCCTCTCTTTTCAGATTAAATCCTGGCCACTAGATTAGATGATTTTGTCAACATATGGGATTGATCCAACGGCTTGGCTTCATCGTCTTCAAACGAACTAGGGTTTTGCAGAACCCTCACGCCATGCACACAAAATCGAGCTCCTCTAGCTCCCTCTACAGGCCACGGCTCCACACGACTCCAACATGGAAAATCATCTACGTCTCAAGCCCTACACAACCCTACGTTCACTTTCTCTTAACTCCTCGTGGATAATCCAAACAGAAGCCTTGAAGATCATGGTACAAACACGGTTATGAATTTCAACTGATATCAACCTAGATTAAACTTCAGCATAATGATCCACAGATGTTCTTGATGTTATCCTGGTGATTCTAAACCAATTCATACTGCCTAAAACTCTTTAAACAGATAGTTCTTGAAACTTAAAGAATCATGCACCTGTTACAAACCATCATGGATCGTGCCCTAGCTTTCTAGAATCAATCCTCTACCCTAACACATCAATTATACACCTAGAATCTAAACCCTCTATGCATAATTATGGTGAAAAAGAGAGGAGAAAGAACCTGTCAAGGAACTATGGTGTATGATGCTTGAGCACGATTCCAAGCTTGCAAATCCTTCAGGATGATCCTTTGATGATGGATAACCTTCTGTTTGCACAATCCTTGAAGGGGGTGGCTTGAAGTGAAAGATCTCTTGACTTTCTTCAACTTGAAGAAACTTCTCCAATGGCTATGCACTTCTCTCTCTCCTCTGACTTGGCTTCACTTTCACCAACCTCTAACACTCCTTGATGCATTCCTTTTATAACAATCAATGGAAGTTTCTAGAATCATCTAGAATGTGATGGAAGTTTCCTTAAAATCTCATGTTATGCCATATTGGTTATCTCATGATATATCACCTCTAACCAACTTACACACCTTTTAAAATCTCACCACATGATAATATGAAATGGTAAGGAAGCTCACATGCCTTGTAATTGCCTTATGTTAAGTTTTCCAACATTGCCTTCTTTCTTAAGTGACAAATTTCCAAAGGAACCTCATCTTTTAAGCCTCAAATGAAAATTCTACTTAAACCAATCTTCTCAAAATGTTTTTTCCAATCAAAATGATATATTGGATGACCTATTTTGGATTTGTAGATCTCCCAAAACACTTTTCAATTTCAACTTTTCAAAGTTATAAGTCATTTTTAGTTCATTTTTGACCAATCATGGAATCTTGTGCTATGAGCCTTTTCAACAATTTGTGACCTTCTTTCTAGACTTAAAATCACATTTTGAGCAACTTTCATGTTTTGAATTTTTCCATTTGAGGCTTGGAAATAGGAGTTTTAGGCATTGGTTAAAATGACCTATAACTGACAAATGACCAAAATACCCCTGCCTTGTTCAAACCATAAGTTGAGTTCCACAAATCCAATCAAGGACTTCTACCACTCAAATTAAAGCTAAGAACATCCTCTTCAACATTCATGTTGACCAAGAAACCATAGGAATCAACCTACTAGGGCAAAAGTTGTCTGGAAGTTGGGTGACTTTCAAGGACCCAGATTCACACACATCAACTGACCTGTAATTTGTCAAAACCATAACTTGAGCTCTGTAACTCCTATCAAGGACTTCCACCACTCAAATTAAAGCTTAGAACAAGCTCTACAACATTCATGTTGTGGGGAAAATGAGATATCAAACACATCTAGTGCTAAAACTGCCTGGAAGATAGGGATCAAATTAGGGTTTTTCCACTGACAATCCTCAGAAACCCTAACTCAAAACTTCTCAAACTCCTCAATCATGATGAGTTGGTCTAGGAATCATATTTATAACATCTCTATACATCATTCCATGATCTCATGGCCCTTGGATTAAGTCTCAACCTTCTCCAAATCTTCAGCTGGTCTAGGGTTGACCCAGTCAAAACCCTAATTCTACCATTCATGGTTGAATCTTCTGAATTCTTACATAATGACTTCTCTGGGCTTTATGAAGGCTATCAAGGCATCTCATAAGCTTTCAAAACATCAAGTTCATTCTCAAAGTCTCAGAATCATCTGAGGGGCACTCACAACTCTCAAACTGTGAAGCACACAACCCTGGTTTCAACCAACTCCTCTGAGGATCTCTTGAACTTTCTGATGAAGGTATCAACTTTCAAACATTCCATGAATGAATAAATGTTGGTCAAATTTTGGGGTGCAACACTGGGCCAACGGTCATTTGGGCTGAACTGGATGACCAGGCCCAACCCTAATGACTGCTAGGGCTTACGTGGCGTAGTGAAGACCAGGACGTGGTCTTCGCCCTAGTCCAACCGCTCCTAGATCTCCGGAAAGTGGGTTTGACCTGCTCTTTCGGAGGTAGGCAGTTGGCTGATGACGTGTCCCCGCGGAGGGGAGCACGTGGAGAACGTGCGCCGGGCACGTTGTTCTCCCCGCGGAGGGGAGCTCGGGAGGTTCCCGAAAGCAAGTTGTTCTCCCCGCGGAGAAGAGGAACCCCGACCGTGCTTTGGTGAGCCGGGGATGGTTCTGCTCGTCTGGTGTGGTGGATGGTGAAAGGCTGTTGGGGAGACCGCTTTGTGTTCGGCGGTGTGCCCTGCTCGTCCCGAGGGATGCACGTGCCCGGCGTGCCTGATTCACCTGTTGGGCCATACATGGTATTGGGCCTGCCGAGGTTGGGCCCATACCGGAACAGGATCCCCCCAAGTCGAAGCTCTGGGCAGAGAGCGAGGACTTAAGGTCGCTGTGTCTGGAACGGGCACTCGTGCGGGGGTCTCCGGACATCGGCGGAGCGGGGAGAAAGCAGGTGAAGGGGCGCGACTGTCAGGTTGCCGCCACGTGTCGTGCGTTAAGCGGTCGTAGGGGCGGCTACCCTATGTCATTAATGAGCCTAGGGTCGCTTCGAATCCCGCGCCGGATTATAAATATGGGGGTCCCCGCTCATTCTGCTACTTTTCACTCTGCCGTTGTGTCTGCTAAGCTTTATCATCTTTGCTCGTCCGCCGCTTGCCGTCGATCGCCGCCGCACCGTTCAATCTTTCCTTCCGTCCGCCGCCGTTACAAGTGAGTTCTTCTTTTCCCTCCCTTTTATTTCCGTCGTTTAATTGGAATGTGTGGTCGGGGCATGATGAATTCCCCGAGGAGGGACGCGAGACCCACCGTGTCTGGCGAACTTTCTGATGAGTGTCCCGGGGAGGATAGGCTGGTTCCGATGAATGCCCCGAGGACGGGAGCTTTCTCTGATGAATGCCCCGAGGACGGGGGCTTTCTCCGATGAATGCCCCGAGGACGGGGGCTTTCTCCGATGAATGCCCCGGGGATAAGCGCCTTCTCCGATGGCTGTCCCGAAGGGGGATGGTGGGTCGGCCTTTGATCCCCCGAGGAGGGTAGACGAGGAGCGAGTGTTTGCTCGTCGCTTTCCGGCCTTTGTCGCCCTTTCACTTGACTTGCGGTGGAAGGGTGGATTTGATCCTGGCTATCGAATTCACCGTTGTCCTCTGCTTTCAGGTGTAGATGTCGGCTCTGGTGCCGGGGATAATGGTCGAAGACAATGAACCTGAGATTCCGGAGTATGACGATGAGCGTATTGCCCCGTCCGAGGAATGGGCGCCCGAGGAGCCGCTTTCTACTCCTTCTTGTTTTGTGGCCGATGCATCCGACGTGTACGCCACGGTTGAGGACACGCCTATAGGAGAGCCACAACACTGGCAGGTGTACCGACCAAAAGAACATCACCGCATCTGCTCGTGATATGGGCGGCGGATGTTCCCGATGCATGAATTCTATTTTAAAGAAGCTCGGCTCCGGTTACCGTTCTCCGCCTTTCATCTGGGGCTTTTTGACTGGTTGCGCCTTGCCCCGTCCCAACTGCACCCCAATGCCTTGGCTTTCATCCGGGCTTTCGAGGTGGTGTGTTTCTACCTCTCGGTGGAGCCGACGGTACCGTTATTTTTCCGCATCTTCCACCTGCAGCGGCAGACGGTGAATGGCCGCCACGGATGGGTTTCTTTTAAACAATCGACCAAACTTTTCAAAGCGTATAGCGATTCTGTCAAAGATTTCAAGAACCGGTTCTACCTCGTCAAGCCGATCACGCAGCACGGCTCAGACACTCTCTTCGACGAGGGCGAGCGAACGGTAGATGGCCAGCGATTCCGCGCATGGCTTCCTAAGATACATCTACTGTGGACTGCGGAGCATTTCAGCCGAGGGACAGATAGGTATATCGTCCGGGCGGGGACCCTCGAGGAGAAGGACATGGCCGCCTATTTGAAAATAGTTGCTTTTGTGCGGTCTCTCCCTCCGTCGAAGCTGGTGACGCCCGACGGTCGGTATATCCTGGACGCGCAGGGGAATGTACGCACCAAGAAGCGTTTGATAAATACTAAGACCCTGCTCGGCTGTACGACCGGGGCGGCCGCTCTGGATTACCTAGGTAGGAATGTTTGTTTTTCTCCCCGTGGTCGGGACTTTTGACCGTCGCTAACTCTTTTCTTTGTTTTTGCAGCGAACATGTCTTTCGTCGAGGAGCGGGTGAAGCAGTTGCGTGCTACTAGGAATGCCGCGGCCCCGAGGACGAGGGTGAGCCAGCTGGTCGGACAGGAGGTCGCGACGCCGGGGGGGGGGGGCAAAGTTCGTCCTCTTCGCCTCAAGAGAGCCAATCTCCTGCGTCTCAAGGAGCGTCGAAGAGGCAGAGGTCCGAGGAGCCCCGCGTGGTGGATCTGACGGTCGGCACCGCCGAGGAAGGTTACGTCGTCCCGCCTTGCCACCAACATCTGGGATATTTTCATGGTGCCCGTTCTCCCACTGTCTCCGCTGGGGAGGTGAAGGTTGTTCGTCAGGCCGATCGAGAGACTCGTCGACGTGTTCTGGCTGAGGACTTGGCCGCAATGATGCGGACGTTCACGACGGCTCTTGTGCTGAACGAGGAGGGCTGCTCCGCTGCTGAGCTGTCCAAACTGCAGGGGGATCTTACTTTCACGCAGTCGCGGTTGGCCAAGCTCACTGAGGAGTTGGAGAAGAGCCAGAAGGATGTTGCTGAGCAGCGGAAACGGGCAGAGGGTGCTGAGGGGAAGGTGACTTCGCTGGAGGAGAAACTGGGGACAGCGACGGCCGAGGTGCAGGCGCTGAAGGTTCGCACGGAAGTTTTGGACAGCGCGGTCCGTCCGGCCGAGGACGAGACAGATGGAGATCGGCGGTTAATCACTCGTGCTGACCTGATCGCTCGTATCCGGGTGTTGGAAAGCGACTGTTTGGAGGCTGTTGAGGTCGGGTTCAAGAGTGTTGTCGAGCAGGTTCAGGTCGCCAATCCTGGTGTCGTGCTGGCTGTGGACGGGATCGGGCCGTATCACGAGATTGTTGACGGGAAGGTGGTCGATCCCTATCTTGTTATCCCCGAGGAGGAACCCGCGACTGCTGACCGGGCGGACGAGGAAGCATAGGTTGTCGGGCCTGCGTGCTCGTTGTTTTTATGGCCTGCGTGCCGATGTTTGTGATCTTTTTCTTTGGGTCTGCGTGCTCTGTATTTGTACCATTGACTACTGGGCTGGTGCCCGCTTTTGTTTAATATATTTTTCGTGGATTTTCTAAGTGTGCGCTCGTTATTTGCATGTCGTTTATGCTCGTTTTTCGTGTTTGTTTGAATGCTTTTGAATGCCTCTGGTGTGTATGACATTTTCGGTAGTGTTTGGGTGTTAGCTCGACAATTTGTTACCGGTAGTGCAGGGAACTGGCCGGTTTGGCCGGCGATGTAGCCGGGCCGTTTCGGGGGTAGTTCTCCCCGGGGCGTGGACGTCCCATCGCGAGCTGGGTGTCCTGCCTCTTTTGGTACGACAGTGAGGGGTCTCGGTCGAGGTATTCCCTGCCGAGCAAGGCCTTCTGCCCGCGCACATGAGAGGCAGGGCTTGCTTTTCTTTGGTCGCTAGTGGACGCGGAGGTGTGCGGTGGTACCATGTCGCCCCCCCAGTGGTCGGGACGATGGGTCGTCGCGGGCAATGTTTTAACTGTAGTACCGCTTAAGTTTCGCGGCGTTCCATGGTCGAGCTAGTTATTCACCGTGCAGGTTTTCGAGGTAATAGGCCCCGTGCTCCGTTTTGTCCCGGACTCGGTACGGGCCTTCCCAGTTCGCAGCCAGTTTGCCCTCGTGGGAGTCTTTCTGGTTTCTGCGTAGAACTAAGTCGCCTGTTCGAAAATCGCGTTTTATGACTTTGTTGTTATGGCGAAGTGCGACTTGTTGCTTCAGCCGGGCTTCACGGAGGGCTTCCCCTGAGCGGATTTCTTCGAAGATGTCGAGCTCTTCTCGGAGGGAGCCGTCGTTGTCGTCGATGTCCAGGGGAGCTTCCGTTCGTCGGGACGGTTCGCGAATTTCGACCGGTATCACGGCCTCGGTTCCGTACGTGAGGCGAAATGGGGTTTCCCCCGTGGTTGAGTGGGGAGTGGTGCGGTATGCCCAGAGGACGCTGTGGAGTTCTTCGACCCATGCTCGTTTGGCGTCGCCGAGACGTCGTCTGAGTCCTCTGAGTATAACTCTGTTCGCCGACTCCACCTGGCCGTTTGTCTGAGGGTGTTCGACCAAGGCGAAGTGATGTTTGGTGACGAAGTCGCGGAAGTTTTTGTCTGTGAATTGTGTGCCGTTGTCGGTGACGATGGCGAGCGGGACCCCGAATCTGGCGAGGATGTTGCGTTTGTAGAATCGGAGTATGTTGTGGGCGGTGATTTTGGCCAGAGCTTCGGCCTCGATCCACTTGGTGAAGTAATCAACTCCCACGATGAGGTACTTGTTCTGGTATGAACCTAGGGGGAAGGGCCCGAGGATGCCAGCCCCCACCAGGCGAACGGCCACGGAGATGAGAGGGATGTGAGGTCGGTCGAGGGGGCGAGGTGCATGTCCTCGTGTCGTTGACATTTATCACATCGTTTGACGTGTTCCTTCGCGTCGGACTGCATTGATGGCCAGTAGTAGCCTGCGCGTAGGGCCTTGCGTGCTAGGGATCTTCCGCCGAGGTGCTGCGCGTTGATGCCTTCGTGGATTTCTTCTAGAACGGCTGTGCTCTGGGACTTATCTATGCATTTGAGGAGTGGGATTGTGAAGCCTCGGCGGTATAGTCGTCCCTCGAGGAGGACGTACGAGCAGGCCCGTCGTTTCGTCGCGTTGGCCTCTCCAGAGTTGGCCGGAAGGTGGCCGGTGCTGAGATAGGTGTGGAGCGGGGTCATCCAGCAGTCAGCGTCTCCAACGGCGTTGATGTCGAGGGGCGTGGTGGTCGCGCTGGTACTTGGTTGAGACAAGATTTCTTGAATGACCGATTTGTGGCCGCCTCGCTTTTTGGTGCTTGCCAGTTTGGAGAGGATGTCGGCGCGGGTGTTCTGCTCGCGAGGGACGTGCTGAATCTCTGCTGAGTCGAAACCTCTCAGTTTTTCGGTGATGAGTGCGAGGTATCCGGCGAGGGTGTCGTTTTTTGCTTGATATTCGCCTCGGACTTGCGAAGCGACTAGCTAGGAATCCGTGTAGATTCGGATGTCCCTGGCTCCCAGGTCGGATGCCAGGCGAAGGCCGGCGAGAAACGCTTCGTATTCGGCCTGGTTGTTAGTCGTTGGGAAAGCCAATGTGAGGGAGACTTCGATGACCGTACCCTCGTCGTTGTCGAGGACGATGCCGGCGCCGCTTCCCGTGGAGTTGGAGGAGCCATCCACAAAGATGGTCCAGAGGTGGTTCCCGGCGGTAGGGTCGGGTGGTGTGGTCATCTCGGCGACGAAATCGGCCAAAGCTTGAGCCTTAATGGTGTGTCGGCTCTCGTAGGTGATGTCGAACTCGGAGATTTCTAACGACCATTTCAGCATGCGTCCGGCCATGTCGGGGCGGCCGAGTAGCTGGCGGATGGGCTGATCGGTGCGGAGCACGATGGCGTGTGCGAGAAAATAATGTCGGAGTCGGCGTGCCGCTGTCACGAGGGCCAGGGCGACTTTCTCGATCAGCTGGTATCGGACTTCCGGGCCGTGGCGAGCTTTGCTAGTAAAGTAAATGGGCTTTTGTCCCTCCTCGGTTTCGCTTACGAGGACGGCGCTAACGGCTTCGTTGGACACGGCCAGATACAAGTATAGGGTTTCGCCCGTTGCGGGGCGCGTCAGCACTGGTGGTTCAGATAGGACGCGTTTGAGGTGGCAAATGGCTTTCTCACATTCGTCCGTCCATTCGAATTTGGTCTCCTTCCTGAGCAGTTTGAAAAATGGGAGGGCGTGTTGGGCCGACCTCGCGATGAATCGCGAGAGGGAGGCAAGCACGCCGTTGAGGGACTGGATGGCCCTCTTCGTGGTCGGCGTGGTGATATTGGAGAAGGCGTGGCATTTTTCCGGATTGGCTTCGATCCCCCGTTCGGTCAAGTAGTAGCCGAGGAATTTATCGGCGCAGACGCCGAAGGTGCATTTCTCCGGGTTAAAACGCATGCGACATGACCTCGCGGTCTTGAAGACCTTCTGGAGGTGTGCCGCGTGGTCGTCCTCCGCGCCGGATTTGACGATCATGTCTTCCATATATACTTCAAGCATGTCCCCGATTTTGTCGCGGAAGACACGGTTCATCATCCGCTGGTATGTGACCCCGGCGTTTTTGAGGCCGAAGGGCATCACGTTGTAATAGTAATTGCCCGACGCCGTCATGAAGGCCGTGGCTTGTTTATCGTGGTCGGCCATCGGGATCTGGTTGTATCCCGAGTACGCGTCCATGAAGGACAAAAGCTTGAAGCCCGCAAAGTTGTCGACGAGCTTGTCGATATTGGGGAGGGGGTAGGCGTCCTTAGGACATGCCCGGTTGAGGTCAGTGTAGTCAACACACATGCGCCATTTTCCATTATTCTTTTTAACGAGTACAACGTTGGATAGCCAGGTGGAATACCGGGCTTCCGAAATAAAATTTGCCTCTAAGAGGTCTTTTACAGCTTGTTCGGCTGCTGCCGATTTTTCGGGGGACTGGCGACGCCGGCGTTGTACAACGGCCTTTACGGTCGGGTTGATGGACAGCTGGTGGCAGGCGACCTCGGGGTCGAGTCCCGGAATTTCCGCGGCGCTCCAGGCGAAGAGGTCGGCATTCTCACGGAGGCAGGCTTGGAGTTGACGTTTCGCGAGGTCTGGGAGTCCTGCGCCTATCCTCACGGTTCTGCTCGTGTCTTCTCCGAGGGGAATGAGTTCGAATTCTCCGTCCGGGATGGGGCGTGCTGGGTGTGAGGGCTGCCCGTTGACGTCGTTGGTTTTTGTTTCATTGTCGAGCTCGTCGGTGAAGCGACTGTCGAGCTCAACGGATCCGACCAGCTCCGTTGGTTTGTCCTTAGGCGTAGACGCTTTCTTTTTGGTCGATGGAGCGATGGAGTCTAGGCCTTTCAGCGCGGCTTCGAAACATCTTCGGGCGGCTTCGATGTCGCCGTTGAGGGTTACCACGGCTCCCCTTCTTGTGTAGTATTTCATCTTCAGGTGGACGGTGGAGGGTACCGCGGTGAGTTCTGCTATCGTCGTCCTGCCCAGAATGCAGTTATAGAGGGATGGGCATTCGATGACTAAGAAGCGGACGTTGACGTCCCTGGCTGTTTCTTCTTCTCCGAAGGTGACTTTCAATTCCACGTATCTCCCCAAGGTCTCGTCGTCGTCCCGTTGAACCCCTGTAGGTCGGAGCCTACGTAGGGAGAAAGGTTGGATTCGTCGAGCTGGAGAGTCGTGAACAGATGTGAGTACATGATGTCAACCGAGCTCCCGCCGTCGACGAGGAGGCGCTTGACGTCGAAGTTTGCCATTCGGGCACGTATGAGCAAGGGTATGTTGGAATTGGGAGATCCCCCGGGTAGTTCCTCGAGGTAAAATGTGATTGGGTTGGAGCGGCCTCAGAATTTGTCGAGCGTGCTCATTTTGCCGGAGTTGTTCGCGATGAGTTCGTCGAATTTCCTTTTCACAGATCCTATGGATAGACTCCTCGTGGCTCCATCAGAGATGACCATGGCTCTGGGGAAGTATTCCCATCGGCTGGTTGGTCGGATTGGCTCGTCGATTAGGTTGGATTCCTCGGGGATGCCGAATTCTCTGCCCGCGAACCAATCCTCGGGTCGGCTGACGCACAACGCGACCTGGAGCCTGCCGTTGTCCTCTGGAGAGGGAAGTTCCTCGATTTTTTTGGCTTCTGGAGCCTCTGGCCTAGGTGGTTCACCTCCTCGGGTGTATCGCTTCAGGTGCCCGTCTTTGATTAGAATTTCGATCGCATCTTTGAGATGGATGCAGTCTTCTGTCACGTGCCCGCGGGTCCTGTGGAATCGGCAGTATTTTGACTTGTCCACGTTGGGTTTGGGCGGCGTTGGTCGTGGAAAACGGACACCTCCCTGCACGAACTCGGTTTTAGCGCATTCGGCCAGTATGCGTTCACGTGAAGCGACCAAGGCTGTGTACTCTGTGAATCTTCCCGCCGGGCCGCGTGGTTCGCGGGGTTCGCGGGGGCGGTCTTCCCGACGGCGGTCTCCTCCTCGTCGATGGCTCGAAGCTCCATCGTCTCGGTGCCCGCGGGGGGCCTCCCTGTCTCGAGTGTCGCGATTGGAGTTGGCCGCCTGTGTTTCCTTGAATCGGATGTAATGCGCGGCCCTGTCGAGGAAATCTTGGAGGGATGTGGGCCGGTGTATGCCTACGGTCTCGTAGAATTTGGAGTCGTGGCGCAGGCCTTGTTCCATTAAGTAGCGTTTCATTTCGTCGGAAGTTGTCACCTGCACTGCTTCCCGAGTGAACCTTTCGATGTACTTTCGGAGGGGTTCGTCGGGGCCTTGGATGATTGCCCCGAGGACTGCTTCCGTCTTCGGGTGACGTCGGGACGCCGTAAAGTGTTTGGAGAACAGGTCCTTCAAGACCCTCCACGATGTAACTGATTCAGGCTCCAGACTTTTGTACCAGGTCATAACGCCTTTCCTCAGAGTCGTCGGGAAGAGTCTGCACTTGATAGCTCCCCGGACGTTTCGGTAGTCGAGCATAGCCTCGATGTCTTCCAGGTGATCGTCCGGGGCGGAGGTGCCGTCGTATGTCGACAGCGTCGGCGGTTTCTCCATCCCCTGGGGTATGGGGGCAGCCATGATCTCACGGGACAGCGGGGTGCGGTAATCATCCTCGTCGCTGTGCGCCGGGGATCTGCAAGGGGATGAGCCGTTCAAGGTATGTCCCTGGTTTCGGGCTCTCGATCTCCTGCCTGAGTTCTCGACTCGGGGGTCCTCGGTTGGGATCGCCGCGGTGTTCTGGCTCCTCACGCGAACGTGTCTTGCCGGGGATCTGGTGCGTTCTCGCGTCACCTGCAGGCGGTGTCTCTCCAGCCGCGGTCGACGGTTTCTGGGTCGAGGTGAGGGACTCCTCGAACCTCCGTTCTGGTCTTCCCGCTGGGGGTACCTCGGAGGACCGATGCGCTCTAATGCTCCAATTCTAGCATTTTGTTGGAACAACAGCTGGTTCGTCTGGTTGATGGCCGTAAAGAGAGCGGCCACCGTTGGGTCTGCTCCCGCCGGGATGGGAACGAGATGGAATGCTGGCGGGCTCGGGGGTCCGTGATCGGCCTGGAGGGGCCGTTCCGCGGATGATGGTGAAGCAGTTTGCCCGTCCCTTTCGTCGGCTTCCGTCGATCATGCCGTTCCTGTTTGCTTCCCGTTGGTGGCGATGTTGAGCGCAAGGTCGTGCGGAGTGTCGTCGCGGTGTGGACTAGCCATGATCGTGGAGGTTTGGTGAAACTTTTGGTTCCTGCTCGGAGTAACGGGGAAGTTTCCGTCCCCACAGTCGGCGCCACTGATCTGACCTGATCAGGAGGGGATCACGGGCTGGCCACACACTGCTGGGCTGCTACCTGTTCACCAGTGATGAGGAGGAGAGAGGGGGGTGTACCTGCAAGACACTCCGATGCCAAAGTAAGAAATTGGGCAGAGTGAGAGCAAAGTACAGAAAAGGGCAAGATGTGAATTACCTGACCCTCTTGAGGAAGAGGGTATTTATAGAGAGACCCCAGCGCTGGGCCAACGGTCATTTGGGCTGAACTGGATGACCAGGCCCAACCCTAATGACTGCTAGGGCTTACGTGGCGTAGTGAAGACCAGGACGTGGTCTTCACCCTAGTCCAACTGCTCCTAGATCTCCGGAAAGTGGGTTTGACCTGCTCTTTCGGAGGTGGGCAGTTGGCTGATGACGTGTCCCCGCAGAGGGGAGCACGTGGAGAACGTGCGCCGGGCACGTTGTTCTCCCCGCGGAGGGGAGCTCGGGAGGTTCCCGGAAGCAGGTTGTTCTCCCCGCGGAGGGGAGCTCGGGAGGTTCCCGGAAGCAGGTTGTTCTCCCCGCGGAGAGGAGGAACCCCGGCCGTGCTTTGGTGAGCCGGGGATGGTTCTGCTCGTCTGGTGTGGTGGATGGTGAAAGGCTGTTGGGGAGACCGCTTTGTGTTCGGCGGTGTGCCCTGCTCGTCTCGAGGGATGCACGTGCCCGGCGTGCCTGATTCACCTGTTGGGCCGTACATGGTATTGGGCCTGCCGAGGTTGGGCCCATACCGGAACAACTTATATAAGATCTTAAGGATAAAAATGTAAATTATTAGTAAAACTTCTTCTCTCTCCTTCTGAACCAAACACATTTTTAATTAAAATCTCTCCCTTCCCCTCCCCTCCTCTTTTTTGAACTAAACACTTATTTGATTAAAAAAATCTTTCACCTCTCCTTCCTTTCATTAAAATCCCTCTCTTCTCCTCTCTCTCATTTGAACCAAACAGACTCTAAAACAAAAATACTTTTCTTTTAAAAAAAAATCTTTTAAGGGCATGTTTGTTTTAATTTTTAAAAAATGATTTTTTCTTTTTATTTTTTAAAATGGATTTTGTAAAATTATTTTTCAAAAATATTATAAATTTTTTTATATTCATTATTCTAAAAAGAATAATAAAATTTGACATCATACCGTATAAACATTAGTCATTGAAAATTAAAACATAATTAAAACTGCAACTTTTGAAAAAAATTGTATCTCAAAAATAATTTTTATGAAAAGCTATTTAAAATATCTTTAATATTAAGTGGTTTTATAAAATTTTGATATCTAAATTTTTTTTTAATAAAATGATGAAATATCTAAAATACCATTTTAAAAATAACTATTCAAACCAAGTTTTTATTTGAATCTTTTATTAAAAAAAAATTTAAAATTTTTTTTTCCCATAAAATTATATTGCAATATTATAAAATTATTTTAAAAAAAAAAGTCAAATCAAACTGGCCTTAAATTTGGAGAGTTTGGAGGGAAGGGCGAGAAGAAATACAAATTTTGATATTTTTAAAATTATGCGTGTTCTTTTGTATTATTATTTTCTTTAATGTGATTGTTTTGATTGCTTCCATCAATTTATTATAATGGTTTTCCACTTTTAAATTATTTTTAAAATTTTATACTTAATATAAATTATAATCATTGTAACTTTGTTTTTTGTTTTAAATAATTTTTTATGTTTATTTATATTCGTTTTTTTTTCTTTTAATTTTGTTATGTTTTTTTATAATATTTTCTTTTATATCAAATGTTAAAAAAACATTTATTCATTTTTATTTATTTATTTTATTAAATATTTTAAATATTAATATTTAATAATAAGATATTTTATATAGTTGTTTTGTTAGATGATTCATCACGATTTAAAAGTTGTTATAAGTATATTGTTTAATTTGTGTTAAAGTGTTATAATATGAATCAAGTGTGTTCAATTTTTAACGTATGTGGTGAATTTTAAATATGAATCACATATATAAGATCATAAGGATAAAAATGTAAATTATTAATAAAATTTCTCTCCTCCCTTTCTGAACCAAGTAGACCCTAAAGATATAAGACTTTTAACTGCTAACTTTCACATGTATACTTGACATTCCCAAAATTGTTCGTTAAATCTAAATTACCTCATCAAAGTTTTATTATACCTGTATGCGGTGAGAATCGGAGACCAGACTATTACATTAACTTGACTCGCAAAACAAAAAATGTCACCACCGAACTTTAATTTATCCAAAAGAAGGGGAAAAGAGCGAATAAACGCTAAGTATAAAATGCAAGACTAAAGACAGCGCTAAAGACTATGTAATAAGATATCAAAGGTACGGAGGTTGGTTATACTAAGGAAAGATGTTAGCATCATAAGCATATGTAGTATTCAACAAGAACCTCTTGAAATATCTATGTTTTTGCTATGCTTACTTTTGTTTGGGAGAGTTTATTATTTTTGGATGATGATGAGAGTGGAAAATGTTTTTGTTGTTTTTGTAATGTGTCTAAATAAAAGGGGTAGAAAATAAAAAGTAGCTCGCTAGGATCTCGCAATTGTATACATAAATATCCATAATAGGAAGTCAGTGCAATTATAGTTTAGGGAACTACGAGTAAAAAGAGTGAAAAAAGGAAGAGTGTGAAGAGAAAAAGAGTGTGAAAAAGAAAAAAGAGTGTGAAAAAGAAAAAAAATGTGTGAAAAAGAAAAAGAGTGCTTGCAAAGGATTGAAATCTTGTGCCTACATATTCTCAAAAGGAACTTGAGAAATCAGAGCGTTCGTAGTTCGTGGAACTACGGGTTGTTAGGGTTCTAAGAACCATGACAACAAAGGGGATAAACTTGAAAGTAAAACTTATGAGGATTGATTGTAAAGGGGAAGAGATTAATGGCTATCTCTTATGAAAGAATTTGAGTGAAGAGTTTAAAGGTTCTAAAGGGAGGAGACAATAATGGTTGTCTCTATGACAAGGTTGATTGTAAATGTAAAGTCAAAAGTGGCAAAGAGAGAAGAGATTAATAGCTATCTCTATGGTAAGGTTTGAAGGAGGGGTTAAAAAGTTACAAAAGATTAATGGTTATCTCTTGTGAAGGTCAAAGGTTTGTAGATAAAAATTGTCTAAAAGTCATAAGGTTATTAGAGTTTAAGGTATGGTGTATATAAACATTAATGTCAAGAGAAACTTAACAAAATAAAATTTATCAGGCTTCAACAAGTATAACACTAAGAAATAAGTGAATATACAAATATGATAAATCATGGTATCAAGACATGTTCATAACAGACAAGGCATAAGATAAATAGGCATGCTTGACATTATGGAAGCTTATGAAGGAAATACTTGAACATGTTAAAATTTTTACATATTAACAATGTGAACTCATGAACAAGATATCCAAACATGATTGAATCAAGAGTTAAAGGAACCAAACTCAAGTGGAAGTCTTAGTCATGCATCAATATACTTAAAAGGATTAGGAAAGACTAAACCCTAAAGGTACCACTTAAACAAACTGTTTAATCAAAGTTTTTTTTCAAAGAAAAAGGACAATTAAACATGGTATAAGTCATCAACAAGACTTAATCCAAGCATACTATGGTCGCCTAAACACACACGTCCAATTAGATCAAATAAACAATAAAAAAAACACCATTAAAAGGCACTAGTTTTCAACCTAATAAAATGGACAAAATAAATATTATTTTGGGTATTTTTTCACGCATTCGTAAAAATAGAGGGAATAAATGATAAGTGTACAAAAAATCAATAAAAAAATAATGGATTTTGCATATAGAATCAATTAAAAGAAAATGGGAAGAAAACATAAAAATTAAGTGTTAAAAAGTAAGGATATGTCTCCTACAAGGCTTGAACCTGCGCCCTTATGCCCGCAGGCCCAAAACATTGGCCACCAGGCCATGCACTGCATGGTGCTAAATAATGTGCGCGTGCAATAATATAGAAAGCTTCCAAGTGAAAAATTGTAAAAAAAAATAAAACAACAAAATTCTGGGGCGAGGGGGATTCGAAGACAAGGATGAGTTGTCATGTCTTGAACACTGGCTTTAGGAAGTAGCCTTGCTGAAGTTGAATGAAGCTTTACTTCTTATGCTCTGGTAAAGGATTATCCTTAACATTAGGATTACTACCATGAAAGGTGCGGATTTCGTCGCTGATCAACTCTTGTACCCTAGCCTTCAATGTATAATAACTTTCCAAGTTATGACCTGCCTCACCTTGATGGAATTTACAATGAAGATCAGCCCTGTAGCCGGATGGAAGAGGATTTGGAGGAGGAGGTAGAGTCCTTATGGTAATCATACCTTTCTGAATCAAACCTGGGTACAGTTCAGCGTATGTTATGGAAATATGATCAAATTGGTTCCTATTACGGTATGTTTTTGTCCCACAACTGGGTGTTGAGAAGTTTGAGCTGGTTGAACAACAATCAAATGAGTGACAACAACAATATAAGCTCGATTAGAATGTTGAGGTATGTGATGAAGTCTTCTGTCCTCAGCCAAAACAACATTGATCTGATCTTTCCTCTTCTTTTGGAAATTCCCATAGGGTTTCTTTGCAGCGTTGGAAGATTCGACAACTTTAGATACCTTCCCACTCTTGATGCCTTCTTCAAGTCTTTGGCCAATGGTAACCAAATATGTGAAGCATGATAAGACACTGCCAATCATCTTTTCCCAAAAGAAGGAAGACAATGTGTCCATAAATATTCCAGTAAGTTCCTTCTCTGCTAGAGGATGTTCAGCTTGAGAAGCTAACTCTCTCCATTGTTGAGGATACTTTTCGAAAGATTATCTCTTATTCTGAGTCATGCTCTAGAGTTGACGAAGGTATGGAGTCATGTCAAGGTTGTACTTGTACTACTTCATGAAAGCATTAGCAAGATCTTGAAAGCAATGGATGTTGTTTTGTTCAAGGCTCATGTACCATTTGAGCGAAGCTCTACTCCGACTGTTGTGAAAAAAATGGATGAACAACTTTTGGTTTATTGGTGTATGCAGCCATTTTCCTGAAGTACATAACCAAATGGGCCTTTGGATATGAGTGACATTTGTATTTTACAAACTCATGAGTCTTGAATTTGGAAGGTATGATAAGGTTAGACACAAGACACATATTGTCTGCATCAATACTAAAGAAGTAATTTCCTTCCAAAGTTATAAGTCTCTTCTCCAAGGTTTGATATTGTACGTTGACATCCTCAGGTTTAACATCCTCATTATCCTCATTTTGAGCATTAACAACACTGTACTCAAAGATAGGATTTTCATAGGGAGTTCTAGCAGTAAGTACCACAGGTCTGGATTCTGAGAAGATATGAGCTTGAAACCCTGGTTCAGAAGCTTGACCAATCAAAGAGGTAGTGACATGAAGTGGAGAAAAGTTGTGAGGAAAACCAAACTCAGGCCATGTAGAAGGTGGCATATGGGTAGGTTGAGGATCAACAACAACACTTACAATCTCTTGGATATTACTGATGCACCGACTACTCGGAAATTAATAATATTCTCAAGAGAAACTCGTCTGAATGTAGTATCACGCATCACCTACCTCAGGTCTACACCTAGATAATCATCACACTACATCTTAAAAGGCAAAGACGGGGTAAGTAGGATACTAAGGTCCTCAGCTTCTCAGACTCCCAGGTCGGAAAAAGTAATGCAATTACGACTACTCGTAACAAAATCAGTAATCCTAAAGGGGCCTCCACTGAGCGTGGTTGTATCATATGTTAATCATGCGTAGGATTACTCTAGATATGTAACTTTTGATTATACCAACATCCTATCTTAATGTAGACTCAAGTCTGGGTTATAACTTATCTCACCACTCAAGAAACAACCAAGATTCCAAGCAAATATAAGCAAATAATAATAGAAAAACATAGATAAACAAGTTAGGTTTAACCCTCTTGGTGGTATTCCCCAGCATAGTCGCCATTTCGATACGCGGTGAGAATCAGAGACCAATTTATTACATTAACTTGACTTGAAAAACAAAAGATGTCACCACAAACTTTAATTTATCCAAGGGAAGGGGAAAAGAACGAATAAACCCTAAGCAAAAAATGAAAGACTAAAGACGAGGCTAAAGACTATGCAAATAAGAGATCAAAGGTACGAGGATTAGTTATACTAAGGGAAGGTTTTAGCATCCTAAGCATCTGTAGTACTCTATAGAAACCTCTTGAAATATCTATTTTTTGTTATAAATTGTTTATTATTGTTTGGGAGAGTTTATTATTTTAGGGTGATGATGAGAGTGGAAAATGTTTTTGTTGTTTTTGTAATGTGTCTAAATAAAAAGGGTAGAAAATAAAAGGTAGCTCGCTAGGATCTCGCAATTCTATGCCTACATATCATTAATAGGAAGTCAGAGTAATTGTATTTCAGGGAACTACGGGTAAAACGAGTGAAAAAGGGAAGAGTGTGAAAAAGAAAAAATAGTGTGAAAAAGAAAAAGAGTGTGAAAAAGAAAAAAAAAGTGTGAAAAAGAAAAAGATTGCTCGCCAAGGATTGGGACCTTGTACCTACGCATTCTCAAAAGGAACTTGAGAAATCACAGTGTTCGTAGTTCATGGAACTACAGGTTGTTAGGGTTCTAAGAACCATGACAACAAAGGGGAAAAGCTTGAAAGAAAAACTTATGAGGATTGATTGTAAAGGTGAAGAGATTAATGGCTATCACTTATGAGAGGATTTGAGTGAAGAGTTTAAAGGTTGTAAAGGGAAGAGAGATTAATGGTTATCTCTATGACAATGTTGATTGTAGATGTAATGCCAAAGGTGGCAAAGAGAGAAGAGATTGATAGCTATATCTATGGCAAGGTTTGAAGGAAGGGTTAAAAAGTTACAAAAGATTAATGGCTATCTCTTGGGAAGGTTAAAGGTTTGTAGATAAAAATGGTTTAAAATTCCTAAGGTTGAATTAGGATTTAGGGTATGGTGTATATAAACATTAATGTAAAGAGAAACTTAACAAAAATTTTTTTTATCAGCCTTCAACAAGTATAACACCAAGAAAGAAGTGAGTATACAAATATGATTAAGCATGATATCAAGACATGTTCATAACAGACAAGGCATAAGATAAATAGGCATGTTTAACATTATGGAAGCTTATGAAGGAAATACTTGGACATGTTTATAATTTCACATGTTAACAAAGTGAACTCATGAACAAGATATCCAAACATGGTTGAATAAAGAGTTAAAGGAACCAAACTCAAGTGGAAGTCCTAGTCATGCATCAAGATACTTAAAAGGATTAGAAAAGACTAAACCCTAACAGTACCACTTAAACAAACAATTTAATTAAAGTTTTTTTTCAAAGAAAAAGGACAACTAAACATGGTATAAGTCATCAACAAGACTTAATCCAATCACACTATGGTCACCTAAACACATACGTCCAATTAGATCAAATAAACATTCAAAAGAACACCATTAAAATACTTAAAAAACACAAAAAAGGCACTAGTTTTCGACCTAATAAAATGGACAAAATAAATATTATTTTGGGTATTTTTTCACATATTCATAAAAATAGAGGGGATAAATGATAAGTGTGCAAAAAATCAATCAAAAATAATGAATTTTGCATATAGAATCAATTAAAAGAAAATGGGAAGAAAACATAAAAATTAAGTGTTAAAAAATAAGGATATGTCTCCTACAAGGCTTGAACCTGCGCCCTTATGCCTGCAGGCCCAAAACATTGGACACCAGGCCATGCACTGCATGGTGCTCAATAACACGCGCATGCAATAATATAGAAATATTCCAAGTGAAAAATTGTAAAAAAATAAAACAACAAAAGTCTGGGGCGAGGGGGATTTTAAGACAAAGATGAGTTGTCATGTCTTGAACGCTGACTTTAGGAAGTAGCCTTGCTGAAGTTTAATGAAACTTCACTTCTTATGCTCTGGCAGAGGGTTATCCTTAACATTAGGATTACTACCATGAAAGGTGAGCATTTTATCTTTGATCATCTCTTGCACTCTATCCTTTAATGCATAGCAGCTTTCCAAGTTATGACCTGTCTCACCTTTGTGGAGTTTACAATGAAGATTAGCCATGTAACCAGCTGGAAGAGGATTTGGAGGAGGAGGCAGAGTCCTTGTGACATAACCAAATGGGCCTTTGGACAGGAGTGACCTTTGTGTTTTACAAATTCAGGAGTCTTGAATTTGGCAGGTATGATAAGGTTAGACACAAGACACATATTGTCTGCATCAATACTAAAGAAGTAATTTCCTTCCAAAGTTATAAGTCTCTTCTCCAAGGTTTGATATTGTTCTTTGACATCCTCAGGTTTAACATCCTCATTATCCTCATTTTGAGCACTAGTGGCACTCTACTCAAAGATAGGATTCTCATAGGGAGTTCTAGCAGTAAGTACCACATGCCTGGATTCTGAGAAGACAGGAGCTTGAAACCCTGGTCCAGAAGCTTTACCAATCCAAGTGGTAGTTACATGAAGTGGAAATAGTTGTAAGGAAAACCAAACTCAGGCCATGTAGAAGGTGGCATCTGGGTAGGTTGAAGATCAACAACAACACTTGCAATCTCTTGGATATTACTGATGCATCGACTACTCGAGAATCAATAATATTCTTAAGAGAAATTTGTCTGAGTGTAGTATCACGCATCAACTACCTCAGGTCTACACCTAGATAATCATCACACTACATTCTAAAAGGCAAATATGGGGTAAGTGGGACTCTAAGGTCCTCAGCTTCTCAGACTCCCAGGTCAAAAAAAGTAATACAATTACGACTACTCGTAACGACATCAGTAATCCTAACGAGGCCTTCACTGAGCGTGGTTGTATTATATATTAATCATGCATAGTATTACTCTAGATATGTAACTTTTGATTATACCAAAATCCTATCTTAATGTACACTCAAGTTTGGGTTAGGACTTATCTCACCACTCTTGATATGAAAAAGAAAAAGAGTGCTCGCCAAGGATTGGGACCTTGTGCCTACGTATTATCAAAAGGAACTTGAGAAATTAGATCGTTCATAGTTCATGGAACTACATGTTATTAGGGTTCTAAGAACCATGACAACAAAGGGGAAAAGCTTGAAAGTAAAATTTATGAGGATTGATTGTAAAGGTTAAGAGATTAATGGCTATCTCTTATGAGAAGATTTGAATGAAGAGTTTAAAGGTTGTAAAGGGAGGAGAGATTAAAGGTTATCTCTATGACAATGTTGGTTTTAAATGTAAATCCAAAGGTGGCAAAGAGAGAAGATATTGATAGATATATCTATGGCAAGGTTTGAAGGAAGGGCTAAAAAGTTACAAAATATTAATGGCTATCTCTTGGGAAGTTAAAGGTTTATAGATAAAAATGGTTTAAAAGTCATAAGGTTGAATTAGGGTTTAGAGTGTGGTGTATATAAACATTAATGTCAAGAGAAACTTAACAATTTTTTTTATCAGGCTTTAATAAGTATAACACCAAGAAAGAAGTGAGTATACAAATGTGATTAAGCATGGTATCAAGACATGTTCATAACAGACAAGGCATAGGATAATTAAGCACGATTGACATTGTGGAAGCTTATGAAGGAAATACTCGAACATGTTTATATTTTCACATATTAATAAAGTGAACTCATGAACAAGATATCTAAACATGGTTGAATCAAGAGCTAAGTGAACCAAATTCAAGTGGAAGTCCTAGTCATGTATCAAGATACTTCAAAGGATTAGGCAAGACTATACCCTAAAGGTACCACTTAATAAAATTGTTTAATTACAACTTTTTTTTAAAGAAAAAGGACAACTAAACATGGTATAAGTCATCAACAAGACTTAATCCAAGCATACGATTGTCACCTAAACACATACGTCTAATTAGATCAAAGAAACAATAAAAAAACACCATTAAAAGGCTTGAAAAACACACAAAGGCACTAGTTTTCAACCTAATAAAATGGACATAATAAATATTATTTTGGGTATTTTTTCATGCATTCATAAAAATAGAGGGGATAAATGATAAGTGTGCAAAAAATTAATTAAAAAATAATGAATTTTGCATATAGAATCAATTAAAATAAAATGGGAAGAAAACATAAAAATTAAGTGTTAAAAAACAAGGTTATGTCTCCCACAATGCTTAAACCTGTACCTTTATGCCTGCAGGCCCAAAACATTTGTCACCAGGCCATACACTGCATGGTGCTCAACAAGACGTGTATGAAATAATATAGAAAGCTTCCAAGTGAAAAATTGTTAAAAATAAAACAACAAAAGTCTGGGGCGAGGGAGATTCGAACACAAGGATGAGTTCTCCTGTCTTTAACACTGGCTTTAGGAAGTAGTCTTGCTGAAGTTGAATGTGTTGGTGAGAACCGGATATCAAATTATTGGATTAACTTGAATCTTAATTCATTATTCACCACCGGTCTTTTATTTGTCCAAGGGAAGGGAAAAATATCAAATTACCCAAATGTATGCAATGCAAATGCAAAGCTAGAGAGTCTAAGGTTCGGGGGTTGGTTATAACTAAGGAAGGTGTTAGCATCCTAAGCGTCTGTAGTACTCTACAGGAACCTCTTGTTTTATGGTGCTATTGTTGTTTGCTAAAGGGTGAAAGAGACCTGAGGGTTTATTTCTAAGTATACTCGCCAAAAAATCGCATCTTGTGCCTACGTATCTTGACAAGAATGGAATCAGAGTATTCGTAGTTCCCCTAAAGGGATGAGTGTCACACCCTAATTTTTGACCTTAAGATCCCACCCCCTTGCTTTTATTTATTTATTTATTTATTGCATGTTATCTCTTACTCTTGTGTACGACTAACGAGTGCATGCAGGTACGTGGACTCCAAGTGCATATTCCTCCTAGTCAAGCTTTTCTAACTCAAAGATCCTAAGATTCCTTAAAGGTTTCCTCGAAGAGAACTAGGAGATTCCCCGTCCTTTAGTGATGAGTTTTGGCCATGTGAGATCCGGTTAGAGTTTCTTCGACTGTTGTAAGCTTCGATGGTTCTTGTTGACCAAAGCGTCATCCCTCAAAGCATGTTACTTTTGATTAAGCCGAAAGAATGAGATGTGCAAGTTACCTCTTTCTAGCCTTAAAGATAAGTTTAAATTTCGTTGTTGGAAACCTATGAATCATGTATATCAGATTAAGAGTATTAAATCAAGGGTGGACAAGATACTTTCACATGGATGTCATCAATTCTAAATGCAAGATTTTGTAAGCCGATTGATTCATTTCAAAAGCTTTTAAGATGTCAAGTGGGAGATTTGTTTGGTTTATATATAAGAGTTTTGAGTTACAAGTCAAGTCCAATATAAACTCAGATAGTTCTTTTACAAGGCCCCATTCTCGAACTTCAAGGATGCAAGAAAGAGATTTAATATTCAAGCTCCTCCCATTTTGATTTTCAGATCATCTTTTAAAAAAAAGAGATATATGAGATTACTCAGTTGCAAAATTGTGATTCAATACGTGCATAGGCTTCCAAATTCATAACCTACTCAACAATAGTTTTGCAACTTACAGTGGACTTTCCTCTTCTATTCTATGTACATATTGGATATGATGTAACAACCGCATCAAGAGATATTTGCTATTATGAGATACCAACTCAAGATTTTTTTTTCCAAATTATTTACAACTATACTAGTATTTGTGATACAAGGGATTGCAATTTTTAAAAACTTTAGAAAGCTACAAGGCATACAAGTCGGATAATAACAAAAACGTCAGAAATCAGGTCATTTACAGCTTGACTACAACTATGTGTGTCTCCCCCACAACAAGACAAGTTCAGCTTCTTGGATGAAAACGTGATAGCGCCTCGGCACCAACCAGCTCAAAGTTATATCTCATTCCGTCAACTTCGTCGCAACTTACGACACCAACCACTCATGACCTGCTCAGAACAAAATCAGGAAAGTAAACATCAAAATAAATTTAACGCATCATCCCGCAGACTCAAGACCATTAAAGATGGAATATCCCATTAGGTCTAACAATACCTGAAATTGACCATGGGAACTTTTGTCCACGAGAATTGCAGGAAGTGACTGTAACATCAAAAAGTAGTAGCAGAAGAAGGAGGGTGTCAATCACCTTTGAGAAGGACATCCAAACAAATTATACGACGACATATACGGGCGAAATGAGATTGGGTTACCGGCAACGTCAGGCTTTCATAATAAAGTCATCTCCAGCACACCTAACTGTCATCAAACCAATGAATCCCAGCTCAGGCCACGAAGCTCCCTCACGTCCAAGCTTTTTTTCCTGAAGCAACAAATCCATCTTTTCCTGCATTAGAGCAACTGCAGTTTGTAATCACAAGCAGCAATAGCGATTCAAGAAAGAGAGACACAAGGCAACGAACACATATTTCCTGCAACAAATTGTAAATATTAGCATGCCGCAATCGGGTTGTAAATTTAGACCGGAAGCATTCACAATGAACAGACCAAACAACTCACTAACAAACTCACAGTCCTACAACTAATGTTGAAGATATTTCTAAAGATTTGTACCGGCGCAACTCTATTTAAACACCCAGGTTCGGTTATGGCAGCGAAAGTCCAGCAGGCCTGCATCAAACGATTCGAGCGTGAGCGTCAAAACTGTCAAGTAATTATTAAATCAATATTCTGAAAGAGAACCCACCGTCAGAACTGTCGCCAGGTTGACAGATTTTGGTATGTGAATTTATTTGCATCCAACTCTTCAAAGGTCCCCGACGATTTCGGCGGCTACCGTGTTGGTTTGAGCTTGTTGGCGTTTTTTTTGCTCCTGCAAAAGTTGAGTCAGATTTCAAGTCATATACATAATCCCAGATGACAGTCATAGTAATTCAGAAGTTATGTGCAAATCGAAAACGAAAATCATACTTCCCAGTATTAACCTCCCAACACAACCGGACAATTTTTTTCTTCAGAAAGGGAAAGCCCCCAAAGAAATTCAATTCGAATCAAAGCAGATTTGAACAGGTTCGAACACAATCAGACGAAAATGGAAACTTGCTTAACAGAGATACCAGTGTTACTATTACCTTCCAAAACAGTCCAAACATGCTCTGCCGGAATTGGAAACCTCATTATTATCCTTCAATTCACATTTGTTCCTTGTAACCCTATATAAGACATCATCAGAAAGACAGGAAGGGAGGAAAAGAAAAAAGATTCAACAGTAATCACAAATCCGCAGAAAAACCCAATACAAATTCTCTAATCAAAACCTAAGCGAAAATCGTGAGAAGACTTATCTCAGGAGAAACCCCACCGCCGACGAAGTCATTATCGTTGTATCATAACCACCAGCCGTGAATCGCTTTCCATCCGCCTTTAACCACCACGCGACGAAGAAGCTATCGATTTGTGAAAGGTTATTTTCGCTAACATAAATCTTTTTTTCGTTGTTTGATTGATGCAGGGGATCATGATGAAGGGAGAAGAAAGAGACGGAGATCGTGATGGAAGGCGAACGATGAAGGAAGAAAGGAGAAGAAAACAACGGAAGAAGAGAATGGAGAGGGGAGAGAGAGTCGAGCGACGAGGAGGGAGGGGAATTTGGGGCTTTAGGGTTTCAATTTTTGTTTGTTTTTGTTTGTATGTTGTAATCATATACCTGCACACCCACACACACTATCACGTACCATCACGCACGTGGCCCTTAGATCTCCAACGGATCTAATCCACCAATCCCCAGCGCAACCCTACGGCGTACCCTCTACCATGCGTCCACACGATCTGTCGCCCCCTAATTATCATTTATTTAATTAACCTAATCAAACTTTTTTTCTTCTTAATATTAATTAACCTGCTTAATATTTTATTTAACCAATTTAATAATCCACCATTTCATTAATCCTTTTATTTATTTTAACCAAATAACCTTTTTTAAAACTAAATATTCATTTATTCATAAATTAACCTTCTTTATTAAGTAGGTTTTTTTTAATTAATACATTTTGTTTATTATTTATTTGAGTACTAAAAAGGGGTATATATTTCGTAATTCCAATCACTTACGTTTATTAATAATAATAAATAAAATAAATGAAACCTTTTTATTTAATATTAAAACCTTTTTTATAATTTAATTAACCCAATTCATTTGATAAATCAATGAGAGCCCTCTTATCCATTTAATTAAAAAAAACTATCTATTCCTTAATCTTTAATTTCATTAAAAAAAATTAATATAACTTTTCTTCAAAATCATCCTCTCATAAATTAATTTAACCTTTTTCCTAAATTTAATATAATCTAATGATCAAATTAACTTTTCTTAAAATCAATCTCTCCCTAAAACCAGTTCAACCTTCAACCGTGCACGCTTCCGTCTCCGCTCTGATCCATTCACATATGCACAATTCACACACTTGTCTTAGCGCTTTCATGCGTTTGTGTATGCTTTTACTTTATCCGCAATTTATCTTTATCGTCATTTTATTTTATCGTATTGCATAAGTGTCCAAAGGAAGAATCTGCGCGTGACGTAAAACTTGCGCGTATGCATCTCATTTGCATCATATCCCACTTGATCCTTGATCCCATTCAAGTTGATCTTTTAAGATAGATCTCACCCCATAAGGAAGACCTTTTTCTTTTATCTTTACAACTTAGATAAAAACAATTCAACAACTCAATTCAAACTATTCAAACCATTAGAAAATAAGACGTGAGTCATCTTGACCATCAAGATATAAATCTCCTGCCCCACAACAATACAATCAATATATAGGGACTTTTCCGCCTTGAGGGAGATAGTGGCGTACTCGTCGATAATTCTGAGTGCTTGAGCCCTTCTTTCAAGACGATGCAAAGACTATTTTCCTACAAGTTGTGGTGGCTAAGTCAAGTCATCTCCTTCAAGATGACAACTCGTCTTTTCTCCTAGACCCAATCAATCAACTACCCTAATCCCTTAGGAACTTTGACCACAATCAAAGATCTCCTTAAACCCTTTAGGGGAACTACAAATACTTTGATTCTATTCCCGTCAGGATATGTAGGCACAAGATGCAACGTCTTGGCGAGTATACTTAGAAATAAACCACTAGGTCTTTTATCCCTTAAGCATATAACCCTTAGCAATAAACAACATTAAAACAAGAGGTTCCTGTAGAGTACTACAGAAACTTAGGATGCTAGCATCTTCCCTAAGTTTAACCAACCCCCAAACCTTTAACTCTCTAGCTTTTGCATTTGCATTATGGGTAATTCGATCTTTTCCCTTCCTTTGAACAAATTAAAGACCGGTTGTAATAAATTTAGATTCAAGCTAATCAATATCTTGGTATCCAATTTCACCGCGACAATGAGGAACTTCTTGACTGCGGTCAAAGTTCCAGGAAGAGAAGGTTTGTTGATTGATTCTAAGAGAAAAGACGATTCATCATATTAAGAGAGAATACTCGACTTAACCACCGCAACTTGTAGGAGATGGTCTTTATGTCACATTAAGAGAAAGGCTCAAAACTCAAATTTCATCGACGAGTATGCCACATAACTCTCTCAAGCGGAAAAGATTTTGCATCTCTCTATTGCATTATGGGGTAGGAGAACTATATCTCGACTACGTAGATGAATCACGTCTAATTCTCTAATGGGGAGAATAAGATTGAATTGTATTATAGGTGTGTCTAAGTTGAAAGAGATACCAAGGAAGTCTATCTTATCTTAAGGTATAAGGATCTAAGCTGATCAACTTGAAAAGTCAAAGATCGAGCGGGGGAAATGATGCAAATGAGATGCATTGTATACAAATTATGAATTCATATACAGGTTCTTCCCTTGGACGTGTGCATACGTAATTATGAGTGTACAATGAGTAGACATCAAAACCTCAAACATCAAGATTGTGGATAGATAACAGTGTGTATGCAAAACATACATCTAGATAGGTAATAAAGGGGTCAAGATCAGATACCATCTTCAAGCTAGGGAAACGAGCTACAATTCCAAGTCCTAAACCAAAGGGCTACTTGGACTGAATTAAATAAAGAAAATAATCCTCTTGAAGTTTTTACTATTTACAGATGAATTGAATAAACAAATATGATCATAACATATAAGATTACTAATTAAAAGAAAATATTTTCAATTAACAAATATTATAGATTAAATAGGCGATAGCAATGGAATAATATTAATAATATAATGTCAAGGTAATTAACCAAATATTAAATCCAAAATCAAAACTAAAAAAAAGTTTAATAAAAAAATTAATTGGAAATCTAAACAAAATTATGGGTGCAACATGATTAGGGAGTTTAAGATCATGGAGTCATTTGGGCTTATGAGCCCATCTTCCTAAAAAAAAGGGTGTCCTCAAGGAATTGAAGATTTCTTTTTAAAAGAAAAAAACACGGGCCAAATGGCCCATCAAAAAACTGGATGGGTCAAGAAGCCCAATGATCTAGTGATAAAGGGAAACCAAAACGCCAACAGCAAATTGTAAGGAAGTTTTACCCCATACCCCTACACTTATACCTATACCCCTACATTAAAAAATTTTGGACCAAAATATCCTCGTATAAAAATTTATTATTTTTTAATTTTTTTTATATTTTTTTATTTGTTTACCGGAAGACTTTTTGGAAGTCTTCCAGTTCACATTTTTTTAGTATGTTTACCGGAAGACTTTTTGGAAGTCTTCCGGTACATATTTTTTTCGTTTGTTTATCGGAAGACTTTTTGGAAGTCTTCCGGTTCATGTTTTTTTTTTAATTTGTAATTAATATTTAATATTTATTAATTTTATATAAAGACCAATTTAGTAAATTTTTGAATATTATACTTAAAATATAAAAATTCCATAAATAGAGAATCATTTTCAGAATATTTTCTATTTACTATAATTGTTAGAATACTAGGATTAAAATCATTTATTTTAAATGATCATAATAGTAGAATTTTCTCAAATATCTTATTAATCTTAAACATTAATAAATAAAATAAATTTAAATATAAGATATAAGTTTACATTATTCAATATATTTAATCAAATGAAAACATATGTGATAAATAAATAATGTATTTTAACTTAAAATGATCACAATAAGTTAACTTGCAAAATAATATAAGTAATAAATTAATAATGTATTTTATTTAAAATAATCACAATAATAAAATATGCAAATAATGTGTTTTATTTATAGGACTGATATAGTTTTATTGATTATTTAATTTTGAATACTACTATGAATATAGTATTTAATCTATACTTTAGAACTCACATAATTATAAATATAAAAAATATTGTTTTATTACCCATATTTTTATTTAATTAAAAAAAATAAGAATATAAATTTATTATTTGTTTTTCATTTTTGTTTGATCTTTTTAATTATTTCACTTTATTTAATATTTTTAATAAAATAAATAATATATTTTATTTAAAGTAAGCACAATATAGAATATGCAAAAAAATTATAAATAAAAAAAAGATCAAACGAAAATGAAAAACAAATAATAAACTTATATTCTTATTTTTTTTAATTAAATAAAAATATGGGTAATAAAACAATATTTTTTATATTTATAATTATGTGAGTTCTAAAGTATAGATTAAATACTATATTCATAGTAGTATTTAAAATTAAATAATCAATAAAACTATATCAGTCCTATAAATAAAACACATTATTTGCGTATTCTATTATTGTGATTATTTTAAATAAAATACATTATTAATTTATTACTTATATTATTTTGCAAGTTAACTTATTGTGATCATTTTAAGTTAAAATACATTATTTATTTATCACATATGTTTTCATTTGATTAAATATATTGAATAATGTAAACTTATATCCTATATTTAAATTTATTTTATTTATTAATGTTTAAGATTAATAAGATATTTGAGAAAATTTTACTATTATGATCATTTAAAATAAATGATTTTAATCTCATTGTATTCTAATAATTATAGCAAATAGAAAATATTCTGAAAATAATTCTCTATTTATAGAATTTTTATATTTTAAGTATAATATTCAAAAATTCACTAAATTGGTCTTTATATAAAGTTAATAAATCTTAAATATTAATTACAAATTAAAAAAAAAAAATGAACCGGAAGACTTCCAAAAAGTCTTCCGGTAAACAAACGAAAAAATATGAACCGGAAGACTTCCAAAAAGTCTTCCGGTGAACATACGAAAAAAAATGTGAACCGAAAGACTTCCAAAAAGTCTTTCGGTAAACAAATAAAAAAATATAAAAAAATTAAAAAATAATAAATTTTTATACGAGGATATTTTGGTCCAAAATTTTTTAATGTAGGGGTATAGGTACAAGTGTAGGGGTATGAGGTAAAACTTCCAAATTGTAAAATCAAAAGCTTCTTCACATTTAGAAAGGGGACCGAAAATGGGAGAAGAGAAAAAAATGAAGTCTGAAGTGGAGTAAACGACTCACTATCATCGGCATCACGCGTACAAGCCTGTCGTGTCCTCGTTTCATGATCTCACATACTCCTCCCGTCTTGCCGTTGATCGTGTTTTATAGAAAAGCCTCAAGATGGGTTACCTTTGGTGCTCATGTTCAGTTGTTCTAAAGATGATAGATGGAGGGAATGCGAGGTTTTCAGAGGAGGTCACGATCAAAGTCTTATGTTGAAGTTCATTGGAAGTTTAAGATCATGGAGTCATTTGGGCTTATGAGCCCATCTTCCTAAAAAAAAGGGTGTTCTCAAGGAATTGAAGATTTCTTTTTAAAAGAAAAAAACACATTCAGAATTTTTTTGAAAAATGATTCAAGACGAGGTACCGTCTCCATGCTAATTTCTCCCTTTTTGTGTGTGTATGGCCCCTATGGTTTCTCTTCTTTTTTCCTCTGTGAAATTCTTCCTTTTAAATAGGTTTTGAAAGTTGAAACATTGATTCCTAAACTTAAATGTGTGTTATTATGTCGGTATCCGCTTTTGGAAAAATGGACTAAACTTGTCTGGATTGTGCTTTGGTTATGTTTGAGACATGCTCCTCGTGGTAATGATATTGTTTCCATTCTTATTCCATTCTGCCAAAATGTGTTTTTATGAGGAATCTCGGTTTGAAATCTCCTTCTTTTTCCTCTTCAATGTTTTTAAATAGTGTGTAGGAACTTTCCCTTTTGAACATGTTTGGTGTTTTTGGAAAAAAGCTCATGATGTTATTCCCCTGTTTTATGATTTATGGGGATTTAATAAAGATTGTGATATGTGTTCGATTCATTGATGATGATGACACTTTCGATTACACCTTGTCTTCATAGAAACACAAGTTTAGATGGTCCAGTTATTGCAGGGAAATTACCGTTCAGCCTACAATTTCTGAGGCAGAAGGTGGCGAGAATAATCAAAGCAGTAGCTCTTAAAAAAAAAGCCTGGCTACCACGGGAAATACCAAGGGAGGTCAAGAGAAAGTACAACAAGACATGGATGATGTTTATCCCAATTATTATATGCCAAAGTTAATACCCAAGCATGTACCAGGAATATGTAATTCATCTGCTAAATGTTTTCCTTATGTCTTTCTCTTTTGGGAATTGGGTTCTTAGAAAGTAAACTTAGGCACTTGGGTCGAATTATCACTAGCAACTTGATGAAATGTACAATTTGTATCTTCAATTATCCCTTTTTATTTTAATTCTTTGGAATGATGAGAATTTTCACACAAAGAACTTGATCCTTCTTGGGGCTTAAACTTAATGCTTCCTTGTAAACTCCTTAGCATTAGAACTTGTAACCACCTTTGTATCTTGTGAAACTAATTGTATTGGTCTTGGAATAACATGAGTCTTGTATCCTTGAGCCCTTTGGTTTGAAATCTTGAATGGATTCTTAAAGAGATTTCTCTTATTAATTTAGGGATTAGGTGGCTTCGGTTTGCAAAGGCTTTGTAGACTTAGTTATTTTTGAATAGATTTTGTTTGTAAGGTTCAATGATGATAGAGTGAAAGAAGTAATGTGCCATGGTATAACTTTTGATTCGGCATGGGTGAAGAAAGTTTTCATGACTTTAAATTTATCTTTCTACGGTTTTGTGAGTTAAGTCCTGTGTACGGAGGGAAATCCAGAGTTTTGTAATGAGCATGTAAATAATCACTTTACATTTGTATTTTTTAATAGAATTATTCTTCTTTCTTCACAATGAATCATGAACTAGCGAACTTCCTTTTGAATCACTCCTCAAATTTGAAAGTGGGAAAAATATTGTAACTTGAAACTTGAACTCACTTTGGAAACTCTTAAATCCCAAGGCAGCTTGGATTTACAATCCACTAGAAAACAAAATGATGGAAATCGGAAACCTTATAACTAGGTCTTCTAATTCTAGCATACTCATCAACTCTAGTCAACCAATTTGAACCATTCGAAATCAAAACATTGTGAACCCAGTTGGGGGCCATATCGAATCCTTAGACCGAAATCTCACTACTTTGACACCTTAATCTCAAATAACTTCACAACCTCATCCTCTGCACCGTGATCTAATTTTAAGTATCCTCAGTCTTGACGTAATGAGACATAGCTAAGAAGTCCATCCAAAGTATCTTCAAAAAAGCTGGTCCAAGAATGAAGAAAGAAGAAAAAAACTGGAAGTGGAGCCTTTATTAAGTGGAGACATTAAGAAGACCTTAGGTCAAAATCCACTTATTGAAAATGGGTGTTATCTCCATTTGAACTTACTACACCTGCGTAAAACCAGTTAGTCGTAATAAACATACACACAAGTATGCAAGGTGATGCACAAAGAAATGAGATCTTAGGGTCGAAAATTAGGGTGTGACAGATGCCCCTATTTAAGTTTCTTCTATCCAGATATACGGAGATTGAAACCTCTGTCTCGACGTGATAGGAGAGACTTAAATACAAACATTGCACAAATTTTTTGCCCTAAGATGCCACCAGATGCATATGATATGTGATGATATGAAATGCAAGACACATGATCCTATGGGGGATGATGCCACCGGGGAAAACTACACAGGAGACACCGGGACACAACTAAGGAAAGGAAGAACTTATCAAAGAAGATTTATCAAGACAGGGCTCTACGAGGAAAAGATCCAACTCCATCGGGGATAGATTGTCGATTGATAATCACAGTGTATCTTATTGTGAAGAACTTGGCGACAAATTCCACTTGAAGAACCTACTGTCGAGGTCAATTATAGTGATCAGCTGGAGGAGTCTACTGTCGAAACTTATAACCTCATCTGAAAATATCCTTTGAAAAGGTGTCCACTTCTAAAAGTTCTGGGGAATCTACTGTCGAGATTTTGCAAAGAAGCGACTATCGATCGAGTTAACTATAAAAAACAGTTGAGCTCCCAGAAATAGAGAAATAACTTATGTTGAAGTCTGCTAGAGATATATTTCTGCCGAAGTCTTCTGGAAATCTTATGCTG
The DNA here is from genome assembly GCA_963859935.3 of Lathyrus sativus. NCBI lineage: Eukaryota > Viridiplantae > Streptophyta > Magnoliopsida > Fabales > Fabaceae > Lathyrus > Lathyrus sativus. The sequence continues at coordinate 591,160,487 of OZ012737.1, read as the reverse complement.
AGACTCACCAGGAAATGAAAAGAAATACCTTCCTCTGAGGTCTTCTAGAAGTCTTCTGTCGAGACTTTGCCAGGGAAAAGAGATACTTTCTACCGAAGTTCTCTTTGAGAATTCTATTTTAAGCCCCATCGGAGAATTTACTACCGAGATTAACCAAGGGATCTGAAATAGAAACAATATTCAAATAACTTGTTCAAAAGGATAACAAACCTCTCCATGCTTCAAGGTTGTATGCTAAGAACGGGTCTTAGTTTCTTCTTTTATTTGAAAAGGGTAAAGTAAACCTCCCTGATGCGTCCGCAAGTGCACGGAAATATCGAAGTAATATAAAAGATTGTCGAACCCACAGAGACCAATGTCAATCTACCATTATCTGTTATTACGGCGTAAAGCTAAGGCTAATGGAATTAGGAAAGCTGAATGCGAATGAAATTAAATGCACAAGAAATAAAGATTTTGGGTTTAAAGAAATGCGGTAAAGGAATATCGATATGTAACGCTTTAGCTATCGCGAATTCGGCAGGTTACCGGTGCCTTTTTGTCTATTGCAAACACTTTTCAGGAGAACTTACTCGTTTAAAGACCTTCGCCTCACGATGGTTGTTGACTCGAGTCATAATTCTAAGGGCCGAATGTACGCTTTCGCTGTCCCATTCGGGGTTAAAACTACTTTTTGTAAGCAAATAGATTCTAATTTCTTTTAAAGCGCTTTCGCTGTGTCTAAAATCAATGCCTAGTTTTTACTATCTGGTTCTAGCCTCAACTATCGCTTGTTGGTTCGTACCTTAATATGGTTTCCCACTGTCGTGGCAAAACCACCGTAAATAGCTTCTCACTGTCGTGACAAAGGTTTATTTAGAATTTTGATTAAAAACTACGGCCAGAAAGGTTGTTTATAAAAAGGGAAGATTCCGGTTACTATCGAATCATGTCCTATTAATTCGGTTACATACCGATAAAACTAATTTAGCTAGACATGATAATTAATGCAAACATAAATAAACAATGGCAGCAGAATAATATAACATGCACACTGACAGAAATAAAATAGTAATTCAATAAATAAAAACCTGTAAATCGTACTGATCTCGAATCCTTGAGTAGTCCTCCACAATGTCGGCAGGATTCTACTTTGGCGAGAATTAAAAGGTACAGCAACAAATAAAGCGATACAAATGAAATAAAAGGAAAAGAAATGGAAAATAATGCAGGAAAGTAAAATTGGCTTCAATGGGAATTTTGGCAGCACTTCGATACATCGAAGGCTCCCCCTAAAACTGTGAATCTAAGGCCTATTTATAGGAGATAATTCACTCTTCAACTTCCAGATATCATGGGTGAGTTATGGAGGGAGTGGGAGTAACTTCCAGTAGTGGGAAGTGAGTGGAGAAAGTGTAGGAAGAAATTAAGTTGAGATTTATCGTGGCTTCTTCTGATTTGAACGTACTGATATTTTTCCTGCGTGACGGTCGTCATGAAATGTGACGGTCGTCACACGCATGACGGTCGTAATGGACCTGTGACGACCGTCATATCAGCAGAATCCGTATCTGCTGTTTTTCATCTGTTTTTCATCTCTTTTCCTTCCATTTCTTCTCCTTTTCTTTCTTTAGTCTAAATTCTCCCCAATCTGCTAAACGAAGTAAATTAATCATATAATAGAGCATAAATCAAGATAAATTAATAATAGTCACAAATAAATACATGTAAATCAAGCCAAATAAACGATATGATTTCGCGTTATCAAACACCCCCACACTTAAACCATTGCTTGTCCTCAAGCAATCAACCAACACGGTAAAAAGAAATAAGCATAGTTCGAAACAAAAACATGACGAGACTCTAATCATACGTGGCTGCTAGGTTAATGTCAGATCGATAGGTACTAAATATCAATACCAAGGATACCGTAACGACACAATTTCAAAAACTCCTTACTTATGCAAACCAATCGGAATCACGCCATTATAACTCAACCTATATCTCATGCTCTCTTTCACCCCGTTTCATTATAGTGAAATCACATTAAGCCCGTTATCCATACACATTCATGGCAAGTAAACCTGTTAGTGACTATGATCTCGATGCTATTTCATTTTTTTCTCTGCAAATATGCTTAAGCATCAATTGAACTTAAAGAGTTTGTACCGTTAGGCTGAGTGCTCGGGTGAGGAGCACCTAACTTAGAAGGAACATGTCTTTTTCTTCATAATTTATCTTCTTTCTTAATTTCTCATTTTACACTAGAGATCATACACTTATTTGCATCGGTTTCTTCCTTAGTGTGTTTAGGATGGTGCTGACTGCTTAAATAAACTACTTAGGGATTACTACAAGAACCTGGAGCTTTAAGGTTTCGGCATAATGGGTACTCAAATTGATTTTGCATATTTAGGGGGTTAAGGGTGTCAGGGCGGTATCAATTTTATCAAAACTTTCCCACATTTTTCTAACATAGCCTGGACAGCCTATATACTTTCAGAGAACCATGTCATGAATTGAAGCAAAAATTTGTTGGAGGTTAGAATTTTAAAATTTTGAAATTTTTGGGGAAATTGAATAACAAGCGAAAACCACGCATAAAGACTCGACAACACATGCAAAGACTTTGACATAATGTTAAAAATAGATAAAAATTCCTAGAAGCATGAAATAAAATGTAAAACAATAGAGTTCCTCCCCCACACTTAAACCAAACATTGTCCTCAATGTTTTAGTAAAAGGTGGAAAAGGAAAGATAAAACCTGTATGAATGCTACTGCTCTTGCTATACTTGTCTTTGTTGATCACTTCTACTTCGGCGGAGGGCATTTTAAGATACCTTTGTTTGTGTAATTCTCGAACTAGCTCATCATGTTGCTCGCGTCAAGAGGAAGTATTCATCCTCAATGTTCCCACCAGCAGCGACACTCGTAGGAATGTCCGTGGGCATAGCTCATCTTCTCAGATCGTCATCTAGAGAGTTTTCTCTTAGATATAGCTAAAGAGTAACAAGCGATACATTTCTTTATTTTCTGCAAATTTAAACAAACAAATTAAAATAAAGACTTTATGGGTTGCCTCCCACACAACACTTTGTTTAACGTCGATAGCTCGACGACCAAGGAGTGCAAGTACTCATGGTGGCTCTTTCGAGAATGGTTCATCGCTCGAACTTTGAATGGTCTTCGGTTTCCATGGCCACTTATCAAGCCATCGCTCATATCCCTCACCTTTTCGTTTCTTTCTTCTGTAGGGTGGTTTCTTGTTTTGAACGCGTGGTGGTGGTTCTGGATCTATCCTGCATATCAGCTTTTCAAATTTGGGCTTAGTTATTCCATCCACCACCTCAAAAGTTAATCGTACCCTTTTAACAGTAATAATAACCTTAGTTTCACGGTCCTCGAATTTTCTTTTCCTATGAGGGGCCTTAGACAAAGGTGCATTAGTGTGGGTATTTTCCAGTACCTCCACATATGTTTTGGATTGGGAGTCTACCTTGGCTTCCATAACCAATTGTGAGAAAGAATTAGGTGGGGTATAGGGAGGAGGAGCAACAATGGGTGCTTCCTTCTCTACCTCTTCGACAACCTCCCTCTCGGGTGGTGTCGGTGGATTTTTCTCAATAATTATGCTTGTCTCACCAAAACTCTCCTCAGACTCATCATCACTCTCCCTAATATCTTCTATTTGTTCTTCATTACTAGTGATTACAACATTCACATGGCTCTCAAGGAAGGGTCCTAGAGATGTTTGTGTAAGCAAAGAGGTTTGAGTCTCCAAAGCCTTGCTGTGAGTCGTGAGGGAATCAACTATAATGCTCATCTGCTTAAGGTCTTCATCAATTTGGAGATGTTGTTTTCTAAAGTCTTCATTTTGGAGAGTTTGTGTCTCCACAAAGCGCTCCATCATAGATTCGATCCTAGAGTGAGTAAACGTCTCTTCGAATTCTTCTAGTAATAGTTCAAGGTTGGATGTGTCGAATTCTTGCGTTTCCTCATAGTATTGGGAGTAGTCATCATAGAGGGAATTTGGTCGAGAATGCGTCGTATTGAAATCTTCTAGTAATATTTCGAGGTCAGATTTAAGCGGAGCTTGTGGTTCCTCAAAATACTGGGGGTGGTAGCTATAATAATGGGGATGGTAGTTATAGGGGAAATTTGGGTTATACATAGTAATTGAGATAAGAGTGCCTTAATCTATACTATGCAACAACGGAATCACAATATTGACTGTTGGTCCCCGACAACGGCGCCAAAAACTTGATGCGTCCGCAAGTGCACGGAAATATCGAAGTAATATAAAAGATTGTCGAACCCACAGAGACCAATGTCAATCTGCCGTTATCTGTTATTACGGCGTAAAGCTAAGGCTAATGGAATTAGGAAAGCTGAATGCGAATGAAATTAAATGCACAAGAAATAAAGATTTTTGGTTTAAAGAAATGCGGTAAAGGAATATCGGTATGTAACGCTTTAGCTATCGGGAATTCGGCAGGTTACCGGTGCCTTTTTGTCTATTGCAAACACTTTTCAGGAGAACTTACTCGTTTAAAGACCTTCGCATCACGATGGTTGTTGACTCGAGTCATAATTCTAAGGGCCGAATGTACGCTTTCGCTGTCCCATTCGGGGTTTAAACTACTTTTTGTAAACAAATAGATTCTAATTTCTTTTAAAGCGCTTTCGCTGTGTCTAAAATCAATGCCTAGTTTTTACTATCTGGTTCTAGCCTCAACTGTCGCTTGTTGGTTCGTACCTTAATATGGTTTCCCACTGTCATGGCAAAACCACCGTAAATAGCTTCTCACTGTCGTGACAAAGGTTTATTTAGAATTTTGATTAAAAACTACGGCCAGAAAGGTTGTTTGTAAAAAGGGAAGATTCCGGTTACTATCGAATCATGTCCTACTAATTCGGTTACATACCGATAAAACTAATTTAGCTAGACATGATAATTAATTCAAACATAAATAAACAATGGCAGCAGAATAATATAACATGCATACTGACAGAAATAAAATAGTAATTCAATTAATAAAAACCTGTAAATCATACTGATCTCGAATCCTTGAGTAGTCCTCCACAATGTCGGCAGGATTCTACTTTGGCGAGAATTAAAAGGTACAGGAACAAATAAAGCGATACAAATGAAATAAAAGGAAAAGAAATGGAAAATAATGCAGGAAAGTAAAATTGGCTTCAATGGGAATTTTGGCAGCACTTCGATACATCGAAGGCTCCCCCCTAAAACTGTGAATCTAAGGCCTATTTATAGGAGATAATTCACTCTTCAACTTCCAGAGATCATGGGAGTAACTTCCAGTAGTGGGAAGTGAGTGGAGAAAGTGTAGGAAGAAATTAAGTTGAGATTTATCGTGGCTTCTTCTGATTTGAACGTACTGATATTTTGCCTGCATGACGGTCGTCATGAAATGTGACGGTCATCACACGCATGACGGTTGTAATGGACCTGTGACGACCGTCATATCAGCAGAATCCGTATCTGCTGTTTTTCATCTGTTTTTCATCTCTTTTCCTTCCATTTCTTCTCCTTTTCTTTCTTTAGTCTAAATTCTCCCCAATCTGCTAAACGAAGTAAATTAATCATATAATAGAGCATAAATCAAGATAAATTAATAATAGTCACAAATAAATACATGTAAATCAAGCCAAATAAATGATATGATTTCGCGTTATCACTCCCCACACTTTAAGGTTGTATGCCATGAACGGGTCTCAGTTTCTTCCTGGAATGATGAGTACTTATGAGAGTATCTTCACTGAGGATTAGAGTTTCACTGGATATTTATGACTTCAGTGCGAATCCATAACTTACTGGAAATTATAAAACTTCACTGGGGATCTTCAAAAGAAATGCAGGCCAGTTGATTTGTAAAATACGTTTTCTCAAAGAAACAGAAAGGTCAACTGTAAGAATCTTCACCAAACTTCTCTGAGAGATGCCATTTGACGGAATTAACTCTGTATAATGGATTCACCGGGGAATACATCCATGAGGAGCAGTATTGCTTATAGTTTGGAGTTGTATTGAAGCAAATAAAGTCCTTGTATAAAAATTTCTCAAATAAAGAGAAACATTTGTAAAGTCTTCACCAAACTTCTATGACGAATTTCCGAAGGGATGTATTCGATGGAGGATGAGTTGATAATCTTGATAAACTCATCGGGGGTAGACAAACTGTCTCGATGAGACTGTCATTTGTCATCAAAATAGAAAACCTGATAACAAAACAAGTTTCTCAAATAAAGAGCTGCCACTTGTTGTCTGGTACGAATTCTGAGAAAACACTGTTGGAGAAATACTTTTGTCTTTAATGGTGTTCTCTACACAGATTCTTCCAGGGGGTCAAAGTGCAAAATAGATGCACGCCCAATCCAAATTGAAAAGCCTGGAGATATCCAAAATTGTGATTGTCAGGGACCAAAGTTCAATTCAGGAAATAACTGAAGAGAAACGGCCAAGTAAGACTCTACCCATTGAGGAATAAACTCAATTGGGTTAGAAGACTAAAGCAACCATCTTCCACGAGGATCGAACTCAGTGGAGAAATTGAATTTTTGTTCTTTTTTTTTTCCTAGGGACGACGGCTCTACTTGGAAGAAGAAGACGAACTCAATCACTTTGGGGATAAACACAACCAAAGTGAAAGAACAAAAATGCAAAATGCACATGCCATGTATTTATATGCTATGCGCATGTCTATGCTGACAAAACAAATGAAAAGAGGAAGGCAACCGGAGATGAAATAAACATCTCAAAACTGATATACGACCAATCCTCAAAGATAGAAGCACTACTAGGGATAATTGGAGAATTGAATATGTGATCACAATCCTGCTTCAAGGCTTAAAAACTTCTACGGGAAGTATACTCCACTTGGGGATATAACATCTTGATTTTACTTGAAGGATTTGTCAAGATGAATTTTGGTTACCCTGTTGAAGATGAGAATAAAGATCTACTGAGAGCTGTCGCTACTGCGAAAATTGGCGCCGGCTGACAGAAGAGTCGCCACCGTGCGTTATTTATCCCAACGGAGGGAAAGGAAACGCTCGAAGTAAACCTCGCAAAAAACGGGGAAGGTATGGTCATCACAACCAAAACCTGGATTCGGGAGTCGGTTACGCAAGGGGAAGGTATTAGCACCCCTCACGTCCATCGTACTCGATGGGATCCACGCTTGCTTGGTTTGTATGGATTACACTTCTATCTAAACTAAAGGATGAGGTCTGAAAAGAAAAGAAAACATGACTCGGAAAAGCATCGCACTTTATGCCTACGTATTCCCGTCTGGAACGAGAAATCAGAGTCAACGTAGTTCGCCTAACTACGGGTGAATGTGGGTGAAGGTTTCTTGCTAGGATATCGCATCCTATGCCTACGTACTTTCATACAGCATGAAAGATCAGAGCAAATGTAGTTCGGGCTACGCACGACACAAGCTGTTCAAGTGTCTTTTATGAAAAAAACTCACCTTAAACAAGGGTTTTCTTATTGCAAAAAGGTTGATGTTTGTTCAAATCTTTTGACGGAAGAAATGAATTAATCTCTGTTATAACCTTTATTAATGTTTTTCTGTTGTTTTGAAGGAAGAAGAGATGACACTCTAAAAATCCTAGGGTTGAAAAGGGAATAAAATCTACCCTAATGTTATCATGCATGGGTTAAGACCTAATGTCTATCATGCTCCTCTCTTGCGCAAAGAGAAGCAGAGATCCTAAGGGATAAACGGAAACAGAAACAACAGATATATACAATAAAGCAGTAAAATGCATGGATGCAACAATACAAGCGAGGCAAGGGAGTCCCACTCAACCTCGAACCTAGAAAACAATAGGCAAAAGTGAACAGAATTCACTTTCAACCCAACAAGTTAAACAGCAAACAAACACAATACATCATGAAATATCAACAGCTAAAATTAAACAGCAAAGCAGATCTTCATCAGCATCTGCCTTCAAGTCATCACCAACCATCTACAGGCTTCAAGAAAACCTCAGTCTTTGATCTTCAATCTCCCAATGGCTTTTCTTCAAGTCCTAATCTCCAAGCTGAGGAGTCAATCACAAGAGGGAATTGGGTGTTAAGCAATCAGTTGACCACCAAAGGTGGCAAACAAACTGCTAACAACACATAGAATATTTCTCTCAAGAGTTCTATCTCTTAGACACTATCACCAAGCCTTCCAAAGGAAGGGGGTGAATGTCTTAGAGAGACTCTGCATCACAGAGAGGAATGGAGGCAATCAAGACCTTCCATGTTTGAGAATCAAGTTTTCTACTCTAGAGCTCTGCCTAACTCCTAGATCCCATAAACTTCAACAGCTGCTAGCAAGAGATGCTTCTCATCAACTCTGGAAGTTGGTCTTCATTCTCTGATCTTCAAATGGGCTTCATCATCTCAGTCTTCAGCTCAAACCCAAGCCCCAAACAAACCCAATACCCCACACAGACAAATAATAACCCTAAAGAGGGCACACCACACAATCAATCAAATATAAGCAATATACTAATAGCAGGAGGGGAATCCTAATATTTTCTAAGGGATCTATTATCTACCCATAACCCCTATAGTCCCATACCCCAAAATCAAATCAAAATTCCTAAAAGAAATGATTTATCTTACTTATGTACACTTAAAACCCTAATTTTAACCCCTCTAATCTCACCTAATCAAATCATCTAAAAATTAATCCTAAAATTATGAATTAAATCCTATATACAAGTTGAGGGTCTAAGCTAATCACCCTAAAAAGAATGGGTCCTAAATTTAAAGGGAACTATTAGAACTAAAATCAACAAAATTATGCACTAAACTAAACTCATTAAAAAGCTATTTAAAATAAAAATGCACAAAAAATATTAAAACAAAATAAAATGCTATTTTTATTATTTATTATTTTTCTCAACAGAATTATGAATCTACCACAAAAAGAATCAATTAAAAACAAGCTTTTTTCATTTTTATATGGATTTTTAAAGATGCTAAAAATATTAAAGAATTAAAAAACACAAAAATGAAATAAAATGGGGAGGGGGTGCCAGAAGCAGACGCGCCTAGTTCATATATTGATGGGCCATGAAGTGGGGGGCGTGGATATCAATTGCGCAGGGCCCATGAAGCATCATAAAAATGAATGAAAAAATAAAAGAAAAAATAAAATGCGAGCGGTGTATTTAGCAACAAATTCAAGTTAAAATCCATTGGGCTTCCATATGGGGGTGGGGATAGCGTTCTGATCCAAGGCCCACGCGTTTCATTTAGTTAAACGCATCGTTTCAGCGCTTTGGGTTCCCTCCGTTTTTCTTCTTTGAATCTGGACCGTCCGATGAGTCTAACAAGTCAAAATTTGGAAACGATCCAACGACCATTGGTCATCGTCCCCAACATGAATCTAGGGTTTTCAGAATTCCTCATCCATGCACGAACTTCCACAGCTCTGTTCTCTCTCCTCACTCAACCAAATCCCCCGATCCAAAAACAAAAGATGGCCTACTCAAAGCCCTTTACAAGATCCTACACTTAGATTTTTCTAAAACTCACTCTATAATTCAACTCGATAGCTGTAACCTTAGGGCACCAAGAATTGCACCTGATATGCATGGTTATTAAACTTGCTCAAACTATACTAGAATGTTCTATGGATTATGTGGAGTATTCTAAGCATAAAAGCTAACACTAACACGCCCTAGATTGAGAGTTCTTGGTCAAGAAAGTTGCACTGCCATGAATCAAACCTTCTCTAATGGCCATAACAGATTGTGCACATGTTCATCTACCTAAACCTAACACTTTTAAACTAAAAAGAACCTCTAACATGCCATAAATAAAGAGGTACGAATTGAGATGCCTACCTTTAAATCTTGATGAAACAGTTATGGAGTTTTGCACTAGGAGTCTTGGCAACCCTCTCAAATGATCCTTGGAGTATGGTGAGCTTTCTGTTTGCAAAGAAAATGGAGGGAAGAGCTTGGATTCTTGGCTGCAACTCTGGTGCACAATCTTGAGTTTTGAGAAACAGCTCCTTAAACAGCCATGGATGGACCTTGGAGGATGATATTTCACACTCACAACTCACCACAGATGGAAGATGAATAAAAGCCTTGAACAGAAATGGTGTATTATGATAATTCTCTCACTTTCTTACAATGGAAACAACAATGGAATTCTCTCTCTTCTTTCTCTCTTTTCACCAACCTTTTGCACTAATGGATTCAATTCAATATATAGAGGATGATGGACAGATCTAGAAGTTTCTGGATTGATCTTAGAGGATTCTAGAATGTGGTGGAAGAATGTGGAAATTCTCATGTAATGACACTTTGAAATATCTCATCTCATGCCTCAATTGTCCTTACAACCCTTCAATTCCACTTTAAAATCTCCTCATATGAGTTATTGGAAGGATATGAATGCTTATCATGCTGATCCCTTGCCTTTTGCTAAGTTTCACATGGGTGCCTTATGATGCAAGCAAGAACATTACAAAGCAAGTCCAAAATTTAAACCCTAACTCAAAAGAGTGGCTGAAACAATGTCTTTAAAATGTTGTTGGGATTCAATTTGGTATATTACATGACCCATTTTGGATTTGTAGATCTCTCAAACCATTTTCCAACTTGAACTTTTTCAAGTTATATGCCTTTTTTAAGTCATTTTCCACCAACTTTTATCAAGTCTTGTTCTATGCATTTCCAAACTTCCATGACCTCTTTTCTAGACTTAAAATGACATTTTGAGCAACTTTGATGTTGTGAAGTTTTTCATTTAAAGCTTCCTTGTATGAGTTTTAGGCATAGGCTAAGAATGACCTGTAATTCCCAAATGACCAAAATACCCTTTTCTTGCCAAGGACACAAGTAGAGTTCCACAAATCATATGAAGGCATACCATACCTTTCTAGAAATCTAAGACAATAAGGAACAACTCTCATGGTTACCAGAAATCCATTTGAAATCGTCTTGAAGGTCAAAAGTTGCTTGGAAGACAGACAACTTTCACAGACAAATTTCAGTGCCTTCAGATGACCTGTAACTTGCAAGAGCTATAACTTGAGTTCTATAAATCATCTTGATGACTTCCACCACTCAAATTAAATCTATGAAGATACTCTACAAGTTTCATGTGGACCAGAAATTCATATGAAGCTTTCATCTTGAGTTACACTGCTTTGAAGTTTGACCTAAATCAGGGGATTTTACACTGAAACCCTAATTTGGTAACTCCATTTCTCCTTGATTCCTTCTGATTTTTCTTTAGCACAACACCATATCCATATCCATATAGAAAATAATGAATCCCACATTCTTCAAATGATCTCTGATGCCTTTCAAAACAAGTCTTTGACCTAGGATTGACCTAGTGTTGACCCTAGTTGACTGACTTCAACTGAGGCTCTTGCAATCATTCCAATGACTTGGTTACTCCTCAAAAATGATCATCTAGGCTCTTCATAACATCCATACACACTTCATGCTCTTGGCTCATGGCTCACACTTCCTCTGATGATCCCCAAACAACCTTAAGGTAGGAGAGAACTCACTGATCAACCTGTCAACTCTTCAAAGCTCAAATTCTTCCCTGATGACCTGAGTGGTCTTGAATATGAATGAAACCCTTGAATATGCCTCTTGAGATAAGAATAGCACTTGATCCCCTGATTAAGATAGCTTGCTTATGCTATGCAATGCAGATGAATACACTATGTACATGATGACAATGCAGATGACTATGCAATTGAAACATAAACCTAGGTTAGAAAAGGTTGGGCAAATTTTGGGGTGCAACAGCTGCCCCTATTCAAGCGGCTTGGACCCGGCTGGATGAAGAGCGCGCAACCTTCAGACATTCAAGGTACGAGATAGTTGAATACGAAAGAACCCGGAAATTTGCCAACCGCAACAATAAATTGCGAATACGACTACTGCTTGGGAAAACCCTGGGAACTGGCTTCTGTTGTCACAACAACAACTAGCCATCCATCCGTCAATCTGTTTTTTTGTAAAATAATCTGATATTGTCCGCAGACCACTCCATTCCGAAGAAATGAGCATACACCACACAACGAGGAATCGTTGACATCACTTATCAACCTCTGTTGATCTCTCTTATCAACCTCTGTTGATCTCACTTATCAACCTCTATTGATCTCACTTATCAACCTCTGTTGATCTCACTTATCAACCAAGCACACGCTAACCAGCGGGAGCATATTGACTTCACTTGTCACGTTGACTTCACTGATCAACCTTTCGTATCCTGAAGAAACGAGCAAACGCTTAATCAAACGAGACAATGTTCGAAGACATGAACAACCGACTCTGCGGGGAAACGAGAAACTTAACTAAGCAACTCTGAGGGGACAACTCTGACGACTGCCGTCAAACACCTGCTGGGGAAATTGGGGACTTAACCAATCACCCTTGCTGAAAAAATACAAGGAATTTAACCAAACAACTCCAGTGGCGGGCTCCCTGCTGGGGACTATGAGGGACTTAACCAAGCAACCCATTGAAGTAACACCTTGCTGGAGAACATAACTCTGTTAGGGGAATTGCGGGTAACCACCCGAAAATCTGTATTACCACCTTCTAATACTGATACCACATCATCCTGAGAAAGACTCAGCTGGGGGAATACAAGTAACTTAACCAAGCGACTTGTCAAAGAATACCCTGCCGGGGACTACGAGGAACTTAACCAAGTACCTCGTTGAAGGCCACCCTGCTGGGGATTATGTCTCTACTGGGGAAACTGCGGGTAACCACCCAAGATCTGTCTCCACCATGCTCTGAGAAGGACTCAGTTGGGGAGAAAGAGGTGCTTGACCAAGCAACTCTGCTAGGGGAATGTGTGGCATAACAAACACGATCACTGCATGTCTTATACCACAAATCCACAAAAAATGAGCCGTACACGATCACTGCGTGTATCACAAACAACATCAACTAAAGAGACAAACACGACGAACACGATCACTGCATGCTGTCCGATGTCACAAACAAAGCCATATAATGGGACAAACACGATCACTGCGTGCTGCGTTATAGCCAAGATCACAAAATCCAACCGAATGAGATAAACACGATCACTGCGTGTCAGACGAACTAACTCCACATAAAAGAGGCGAACACGTCCACTGCGTACTTCAACCACCAACATGATGAACACGATCACTGCGTGTGCTGTAATGGGACAAACACGATCACTGCGTGTATTGACCAACAAACCGACAAGATGAACACGATCACTGCGTGTACTAACCAACGAACCCCCAAAAGATGTATCAACACGATCACTGCGTGTGCCACAAAACCAACCCATGTAATAGGACGAATACGATTACTGCGTATGCCGACCAACAAACCCGACTGATACGATAACCACGATCACTGCGTGCTCCGCATCACAAGTTCCCATGGTACTATCATCAACACGATCACTGCGTGCCATACGATCACTGCGTATTTTGAACACGATCACTGCACGTTCGAACACGATCACTGCGTATTCCGAGCCACGACCCTCCTGACTGGAGGAAAACACGATCACTGCGTGTTGTGCGTCTCAATCAAACCACATAACTTGGACGAATACGATCACTGCATATCCTGACCATACATAGGGTGAACACGATCACTGCGTGCTTCATGCCACGACCCTCTTGACTGGAGGAAAACACGATCACTGCGTGCCTTGTGACACAAATTCAAACGTGGGGCGAGCACGATCACTGCGTACCTCGACCAACAAACAACCAAACGAACACGATCACTGCGTGCCTCGATTGCAAATCCGAATAATGCTAGTAACACGATCACTGCGTGCTACGTAACAGGACGAATACGATCACTGCGTATCTCGACCAACAACATCACCTGATACGATGAACACGATCACTGCGTGCTTCGTACCGCAAATAGAACCAACACGATCACTGCGTGTCTTGAACAATAAACCCCCGGGATAGTACCGACACGATCACTGCGTGCCGTACAAAACAATCTTCTTTGATCGGGACGAACACGATCACTGCGTAATTCGACCACAAATACACATACCAAGATCAACACGATCACTGCGTGCCTTACAATATGAACCCCATATATGGTACAAATACGATTACTGCGTACTTTGACCATAAAACAGCATCTTCCTGAATCACGATTTCTCTTATCAGCAAGGAACAAACACATCTGAAACTGAAGAGGTAACCACCTGGCTTATGTTTCAAAAATGCATGTTTGATAATGACGTAATGCTTCCACACTGCGTGGAAATGCTACATGCTCATGTGAAATGCAAATACTCATGATGCATGTTTATGCAAAGAGTTGCTTCAGCAAAATAAATGCTGAAGACACACTGGATCCGCTGGGGATGACCGGAATACTACCGATATGCTTCCAATGAACTAACTCCGCTGGGGATAACCATCCTGCTAGGAAAGGTAGCTCACAAACTCAAAACTCCAAAATCTGCTGAGGACGATCATCCCGACGAGGAAGAGGGACTTGCTGGGGAAAGAAAGGACAACCGTGCTCGGGAAAACTCCTTTCAGCAGCTCCAACCACCTGATCACACTCTGTGGGGAACCTCTCCTACTATCACTGAGCTGGGGAAATCATCCCGCTATCACTGAGCTGGGGATTGAACTACACATTCTGATTTGCACTGCACAAGAACTCTCTGGGAAGTTAATCACATTTGCCTCGACCTTCACTAGGGAGGATTCTGCTCTGCTTGACAAGCTACTTCTGAACTACTGAAGATACATCAATCTTTTCCTTTGACGCAATCTCCGCTCTCCTGGGGGATAACATTCAATTTTTCCTGGGGCGACTTCACTGGGGGAAGACACAACATTCAACCTCTGGAGAGGGTACCAGCCTGCCATGGACTCTGGCGGGGAACTTTGCGAGCTTTTGAATAACTTGCCCCAGTGCACTCAACTTGCCCCTATCTAACTCCTGGGAATACTTTCTCTGAACCGCTTGCTATGAGACGACCTCGAGATTACTTGCCCCGGTATCTATACGACAAAAAGATTCAATCTCCATTAGCCCTGATCAACCCAGTTGGTTTCAACGCTCTCTGCGGCGACTTGCCCTTGAATGAGCGTTCTAGCGACTTATCCTGATCTGATTATCCACCTGAAGTATCTGCTTTCAAATCTCCACGTTCTGTATGACTGCCCCTGATTGGATCTCGAGAAGACTCACTTCTGATTAGTTTCCTCTCAAGCATACTGCCTCTTGATCAACTGAAACTTCGGGACTTGTCCTCAGACTAACTGATTCCGAACTCAATGGAAGTCGATGCCCCTGATTCACTGGGTTTCACAACATACGCCATGCTGGTTCAGACTGCTGAATTACTCAGTCCTGCTCGATTATCCCCTGTTGGAATCTCCTTCATGTCAACTACTAACCTGCAAGTAAAAATCGTCTGTTCACGAATGGTAATTCTAATGCAATGTTTATGCAGATTTTGAAGAAATTTGTGCTGTCACTCATTTACACGTCATGATTGAGTGACGAATGAACCAAAGTTCAAATGTAGTGCTTACGTGGTCAGTGAAAAACACAACAAGGATGTGACTAGCAAGTCACGAAGGAGTCAGGTTACTCAACCTTATCGTAATGCGCTTTCAGAATAAACCCTGCCTCAATTAGGTCTTTTAAGGGTTGTATCGTGGTCGGGTTCACGGTTCATGAAACAAAGGATATTTGGCTCAAATTGTGATTTGTACCCACCCCTTCTACGTGATGTTCTCCGATCCTACAGTTCAGCTAACTTAGCTCGAGCGCTCGCCTCCTCGAGAGGTATGTTGAATATTAAGAACACAGTTAAGGACCTCACAGGGTTTTTCGGAGTGACAGTTACTCCTTCTTCATTTTCGGTGTCTGTATACACGACTTTGTCCTTGTTCGAGGATTTTTCTTTTGATATCCTTTCTTTTTCGTTCTTTTAATTCCCTAATTTTTGCCTGGACTGACTCCTTTTGAGTTCTTTTCGATTTTTTCTTTTGAAGTCCAGCGGGATGCCCTAATTTTTGCCTAAGTATTAGCTTTCCAGCTTTTTATGTTTCTTTTTACTTAGCGGGCTTTCTTTTTTCTTTTCTTTTTTTCTTTTTTTTTCCTCTTGGAACAAAGTCGTGTGACACTGATTGTCTTGGTTTCTCCGAAAGGATTGTAACTGCCTTACTCCTGATCGGTGAGGTTTAACCATTGTGGTTGACGAATTACGATCTCTTGAGAGGCGTAAACTGATTGGTCCTCGAAAGACAACACTCCTCTGTAAGACCTGAATGCTCGGTCAAGCTAACTGACAACTACCCTGCCCCGGGTCAAGATGTGATGGTTTAAAAGTCCGAAAGAAACTCCTACTTCCTGGCTCGAAGTGGTTAACAAGGGACTAACTCCTTATATCTCCAGTGTTTAGGGTATTTGAAACAATGCCTTGTACGTCATCGACAAGGTTTTATCTGAAAGCATACGATCATCGGTTATGAGTATTCAGTTTCATCATCCTCCCTCTAATATTTGCTAGTCACAATGGTAAAGTGGAGTGAATAAAATGCAAGTGTTAGTGCAATGCAGTAAATGAGCGACAGCGACATGATTAATTCAGAAAAAATGCATAGTCACTTTATTATTATTACCATTCGAAACATACAATGTTTACAGCAAGTAGTAACTGACAGAAAAGAAACTACAAATACAAAGGATATAAAGTCTGAGGACTGCCAATGCTGAGGGCGCCTGCCTGTCCGGACCAATGGCTTTCGCTGGGGAATACTTTCCGAGTCTACGAGCTTAGACGGCTGAGAAGTTCGTATGAACAAACAGAAATCCTTCTCGAAAGGAAATGCAATCCTGGTCGATCAACTGCTGTACCCTCGCCCGAAAAACTTTACAATCTTCAGTTGAATGCCCTGGAGAGCCACCATGGTAACCATACTGAACTTGGGGATTGTACCCAGGAGGGTAAGGTTCCGGCACAGGCTTGAGAACTTTCGGCTCCACCAAAGCGTTCTGAACCAACTGTGGCAACAGCAGACTGTACGACACAGGAACTGGGTGGGAAGGACCATTCCTTTGTTTCAAACTGCTACGAGGTCGGTGCCGATTCTGACGCTGAGTCTGATAACCTTGGCCACGAGTTCGCTGAGCGACATAAGACTCATGATATGGTGCCCCAGGCACAGTGGTCTGTCCAGAATAACGAGATGCAGAAAATACTGGTCGCTGAGAAGACGAAGAACCCACAGATTTCACCGATTCGTCTCGAGGATACCCAACATTATTCCTGACTGCGTTGCCCACAACTCCTTCTTCGGTTTGACGAGCCTGACCGCCTGCAACATTCTGGATTTTTCCAGTCTTTACACCGTACTCGATGCGCTCTCCTGCCCTTACCCATTCAAAGAAATTTGGTGCGACTCCAATCATTCCTTCAAAGTATGAACTCTGCAAGGAGTTTACGAACATGCTTTTCAATTCTCGGTCTTGAAGCGGTGGTTGCACTCTAGCAACAAATTCTCTCCATCTCTGAACATACTTTCTGAAAGGTTCATTGTTCCCTTGAGACAATTCTTGCAGTTGCACGCGACTAGGAGCTTCAACAAGATTGTAGTCATACTGCTCCAGGAAAGCTCTGGCTAAATCCACCCATGATTGGATCTGATCCCTCTCTAACTGCATATACCAACTCAGAGATGCCCCAGTCAGACTATCCTGAAAGCAGTGAATCATCAACTTGTCGTTGTGCATGAATGGAGTCATTCTTCGGCAGAACAACACCAAATGTTGCTTCGGGCAACTGTCTCCTTTGTACTTTTCAACCTCCGGCATTCTGAACTTCGGAGGTAACACTAGGCCCGGAACTAGACACATGTCTGCAGCATTAGGGTTAACAGCGTCTTTACCTTTCAAGGCTTTGAATCTTTCATCCGATGCACGAAACCTCCTAGCACACCCGGGAGCTAATGGGTCTTCAGTCTTTGCCATTAGGACTTCTCTTCGGGACTTTGGCATAGGGAAAGCAACACTCTGGTATTCGGGAGTATCAACAGAAGGATAACGTTCACTTCGGACAACAAACTGCTCACGTATACCTTGGTCTTCAACAGAAGGCTGTACAAGCTGAGCTGCAATAAGGTTGTTCACTTGCGGAAAGTCCTCGTCACGCGTAGATCCATACAAGGGATTGGACATCATAGTGAAATCTGACAAGATATCAACGAACTGGAAGCTGCTCTCTGACATAGCTCCCAACAACTGCCACCTGACTTCACTGCTTGATTCTGCTCAAGTCTGCTTCAACCCCTTGGTCGTCTTCAACACTCCACACTTGCCTTGAACAATCCCCCGAGAATCACCCTCTGGATAGAACAAATGCTGGATAAGTGCTTTGGCCAGCTAGAGAAATGCTATGCAATGTGATTTATGCAGACAGAATACAAAAATGCTAACGTGCATGTGTGCATTGGGGAATATTACTCCCCCATTCTAGTGCTAATACATTTGATACAGGGTAGCATCGTGACAGTGCGGTGACAAAAGTGGCAAGAAGTTGAAATTCAATCACGACAGAGAAAACAACTCATATATTGAACAGGCCTTCAGAGGCAAAAGTATAACTCTTCTTGAAGCTAGCCCTAACCTCATCATCCGCAAGGGCAATCAAACTCAATATAGAATTCACATCCGGAGTGGGCAGCTTATACGCAACTGTCTTCCGCACACTACCCATATCAACAGTCAGAAGTCCGGAGCACTAGAACAGGGAAGTATGTAATGCACCTGCAGCACAGACACACGTTAATGGGATGCAATGATAATGGTTATGCAAACAATGCAATGCAACCAGCTGCGACAGGGAATCAAGTGCCCTGAATAAGAAGCCCAAGTCACACCAAGAACAGGTCTCAGACAGACCCTCAAATACTTATCAAACCCTGGTCTCAGACAGACCTCACAAAGAACTCCAGCCTGGCCTCGGATAGACCCAATAATATAACCCACACCTGGTCTCTGACAGACCCTGATAACAGCCCACAAAATATCCACAATCCTGTATCTCATGAGAAATGAACCGGTAGTCTGAAGGTCAAGTTACCTGCATAACCCCAAAACCCTCTCACAGGTAGGTGTCCTAGCAACTGACGAAGGTATGGCATCCTATGCGGTCGTCGGCGTCACAGACTTTCAGGGTTGATGATACGATTCCCAGAAGGAGTGGCATCATCAAATCCTGAAGAGGCCTCACTTAGTCAACTTCCAAATGATCGGTTCCCAGAGTCGACAATCCAACTAACCAGCAACCCGAGCCACCCAAAGGGCAGGACAGGAGGCCAACCAGAAGAACCTCGTCTGAGTGTGGATTTCGCGGGACACTAGGACATGCAAAGCACGTGCGCGCCCACTAATCTCCACTCTAAATCTAGGTGCACTCAAGCCCAGGTCCGGCTTATCTCTCAATCATAGAACCCCCTTCACACCCCAATACAGCAATAATAATGACAGTAAAATGCTGAAATGTAAATACAGAAATGTAAATCCATACAAAATCCTCGACGGGAAAACAAGCGCTAGGATTGACTCTCCTAAGGGACGTTGGATCCCAAATGCATAAGGAACTATCGCAGTCCTTAGCAGCCAGGGGACGTTGGGTCCCCAGCAGAGTCGCCAGTTGTCGCTACTGCGAAAATCGGCGCCGGCTGACAGAAGAGTCGCCACCGTGCGTTATTTATCCCAACGGAGGGAAAGGAAACGCTCGAAGTAAACCTCGCAAAAAACGGGGAAGGTATGGTCATCGCAACCAAAACCTGGATTCGGGAGTCGGTTACGCAAGGGGAAGGTATTAGCACCCCTCACGTCCATCGTACTCGATGGGATCCACGCTTGCTTGGTTTGTACGAATTACACTTCTATCTAAACTAAAGGATGAGGTCTGAAAAGAAAAGAAAACATGACTCGGCAAAGCATCGCACTTTATGCCTACGTATTCCCGTCTGGAACGAGAAATTAGAGTCAACGTAGTTCGCCTAACTACGGGTGAAGGTGGGTGAAGGTTGCTTGCTAGGATATCGCATCCTATGCCTACGTACTTTCATACAGCATGAAAGATCAGAGCAAACGTAGTTTGGGCTACGCACGACACAAGCTGTTCAAGTGTCTTTTATGAAAAAAACTCACCTTAAACAAGGGTTTTCTTATTGCAAAAAGGTTGATGTTTGTTCAAATCTTTTGACGGAAGAAATGAATTAATCTCTGTTATAACCTTTATTAATGTTTTTCTGTTGTTTTGAAGGAAGAAGAGATGACACTCTAAAAATCCTAGGGTTGAAAAGGGAATAAAATCTACCCTAATGTTATCATGCATGGGTTAAGACCTAATGTATATCATGCTCCTCTCTTGCGCAGAGAGAAGCAGAGATCCTAAGGGATAAACGGAAACAGAAACAGCAGATATATACAATAAAGCAGTAAAATGCATGGATGCAACAATACAAGCGAGGCAAGGGAGTCCCACTCAACCTCGAACCTAGAAAACAATAGGCAAAAGTGAACAGAATTCACTTTCAACCCAACAAGTTAAACAACAAACAAACACAATACATCATGAAATATCAACAGCTAAAATTAAACAGCAAAGCAGATCTTCATCAGCATCTGCCTTCAAGTCATCACCAACCATCTACAGGCTTCAAGCAAACCTCAGTCTTTGATCTTCAATCTCCCAATGGCTTTTCTTCAAGTCCTAATCTCCAAGCTGAGGAGTCAATCACAAGAGGGAATTGGGTGTTAAGCAATCAGTTGACCACCAAAGGTGGCAAACAAACTGCTAACAACACATAGAATATTTCTCTCAAGAGTTCTATCTCTTAGAGACTATCACCAAGCCTTCCAAAGGAAGGGGGTGAATGTCTTAGAGAGACTCTGCATCACAGAGAGGAATGGAGGCAATCAAGACCTTCCATGTTTGAGAATCAAGTTTTCTACTCTAGAGCTCTGCCTAACTCCTAGATCCCATAAACTTCAACAACTGCTAGCAAGAGATGCTTCTCATCAACTCTGGAAGTTGGTCTTCATTCTCTGATCTTCAAATGGGCTTCATCATCTCAGTCTTCAGCTCAAACCCAAGCCCCAAACAAACCCAATACCCCACACAGACAAATAATAACCCTAAAGAGGGCACACCACACAATCAATCAAATATAAGCAATATACTAATAGCAGTAGGGGAATCCTAATATTTTCTAAGGGATCTATTATCTACTCATAACCCCTATAGTCCCATACCCCAAAATCAAATCAAAATTCCTAAAAGAAATGATTTATCTTACTTATGTACACTTAAAACCCTAATTTTAACCCCTCTAATCTCACCTAATCAAATCATCTAAAAATTAATCCTAAAATTATGAATTAAATCCTATATACAAGTTGAGGGTCTAAGCTAATCACCCTAAAAAGAATGGGTCCTAAATTTAAAGGGAACTATTAGAAGTAAAATCAACAAAATTATGCACTAAACTAAACTCATTAAAAAGCTATTTAAAAGAAAAATGCACAAAAAATATTAAAACAAAATAAAATGCTATTTTTATTATTTATTATTTTTCTCAACAGAATTATGAATCTACCACAAAAAGAATCAATTAAAAACAAGCTTTTTTCATTTTTATATGGATTTTTAAAGATGCTAAAAATATTAAAGAATTAAAAAACACAAAAATGAAATAAAATGGGGAGGGGGTGCCAGAAGCAGACGCGCCTAGTTCATATATTGATGGGCCATGAAGTGGGGGGCGTGGATATCAATTGCGCAGGGCCCATGAAGCATCAGAAAAATGAATGAAAAAATAAAAGAAAAAATAAAATGCGAGCGGTGTATTTAGCAACAAATTCAAGTTAAAATCCATTGGGCTTCCATATGGGGGTGGGGATAGCGTTCTGATCCAAGGCCCACGCGTTTCATTTAGTTAAACGCATCGTTTCAGCGCTTTGGGTTCCCTCCGTTTTTCTTCTTTGAATCTGGACCGTCCGATGAGTCTAACAAGTCAAAATTTGGAAACGATCCAACGACCATTGGTCATCGTCCCCAACATGAATCTAGGGTTTTCAGAATTCCTCATCCATGCACGAACTTCCATAGCTCTGTTCTCTCTCCTCACTCAACCAAATCCCCCGATCCAAAAACAAAAGATGGCCTACTCAAAGCCCTCTACAAGATCCTACACTTAGATTTTTCTAAAACTCACTCTATAATTCAACTCGATAGCTGTAACCTTAGGGCACCAAGAATTGCACCTGATATGCATGGTTATTAAACTTGCTCAAACTATACTAGAATGTTCTATGGATTATGTGGAGTATTCTAAGCATAAAAGCTAACATTAACACACCCTAGGTTGAGAGTTCTTGGTCAAGAAAGTTGCACTGCCATGAATCAAACCTTCTCTAATGGCCATAACAGATTGTGCACATGTTCATCTACCTAAACCTAACACTTTTAAACTAAAAAGAACCTCTAACATGCCATAAATAAAGAGGTACGAATTGAGATGCCTACCTTGAAATCTTGATGAAACAGTTATGGAGTTTTGCACTAGGAGTCTTGGCAACCCTCTCAAATGATCCTTGGAGTATGGTGAGCTTTCTGTTTGCAAAGAAAATGGAGGGAAAAGCTTGGATTCTTGGCTGCAACTCTGGTGCACAATCTTGAGTTTTGAGAAACAGCTCCTTAAACAGCCATGGATGGACCTTGGAGGATGATATTTCACACTCACAACTCACCACAGATGGAAGATGAATAAAAGCCTTGAACAGAAATGGTGTATTATGATAATTCTCTCACTTTCTTACAATGGAAGCAACAATGGAATTCTCTCTCTTCTCTCTCTCTTTTCACCAACCTTTTGCACTAATGGATTCAATTCAATATATAGAGGATGATGGACAGATCTAGAAGTTTCTGGATTGATCTTAGAGGATTCTAGAATGTGGTGGAAGAATGTGGAAATTCTCATGTAATGACACTTTGAAATATCTCATCTCATGCCTCAATTGTCCTTACAACCCTTCAATTCCACTTTAAAATCTCCTCATATGAGTTATTGGAAGGATATGAATGCTTATCATGCTGATCCCTTGCCTTTTGCTAAGTTTCACATGGGTGCCTTATGATGCAAGCAAGAACATTACAAAGCAAGTCCAAAATTTAAACCCTAACTCAAAAAAGTGGCTGAACCAATGTCTTTAAAATGTTGTTGGGATTCAATTTGGTATATTACATGACCAATTTTGGATTTGTAGATCTCTCAAACCATTTTCCAACTTGAACTTTTTCAAGTTATATGCCTTTTTTAAGTCATTTTCCACCAACTTTTATCAAGTCTTGTTCAATGCATTTCCAAACTTCCATGACCTCTTTTATAGACTTAAAATGACATTTTGAGCAACTTTTATGTTGTGAAGTTTTTCATTTGAAGCTTCCTTGTATGAGTTTTAGGCATAGGCTAAGAATGACCTGTAATTCCCAAATGACCAAAATACCCTTTTCTTGCCAAGGACATAAGTAGAGTTCCACAAATCATATGAAGGCATACCATACCTTTCTAGAAATCTAAGACAATAAGGAACAACTCTCATGTTGGCCAGAAATCCATTTGAAATCTCCTTGAAGGTCAAAAGTTGCTTGGAAGACAGACAACTTTCACAGACAAATTTCAGTGCCTTCAGATGACCTGTAACTTGCAAGAGCTATAACTTGAGTTCTATAAATCATATTGATGACTTCCACCACTCAAATTAAAGCTATGAAGATACTATACAAGTTTCATGTGGACCAGAAATTCATATGAAGCTTTCATCTTGAGTTACACTGCTTTGAATGTTGACCTAAATCAGGGGATTTTACACTGAAACCCTAATTTGGTAACTCCATTTCTCCTTGATTCCTTCTGATTTTTCTTTAGCACAACACCATATCCATATCCATATAGCAAATAATGAATCCCACATTCTTCAAATGATCTCTGATGCCTTTCAAAACAAGTCTTTGACCTAGGATTGACCTAGTGTTGACCCTAGTTGACTGACTTCAACTAAGGCTCTTGCAATCATTCCAATGACTTGGTTACTCCTCAAAAATGATCATCTAGGCTCTTCATAACATCCATACACACTTCATGCTCTTGTCTCATGGCTCACACTTCCTCTGATGATCCCCAAACAACCTTAAGGTAGGAGAGAACTCACTGATCAACCTGTCAACTCTTCAAAGCTCAAATTCTTCCCTGATGACCTGAGTGGTATTGAATATGAATGAAACCCTTGAATATGCCTCTTGAGATAAGAATAGCACTTGATCCCCTGATTAAGATAGCTTGCTTATGCTATGCAATGCAGATGAATACACTATGTACATGATGACAATGCAGATGACTATGCAATTGAAACATAAACCTAGGTTAGAAAAGGTTGGGCAAATTTTGGGGTGCAACAAGAGCGAATCAAACTCATAATTGGAGAAACTTCATGGATAAAATAAATATTTGCTTCACTGGAGAGACTCTTACTAGAGTTTTAGATGGAGATACCCCAACTGAGGTCTCACAGGGGATAAAATAAATACCCACTTCAATGGGGAAGATGATTCAATGTAGTTGTTGAATATGTCAGAGTTGAAACTTTATGGGGATGAGATAAACATCTGCTTCGTCGTGGAAGATTGGCATTGTAAGAAATCCACTAAGGAGCAAAATAGCATCCACTTCATTGGGAAGGTGAAGTTAAGAAAATTCACTAAGGAGTGAAAATAGCATCCGCTTAACTGGGAGGGTGAAGTTACCAATTGGGGAATTCTTGCACCAATCATCACTGTTTGTAGTAAAGATCCATCGGAGAAATGTCATGACTACCTGAAGTAAAATTTTCTGGGGACATGGACGAAGAATGTTGTGAGATTAATGTAATTCTATATTGATGAACTGCATAATAGCCGCCATTTTGAACAATAAGTTGTTGGCAATGAATAAAAAAACTCTAATTCTCAAATGCCCCAGAGTACATGCTTTATGAGAATGAGTTATTCCAAGAGGATTTTACAGAAAACTTGACATCCAAAGTTCTCCAATGTCTTCAAACTCTTGGAGAGATTTGTTGAATCTCAAAGTAATTGTCCCAGATTCATCGTGTATGACTGAGTCTTCAAAACTTGCTTTTTAGATATGTTCAAACTTGTAAAGAACAAACCGCTTGGAAATAAACTTGCCCCAAGTCAGAAGAAGCTTCAAGTTTCGATAGACTGAACTCGTCGATGATGTTTATATGCAAACTTTCTATGATATCGAGCGATGTTAGCAAGCCAAAATGTTAGTTCTGAAACTTCTAACGCAACACTCATGTTTATCTTGAAGTTTTTATGAAAAAGATATCGCAGTAACTTATGACAAAATCACTAGTTAGGATATGGATTAATTTTATAAAGCCACCACCAATTGAACATAGCTCGTAGGAGTCAGGAAACGTTATCTCATCGAGTATGCTTTTGAGCTAAATCCTGCTTCAATTAGGACTTTTAAGGGTTGTATCATGGATTGGTTTACAGTTTATGAAACAAAGGACATAAGGTTCAAAGTTTATTTGCACCCACCCATTCTTCGTGATGCTCAACCTCTTTTCTTTTTTTTTTTTGAAAGTTTTAGGCGCTCAATTAACCTAGTTCAAAGACTGCCTTGTCCCAGGTTAAAGATGATATTTTTTGATGTTGGAGAAGGAAAAGAAATCATGTTTCAAGGATCAAAGGGGTTAAAGAGGGATTATCTTATACCTTCAGTGTTTGGGAGATTTGAAGAAATGCCTTACATCATCAGTAAAGTCTTATTCGAAAGCATACAACAAGAGACCATGCATTTTATTTCGTCATCCTCCCTACAATTCTCCATTAAAGTGAATTTTTTTTGGGTAAAGTTGGCATTATAGATTATGAAAAACATTTTACGAGTGAAAACAAGTGGATTTCTTCAAGACAAACATATTTATTGCATTAACTATTCAAAACAAACGAGTTCTTACACGTCAATTATGCTTTTGTAATCAAAGAAATAACAATAAAGATAAGCAAACAACACGAACAGTCTGACGAACCCTTCTCTTGATCTCAACAACTTGAAAAGGATTTTCTCGAGTCTTCATATACATCAGCATAATGATGTTCCATTCACGACTGGGCTTCCTCCTTTGAAGGTCAACACTTTATCATTGATCAATTCTTGAAGTTTTTCTTGGAAAACCTTGCACTCCTCAATCGGATGCCCCCACCACTCCATCATGAAACTTACAAATAGTGTGCAAATTGAACCAAGGTGGGCAAGACATCATGGTTCTAGTCTTTGTGGGCGCCATCACCGAGTTTCGGGTGAAATAAGACCATAATTGACTGTAAGTCATTGGTATAGGACTAAACTGACGGGTTTCTCCTATTGGATTACTTAGAGGTGTCCTCTGATTCTGAAACTGATTTCAAACCCGTCGATTCTGATGTTGATCTGGAGAAGTCAACATTCATTGTTGGTATGGAAATATATGAGGTAGTCGCTGCTTGTGCTGAACAGGCATTACATACCGATGTCGAGGATAACGTACCAGAACTGGATCTGGAAGGATTTGAGAGGAATCCCAAATTGCGTTAACATCAACACTTCCTCCATCTTGGGAATCACTAACTGATTTCTCTTCACTAGTTTGGCTATTCGAGTCATCTCAGATTCTTCCACTTTTGAGTGCATTCTCAATGTTTACTCTGACTTCTACAATTTTGGAAAACTCTAACGGCACAACCTACCATTCTAACATAATAAGAATCCGACAGCATTCTTAGAAACATCTTATTTAGTTCTTTTTCTTGAAGTGGAGGATGAACTTGGGCTACCAATTCTTTCCACCATTGTGCATATTCCCTGAAGGATTAATCGTCACTCTTACTCATGCTCACTAGTTGATCACTATCTGAAGCCATATCCAAATTGTAATTATATTGCATCACAAAGGCATCAGCTAAATCTTCCCAAGACTGAACGTGGTTCCTTTCTAGCTTCATATACCATATCAAGGATGCTCCACATAAACTTTCTTGAAAGCAGTGAATCATCAGCTTGTCATTGTCAATATAAGCAGTCATCTTTCGACAAAACATCCTAAAGTGGTACCTTGGACAACTAATACCCTTGTATACTTCAAAGACAAACATTTTGAACTTTGGAGGAATAGTTACTCCTGGAACTAGACATAGGTCAGAAGCTTTAAGACTGGATGCATTAGCTTCTTTCACCATCTTCAATTGTTCCTCGAGATCAAGAAATCCTTTCTCAATTTTTTCCATTCTAGGATCATCCATCTTCACCTCAGTATGGATATTCTAAGGATTTGGCATACACGTAGAGACTGGGAATCTCTTCTATCAACTTGAACAAATAGGTTATCTTGCATAGGTTGAGATTCTGTAGGAATATCTATTTGTCGAACATTGTCATCAGGGGGAAGATCAAATATCGGATTAGTGATCACTCTGAAGCCAGTCATGGGATCCATATCTCTATTATTCTTAAAGCTCGGTCAGATGGTCAAAAAGTCAGCTGATAAGACAAAGACAGAAGGTCGGATGAGTATCGCAGGGAAGAGACGCATGCAAATGCAAATGCCAAATGAGGGATGCTATGCAAATGCAAAATGCAGACGAAAGGTTTCATGGTACTTGAGCGTTTATAAACGTCGCAAAATACCAAAGAAAACTCATTTATTATTTTCTTGATAATGGATTACCAGTAAATATTCTTAAAAGAGTCCTGACATAACAGGTAAATAAAAGCTAATAAAGTCCTAAGGAAGTATTGCATTGTGCTTCTTGATCTTCTCTTCCAGCTGGACCTTCTCGAAGATGAGCTCGTCTACAATCAGATTCCAAGGGGTTGTCTGAGGGTTAGAGGAAAATAAATCCTCCCGCTCTTGTCAGAAATTACGAAAGAAATCCACTGTCCGCCTAGTTCTTTTAGTAATGGTAAATGTCTCTTATCTTTGAACTTATCTTGATCTTCAATCAGAGCTTCCGACTTCCTTAAGTCATCCAAGTTAAGACTCTTAAAAGAATAGTTCAAAGTATTTTTCTTTTGTAATCCATATTGGTCCTGCAATGTTCATAAGAAACCCTGAATTCCATGAAACCAATGCAATATGATGCTTTATGAATGAAAATATGCATAAACACAGGAAAACACAAAGATACACAAAGATAAAAAAAAAACAGGAAACCTAAGTTCGTAAGCAACGAGCATGGAGGCAAAGGGTATACCCATCCCCAAAGGGTATGGACTAAAGGCTGAATGTACCTGCAGAACAAAGGTTCTAGAAAGTTCCCAAAATCATTAGTCCATCTTTCGGATATTATCAATTTCTCAAATACTCAGTAGTTACTAAAATTCTCAAGAGAACCTCTTTTGAGTGTAGCATCGCGTATCAACTACTTCGGGGATACTCCCTCATAGTTATCGCACTACCTCCTAAGAAAGGCCAAGTGGGGTTAAAGGTAACTAAAGGTACCCATTATCATAGGCTCCTAGGTCGAAAATAGTAATTGTCTTCACGAATACTCGTTCAACGATACCAATTTCAAGAGGGCCTCAACTGAGAGGCGATTCTCAAGTTAGCTTGATCGGGAATCACTCCCTATAAGCCTTCTCAAATATATCACCTTCCTATCATAAGTATACTCAAGTCCAGATGTAAGACTCATCTCTCCATACAAGGATATCAACCCAAAGCATAAATAAATAAGCATATGTACAAATTATAAGTGCTTTTGATTGACTGCATTTTATGGCAAAACATTGATGTATGAGTAAATATCATAACTGATGTTAGGATACACATGAAGAGTGTTATGCAAGGAAAGCTATGAGTAAGTAAAGCTGAATGTCATACTGAATGTCATGACACTGATTGTATGACATCCAACGAGCAGATTTGTTTTCTGGTAGCTAGAAATCAGGAAACTTATTAGAAGCTCAAGCTGAAAGACAGGAGACATTTTAGAAGCTCTAAAGCGAAACAAATGTTCCTGAATTAAATGGCAAGCGTGAAGATTATTGAAAAAAGGTTTTGTTATGGTTAAACCTAATTTATGCACCCAGACCCAAGGACTGACTGCTGCTATAAAAACAGAAGGAGCAATCCTAGAAGAGCAGCTCTTGACAGAAGATCAGAGAGTGCATATAGAAAGTCCTTGTGAGTAAAGAAGATTGTTCTTCACGTTTGTATTGTGGCTTAGGAATAATTGTTCACCAAGCAATTGTCTGTTGTAGAATTACATTGGTTAGGTAGTTTCTAAGCTGGTGGAACACTCAAAGCTGTTAAGCAAGAGTGGTGTATTCTTGATCAAAGTTGTGAAGCACGATCAAGGTGTATTTGAAGTATAACTTCAACACTCATCTGTAATTGTAATTGGATATCACTATGGTGTGATTGAGGGGAGTGAGTGGGAATACTCAGGTCTAGAGTGTCTTTAGGTTGAAGTGTCATTGGGTAGGTGTTAAGTGAGGAGTGCAAACTAGAATTGTTTAGCTCGAAATTAATTCTACTGATAGTGAATTTCCTCCCTTTGGTAGCCCCCAGATGTAAGTGTTGTTGACACTGAACTGGGTGAACAATTACTGGTGTGATTTATTGCTTTCTCTTTACAGCTTTTTAATTATTCCAATAGTCTGTGTTACAATGGATGTTATAACATCCGTAATAACATCCATCGCGTGCTAGCCAGAATTTCACAAAAAAAGTGTGTGTGTGTGTGTGTGTATATATATATATATATATATATATATATATATATATATATATATATATATATATATATATATATATATATATATATATATATATATATATATATATATATATATATATATATATATATATATATATATATATATATATATATATATATATATATATATATAACAATAAACACAAATAAAATAAGTTAGGGGGAACCCTCGAAGATCTCCTTAGTGAAGTCGCCATTTCTGTCACGGTGAGAATCAGATATTAAATTATTGGATTAAATTGAATCTTAATTCATTATTCACCACTGGTCTTTAACTTTTCTAAGGGAAGGGAAAAAGATTGAATTACCCAAAAGTATGCAATACAAATGCAAAGCTAGAGAGTCTAAGGTTTGAGGGTTGGTTATAACTAGGGAAGGTGTTAGCATCCTAAGCATTTGTAGTACTCTACATGAATCTCTTGTTTTATGGTGCTATTGTTGTTTGCTAAAGGGTGAAAGAGACCTAAGGGTTTATTTCTAAGTATACTCGCCAAGAAATCGCATCTTGTGCCTATGTATCCTGACGAGAATGGAATCAGAGTATTTGTAGTTCCTCTAAAGGGATGAGAAACTTCTTGACTATAGTCAAGGTTCCAGGGGGAGAAGGTTTGTTGATTGATTCTAGGAGAAAAGACGAGTCATTATGTAAAGGGAAAATACTCGACATAACCACCATAACTTGTAGAAGATGGTCTTTGCGTCACATTGAGAGAAGGGCTCAAAACTCGGATTTCATTGACGAGTATGCCACATACCTCTCTCAAGTAGAAAAGATTATGCATCTCTCGATTGCGTTATGGGGTAGGAGAACTATATCTCGACTACATAGATGAATTACGTCTAATTCTCTTGTGGGGAGTACAAGATTGAATTGTATTATAGGCGTGTCTAAGTTGAAAGAGATATCAAGGAACTTTATCCTATCTTAAGGTATAAGGATCTAAGCTGATCAACTAGAAAAGTCAAGGATCAACAGGGGGAAATGATACAAATGATATGCATTGTATACAAATTATGAATTCATATACATGTTCTTCCCTTGGACGTGTGTGTTGCACCCCAAAATTTGCCCTCACAATACAAGACTTTGTGTTCCAAGAAGGTTCACAAGGTTCACAAAATTCATAATTGGTCAGAAGAGTTGACAATTCCCTCAGACAATGCACCTCCTAAGCAGTGCATTCAAAACTAGGGTTTTGACTTTAATCAGGCTAAATGGACTTCCAAGACTTCAAGTGAGCTTCATAACATCTTATATGTGTATAAGAACCCCCATGTCAAGTTTCAAGACTTTTCTCAAAAGTTTGCTCAGTCAGATGATCAGATAAGTCAAAAGCAGTCAATGCAGTTAAAAGGTCAAACTGAGGTCAACTGTGGTCAAACCAAAGTCAAACTTCATGATTTTTTTTTTTTGCCAACATCAAAGAGAGGTTGGGTGAGAAATATTATCATAATAACTGTAATACCCCAAATTTTGCCCTAAGATTTGTCGTCGCATTTCATTGCATTTAATCAATTACTAACAAATTTGTGTAGTCGTTTGACTTTTTGCAGGTAAATATCATATGGCATGCATTTTTTTTTCTAAAAAGTAAAAATGGCACAATTGGCAGGAGGACATGTGTAAGGAGTTATGAGTGTGGGAGGTTGAGAGTTCGAATCTCACCTTTGTCACTTTTTTTTGTTTTTTATTATTTTTACTCTAAATTTTTCTATCTTTCATTAAAAAAATAACAAAAATAGTTTTTTATTATTATTTAATTATTATTTTCGTATTTTAATTAAATCATTTTTTAAAATATTATTTTTTTCACTTTTTTCTAAATTATTCATAAAAATATCCAAAAAATCATAAAATAAAAAATATTGAAAAAATTTTTGTTCTTTTTATAATATTTTTTATTTTAGGAATCAATAGGATTATTAGTTTTTATTTTAAGTTTATTTTAATTATTTTAAATTATTTAAATTATATTTTTTCTTAACTAATTATTTAGTTTGGGCTTTAAAATGGGCTTTAGGGACATTATTGACAATTTGGTGTTAACCCTAATTTGTTCCCTATATATACATGTGTTGCCTTGTTGGAAAAAGAGGGGGAGAATGAAAAAAACCTAAGAGGAGTGAGTGCCGTTTGCCGTTATTTAGTTTTCTTCTTCATCCATTACTATTGTTTCTTTTTCTTCATCGTTTACCGTTATTTCTTTTCCTTCATCTATTACTGTTGTTTCTTTTTCTTCATCTTTTACCGTTATTTCTTTTTCTTCATCTATTACCGTTATTTCTTTTTCTTTATCTATTACTGTTACGTTTATATATATATAATTTTTAAATTGTTAGAGTTTATATATATAAGATTTTTGATCGAATTATGTCGATACGATGTTTGCACATTTGTGTGCATGACGCGTGACATTTGTGTTAGTTCGATCTGGTTGCGATGATCGCATTTTTGTGTGAGCAATAATACTATTTTTTGCTTAATTTCTTTTTCTTTGCGATAAATTTTGTTTCGTCCGATTTAGATCTGGTTGCGATGAGCGCATTTCTGCGTTAGCAACATTGTTGGGTTATTTGGCACATTTAAAATTCATTATTGCTTTATTATTATTATTATTATTATTATTATTATTATTATTATTATTATTATTATCATTATTTATTATTATTATCATTATTATCATTATTATTACCATTATTATTATTGTTATCATTAATTTATTAAAATTTGTTATAATATAAAAATCTGTTTTTTAAAATAAATAACATTAACATCTTTTCCAAATTAATATGAAAACCTATTATTTTTAAGAAAAACTTTTTTTTTTAGATAAATTTAAAATAATAACTAAAATCTTTTTTTTAAAATAATAACTAGAACCGTTATTTATTTTATTTTATTATTGTTCAATTCAAATTTCATTATCACATTGTATCTGCTCCTCTCATGTAACCTCGCGAACTTAACAATCGCTCTTTAAATTCTGCCTTTAAATTTTTGCTTGCATGGTTTAAATTATGACATTATCTCTCTGTTTGCATGATTCAATTATCTCACGCGTTTACTATTATTTCTGTCACATTGCACACATCCGAAGGTTAGGTCTAACTGTTTGGCCGCCGCGCCAATAGTCCGTAAAACTTCACACATTCA
The DNA here is from genome assembly GCA_963859935.3 of Lathyrus sativus. Taxonomy (NCBI): domain Eukaryota; kingdom Viridiplantae; phylum Streptophyta; class Magnoliopsida; order Fabales; family Fabaceae; genus Lathyrus; species Lathyrus sativus. The sequence goes on along the minus strand of OZ012737.1, from coordinate 591,127,444 downwards.
ATTTCAAATCCTCAAAACTACAAACTACAAACCCTAATTTTCACAAATGCCTCGCCGCAGGCAAAATTACAATTTTACCCTTAGCATTAGGTCAAAGAGCCGCCACGCTCATTTTAGGGTTTCCCGCCGTGGAATCCCTAATTTAACCCTAATTACAACTTAACATTTCAACGTAGAGATTTGGAGTTTCTACACTCCACGTAAGCGTGTCCTTAAGATGCGTTTATTCCCCTTGAGACCTTGACCACAGTCAAGAAGTTTCTAACCTCCCTATTGAGGGGAACTACGATTACTCTGATTCCACTCCCGTAAGGATACGTAGGCACAAGATGCGATGTCTTGCCGAGTAAACTTAGAATTAACCCCCTTTATTATTTATTATTGCTTATTTATATTTTATTTATCTTTGCTATTTAATTATTTTGCTTATTATTTTGTAATTGTTTCTTGGATGTAAAGTTGTTTAATTATTTAATTATTATTATGGTTAGTAATTAGGGAGTGTAACAACATGTATGTAATATTAAAATAAATTTAGATCACTTTTAAATAAAGATAATTAAAATAAACACGTCACACACGTAAGTCGATTTTAATCGCCGTCTCACTTCCTAAGGATATCCCTCAAGTTGCCTACGAATAATGGTTAAGTGGGGTGTATAAAGCAAGTCCCTCAAATAGAAAAATCATCAAAGTCCCTTATGGTTGCCTTTACGAATCGAGTCCCTTTCGAAAAATGATGATGGTCCCTTATATGTGCTTATTACATCCCACAATGGCCTTCAAAGTCAAATTGTCCCTCACATGTCCCTTAACATCCAAAGTAAGGACTACCTACTCCATTATAGTAGGGATAGTCTTACTAAAGGAAAGAATGAAGAATAAGAAAGACCTTTAAACATTAGGGTAGGTTACTCCTAGGTGCTTGCTCACTTCAAAATTGTTTCGCACTTAAACAAATTTTCAACAAGTTTTCAAACAAGTTCTTAACACATCCTTACATGGATTATTTATTAACTATTCTGAAAATTTTCTATTCACACACTACAATTTCAAAACAATTCAAAAGTGAGCTTAAGTACCTAAGAGCCCATGGATAACCATGGATGAAAAGGATGCTAATACCTTCCCTTTTCATAACCTACCCCCCGGACCCAAAATATTCTCTAAGGTCTTTCCTGTTCTTTTATAACCTTTCCTTATGGATAAAATAAAAGTCGGTGGCGACTCTTGCTATCCGCAACATTGTTTAAAGTCAGTTCACTGGGTTACAGAACTGGCGACTCTGCTGGGGATTTATTTAAGAGGGGTACCCTTAGGAATTAAGATCACTTTAAATTGTTTGCCTTGTTTGCTTTATTATTATATTGTTGGGGTGCTCTTATGTGTGAAAGGTCCTAACCCGGATCTAGTGTACCTTAGGTAAATGGCAATAGACCAAGGAAACTGTACGACGTATATCGATACGGTTGATCTGGTGGCCATAGTTAGTGCGACTTCTTGGTTGGTGCTTATATTCCTTAAGTCAAGTTGAGGATAATATTGAGGCTGCCATATGTTGTCAATGCACTAACTGACTTTTAGAACCCTAGTTAACTCATCTTGGCCTTTAGAAAGTAGTGAGGTAACCGGCTTTGGTGCAGACTGAAGTTGGTTGACACTCGATACTACGCTCATTGAGATCTTAAACTTGGAGGGTTTTGGTTGGCAAGTAAGTTGCCTTCTGAACAACCACCCTTGTGAAGGATCAATGATATTGAGATCCCTTAGAACCTGGTTACTTTTGTAGGACAGGATGAACCATCTAACTTCAGGGAAGGGTACTTGCCTTTGAACCTCATGCAAGCCTTTAAACCTAGGGCTATGGTGTGACTTGTTTGTGTGTGCCACATGTTTGTGATTGAGCATGACATCATGACATCATCATGCATCATAAGCATATCATTTTCCCTAACCATTTCAAGGACCAAAGGATTTGTCTTTGTTCTTTGTTGCAGGTCATGGCTTCTGCTCGTAGAAACACCATCAGGATCAACTTTGTAGGGATACCTGCTAAGCTCAAGGAGTTGGTTTCCCTAGTGCCTGATCATTCCCAGTTCAACAAGAGACATGGTCACTTATTGGATCTAGTTACTTCAGGGTTCAGTGAAGACATGATGAGTGTGCTGTTTCAGTTCTTTGACCCTAAGCACCATTGCTTTACATTTCCTGATTATCAGCTGGTTCCAACCATGGAGGAGTTCTCTAAACTTCTGGGTATACCTGTTCTTGATCAGAAGCCATTCACAGGCTTAGAGAAGGAGCTTAAACCAGAAGTTATTGCTGCAGCTCTACATCTGAAGAAGTCTGACATTGTTCTAGAGACGAGAAGTGGAGTTAAAGGTATTCTTGCCAAGGTATTAGTGGATAAAGCTCAAATGTTCTTGAAGGCTATGAGCTACGATGCTTTTGAGGAGATCTTAGCCTTATTGATTTATGGCTTAATGTTGTTCCCCAATCCTGATCAGTTCATAGACGTTCATGCCATCAACATATTCCTGAGTCACAATCCAGTGCCTACCTTACTTGGAGACATCCTACATTCTCTTCACCCCCGTACTACAAGGGCAAGAGGAACTTTGATGTGCTGCATACCTTTACTTTCTAGGTGGTTTATTTCTCACCTTCCTCGCTCAGTAATGAAGAATGAGCAAGGGTTCAGATGGTCCAAGAGGATCATGTCACTTTCTCACTCAGACATCCATTGGTGCTCCAGATCTATGGAGAATGTCACCATCATTGACCGTTGTGGGGAGTTTCCTAATGTGCCACTTCTAGGCATAAGAGGAGGCATCACCTACAACCCATCTCTAGCTTTACGACAGTTTGGTTACGCCCGGAGCGATGGTCCACATGACATGTTGATTCAGGGCATTGTGTTTGATTACGACAACGATCTTCAGGGTTACCGTCAGAGATTCATCCGAGCTTGGGGAAAGGTAAACAGGATTGACAGCAAGACACTGGAGCCTAAGTACACTATTCCTATGGAGGCTTATCTCAGATGGGTACGATCTCGTGCTCAGACACTCATGATGCCATATCCTGCCGTCCTACCAGTTACCATGGAACCTGTTGCTGAAGGAGACACAGCTTATACCATCCTTCACCCAGACATGCCTACTGATATGGAAGACTTGCAGAGATCATGGATCCAACTGAAAGAGCAAAGGGATACTTTCGAGGCTCATTACAAAGCAAGCCAAGCAAGGATCCTAGAGCTAACAAAGCTACTTCATGAGGAACGAAACCTCAACTCATACCTCAACACAAAGAGGAAGCGTCCATGGGAGACTTAAAACCCCATCTTTTGTACTTATTTCGTTTTCATTTTTTGTAAGCCTAAAAGGCAAAACAAGTTATTACTAATAAAAAGTTACTTTCTTGTTTGTTTAAGCAAATTTAAATCCTGCGGTCCTTGAAAACATTGCATATGCATTCCCATATCATTGCATCACAGGTTTATAATTGGGTACAGGTTTCTCATCTTCTCGCTGTTTATTTCAGCAATGGCTCTTGAACAATCAGTTAAGGATCTCCAGGCACAGAATGCACAGTTCCAAGAGCTGATCCTGAACCTATCCAAGGGGCAGGATGAATTGAAGACACTGCTGGCCAAGAAGACTAAGAAGGCTAGAAGGTCCGCTGGGTTGCTCAACATGGGAAGAAGGTTCAAAGGTCCTGCCAAGACCAAGGAACAGGTTGAAGACTATGAATCTGAAGAATCTGAGCAGGAGAGAGGCAGTCTCCACAACACTATGGGGGACTCTGATTCTGAGGCTAACTACTACCATGAGCCTAACGAAGACAAATTCAAGATGCTGGTGGATAGAATGGATGCTATGGAATTACAGAAATCATCTGGGCTGGATTTTGAGGATTTGAGCTTGATATCTGGGGTGGTCATACCCATTGGGTTCAAAGTTCCTACATTTGTTGTCTATGATGGGGTCTCTTGTCCCAAATTGCATCTGAGGTCTTATGTCAGAAGAATTCAACCCCACACTGCTGATAAAAAGTTGTGGATCCATTTCTTTCAAGAGAGTTTATCTGGAGCTCAGCTGGAGTGGTATTATCAGTTGGAGAGTGTCAACATCAGAGATTGGAATGACCTTGCTGAAGCTTTCTACAAGCAGTATCAATACAATGCTGACTTAGCCCCCACTCGCATGCAGCTTCAAAGCATGTCTATGGGTGCCAAAGAAAGCTTTAAGGAGTATGCTCAGAAGTGGAGAGACTTAGCTGGAAGAGTTCAACCCCCTTTGACTGATAGGGAGTTGTTTGATATGTTCATGTGTACGCTGAATGGTCCGTTTTACAGTCATCTCATTGGAAGCTCATCATCTGGCTTCACTGAGTTGATCATGACAGGAGAGCGAGTAGAGAATGGTATCAAGAGTGGTAAGATCCAAGTGGGCACTTCTTCATCAGGTGCTGCAAAGAAGCCTCCCACTGGGAAGAAAGAATCTAATGCTGTGTATGGTCAGCCTGATCGTAACAGAGGGCATCAGTCTGTTAGTGCAGTTCATATTTCAAATCCAACTCCTGCAACAACAGAGCAGCCTCAAGGCAACCAACAGAGGGCTAGAAGACAGTTCACGAAGATCAACATGTCAATGGCTCAGGCATTGCAACACTTGTTGAAAGCTGAACTTATTACCCTGAGGGAGGCCCCTCAGAATCCCAATGTTACCTCTCCCAAGTACAATCCCAATGCACGATGTGCATATCATTCAAACTGTCCAGGACATGATACTAATAACTGCTGGGTCTTGAAGAACAAAATTCAAGATATGATTGATGCTGGAGAAATTGAGTTTGATCCACCAGGTACTCCAAATGTGATTACAGCTCCAATGCCGAATCACGAGAAGACTGTCAACGCCATTGATGAAGATATTGATGAAGATCTGCATGTCTATTCGGTTATGGAGTTGAGCACACCATTGTCTGTTATCAAAAAGAGGTTAGTACAAGCTGGGATCTTTCCAGGTTGTCGTGAAGATTGTTTGTATTGTACCTATAAGCCGGATAGTTGCTTCATTTTGAGAGATGGGATTCAACGTCTCATGGATAAATATACTATAGTGTTTGAAAGAAGACCAGCATCTGTAGAAAGTATGGTGGATCATCTGACTCAGGGTAAGAAGATTGAAGAGGTTGACATGGTTGACAAAGTACCACTAAGAATCACTTCAAAGGGTCCCATTAAAATCACTCATCAGGGCCCAATCAAGATTATTGCTGAAGGTCCTGTGAAAGTTGTTGCTGAAGCCAGAGTAGCTCCTCTGATCATTACCACTCCTGGTCCTATTCCTTATACATCTGACAAAGCTGTGCCTTGGCACTATGGGTCTGATGTTTACATCCATGGTGTCAAGCAGGAGCCTTTACCTGATATGCCTGTTGACATCGATAATATTGCTGGATCTAGCAAGATCACTCGTAGTGGAAGAGTCTTCTCTCCTCCAGTTGCTTCTAAGAGTGCAGTTACTCCTGCTGTTACTTCCACCACTGATGCTCGGGGAAAGGGTCCTGTTATTGAGCCTGTATCTACTGATGTGCCAGCTGCTGATGACCTCTCTAAGCAGATGGAAGAAGTATTGAAAATCATTCGCAAGAATGATTATGATATTGTTGATCAGCTGGGGCATACTCCCTCAAAGATTTCTATGCTCTCCCTGTTATTATGTTCTGAGGCTCATGCCAAGTCATTGATCAAGTTTCTAAAGATGGCTCATGTACCCAGTGCAATTTCTGTGGACCAGTTTGAGAATTGTGTTGCTCACCTGACCTATGACAACGGGTTAGGATTTTCTGATGCTGACTTGACCCCTGCCAAGAGGGATCATAACAGGGCCTTGCATATTTCAATTGAATGCAGGGGCACTACCCTGTCTCATGTGCTGATAGACAATGGTTCCTCTCTGAATGTGTTGCCTAAGGAAGTCCTGAACAAGCTGAGTCCTGAAGATACGGTATTGAAGCCCAGTAATATTGTGGTAAAGGCTTTTGATGGTTCTAGAAGAGTAGTGCATGGGGAAATTGATCTTCCAATCAAGGTTGGCTCTCAGGTGTTCACTGCTACATTCTATGTGATGGATATTCGTCCTTCGTACTCATGTCTGCTTGGTCGTCCCTGGATCCATGGGGCAGGTGCTGTGACCTCCACATTACATCAAAAGTTGAGATATCCGGTGAATGGAAAAGTTGTTACTGTCTTTGGAGAGGAAGAATACTTTGTCAGCCATGTAAACACTTTCAAGTATCTGGAAGTAGAAGGTGAATACATTGAAACTCCATGTCAGTCATTTGAAGTGGTTCCCTGGGCTGTTAAGGATTGTGTGACTCCTCCTGCTGTGAAGAAGGTTCCTGTGGTCATCGGAAACCCTCCAACAATGGCAATGGCCTCCCTCAATGATGCAAAAGCTGTGGTGGAAGAAGGTGGTTGTACTATTTGGGGTCAGCTTTCTGATATTCCATACAAGTCTGACAAGTTTGGTTTGGGTTTCACTGCAGAGTCCCAGAAGGCTGTCCGTCGTGCCCGTGCTGTTCGTATCACCAATCAAGGGGTTATCAATGCTGTGGGAGATCAAGATGAAGACTACAACTTGGAGGCATGGATTTTTCCTACTGTGGGTGCTGGACTCAATAATTGGACAGCTGAAGATGTTATCCCTATCTCCTTTAGTCAGGAGTAAATACTATTACTGTGTTATGTTTTTAAATTTATAATTTCTGGAACAATTAAAACTTTCAAGCCATGTGCCTTACCCGGGGCACAATGGTGTGCTTGTTACGGGTTGTCATTTCATTTGCATACTTCATTCAATAAAATCAGTGGACGTTTCGTTTTCGTAAATATTGTGTTCCTTGTCTTTCTTTTTCTTTTATTTTTGCTTTATCAGCTATGTGTTCTTACACACACCCACGTCACTAAAATGCAGATCCTCATCCACTCTGGATCCAGTTGATAACAGTTCTACTATTGCCAATTACAATTTCGAGAATCCGATCTATCAAACTGAAGACGGAAACGAGGACGATTGTGAAATACCTGTAGAGCTTTCTAGGTTGTTACAACAAGAAGAGAAGGCTATACAGCCACATGAAGAGCCAGTCGAAGTTGTGAATCTGGGAACTGAAGAAAACAGAAAAGAGGTCAAGATAGGGGCTGATTTAGAGGACAGTGTCAAGAGCAGGTTGATTCAGATGCTACGTGACTATGTGGAGATCTTTGCTTGGTCTTATGAAGATATGCCAGGGTTGGATACAGACATTGTGGTTCACCGTTTGCCAGTGAAAGAAGATTGTCGTCCAAAGAAGCAGAAGGTTCGTCGTATGCGTCCTGAAATGTCAGAAAAGATCAAAGCAGAGGTAATGAAATAGTTCAATGCAGGGTTCTTGGCCGTAACTTCTTATCCTCAGTGGGTTGCAAATGTGGTACCAGTTCCTAAGAAAGATGGTAAGGTACGTATGTGTGTAGACTACAGAGATCTGAACAAGGCTAGCCCTAAAGATGACTTTCCACTTCCTCATATTGATATTCTGGTAGACAACACTGCTCAGCATAAGGTATTCTCTTTTATGGATGGTTTCTCTGGTTACAATCAAATCAAGATGGCACCTGAAGATATGGAGAAGACTACATTTGTGACACAGTGGGGCACCTTTTGCTATAAGGTAATGCCATTTGGTTTGAAGAATGCAGGGGCAACATATCAGCGTGCTATGGTGGCTTTGTTTCATGATATGATTCATCATGAGATAGAGGTATATGTGGATGATATGATAGCCAGGTCTCAGAATGAAGAACAACATCTTGATCATCTGCACAAGTTGTTTGAGAGGTTGAAGAAATACAGGTTGAGATTAAATCCAAACAAGTGTACTTTTGAAGTTAGATCTGGAAAGCTCTTGGGTTTCATTGTCAGTGGAAAAGGTATTGAAGTGGATCCTGCAAAAGTGAAAGCTATACGAGAGATGCCAGCTCCCCGTACTGAGAAGGAGGTTAGAGGTTTCTTGGGACGATTGAACTACATTGCAAGATTTATTTCCCAATTAACTACCATCTGTGAGCCAATCTTCAAGTTGTTGAGGAAAGATCAGGTGATGGAATGGAATGATGAGTGCCAGACTGCCTTTGATGAAATCAAGAGATATTTGCTAGAACCTCCAATTTTAATGCCACCAGTTGATGGAAGACCCTTGATTATGTATTTAACAGTATTAGACAACTCAATGGGGTGTGTATTGGGGCAACATGACGAGTCTGGTCGAAAAGAGCAGGCAATATACTACCTTAGCAAAAAGTTTACCGACTGTGAAACAAGATACTCACTGCTCGAGAAAACTTGCTGCGCTTTGGCATGGGCTGCTCGCCGACTAAGACAGTATATGTTGACCCATACTACCTTGTTGATTTCGAAGATGGATCCAATCAAGTACATATTTGAGAAACCTGCTCTCTCCGGAAGAATTGCAAGATGGCAAATGATCTTGACGGAATATGATATACAGTATACCACTCAGAAGGCCATTAAGGGGAGTGTTGTTGCTGATCATTTGGCTCATCAAGCAGTAGATGATTACCAGTCAATGAATTTTGAGTTCCCTGATGAAGACATTATGTCTGTTACCAAAGAACCTGGACAATATGACGGACCTGAACAAGGATCCCGATGGACTATGGTTTTTGATGGTGCCTCCAATGCACATGGTAATGGTGTTGGTGTTGTGATTAGTTCCCCTGAAGGTTGTCATACCCCGATTACTGCCAGACTTTGTTTCTATTGTACCAATAACATGGCTGAGTATGAGGCATGTATCATGGGTATGCAAGTTGCTATTGATATGAAGATTCAGTTCCTTGAGAATTATGAAGGATGCAGGCTTGGATGAAGATGAGTGGATTCAGACTCGACTTGACCAGATAAATTTGATTGATGAGAAAAGGTTAGCAGCAGTTTGTCATGGCCAGATGTACCAGAAACGGATGATCAAAGCTTTTAACAAGAAGGTTAAGCCAAAGGTATATCAGGCTGGTGACTTGGTAATCAAGCGTATCATATTACCACAGGGTGATCCTAGGGGCAAGTGGACTCCAACATATGAGGGACCATTTGTAGTCAAGACAGTGTTCTCAGGAGGTGCCATGATACTGACTACAATGGATGGTGAAGACTTCCCACAACCTGTAAACGCAGACATAGTTAAAAAATACTACGCATAAAAAGAGACCCGCTAGGTTGACAGGCCTAGGCAAAAATAAGGGCATCCCGGCAAACCAAAAGGGTTTGGGCAAAAATTAGGGATATATATATAAAAAGATGTACACCCGGCAAGTCGAAAACCTGAAAAGGCGGCTTGGGCAAAAAAGGGTATCCCGGTGGATTGAAAACCTGAAAGGGCAATCCAGGCAAAAGTTAGGGATTAAAGCGTATGACTATGTCTCGTTTGGATCACTCATGAAACTGCAACCAGTTGTACTACTTACTCAAGCTCAAACAGATAAAGCTCAATCCAATCGTTTCCGTCTCAACAGCAAGAAGATGAGATACTTGAGTGGCAATAGTAGAATTGAAACTCAATAGGATTATTTCCCACACAGCTGATTCTTTTTGTAAAACTTCATGACAAAATTCTCTTACTAGGGTTTATGTCTCCTTGTACAAACTTACCCGTGTATGGGTCACTTTTGATATAAATAAACTCCATCTTTTGAATCCAGATTTACTTTTACCCTATTTACATAAGCGAAACGTCCATTGGTTGTGTTTGAATGTATGTATGCCTTTGAATATGATTGATGTTTACCAGAAATGCAGGTATGCTTTTAATATGATTGATGTTTACCAGAAATGCATGAAAATGCAGTAATAGTATTTACTAAGGACGAACGAGGGCAGGATTTCAACGAAGCTTCGCCAGTTCATCTTTACAAGACAGTTACAAACCATCAGTAGGACTAAGCCATTTTCACAAAGTCTAATCTCCCCTGGAATTTATATCCATCTCTTTTATCCTCATACGGATATACGGGAAATTACTTTCCAATAAAGGCACGATGAACGAAGACGGGATGTTATACTTATCCTACTATCAAACGAAAACGAAGGTTATCTATACCCTACTATCCCCAACAACGGGAGGTTATCTATACCTTGTTATCCCCAGCAGACGGAGGGTTATATATTCTTCAACAACGAATCGGGATTTATTTTTCTTGGCCAGCAGTTGTTATACAAGGATATCCAGACACTTCCAGCAGTGTCATAGCATACATACATCATTTACATCATACCATAACATATATGTCTATAGTACATTACCTAAGTGCATCATGTCATACATGCATACATAAAGCATAAACTAATGTTGTTATACAGAATGCTACCTTGTTTTCAGGTTAATTATCCAACAAACAATCTTATGATCTTTGGGACTGCTTTATTGTAACCTCAGGGTTACTTTATCCTCCTGATGAGCTTCTTATTACTTTGGGACTGCTTTATTGTAACCTCAGGGTTATTTTATCCTCCTGATAGCCTCTCATGACTTCAAGACTGCTTTAGAGCTACTGATTGCTCTATCCTCCTGAAATCATCCTATTACTTCAAGACTGCTTTAGAGCTATTCATTGCTCTATCCTCATGAGGTCATATTACTACTTCAAGACTGCTTTAGAGCTATTCATTGCTCTATCCTCCTGAAGCCATCTAATTATTTCAAGACTGCTTTAGAGTTATCCATTGCTCTATCCTCCTGAAATTACATTATTATTTCAAGACTGCTTTAGAGCTATCCATTGCTCTATCCTCCTGAAATCATTACTTCAAGACTGCTTTAGAGCTATTGATTGCTCTATCCTCCTGAAGACATATCACATTATTATTTCAAGACTGCTTTAGAGCTGTTGATTGCTCTATCCTACTGAAGCCATTCTATTACTTCAAGACTGCTTTAGAGCTATTGATTGCTCTATCCTCCTGAAGCCATTATTACTTCAAGACTGCTTTAGAGCTATTGATTGCTCTATCCTCCTGAGGTCAGATTTATCACTTCAAGACTACTTTAGGGTTATCATTATTGATTGCTCTATCCTCATGAAGACATGCTGTTACATCAGTATTACTCCAGACTCCTGACAGTTCTCATTATACTACTGAAGAACTTTCCCCTAGTGGCATCTTTAAGCCCACTCAATCATGTTCAACCAACCATCAATATCACTCCATGCACTGGTGAGTGCAAATTTTTGGGCTTTTGTGTTCAATCCCCTTCAACCTTCCAGGTTACGACTGGCAAATATACCAATCTAACCCCTCAGGTTTCAGAAAATTGAACAGGGGCAGCTGTTGCACCCCAAAATTTGCCCTCACAATACAAGACTTTATGTTCCAAGAAGGTTCACAAGGTTCACAAAATTCATAATTGGTCACAAGAGTTGACAATTCCCTCAGACAATGCACCTCCTAAGCAGTGCATCCAAAACTAGGGTTTTGACTTTAATCAGGCTAAATGGACTTCCAAGACTTCAAGTGAGCTTCATAACATCTTATATGTGTATAAGAACCCCCATGTCAAGTTTCAAGACTTTTCTCAAAAGTTTGCTCAGTCAGATGATCAGATAAGTCAAAAGCAGTCAATGCAGTTAAAAGGTCAAACTGAGGTCAACTGTGGTCAAACCAAAGTCAAACTTCATGATTTTTTTTTTTTTTGCCAACATCAAAGAGAGGTTGGGTGAGAAATATTATCATAATAACTGTAATACCCCAAATTTTGCCCTAAGATTTGTCGTCGCATTTCATTGCATTTAATCAATTACTAACAAATTTGTGTAGTCGTTTGACTTTTTGCAGGTAAATATCATATGACATGCATTTTTTTTCTAAAAAGTAAAAATGGCACAATTGGCAGGAGGACATGTGTAAGGAGTTATGAGTGTGGGAGGTTGAGAGTTCGAATCTCACCTTTGTCACTTTTTTTTGTTTTTTATTATTTTTACTCTAAATTTTTCTATCTTTCATTAAAAAAATAACAAAAATAGTTTTTTATTATTATTTAATTATTATTTTCGTATTTTAATTAAATCATTTTTTAAAATATTATTTTTTTCACTTTTTTCTAAATTATTCATAAAAATATCCAAAAAATCATAAAATAAAAAATATTGAAAAAAATTTTGTTCTTTTTATAATATTTTTTATTTTAGGAATCAATAGGATTATTAGTTTTTATTTTAAGTTTATTTTAATTATTTTAAATTATTTAAATTTTATTTTTTCTTAACTAATTATTTAGTTTGGGCTTTAAAATGGGCTTTAGGGACATTATTGACAATTTGGTGTTAACCCTAATTTGTTCCCTATATATACATGTGTTGCCTTGTTGGAAAAAGAGGGGGAGAATGAAAAAAACCTAAGAGGAGTGAGTGCCGTTTGCCGTTATTTAGTTTTCTTCTTCATCCATTACTATTGTTTCTTTTTCTTCATCGTTTACCGTTATTTCTTTTCCTTCATCTATTACTGTTGTTTCTTTTTCTTCATCTTTTACCGTTATTTCTTTTTCTTCATCTATTACCGTTATTTCTTTTTCTTTATCTATTACTGTTACGTTTATATATATATAATTTTTAAATTGTTAGAGTTTATATATATAAGATTTTTGATCGAATTATGTCGATACGATGTTTGCACATTTGTGTGCATGACGCGTGACATTTGTGTTAGTTCGATCTGGTTGCGATGATCGCATTTTTGTGTGAGCAATAATACTATTTTTTGCTTAATTTCTTTTTCTTTGCGATAAATTTTGTTTCGTCCGATTTAGATCTGGTTGCGATGAGCGCATTTCTGCGTTAGCAACATTGTTGGGTTATTTGGCACATTTAAAATTCATTATTGCTTTATTATTATTATTATTATTATTATTATTATTATTATTATTATTATCATTATTTATTATTATTATCATTATTATCATTATTATTACCATTATTATTATTATTGTTATCATTAATTTATTAAAATTTGTTATAATATAAAAATCTGTTTTTTAAAATAAATAACATTAACATCTTTTCCAAATTAATATGAAAACCTATTATTTTTAAGAAAAAATTTTTTTTTAGATAAATTTAAAATAATAACTAAAATCTTTTTTTTAAAATAATAACTAGAACCGTTATTTATTTTATTTTATTATTGTTCAATTCAAATTTCATTATCACATTGTATCTGCTCCTCTCATGTAACCTCGCGAACTTAACAATCGCTCTTTAAATTCTGCCTTTAAATTTCTGCTTGCATGGTTTAAATTATGACATTATCTCTCTGTTTGCATGATTCAATTATCTCACGCGTTTACTATTATTTCTGTCACATTGCACACATCCGAAGGTTAGGTCTAACTGTTTGGCCGCCGCGCCAATAGTCCGTAAAACTTCACACATTCAATTTCAAATCCTCAAAACTACAAACTACAAACCCTAATTTTCACAAATGCCTCGCCGCAGGCAAAATTACAATTTTACCCTTAGCATTAGGTCAAAGAGCCGCCACGCTCATTTTAGGGTTTCCCGCCGTGGAATCCCTAATTTAACCCTAATTACAACTTAACATTTCAACGTAGAGATTTGGAGTTTCTACACTCCACGTAAGCGTGTCCTTAAGATGCGTTTATTCCCCTTGAGACCTTGACCACAGTCAAGAAGTTTCTAACCTCCCTATTGAGGGGAACTACGATTACTCTGATTCCACTCCCGTAAGGATACGTAGGCACAAGATGCGATGTCTTGCCGAGTAAACTTAGAATTAACCCCCTTTATTATTTATTATTGCTTATTTATATTTTATTTATCTTTGCTATTTAATTATTTTGCTTATTATTTTGTAATTGTTTCTTGGATGTAAAGTTGTTTAATTATTTAATTATTATTATGGTTAGTAATTAGGGAGTGTAACAACATGTATGTAATATTAAAATAAATTTAGATCACTTTTAAATAAAGATAATTAAAATAAACACGTCACACACGTAAGTCGATTTTAATCGCCGTCTCACTTCCTAAGGATATCCCTCAAGTTGCCTACGAATAATGGTTAAGTGGGGTGTATAAAGCAAGTCCCTCAAATAGAAAAATCATCAAAGTCCCTTATGGTTGCCTTTACGAATCGAGTCCCTTTCGAAAAATGATGATGGTCCCTTATATGTGCTTATTACATCCCACAATGGCCTTCAAAGTCAAATTGTCCCTCACATGTCCCTTAACATCCAAAGTAAGGACTACCTACTCCATTATAGTAGGGATAGTCTTACTAAAGGAAAGAATGAAGAATAAGAAAGACCTTTAAACATTAGGGTAGGTTACTCCTAGGTGCTTGCTCACTTCAAAATTGTTTCGCACTTAAACAAATTTTCAACAAGTTTTCAAACAAGTTCTTAACACATCCTTACATGGATTATTTATTAACTATTCTGAAAATTTTCTATTCACACACTACAATTTCAAAACAATTCAAAAGTGAGCTTAAGTACCTAAGAGCCCATGGATAACCATGGATGAAAAGGATGCTAATACCTTCCCTTTTCATAACCTACCCCCCGGACCCAAAATATTCTCTAAGGTCTTTCCTGTTCTTTTATAACCTTTCCTTATGGATAAAATAAAAGTCGGTGGCGACTCTTGCTATCCGCAACATTGTTTAAAGTCAGTTCACCGGGTTACAGTGTGCATACGCAATTATGAGCGTACAATGAGCAGACAACAAAACCTCAAACATCAAGATTGTGGACAGATAACAACGTGTATGCAAAACATACATCCAGATAGGTAATAAAGGGGTCAAGATCAGCCACCATCTCCAAGCTAGGGAAACGAGCTACAAGTCGTCAAATTAGTAACTGAATCGAAAGGAAATTAATTATAAAACCTAGACATTCCAAGTCCTAAACCAAAGGGCTACTTGGATGAAACTAAATAAAGAAAATAATTCGCTTGAACTTTTTACTATTTACAGATGAATTGAATAAACATATATGATCATAACATATAGGATTACTAATTAAAATAAAATATTTTCAATTAACAAATATTATAGATTAAATAGTCGATAGCAATGGAATAATATTAATAATATAATGGTAAGGTAATTAACCAAATATTAAATCCAAAATCAAAACTAAAAAAAAAAAATATAATCAAAAAATTAATTGGAAATCTAAACAAAATCATGGGTGCAACATGGTTAGGGAGTTTAAGATCATGGAGTCATTTGGGTGTCCTCAAGGTATTTAAGATCATAGATTAAATACACTAAAAAAACGGGTGTCCTCAAGGAATTGAAGATTTCTTTTTAAAGTAAAAAACATGGGCTAAATGGCCCATCAGACAAACTCACATGACAATCACACCTTGAAGATTTTATACTATACCCCTACACTTATACCCATACCCCTACAATTTTAAAAAATACCCATTTTATCCTTATATATTTTTATATTTTTTTCTTCACTTTTTACCGTATCACACACGATCTACCGGAACACTTTCAAAATGATTTCCGGTACGCTTTTTTTTCTCAAACCAGAAGACTTTGACAAAGAGTTCCGATTCACACAAATTATGTACCGGAAGACTTTATGAAAGACTTCCAGTTTGAGAATTTTCGTGGGTGTTCACCAAAAGACTTGTAAAAAGAGTTCCGGTACTTGTAAAAAGTGTATCGGAACACTTTTTACAAGTCCTCCGGTTTGTGTTTTTTTGGCTACCGAAACTCTTTCTTTGAGTCTTTCGGTTTACATTGTCCAATTTTTTTTTAATTTTTAAAATAAAATAATAATCTATATTAAATAAAAAATTTCTTTTTATTTAAATAAAATAATAATCTATATTATTAAAAACATATTTAAAAAGCATTAAATAAATAATTATTTATGACTATTAATATACCACTTATATATTTTAAAGATCATTAACTAAATAATTATTTATGACTATTAATATTCCAAAATCATTATGTCATATTTAATGCATTGGTATTATTTTCAAAATCGGAATATAACGATTTGATAATACTCTCTGTTCATCTTACTATTTTGATACTATTATATTCTTTTTTGGTGTGTATTAATATTATTATTTGTGCTTTAATTTTATCATTGCATTTTGACTTTTATTCAAAATAAAATAGACACAGTTAATCATGCTTCTAATCATATTACGTGGTTCAAACAACAATTTATTGGATAGCATAAATGATAAGAAATAATGATATTTTGGTGTATATGGAAAATGCACCCAATAAATTGCTGTTTGAACCACATAATATGATTAGAAGCATGATTAACCGTGTCTATTTTATTTTGAAAAAAAGCTAAAATGCAATGATAAAATTAAAGCACAAATAATAATATTAATACACACCAAAAAAGAATATAATAGTACCAAAATAGTAAGGTGAACGGTACAGAGAGTATTATCAAATCTTTACCGTCCGGTTTTGGGAATAATACCAATGCATTAAATGTGATACAATAATTTTGGAATATTAATAGTCATAAATAATTATTTAGTTAATGATCTTTAAAATATATAAGTGGTATATTAATAGTCATAAATAATTATTTATTTAATGTTTTTTAAATATGTTTTTAATAATATAGATTATTGTTTTATTTAAATAAAGAAGAAATTTTTTTATTTAATATAGATTATTATTTTATTTAAAAAAAAAAAATTGGACAATGTAAACCGGATGACTCAAAGAAATAGTTCCGGTAGCCAAAAAAACACAAACCGGAAGACTTGTAAAAAGTGTTCCGGTACACTTTTTACAAGTACCGGAACTCTTTTTACAAGTCTTCCGGTGAACACCCACGAAAATTATCAAACCGGAAGTCTTTCATAAAGTCTTCCGGTACATAATTTGTGTGAACCAGAACTCTTTGTCAAAGTCTTCCGGTTTGAGAAAAAAAGCGTACCGAAAGTTATTTTGAAAGTGTTCCGGTAGGTCATATGTGATACGGTAAAAAGTTATAAAAAAATATAAAAATATATAAGGATAAAATGAGTATTTTTTTAAAATTGTAGGGGTATGGATATAAGTGTAGGGGTATAGGGTAAAATCTTCTCACACCTTAGGGGAGAAAACCGAATGGGTCAAGAAGCCCAATGATCTAGTGATAAAGGGAAACCTAAACGCCAACACCAAATTTTAAAATCAAAAGGTTCTTCACATTTAGAAAGCGGCCCAAAATGGGAGAAGAGAAAAAAACGAATTCTGAAGCGGAGTAAACGACTCACTATCATCGACATCACGCGTACATGCTCGTCGTGTCCTCGTTTCGTGACTTCACATACTCCTCCCGTCTTGCTGCTGATCGTGTTTTATAGAAAAGCCTCGAGATGGGCTTCCTTTGGTTCTCATGTGCAGTTGTTCTGAAGATGATGGATGGGGGAATGCGAGGTTTTCAGAGGAGGTTGCGATCATAGTCTTATGTTAAATTTTATTGGAAGTTGATTCAGAAAGTTTTTGAAAAATGATTCAAGACGAGGTATTGCCTCCATGTAGGGCTGGAAATGAGTCGAGTCGAGTCGAACTCACCTCAGCTCGGCTCGACTCGTTAAGAATTGTTCGAATTCGAGTTCGACACGAACTTTTTTTTAAGCTCAAACTCGACTCGTTATAAGTTCACGAACAGTTCGGTTCGACTCGTTAGGTTCATCTCATTAGGTTCATCTCACATGGTTCACGAACTTAAAAACTATTTTTTTAAATATATATATTTTTTAGTATATTTGACATTTTAAATAAATATATATTTTTTAAATAAAATATTAAAATAAAATAAAAGTTATCATATTGAAATTTAACTTTATCTTTGAAATCTACTAATTCAAAACCTACACAACTTTCAAGAGATACATTTGAGAGTCTAATTCAAAAACTACTAAATTGAAGATTAAATTTGTCTAAGTTTTGAAGTAAATATTTAAACCTAATCTTAAAGACAATATAATTCTTTTCATATGTAACCGAGTTGACTCATGAACCTAACGAGTCGAACTATGTATAGTTCAAGTTCAGCTCATTTAGTTAACGAACTTAATTTTTCGCTCATACTCAACTCATTTGGTTCATGAACCTAGTTCAACGATTTAATTGTCGAGTCGAATTCCGAACTATCTTCGAGTTGGTTTGGTTCATTGCCAGCCCTACCTCCATGCTAATTTCTCCCTTTTTGTGTGTGTATGACCCCTATGGTTTCTCTTCTTTTTTCCTCTGTGAAATTCTTCCTTTTAAATAGGTTTCGAAAGTTGAAACATTGATTCCTAAACTTAAATGTGTGTTATTATATCGATATCTGCTTTTGGAAAAATGGACTAAACTTGTCTGGATTGTGCTTTGGTTATGTTTGAAACATGCTCCTCATGGTAATAATATTGTTTCCATTCTTATTCCATTTGGTCAAAATGTGTTTTTAGGAGGAATCTCGGTTTGAAATCTCCTGCTTTGACCTCTCCAATGTTTTTAAATAGTGTGTAGGAACTTTCCTTTTTGAACATGTTTGGTGTTTTTGGAAAAAAGCTCATGATGTTATTCCCCTGTTTTGTGATTTATGGGGATTTAATGAAGATTGTGATTTGTGTTAGATTCATTGATGATGATGACACTTTCTATTACACCTTGTCTTCATAGAAACACGAGTTTAAATGGTCCAGTTATTGTAGGGAAATTACCGTTCAACCTATAATTTCTGAGGCCGAAGGCGGTGAGAATAATCAAAGCAGTAGGGGTGGTCATGGATGGTTAATGTCCAAAACCAATCCATAACCATAAATAATCCATATATTACAATCGGTTATTAAAACCAATTCTCATAACCGGTTTTTATTTTTTAAAATGGTTATAAACCAGTTATTAACCGGTTATATCCATAACCAATTTTATAATTAGTTTTGATTTAATTTTATTTTAAAATTGATTTTTTCAAAATCATAATATTGTTAAAATAACTATTGTTTTTTTTTTTAAATTCATAATTTTTGATTTCTAAATATTCAAAATCATAATTACTATTGTTAAAATTCATGAATGAAAAGTTCATTCAATTCATTCATTATTAAATGAAAAGTTAGTTAATTGAATGATTCAATTTAACTATTAATATATATCATTTCATCTAATTCATCTCCATATTTAAAAAATATCAGTTTAGTTTTATATTTTAAATTTATAATTAATTCATTTTTTTTCATAATTAATTTTTCTCTTAAAGTAAGTTATTGATGACACAATATCAATAATATTTTATATGTTTTAGTTATTAAGTATAATTTAAGATATTGTTTACAATTTCGGTATTCAAGAGTAACCAAAACATTTTTTTTTTAGAATTAATTTCTGAGTGTTTACAATTCTTTTAATCTTATATCACAATTATATATATATATATATATATATATATATATATATATATATATATATATATATATATATATATATATATATATATATATATATATATATATGTATATATATATATATGTATATATATATATATATGTATATATATATATATATATATATATATATATATATATATATATATATATATATATATATATATATATATATATATATATATATATATATATATATATATATATATATATATATATATATATATATATATATATATATATATATATATAAAATACAATTAAAATATGTTAATAATTCTTTTAAAATCAATTTCTGAGTGTTAAAGTAGTATCCAAGTATATGGCAAGGAGAAGAAAAAACATATACATGGTAGCAATTAATTTTACTATTCTTTTAATTCACTATAATATTTTATAAGTATATATTTTTCATCTTGGTTTTAATTCTCTTATCTGTATCTTGATAACGTTATTTTTAATAAAATAATGCGGATTACAATAAATATCTCATTAAAAAATACATAGACATTAATACTTTTCTGTTTTTTCTACTGTGAACATTATAAAAGCAGAGGAGAAAGATAATTAAACCCTAGTTACCAATAATTTTGGAAATACCGTATTAATTTTTTTTCATAATTAATAATTAAATTTTTTTTAAATAAATTTTTTTTTTTGAAAAAAATTTTCAAAGTTTTTTTTAATTAAAAAAAATTAACTAATTTGGTTTTTATTTTGGATATGGATGTCCAAATTATGGATTTGTTTAAAACCATATTAAAAATATATCCAAAATGTGGATTTGGTTAAATCCATACTAATAATTAACCGGTTTTTAATAACCGGATTTGGATATGGATATGGATTATTTAAATAATCGGTTTATTTGAACACCCCTACAAAGCAGTAACTCTTAAAAAAAAGCCTGGATACCACGGGAAATACCAAGGGCGGTCAAGAGAAAGTACAACAAGACATGGATAATATTTATCCCAATTATTATATGCCAAAGTTAATACCCAAGCATGTACCAAGAATATGTAATTCATCTTATAAATATTTTCCTTATGTCTTTCTCTTTTGGGAATTGGGTTCTTGGAAAATAAACTTGGGCACTTGGGTCGTTTTGGACTTATTACTAGCACCTTGATGAAATGTACAATTTGTATCGTCAATTAACCCTTTTTAGTTTAATTCTTTGGAATGAATAGAATTTTCACACAAAGAACTTGATCCTTCTTAGGGCTTAAACTTAATGTTTCCTTGTAAACTCCTTAGCATTAGAACTTGTAACCACCTTTGTATCTTGTGAAACTAATTGTATTGGTCTTGGAATAACATGAGTCTTGTATCCTTGAGCCCTTTGGTTTGAAATCTTGAATGGATCCTTAAAGAGATTTCTCTTATTAATTTAGGGATTAGGTGGCTTCGGTTTGCAAAGGCTTTGTGGACTTAGTTATTCTTGAATAGATTTTGTTTGTAAGTTTCGATGATGATAGAGTGAAAGAGGTAATGTGTAGTGGTATAACTTTTGATTCGGCATAGCTGAAGAAAGATTTCACGACTTTGAATTAATCTTTCTACGGTTTTGTGAGTTAAGTCCGGTGTACGGAGGGAAATTCAGAGTTTTGTAATGAGCATGTAAATAGTCACTTTGCATTTGTATTTTTTTAATAGAATTTGATATTCTTCACAATAGATCATGAACTAGTGAACTTCCTTTTGAATCACTCCTCGAATTTGAAAGTGGGAAAGATATTGTAACTTGAAACTTGAACTCACTTTGGAAACTCTCGAATCCCAAGGCAACTTGGATTTACAATCCACTGGAAAACAAAATGATGGAAATAGGAAAGTTTATAACTAGGTCTTCTAATTCTAGCATACTCATCAACTCTAGTCAAACCAATTTGAATTGTTCGAACTCAAAACGTTGTGAACCCTGTTGGGGGCCATATAGGACCCTTAGACCGGAATCTCACTACTTTGACACCTTAAACTCAAATAACTTCACAACCTCATCCTTTGCATCGTGACCTAATTTTAAGTATCCCTAGTCTTGATGTAATGAGACATAGATGAAAAGTCCCTCCAAAGTATTTCAAAAAAGCTGGTCCAAAAATGAAGAAAGAAGAATTTTTTTTTGAAATGGAGCCTATATTAAGTGGAGACATTAAGATGACCTTAGGTCAAGATCCACTGGTTGAAAATGGGTGTTATCTCCATTTGAACTTACTGCACCTGCGCAAAACCGGTTAGTCATAATAAACACACATACAGGCATGCAAGGTGATGCACAAAGAAGTGGGATCTTAGGGTAAAAAATTAGGGTGTGGCAGAATGAAGCTTCACTTCTTATGCTCTAGTAGAGGATTATCCTTAACATTAAGATTAGTATCATGAAATGTGAGGATTTTATCTCTGATCAGGTCTTGCACCCTAGCCTTCAATGCATAGCAACTTTCCAAGTTATGGCATGCCCCACCATGATGGAATTCACAATAAAGATCAACCATGTAGCTGGATGGAAGAGGATTTGGAGAAGGAGGTAGAGTCCTTGTGGTAATTATACCTTTTTGAACCAGGCTTGGGTACATTTCAGTGTATGTTATGGGAATAGGATCAAATTGATTCCTGTTACGGTACTGGTTTTGTCCCACAGCTGGGTGTTAAGGAGTTTGAGCTGGTTGAGCAGCAATCAAAGAATTGACAACAACAATATAAGCTCGATTAGAATGTTGAGGTATGTGACGAGGTCTTCTGTCCTAAGCCAAAACAACATTGGTCTGATCTTCCCTCTTCTTTTGGAAGTTCCCATAGGGTTTCTTTGCAGCGTTGGAAGATTCAGTAGATTTAGATACCTTCCCAATCTTGATGCCCTCTTCAAGTCTTTGGCCAATGGTAACCAAGTCTGTGAAGCTTGATGAGACACTGCCAATCATCTTTTCCAAAAATAAGGAATACAAAGTGTCCATAAACATTCCAGTAAGTTTCTTCTCTACCAGAAGAGGTTCAACTTGAGAAGTTAACTCTTTCCACTGTTAAGCATACTCTTTAAAAGATTCTCTCTCACTCTGAGTCATGTTCTGGAGCTGACGACGGTCTGGAGTCATGTCAAGGTTGTACTTGTACTGCTTCATAAAAGCATTAGCAAGATCTTGAAAGCAATGGATGTTGTTTTGTTCAAGGCTCATGTACCATTTAAATGAAGCTCCACTCAGGCTGTCGTGAAGATAATGGATGAGCAACTTTTGGTTGTTGGTGTAGGCAGCCATTTTCCTGAAGTACATAACCAAATGGGCCTTTTGACAGGAGTGACTTTTGTATTTTATAAATTCTGGAGTGTTGAATTTGGCAGGTATAATAAGGTTAGACACAAAGATAGAATTCACATAGGGAATTCTAGAAGTATGTACCACATGTTTGGATTATGAGAAGACAAGAGCTTGAACCCTAGTCTAGAATCTTGACCCATCAAAGAGGTAGTGACATGAGGTGGAGACAATTTATGAGGCGAAACAAACTTAGGCCATGTAGAAGGTGGCATCTTGGCTATGTTTTGATCTATTGTTATCTGTTAATTGATCATAAATGATCTCTATTTATAGAGAAACAAATTAGTTTTGGAGGGAATGTTTTAGATCAAGATGCATCCTATTATCCAATGGTTAATGACATGTTTCTTAACTTGAATTCCAAGGTACAAGTAGCTTTCTTTCTAAGCACGACCAATTTTTTTTTACCATTTGGACTAACATCATTCAAATTTCAATTTAGTCTTAATGCTTAAACTAAAGTCTTGACTTGGTGGATAAGTTTCTTGACTAATTGGCATTTCACTTAATGCACCAAAACAAAACTTAAGTTCATGCCTTGGGATGAGGTTTTCTACTATGCAAAGGGATATAATTTTTACAAATTTGGTACTATCTTGAAGATCTCATGGGATACAACAAGATTTGTGTTGATCTTGTACAGAGATACAACTTGCAAAGTGATCAAAAGTGATCTTGAACTTGTGTGTTAAAAAATTTGTCTTGAATTAAGCTTCATCAATGCTCCTTGCAAAAATCATAACTTCATGCTCAAGTAAGATAATATTTGATCTTTGACTCTTTGAAGAGATTTAAAAATCCTCTACAACTTTCATGTTGACCATTTTTCATGATTTAATTGGGATCATGGTGAAAAATGACTATAAAGTCAGCTACTTGACATAGTCAGAACTTGTTGAAAATATTTCTAAGTGTTCTTGTTCAAAAGCAAATGGATCCTCCACTTCATGGTCTCGTATATCTTTATCCATGAACTTTTTGGAAATCACCCCCTAGGATAAAGTTGGAGTATGAAACAAGATCTTCAATTTGGTCTTTGGAGCAAAGAAAATGGTTGCTTGAGGAGGAAGTTATGGACTTAGGAAGTAGGGTAAAAATCATGCAATTTCATGACTTAGAAAAAATTAAGAAACCCTAATTTTCCCAAATTATGATCCGTGGATGTTTTATTTGATTTTATCAATTGATCATGATCCAATCCACATATTTTCATGACCTTGACTTGAGGAGTTCATGGTTGACCTAAAGTCAAACTTTGACTTTATGTACTAGTTGACTTTGTATGAGATGTATTCAAAATTTCAATCTTCAACGGATCAAACTTCTTGGAAAATTTAAATCATGTGAGTGGACTTCAAATATGAATTTTAGTCCCTTGAATCATGTTTTAAATAATAAGATCATCCTCAGATGAAAAAGTCAACGGTAAGCATTCTTGGGTCAAAACCCTAATTTAGTGCATCTGATGAACTTGAAGCTTGATGAGTTTGAAATGATGCAATATTGCACTTGGTTGTTGATAAAGGAAAAATATTGATCTTCATGAATTAATGAGAGACTTTGAAAAGTTGAAGATCATACCAATCCCTGGCTAATCATCAGTTTGAGCATCTTGAGGCATAACCTAACTTGTAAAGCAAGAAAGCACATATTTTTGTATTTGTAATGGGTTAGTGATGCATAAAGGCGCACACATGTAACACCAAATTTCATGTAAATGATGTAAATGAGGTGTAATCTTAGGGGTAAAAATTAGGGTATGAGAATACCCGAGACTCCCATAAATTTTCATTATATCCAAGTTGTCCTTGTCAAGATTTCATTAAAAAGAGCACACACAATTTTATTAAAAAGAGCGCACAAAATGTCTTGTATAACAAGGTAAAAAATTAGTATGAATTGAAAAATCTGGTCTATAGGAAATTTTATTGGGTTTAAAAAAAATCGATGGGTAGAAAAAGATACTGATTTAATAAAAAAACACCCTCATTTAGCAGATTCTCTTCCAAAATGGTAGAAATCCAGTAGTGTAAATTCAAGGGTTTTTTTAAAAAGTTTATTCATTTATCGAATTTTTAAAAGGAATTCAAAAAGTTTGGTAGTACAATATTCAATGGTAGAGATGTTATCAACAGTTTTGTAAGTCTGTGATTGCACCGATCCCTGTGTGTGATCCAAAATGAATCTAAGTAATTGAAACAAATATCTTAAAATGCCTCGCTATTTTTATATGGCAGTTGTGTAGTTCAAGGGGGTGAAACCTCTTGTTGATTTTGGGCTCCCAGAGATAATTACATGTCTCACTCTTCTAAAATTCAAATTGGATAATATGTTGCCCGACACCGAGAACCTAAAGTTGAGTAAGATCAAGTTTCTTACATTATGGATTGATACTGATGGTAAGTGACATGGGGTAAATATATCGTATTTTTAGCTTGTTTTACATTTAATTGTAAGTGTGTTTTCGTCATTCCTCTTCGATTTTATGCGTTTTTGCTTCTCTTTTACGTGTTTAGGTAATAAGATGTCAATGAAGCGAATCGGGATAAAAAAGGCCGAACATCGCACAAAAAGGTGCATTTTTTATACAAATTTCCAAAGATCAACACTGAATGGTCGTGTCACATGACACGGGCCATGTTGAACCCTTTGAAATCTTTCCATACAAGAAACCATAGGCTGACACTATTAGCCTTTCTTCCCTAACATGATTCGTGATCAGTCATAATTTCTGCTATAGTTATTATTATTTTAACAGGTAAAAGTATGCGAGTTATTTGCATTTTCCATAAAGATTGAGTGAGTTATATGTCAGTTTCTTTAATTTTCGTATTTGTTTGTGTTTTAATTGTTTTTGACCTTTTTGGGAAGGTTAACATGTTTTGTAGGTTGGATGAAGTCAAAGAAATGACTGGAAAAGGAACGCGACAAATTTTCAGAAAAATTCACAAAGTCTATTTTTCAGCATGTTTCATATGATAGGCGTGTGGTATTTTAATTATATTTAGAGTGTCTTAACTTGGAATTACATGGTACTAGAGGCAAATGAAATCTAACATCAAGGGTTACAATGTTTATGAAGACACCAAAGCCTAGTTCAGAATTATCTGCCCTTATAAGTATCAACTTGCTCATAGGCGTATCAGATCTGAAAAAATGTGTTTCTCTGCCCATACGCGTATGGCCTGCCCATATATACCCTATATGCATATGAAACACCTCAAATGCGTGCTTTAGCTTCCCCATATTCCCCCATATGCATATGGGCATCCAAAATCGAAAAAAAAAAGCCCAATTTTGAGTATTTAAGGCCAAAAAGTAATTTTTTTAGGGTGTGCTTGATTTTTGACGGTAAAAGACGATTTCAGAGATGGAGAACACACTAGAAGTGAGGTGGAACTTAGTTTTCAAGGATTTTATCCATTGAAGACCTCTTCATCTTGATTCTTTGTAATGTTTCTTTTCATTAGTATGAGTAACTAAGCACCTTAGTGTTAGGGATAGGTACCTGAGATTGATTATGTTAATAATTCTTATTTGAACCTTGTATTGAATTATCTTTTATTTTCTAAAAAAATTATTTCTTTTTTGAGTTTAATTTTTTCTCTCTCAGACAAATTGAGGATGGTTTACGGTTATTTGTTAGGCATGACTGTCAACAATAACGCTTGATGGAAATATTTTATCTTAGATATAACCTATGACTAGGGATACCATTTAGAAACCTATATGCTTTGATAGACTAAAGTATATGTTCTTGATAATTGAATGCTTATATTCATCTATAATTCACTATGGATATATGAGTTAATTTGAAAGTTTAAAAGTTTATTCACTAAGGACTTATGAGTATATACACTTGAGAACGCTAACTTGTGAAGATAAATTAAATTGATACAAGGTAAAGTTAGGATTATTAATGAATTCATGATGAAACCCTAATTCATAACACACTTTAATCCTTGTTTTCTACTCTATTTTAATTTTTCTGTTATTAAATTTTGTTCACTATAAACCCAATCCAAAACCCATGATTTCTTTTGTTTAATTAAAATTAAAACACAAAATTTGTATCGTCACACGGTCCTTGAGATCGATACTTTAGGATTTCTCATTATTACTATATCGACAGATTAGTACACTTTCTAATTTGTCGATCAAGTTTTTGTTGCCGCTGCCGGGGACTACCAAAGATTATAGAATTTACAGTTTTATTTTTAGTTGAAATTTTGTTGCTCTTTTTAATTTTAGTTTAATTTGGATTTCATTTTATTATTATAAAAATAAAAAAAGTCAGATTATTGTTACTTCATGAATTCTTCTATACTTTTCTACAAATAAAGTGTTTGAGTTTTGTAGTCATGTATTGTTTTGATACATTATCACCTCTATCTCCTACATGTTGATCACCTGGTTCGCGGATCACTTTGGAAGAGGCGACTAAAAATTTTAAAGCATGTAACAGGGCGGTAAAAGTTCTTATGAATGAATGTAAGGAAGCTAACTTTTATCCAAATAGGTTTATTTGGCTAGAGTAAAGGCTGTAAGAAGAATATGTGAATGATGAAGAAAAATGCATGACATCAGATGAAAAAGATGCATTAAGAATATAAGAATTTTGAGGTAAACAAGAAATACGGGGAAGGAGAAAGTAGGCAACTTTAAGATGATCTAGTTTTGGATTAAAATACAAATTTAACAATTTATGAATATGTAGACATCCAACAAGAAAATATTCAAATATTCAGGTTGGTTGTTGGTCTAGCAAACATGAACAACTGGCACATATGTCAGATGGATTTGAAATGTGAATTCTTGAATGACCCATTAGATGAAGAAGTTTATGTTGCACAACCAGCTGGGTTTGTTAAGCAAGGTATACAGGTTGCATAAAGCTTTGTATAGACTTAATCATGCTCCAAGAGCTTTGAATAAGAAGATAGAAAACTTTCTAAGGTAGAAGGAGTTTGTGAAGTCCACAGCTAAGCATGGAGTATATATCAGAATAAGCAATAATGAATTTCTTATACTATGTCTCTATGCCAATGACCTTTTGATAACAGGAAGTTGCAAGAAGGAGATTGAAGATTTCAAACATGACTTAAGTGAGGATTTTGAAATTCCAGACTTGGGACATATATCATACTTCATTGGCATTTAATTTTACAAGAGTATTAGAGGCTTGATGATGCACTGAAGAAGATATGCAGGCGAAATACTAAAGAGATTTGAGATGTAAGATTGAAACCGAACTTCGACTCTAGCTATGCCCAGAATGCAACTGTCGAAAGATACAGATGAAGATGATGTTGATCAAACACTGTACAAAAGACTTATTAGGTCATTAGGTCACTTCGATACCTTTATCACACAAGGTTTGATCTAGCATACAATGTAGGTATGGTGAGTAGATTCATGCAAAAGCCAAAGGTATTGCACCTAACAACAAATAAGAGGATACTAATGTGTCTCAAAGGAACTCTCGGCTATGGCATTTTGTTTCCTACAACTGATGAAGGAAAATAATGCAAGCTAGTGAGATACAGTGATTCAAGTTGGTGTAGTGATGTTGAGGATAGAAAATCCACAGCTAGGTATGTGTTTATGTTAGGTGGTGCACCAGTTGCTTGAAGTTCAAGAAAGGAACCAGTAATGCCACTATCATCATGTGAAGTAAGATACATAGCTACTTCTCTCTAGTCATGTCAAGCAACATGGATGGTGAATTTTGTTGAAGAGATTATAGGAAAGAATCATGGAGCAACCACCATGAATATCAACAACATGTCTATGATGATTGTAGATAGCTTAGACGCAGCGAATTAGGTGGTCTGTTGAATTGTAATTCCTTGTTTCGAAGCAGGTTGTAGTTCCTTGTGTCGAAGTAGGTTGCTCAACAGAGGCAAGGAAATGTCTAACTATGTTAGTGTCGAAATGTTGAAATATATCTCGACAAAATTATGAGTTAGGCTAATTTTTTCATTTTAGCTGAGTTAGATAGGTTAGTTAGGGTTTGCTTGGTGTATGTGAATAATTACAAGTGTGTGTGAATAATTACAAATTGCAAAGTTTGAGAACAAATAGAAACTCTACAGATTTCACAATTCTTCTTCTTCCTTCTCTCGTTAAACCCTAAACTTTTCTTCCTCAATTCAATTTTATTCTTTCAATTATATTTGTACAACGCTAAAATCTTGCAATCAAGGTTGGTTAATTCACTCGAGTGAAGAATGAGCAACAAGAGAGATAATTAATCAGGAAGATTGGTTCTTGTTCATAAATATTTGGTTCAAAATTAATCAATTTTGATGAAATTCTTGAGCGGGAATTGGAGAATTTCCAACCGACATTTACCTGCGCATTACACAAATATTTTTAATTTTATTTAGTGAATAAATTTATATGTTTACTTTTTTTTTTATCACTTTTTATATGTTTATTTACAGATATATGACATATTAAATAACCTATGCTAAAATTTTGGACCAAAAAACTGACTTAATTATAAATTTAAATATTTATTTTCAAAATGGCATTTCTATAAGGATAAAGTATTAGACATTCTAATTTAGTGTGTTTTGTAACATTCTAATTTTCCCCACGTAATTTAAATAAAAAATCAGAGCAAAATAGGACAACCAAACAATTAGGATGCTACACATCAACCAGCTCATACAATTGGATATGTAAGAAATTTAAAACTAATAATAATAATACTAATAATAAACATGTATGAATTTCAACATTTTATTAACAGCGAAAAACATCAAACACCTGATTAATTTAATTATTCAAAATATAACCATAACATAATATTATTATAAGGAAATAACAAAACATATGAGACACTAATAAGGGTCTCCATCCAACACAAAACAAAGAAACAACGTTCTTCTCCCACCCCAGTGTTACACATAAAATTAGGTGCCGATTTAATAAAAGCATAAAGAAGAGCACTCTCTTCCACTCACATCCTCGCCTCTATTGCAGATTATCTGCATGATGCCCATATAAAGGCAACATTGAAACAGAAGGGGTGAGAAATCACAATTATATAAAGAAATGACAATAATAATATGTAAGCGCACCATCATCACATACATAGTCACCCATTCCGCAACTCATTATCCACACAATTCAAACATCATAATACAATAAGTATATAATGCAATGAAACTCAATTTCATGAATCAATGCATTAGGTACCAAATGTGAACTATCAGGTTCACTCGCTCTCGATCCCCACCATAGGATCAAAGCCCACCAAAAATCATTATCATCACCACATGTAACACTTCACCAATTCTCAGTTGGAACCAGCTACTCGCACTCAATCCCCACCATAGGATTGAGAATTACCAAATCGGACCACCCTCCAAACACCATGATGCATGATTTATAAAAGACATGCAACAACAATAACATGTACAATGATATTTACCTTAATCATTATACCATACCAGAACTGGTCACCAAACATCAAATATATACTACAAGCATTCAACAATAGCATTATAGTAACATAATAGGTAACAATATACCATTCACACACAATACCACATCATAACATACACACCGCATACCATCTCACACCATTACACGCCATTTAAGGTCATTTTCAGGTGCTGAAACTATTTTTAAAATAATGTCACTGTGTCAGCTTCCCAACACTTTGAACGGTATCTCAAACGAACACCCGAAACTAAAGTTATGAATTT
The DNA here is from genome assembly GCA_963859935.3 of Lathyrus sativus. NCBI lineage: Eukaryota > Viridiplantae > Streptophyta > Magnoliopsida > Fabales > Fabaceae > Lathyrus > Lathyrus sativus. The sequence continues at coordinate 591,096,905 of OZ012737.1, read as the reverse complement.
TTAAAGTTGACACAACAGGTGTAACTGGTTACACCATAACAGGTAACCAATTACCACTTACCCAAAAACAATGGCTAACCCTCTTCAGTATAACCGGTTACATTAAAGCCAATAATTGATTACACCCTTTAAAAATGCCCAGATTATACTACTTTTTGACAATGTAACCGGTTACACCAAAAACCTGTAACCAGTTACACCCTTTAAAAATTGAATTTTTTCTAAAAATTATCTCAGGTGTTACCGGTTACTACAAAAGTGATAATCGGTTACCAGTGCAACATAAATATTTCTGCTACTTTTTGATACAAAAATTAATTTTGAACCTTCTCAAAACCCCAAACTTTCATAAGCATCATATATTTCGGATTCACATTCTAATTCCCAATAACACACACTATCATAATCATTTGTCTACACACAAATCAATGCAACAAACATCATAACAACATTATCACTCAATTGCATAATTCATAGCGTAGAAAAGGAATTCAATCAACGAGAAACCAAACACTCACCCACATGTTATCATGCAAAACCCTTATACAAAAAGAGATCCCACTCTTACCTTAGAATTCCTAGCAAAGATCTCTTCCTCTTTTAGCAATGGTGTTCTTCCTATGCTTCTCATTCTTTTCCATAGCCTCTTTCTCTTTTCTCTCCAACTTTTCATGTGTTCTGACTCTGATTCCCTTATTCCCCTCTTTTATTATTCTTTTATTCTATTATTTCTAAATAATCATTTTATTCTAACTAAATAAAATAACTATTTGCTTTATTGTGCCACTATCACCATAACGATTAAATAATTATTAATTATCTCTATTACTATTATTTTATTAAATTAATTCTAATTTAAATAATAATAACAATTTATAATTCTCCCACCACCCCCACGTCTCTACACTTTACTCACACCCCAACACCTTAAGTTCTACTCTCTAATGCTACTATCCTACACCCAAGGATTCTTCTAACACATTAAAACATCAATCAACACATACAATTACACAAATTATTTAAGAAAACTAATTAAATAAATTGGGGCGTTACAACTCTCCCCCACTTAGAATATTTTCGTCCTTGAAAACTTACCTGATGTGAGCAACTCTAGATACGACTCTCGCATCCCACTCTCCAACCCCCACGTCATGTTTCATATGGTAGCTCCTTCCCAAACTACCTTCACGAGATCAATATCCTTTCCTCTCAGCCTTTTCAACTCACGGTCTTCGATTCTTACAGGCAAAGCTTTGACTGTAAGTTTATCCCTTACTTGTACATCATCCATCAGAATCACATGAGATGGATCTGGAACATACTTCCGAAGCTGTGAGACATGGAATACATCATGCAAGTTCAAAAGATTATGTGGCAACGCCACCCTATAAGCAACCACTTCAATCCTCTCAAAAATTTAATATGGACCGATAAACTAAGGAGTAAGCTTTCTCGACTTCAAAGCACGTCTGACACCGATCACCAGAGTGACTCTCAAGAATACATGATCTCCCTCTTAAAAATCAAGAACCTTCCTTCTCTTATCATGGTAACTCTTTTTCCTACAAAGCTTTCATCTTCTCTAGAATGAATTTTACCTTCTCAATAGTCTACTGGACAATCTCAGGCCCAAACACTACATTCTCACCATATTCATGACAACACAAAGGTGTCCTGCACCCCCGATTATATAGTGCCTAAAAAGGTGTCATTCCAATGCTAGAATAGAAACTATAATTAAAAGTAAACTCTATCAGTGGCAAATGACTATCCCAAGCACCCCATTGCTCAAGAACACAAGCTTTCAACAAATCCTTCAATGAATGAATAGTTCTCTATCTGGCCATTTGTCTGTAAATGATGTGCAGAACTCAATCTTAGCTTAGAAACCAAAGCCTCTCAAAATTTAGATGTGAACCTCGAATCTCTATTATAAACAATACTCAACGAAACTCCATGCAGCTTCATAATTACTCTGATGTATATCTCTGCAAGCTTCTGCAAAGAAAAACTGGTGTTAATTGAAATAAAATGTGTCAATTTCACCATTCTATTAACTACTACCCAAACCACATCATGCCCTATAGGAGTATTCGGTAATTGTCATACCCCAAATTTGTCCTACCGTTTTTTTTCATACTAAATATTTGTCTGGATTCATGATACTTCTCTAGATGGTCATCTGGCCTCCGGCCATGATCTTTTAAAATTTTATTTATGGAAGTTATGTTTATGCTCATTATGACTACAATCTCTTGCAAAAGTGGGGGTTTCAGGAAAAAGAGAAAAAAATGTGTCGTCATCCTCATGACAAATCATTTTCAAACCATAAGTGGATCTGGTGCCATTCTTTTTGGTCCTTGGCTTAAATTGTTTCAGACTCGCTTCTAAGTTTTGTTCAATTTATTTCAAGAGGTTACATCTCAAATAGTTCATAGCATAACTAAATTGTAGTCAAGACGTGTGTTCAATTGGTACAATGTTTGGGTTATCTGCAAGCCATGTTGAAATTATTGCAAGCTATGAATGATTTGTTTTAAGATGTGTTTGATTTGCAAGCCATAAGTATAAGTTTGTTTTCAAACCAGAATTCAAAGTTTGCAAGCTACGATTGGAAGTATTTTTTTTTGAGACCAATTTTTTAAGTCATCCTGGGTACCATGAAGAATTTGGCCATGAAAAGTTTTAGGCCACTTTAATTTGATTTTGCAAATGATGAGGGAATATTTCAAAGCAAATACATTTGATACCGGAGTTTAAATTGCAAATACAAAACTGATTTTTATATAACTCAATTGGAAGAACTACCAAGTCTTATTATTCAAATTCTAAAGAATTACAAGTTGTTGTTACAATTTTGGTACTACCTATCCTACAAGGTCATACTAATCTTAAAGGAATAGAAATAATGAGTAGTTCTATGAGCCTAGAACTTCACCACTCTGAATGTTCCAAGTCATCTTCTTATGCTCGTTATATCTTCATCACCATTTCGTAACCTACAAAATGAGCCAGATATGCAAGAGAGCCACAATTCTCATCGCTTTTGGCCAAGCTCCCAAGTCAAGGTATGAGTTTCTTCTCCAAGTTACCAATGAGTTCAATCGAAGTGCCACAACCTTGCCCAAGTAGCCATCAAGCATTCCTTAAATCTTCACGATTAATCCCACTGAGTTATTCCTTCCAACTATGATCTTGGAGCTAAGAGCTGTTGCTCGCATATAGAGAGGCATCATTATGCCTCAGGCCAAAGGTAGGTACATGGAAAAGAAATACAAAAGTCAGTACATAATATAAAAATCAAGATCAATTAAAAAATCAAGTATGAGGATAAATCCATTTTGAGAATACATTAGCAATACTAACAGCAATTCAATGTAGAAACAATTTCTTAAAAGTACAGGCCATTCAAGCAAAAGATGCAGCATACACCAGATTGACACATATCGTTATCTCAACAACAAGGACAAAAGTTATCAGTAGAGGCAAGAGAAGTAAACTGTAAGCAATGACTAGCCAAGTTCACGAACAATGACATAAAGCAAAGATAAGAGCGTTTTGTTTTATACCATCCATCATGCCTCGTATCAGGTTACATCCAAATGCCGCCCCTTCCAATTATACAAGTCATCCTTGAAACCTCCATCATGTCAAGCTTCCAAGTAGTGTCACTCTTAAACTTCATCAATCCAAGCTACTCATAGCTAGATCAAAGCACACATGAAAAATAAAACGAGGTATTAGTACGAGGCACCAAATAATAGATGTGCAATTCAAAACAAAAACGTTAAAGATGCTCCCCAAAATACATAAAAACAATAGTAATAGAGTACTTGGTGCAAAAAGAACTTTGAAGGGCAAGGTCATAACTATCACCAAACATGTCATCAACAACCAGAATGAGATATCAGGCAATACCATTTTAATTTTCAATGTTAAAGTTTATAAGTTCAAATTGTACAACAGAGTAGTTTTCATAGGGGACCACACAATAGCTAACTTTTCTAGAAGGACAAAAAGTACAAAAAGAAAGATTATGCAGCAAAAGGAATATTTTCAGGTAGCACATGATATCCCACAGAATCAGGGTACACACAAAATGTTTGCAACAAATTCATTCCACCTCACCTCAAATTTTCTAACCAATTCATGCAAGTCTCAATCATTCACACGTATGAAAATTATACCATATAAGCATATACTGTTGTTTTCAGAAAGAAAAAAAACCTAGTTACCATTGGGGCTAAAACCAAAGTTCATCCCTAACCTAATCACTAATAGCTCTTCATCAAGGACCATTAGAGCTTCGAATTGGAGCTCTAACATGGGTCAGAGTTTAAACCTCACATTCATCATTCCCTCGATTTTGAAGAAGAAAATAGAAAGAGCAGAGGAATAGAAAGCATAAGAAAATAGGAGGGCTCGTGATTTTTACCTTCGTCGGACTCTTGAAACCAGAACCGATCCGATTAGGTACATATTTCCCCCTTTAATGCTTTCTGAACCTTGATTTTTGCTCGCCTTGGTTTACAGATACCAAACCCTCTATTGATTACTGGTTTTCTCTTTAGTTTGATAGATCTAGGGTTTCAGGTAGCTTTTGATTTAGGGTTTTTGAGGTTTTTGTTATGGGAGCTGAATCCAGATTTGGACTCAGTGGTCTTTTTTGGCAGGTTTAGAGAGGTGATGAGGCGTGTAACTGGAGAAGGAGAGTGTTGCACCCCAAAATTTGCCTTTTATTAGGATATTCAATATTAATATTCCTAAGGGGCATGAAGTGCAACATAGTTTTTCCCATACGACTTTGTTTCCAACTCAATGTTCAAGTGGAGTTCAAATACCACAAGTTCATAATTCAAAACTTCATCCCTTACAAATTCAATGGCATAAGGAAGACCCATTGTTCCAAATTCAAAATTCGTCGAATTCGAGACTAAATTCAAGAATATTACAAAGAGAAATTTCACGACACTTGCAAGAATGTTACATTTGTTACAAAGTTTTAAACTCTTAGTAATGTTTAGAAAATTAAACCATTTCTAGTCTTAATTCAAGTTTCTAACTAATTTCATGTTATGGTACCCTTCATGCCTCATCAAGTCCACATGATCCTCTTTGTGCTTACAAACATCTAAAGAAAATATTTCAGAGTTAACTCAATATTGGAATATTTCATTGATCAAGACTATGCATGCTTAATCATGGACAATTTAAATGTGATCCAAAACAGTCCCATGCAAGAAGTGACAATTTGTATCATATCACAAAACCATTTCATGTCACAAGACCAAGGGAATAAACTTATGGTAATGCATCTACACATCAAATATCAGAATTTTAAAAATTTGTCCCAAGGTAGTAGCATTGACCACAAGGGTATTCCAAGCATAAGCCAACAAATGGGTGCAAGGTTTGAGGGCAATGTTAAATTGTTGCAGAAAAAGGGACAGCATAGGTAGGATAGTGCAGAAAAATAAAGCATAGCAACATACATGGAAATGGAAAGAAAGACAGTGACATTAAGAAAGTTGCCTTGGACATTTCCAAGTTTAAAATCTGATATTTTGAAAGAAGGGAAAACCCTAGTGTGCTGAGATAAGAGAGGGGAGGGGGGCTACAAACAAAGGGAGAGGCATTTCGTAGAGAGTCATACACACACATTGAGATAGAAAAACATAGAGAGCAAAAAAGAGTAAGAGAGAAAAACAGAAAAAAGGATTGAAAAGGAAATCTTGAGAGAACAAAAGAGTGAGGTAAAAAACCAGGAGAAGGAGGAGGACATCCAACAAAGCCATTGGTGGTGAAGGAAGCTAGTAGTTCTTGGGTATCCTTGCCTTCAAACCCTTATCTCTTTTACCTTTTTACATGTTTTATTTTCTTGTGTTTTTGCTTGTGTTATATGCTGTAATAAGGTCTTGATATGACCAAGAAACTGTTGTAAAAGAACAAAGAAAAGAGATAGAACATAGTTTAGGTTGCATTGTGGCATGAGTTGAAAGAACTCAAAATAATGCCACGTTCGCTGGCAAGTTCTCCTAGCGAACTTTGCCCCCTTTTCCCCACTGTTCCATAAAAAACGTGTATTCTGGGCAAAACAGCATAAAGTTCGCCTAACGAACTTCTTGGTGTTTTTCTCTGTCATGTTCGCTGGCACCTTCGCCTAGCGAACTTTGCCCCATTTCGCCTCTGTTTGCGTTCGCTAGCACCTTCGCCTAGCGAACTTATGGCTGTTTTTTCTGGGCACCTTCACTGGCACCTTTGCCTAGCAAACTATGCCCCATTTTCGCCTTTGTTTTCGTTCGCTGGGAAGTTCGCCTAGCGAACTTCTTGTGGTTGTATGGTTTTTGTGTATGTCTATTGTTGGTCATTTTTGACCTTTGGTTCCAAAAACTATTTTTAAGAAAATAAACTCTCGATTCTCATCGAGCCATTTTTGACCTTGTAAGTCGATTACCGTGTGCATCACCATCAACCTTGTTCGTATCACCCCAAACTTTTTAAGCAATCAAACCCTTGATCCAACGTCAAGCGGATTTTCTCAAACAACTGTTAAACCAATTCACCATATTTAATAAAAGGATAAGGTTCTCTTTGTATTAAACTAAAGAGAGAGGGTTGAGTGTAGACTTCTTCCTCTCCGAGTGTCAGGATACTCACTGTAGAGTGTATGGTCTCGATACTCGTCTTTCAATATGTAGACGCAACCGTATTCTCCACACCTTTTCTCCTAAAAACCTCGGTCTCGTACCAAGTGCATTTTCAAATTCTTTTCACAATAAACTTGAATGGTCGTGGAGTGGTTAGGCGTAGGACTTCTCCTATCCCGAGTGCTTGACATTACCATAAGGTTCACTATCGCAAAGCACTTACCATTCAAGATCAAAAAGACTTTAATAAGAGAATGAAGTTCTCTTTGTGTTGAACTAAAAAGAGAGGATTGAGTGTAGACTTCTTCCTCTCTGAGTGTCAGGATACTCACTGTAGAGCGTATGGTCCCAATGCTCGTATTTCAATACAAAGACGCTTGTGTTCGCCACACCTTTCCATAACAAAACTTTGAGATAAAGAGTTGGTTACTACCCGTAAAGAGTTACTATCCGAGGACCTATTTCACTCCTAAAAACAACTCTCACAAATCAAATGCGACATCTTGCCTCGAATGGCGAAAACTAATCTTTCAAAAAGGATATGTTACGACCGTTCTACCGCAAATAGGTAACGCCTAAGTCTCCAATGGTCGAGCAACAATGTACCTAAACTGCTAGAATGTGTACGATAACATCATCCATAAAAACATCAGTTTTCCGTAGTTAGCCGAACTACGACTGCTCTGATTACTCATACCAGATGAGGATACGTAGGCACAAGACGACGATGTCTTGGCGAGCACATTCCCCCCTATATGTGTAGTTTCCCAAACTACGTCGACTCTGACTTTCTCATATCCGTTGATAATACGTAGGCCTAGGACCACGAAGTCCTACCGAGTCCTTCATTTCCCGTCATCCCTCCTTTCTCCGTTTCTAACCCTTTTCTTCATCTCTTGGAACACTTATTTAACATTTTCTTTTAAGAAAATATTATCACGCATCGACAAACAAATGGTTCCCATTGAGTATGATGGATGCGAGGGATGCTAATACCTTCCCTTCGCATAACCGGCTTCCGAACCCGTTCTTTATCGCGAGACCATCTTATCCGTTCCTTTCTTAGGGTTTTCTCGATGTTTTCCTTTCTCCTCATGGGATAAATAAAGTTCGATGGCAACTCTTCTGTCTATCTTTTCGCCTCCCCATCGTTGCTTTTTTCGAGTAGCGACAGAGGGTAGCGCTGTCGCCAACCCCTTCCTTCTTCGGCGAGAGAGAGAATTTCTGAGAGAGAGATTTTCAGATAGGGAGAGTTGAATGGTTGGAAGAAGAGAGAAATAGAAAGACACCGTCTCAGTTTCCCCTTTTATTTCATTTTTGCCATGCGTGTAAGTTTGGCTGGAGGTGGCAGGCAACACCGGTGAGACGTGTCATCGGTCAATGTGATGGCATTACAATCCTGTGCTGTGAGGTGTGGTCGTTGGCATTGCACATGGTATCTATTGACCGTCGAATCTAAGTCAAATTGACTCTATGGACAATTAATGGTCCAGATTGCGCTAGAGGGTCATGGTAGACCCTCCTTCTAGTGTGGGCTTTTGGCTTTTGGGCCCTGTTTTGTTTTCTTGTTACACCCCCAGTTCACTACTGATCTGGGTCCTTTTGTTTTTTTTTTGTTTTATTTTAATTTTTTATATTTTTTGTTTTTTATATATTGTATTTAAAATCAAAAGAAATATTTTTTTTTTATTTTTCTATAAAAAAGTCTAAATGCTATTAATTAATTAATTTTATTAAAATATTTTATTTAATATTAATTAATCTATTTGATGATTAGTTTTATTAAGTATTTTCTTTTAATTTAATTAATATCTTAAATTAGTTTCTCTAATCCTAAAAAAAACTCAAAAAACATGTTATTATTTTTTTTTAAAATTACTTTTGATATTAATTAATCTATTTAATAGTTAGTTTAATTATTTGGGCTTAATTACTTTTTTTAATTAATTCTAAGAGAAAATCACAAAGTATCTTTCTAGCTAATTCTTAAACTCTTTTACCTAATATCAATCAATTATTTAAAGTTTATCTTAATTAATTATTTTCACTAACTGTAACAAAAAAACACTAATTTATGATAATTAGAGTGCTAATTAAATTTTAGATGATTAACTTGCTAATTTGATATGCTTAATTTGATTGACATCTTTGTTTCCTCACCTAGTTTACAATTGTTTGTATCATGTTTATACTTTATTCTTTTGTGCTTTATCATGCCCCAATTATACCTATGTCATTCCATACTTGTTTATGCAAACCTTATTTTCAAACTAATATCTTGATTTTCAAATCAAGTCATTTTCAAACACCTTGTAAGTCGATTGTTTTCGCGATCGCCATCAATCTTATAGCCTCCTCTTAAGCTTTGTACACCGACGCTTGTTACACACTTCACATACATGTTTGCTTGAATGATCGGTTTATAAGATTACAATTAATTATCTTTAAAGAAACAAATAAACTTGATCCAACGTCAAGTATTTTCAAAACAAATACAATTAATCTCCAACTTCTCAATCATACTTAACCCACATCAAGTTCCTTTACCTTTGTAAGTCGAGCGCTTTTGCCTCACCATCAACCTTATACCCATAGGATCTCCTTTCCATTAGTTCAACCTTATTCGTTTTGAACGCAAATTTAAACCTCGATCAACACCGATCATTTTATCAAAGTAAACTTAATATACTTAACCATACTTAAATACAATTTCTATAAAAAGATGAAAAGGGAGTCTTTGATTCTTCTTCTCGATTGTTTGGGCCCGAGGAGCATTTCTTTAGTTCAAACAATTGTCTCTAAAAACTTTGCAACACAACTCTACATCAAACCATTTTTATAATAAACAAAATCAAATCTATTTTCTCAAATACTTAAGTGAAAAAGAGAGAGAGTCAAGTCTTTGACTCACTCTCCCGATTACTTAGGCCCGAGGAGGCTTTCTTAAGCCCTGAGTAATCGTCATTCAATAACTACTTTAACTATATCAAAATCCTTTCATACTTAAGATTGAAAAAGAGAGAGTCGAATTTTCAATTCATTTTCTCGAATACTTGGACCCGAGGAGCATTTCTTAAGTTTCGAGTGATCGTCGTTCAATCAAAATACAAACACATTAATCCAACTTCTCGCCGTCGTGCGATTAAAACTTTTTCTAAAAAGAAAATTGTTTAATCCTTTCTTCTGCGCATATAAACTAGTGCTTCAGCCTTCCCTTTGTATAGTCGACTCCCAAACCCAGAATTTGGTTGCGATGACCATTTTCTTATCTCTTTAAAGGTTTTATCGATATTTTCCTATTCCTTCCTTGGAATGAACAAAGTTCGGTGGCGACTCTGTTCGAACGTTTTTTTTTTCGTATCCATCACGAGGATCGTATTTTTCGAGGTACCACAGATGACGATTCTGCTGGGGATTCTTGCATAGCTCTATGCTAGAGAGAGTCAAGCTTAACTTGACTCGATTCGAGGATGCTAATGTTTCTTGTTTGTTTTTTATTCTCCTATTATTTGTTTGAGTGATTAATTACTCGCTTACTTTTATATTTATATCCTATGTTTGTTCCTTATGTTATCCTTGGGGGTTCTCTGATTGTTGGTACTTTGTGAGATGACTCTACAGCCGAGTCCGATGAAAACATAGGATTAGAATGGTGGTTGTGTAGAGGAATCCTTCGAGAAGTCTTTCTCGTTGAGAGGATACGAAAACCCCGCTTAAAGTTGATTCCCTTAAAGATATTGTTGTTGCGGTGAGCCTTTACCATGGCAATAATGTTTTTGAGCCTGAATTTATAACTTTAAGGACCTTTCAACCTTTTTTCCATGGTGGTTGGTAGTGTTAACTCATAAAGGTCACTCCTTGTTGGGTTGATACGAACGCCCCAATCAGATGAGATCCCTTGAACATATCGTTATCCTAACAATGATATTTTCAACCTCGATCTATGACTCTGAGATCCCTTTAAAAACCTTGGACTCGATGGTTGTGTAGTAGAGATTCACGAGAAGTCTTTCTCGTGGGACGACACGAAAGCCTCGCCTAGAAAAGATCCTTTTGAGGGTATTATTGTTGGATGAATCTTCACCTTGGCAATAATGCTTATGAAAGGTCTATGATTCTAGACACTCACCTCTTTAGAACCTACCCATGGGGTTTCAATGATCATAGAGCTTTTTTACTTCAGAATTATATTGGTGACCTTTGTCCTTGCATTCGCATCACATGCTCATACCATAACATTTACATTTTAATTTTCAAGGAATTTAAGAATTATATTGCCAACATCCAGGAACTATGGGAAGCAACACCAGAAGCACATATCCTTACAGCTTTAGGAGGCCCAAATTGGAGGACTCGTGAATTTGGTTTCTCGTATCTCTGTTGTATTCAGGGTTAACTTTATAAAGGATTATGGCAGTCTGCTTCATATACTAACTCAAGATGTGGATTCTAAGGCACTTGTCACCTTATCTCAGTTCTACGATTCTTCATTGAGGTGCTTCACATTTCAAGATTTTCAGCTAGCACCAACCCTGGAAGAATTTAAGAAGCTGACGGGTATTTCTATGAGGGGTAATTCACCGTTTGTAGGGGTGAATGATGATTTGGAAGACAAAGTAATTGCTGACGCTCTCCACATGCATAAGAGAGACATTAGTGATGATTGGAAGAATAAAGGTGGGGTTAAGGGACTTCCTCTTAAGTTCCTTATGGACAGAGTTGATACACTTATCAAGGCCCAAAATTGGGATGCTTGCTACGCAGTGGTGGCTTTAGCAGTTTATGGAATTTTCTTATTCCCTAACATAGATGATTTTGTAGACGTGACAGTTATTCATGTTTTCTTAACCAGAAATCCTGTGCCAACTCTTCTGGATGATGTTTTCTAATACTTGGGTTGAAGAAGTGAAAAGATAGGTGGTTCCATTGTTTGTTGTATCCCTCTCTTATACCAATGGCTGAATATGCACCTACCTACCAAAGGACCATTTATTGATCAAGCCAATGAAAATTGGGATCAAAGAATGAAGGCTCTTAGATTTGCTGATCTCTCTTGGTATTAACAAGACTTTAATGAAGTTATTACTAGTTGTGGAAAGTTTCTCAATATTCTGCTAATAGGAACTCGAGGCAGTATTAATTCTAATATGATGTTATCAGTTAGGCAACTTAGGTATCCTATGGTAGCTCCTCCTGGGAAGAAGGACCTTGAAGCCTTCCTGGTGCATGACTTAGGTGTCACATCGCTGCGAAGAGGGGTCAGCAAAGACAGAAGAGTCTCCACCGTTCGTTATTTATCCCAAAAGAGGGAAAGGAAACGATCAGAGAAAACCTACGAAAATGGGAGAAGACAGGTCATCGCAACCATATCTCGGGTTTGGGAGTTGGTTATGCAAGGGGAAGGTATTAGCACCCTTCACGTCCGTCGTACTCGACGAGATCCATGCTTGTTGTCTAGTCTATGGGTAAAAAACAAACTATCTTCGACTACTAATGCTAAACGGAAGGAACTGAAAAGAACGGAAAGAACTGACTCGATAGGACATCGCCGCCCTGTGCCTACGTATTCCCTCGTGCAATGGGAAAGTCAGAGTCAACGTAGTTCGGGAAACTACGTGGGGGATTGCTCGCCAAGACATCGCGTGTTGTGCCTGTTGCACCCCAAAATTTTCTCAACCTTTTCTTGCCTGATTTATGTTTCATTGCATTGTCATTTGCGGAGTTACATCATGTACATAGTTCAATCATTTGCATATCATAGCATATCACTCATCCAACAAGGGATAAAGTGTGATTCTTATCAGAAGAAGCCTAGCAAGAGGTCTTATCCAAGTTTGAGAGATCATCCAAGCCATCAAGAAGTGATTTGAAGTCTTGAGAAGTTTGAGTGCCTACATGTGGGTTTTGCTCCTATCTTGAGGAATATTGAGTATCATCAGTGGGATGTGGAACATGGAATGTGAATTTTAGGTGTGTATGGATCTCATGGAATTCCTAGAGGACCCTATTGAAGCTGAGACAAGTCATTGATTCAAGTACAAGAGCCACAGTTGAGGTGCAGTCAACTAGGGTTTCATCTGGGTCAATCCTAGGTCAATTGAGTAATTGAAGAGCATCAAAGCCTACTTTGAGGTCATGGGGTTCATAGAATGGTATTTTGATACATTTGTGGTGTTGTGCCAAGGTTAAGCAAAGAAGAATCAAGGATGTGGGAAGTTGCTAAATTAGGGTTTCAGTGTAAAATCCCCTGTTTAATGCCTAACTTCAAAGCCACATAAGTCAAAATACAAGTTTCAAATGGATCTTTGGCCAACATGAAACTTGTAGAGCATCTCATAAATTTAATTTGAGTACTAGAAGTCCTCAAGGGGATTTGTAGAACTCAAGTTATGGTCCAGACAAGTTACAAGTCCTCAGATGCCACTGGAATTTATCTGTGAAAGTTACTTGACTTCCAAGCAACGTTTGCCCTTCAAGGAGTTTTCAAATGGACTTTTGGTGAACATGAAAGTTGTTCCTCATGATCTTAGATTTCTAAACTGTACTAGAAGTCTTCCATATGATTTGTAGAACTCAAGTTATGAGGTTTACAAGTCAGGGGTATTTTGGGAAAGTGAGATTATAGGTCATTTTCAATTATAGGTCCATAACTCCAACTTGCAAGCTTCAAATGGAAATGTGTTCAACATGGAACTTGTTTAAAATGATGTTTTGAGTGCAACCAAGTGGTCATGAGAGTTTGGTTTGGCTTGTAACACAAATTCATTTGAAATGGCTTAAAAAGGAGGAAATTAAAGTCATTAAAAGGCCAAAACATGGAATTCTTTGTTTTATGGTCAAACAGGTCCATATTATATGTCATTTTGATCAGAAAACACATTCTAAGGGTGATGACATTGTTACATTTGGCATTTGGGGTCAATTTCACTCACTTCCATTTGGTAACTTCAAGGTGAAGTAACACATCAATTGCATACCATGGGATCAAAAGCAAGGGATCTATCACTCTCATTCAATTCTAAATCTCATGAGATAATCATTTCAAGCAAAATTGAGAGCTAGAACAGAGCAAAACCCGACTGTGCAAAAGAGATTTTCAAGGAGCAAGAGAAATTCAATTTCTCATTCAGTCAGTTACAGAAAGTTCTAGAGTGTTCTAACACTCTCTATATAACCATTGCAACTGGTTCAGGTCATTTTTTGGGCAAGCATTGAAGAGAATCAAGAGAGAGCAATTGAAATTTCTTCATTGCATATCAGAATCGGGTTTTGAAATTGAAGAGGATTCAAAGCAAATTGATCATTGGAGTAGCTTCAGAGTGTGTTCTTGAGTGAATCTGGAAGAGATTGAAGCTTGATTCGAGCAAGAACCTCCTCTGTTCATCCATTTACACCAGGTATGCATCTTTCAACTTTTGCTCTAGATTATAGGGAATTAGGTAGAAATGATCATGTGGATAGGTTATAGACTTTGCTGAGATGGTTTTAGGTGCAAGAATTGAATGATTTGTGACACTTTAGGTTGTGACCATATTTCTGTTGAGAGGAATATCTTGAGATTCTTGAGGTTTTGATCATGTTTGGATAGCAAGAACTCATTCCTGATGCGTGTAGATGAGTTTAGGATCTTTAGTTTTAGGTTTTGAGTGATTCAGGATTTGAGCCATGTCTGAACTTTGGATCGGTTTTGAAGTTAGGATGAGAATCAATGAAATTGGAGATCATATTCGTGCTCAGGGGTTGATTTTGAGTAGGATAGGATGTTTAGTTGTGTTGTTTGATGCATTTTGGTACCCTCTCGCTGGAGACGACGGTGGCTCTGTGTCTCAGGCCACCGTCCCTTCCCTTCCCTCTCTTATTTGAATCTTTGAGGAAGATGATGTTTCACCCATTAGATCCATGCTTGACCTTGACCAAAAACATAAACCCACGGCCAGGATTTCATGTTATAATCTGAAGAAGTGAGTTTGTTGAAACTCTGCGTTTCATTAAACGCATTTGTCTGGGCTTAAGTATTTCATTGCTAATCACACCCTGCATTGAGGCCCAATGAGAAAACACACTAGTTTTGCTTGCTATTCCACACACGGTTTTCTCAATTTTCCTTCCATTTCCTGATTTCTGGTAATTTCGCTTGGGCCTAATGAACATTTGATACACGCACCCCCCTTGGGCCCATGTCTGGAGAACACACATAGTTTAATTGCTATTTCACACGCAGTTTTCTCATTTTTATTGATTTTCTTTTCATTTTATCATTTGCATATAGTTAGGAATTAAATCATAATAATTAGGAAAATTAACATTTTTAGGTTAGATTTTTTTCCCCTGACTCCTTAAAGAGTCTAGAATTTAATAGGGTTAAAATTTCATTAATTCATGCATTTTATTATTTTGATTGCATTTTTTCATTTTAATTGGTTTTAAATTCAATTTGTTTGGTGCTTGTTCTTGCTGATTTTAGTATGGGTGTTTGGTGTATAATTTTTAGGTGATTCTTTTTGGGTTATGTAGCTTAAAAATGCATGTACCCTTAGTATTTTTCTCATGATTTTGTGGAGAATTTTTAGGCCAGTTTGAACATTGAACATTAAGTGGTGTAGATTTAGGGTTTTAAGATAGTACCCCTAGGTTTAGGGCATAGTTTTAGGTCTTAATGGATGATTAACCCCCTGGTTTTCGCATGGAGTGATTCTTAAGAGGTTTAGGAACCCTTAGAATTTTTTATAGGATTTTAAAATCATTTTTGGTATTTTAATTAGAATTAGTTTTAGGACTAACTTCTAGGTGTTTCTAATGCACTAACTTGACTAGTTTAACTCAATAGTTCCCATTAGACTTAAGTGGTGGTGCCTTTGCTTTTGGATGAACATGAAGACAAATTGAAGATGCTTTGGAGATCTTGAAGGAGCTTGAACATGAAGAATTTCTCATATTGTGGATGCTTGTCAGGAGCTTAGGAAAACTAGGGTTTTAGGAAGAGCATTAGATTAGTTTTGTTTCTTTCTTCAAACATGGAGTATATTGTTCATATCCATTCAATCCAATAACATAAAGTCCTCTTAAAGAAGTCACATCTCTCCTTTGGAGGGATGAATGGCATGCTTTAAGAGTAGAACTTTGAGGATGCCTTTCCATTATAATGTTAAGTTCTTAGTGGCTTCCTTTGGTTGTCATTAAGTTACTTAACATTCCAACTTGATATTGTTAATTGACTCTCCCTTGGAGGTTGCTTGTTGAAGGTTGTTAAAGATGAAGCTTGTGCTTGTTGAAGCTAGGGTTTTGCTGCTTATTGAAGATGAAGCTTGTGCTTGTTGAAGCTGGTTGCTTGTTGAAGCTAGGGTTTTGCTGCTTATTGAAGATGAAGCTTGTGCTTGTTGAAGCTGGTTGCTTGTTGAAGCTAGGGTTTTGCTGCTTATTGAAGATGAAGTTAGGAGCTTATTGAAGCTGTTTACTAGTTGAAGTTTGCTGGTTTAAGCTTGGTGCTTGTTGAAGCTAGAAGCTTGTGGAAGCCTGTTGCTTGTTGAAGCCTATTGCTTGTTGAAACCTGTTGCTTGTTGAAGCTAGGAGCTTGTTGAAGTATGTTGAGTGTGAAGATAGAAGCTTGTTGAAGTTTGTTTGTTGAAGCTATTCATGAAGATGAAGGTTGTTGCTGTCAACTTTTTGCTGTTTAATCAACTTGTTGCTGTCAGAGCTGCTGCTTGTGCTGTTTGCTGTGGGAGTTTGATGCTGCTGCTTGGGCTGCCTCCTCTGCTGTGGTTTTGGTTTTTATGTATTGTTTGTTGGCTTGTACAGCTTTCCCCCTAGGTTTGAAGTGAATGTTGAGTCACTTTGCCTGTTGTTTTCCCAGGTTCGAGGTAGAGCCGGACTCCCTTGCCTCGCTTGTATTGCTGCATTGCATGCATTTTACTGTATTTGCTTGCTTTCTTTTCTGTTTATCCCCTAGGATCTCTGATTTCCTCTGTGCAGGAGGGAATTATGACAGACATTAGGATTCTTATCCATGCATGACAACATTAGGTTAGTTTTTATTCCCTTTTCAACCCTAGGCTTTTTAGAGCTTCTTTCTCTTCTTATCTCAAAACAACTCAAAAATACAGTAATAAGGTTAATCGATGTCGTACATTACGAGCCTTAAGCTATTTGAGAAAGGGTGTTGGAGAGCTTCTTTCCAGTAGGCTGGCTGCTTAGTGTGGCACCCTTTGGGTGACACGCGACGTAGTCACTCTCAAATCATAGTCTCTAGCGCGTCAGAGATTGCAAACAAACTAAAAAACACTTCTTTCGTAAAAGATTCAAAACAAACATCAAAGTGTCATTTTTGTCTGCTTGGACTCTTAATCAAGAAAAACCCTTTCATAAGGTAATAAAAAACAGTCAGACAAGCTTGTGTCTTCCGTAGCCCGAACTACGTTTGCTCTGATCTTTCATGCTGTATGAAAGTACGTAGGCATAGGATGCCGTATCCTAGCGATCAACCTTTCCACCTTCATCCGTAGTTAGCCGAACTACGTAGACTCTGACTTTCCCATTGCACGAGGGAATACGTAGGCATAGAGCGGCGAAGCTCTATCGAGTCTCTTTTCATTTTCTTTTCCTTTGTCCCTTGACCTTTGGTGTAGATAGAATAACAATCCCTTAGACAGAAAAACAAGCATGGATCCCGTCGAGTACGACGGATGTGAGGGGTGCTAATACCTTCCCCTTGCGTAATCGACTCCCGAATCCAGGATTTGGTTGCGACGACCATTCCTTTCCCTCTTTGCGTTAGGTTTACTCTGAGCATTTCCTTTCCCTCTGTTGGGATAAATAACGCACGGTGGCAACTCTTCTGTCATAGCCGGCGTCGATTTTCGCAGTAGCGACAGTGCCTACGTATCCTCATCTGATACGAGAAATCAGAGCAAAACGTAGTTCAGGCTAACTACGGGTAAACGCGGTGTTCTCGATCACACGAGGGTGAGAGAAAAGGTAGACGATACTAGTGTACGCATTCTAGCAGTTAGGTGTATTACTGCTCGACCATTGGAGACTTAGGCGTTACCTGTTTGCGGTAGAACGGACGTAGTATGTCATTGGTTTAAAGGTACGGGTTACCTAAAGGGGGAAAAAGGAAAAGTGCTCGCTAGGATTATTGCAATCCTATGCCTACGCACTCTCAACAAATATGAGAGATCAGAGGAGCCGTAGTTCAGCCAACTATGGAAAACGGTCTCGATCGCACGGAGGCGAGAGAAAAGGGAGTCTCGATTGTACGGGGGCAAGATAGGGAATCTCAATCGCCAGGATGCGAGAGAAAGGAGTCTCGATCGCACGGGGGCGAGAGAAAAGAGGAATTAGGCCAAAACACGCCTAAACAGGAAGGAACTCGGGACACACACGCTATAACCTAAGGCGTAGGAGCGAATGCATCGCATATTGCCCAAAGGGTATATACTAAACACTCTAGGCGAATGAGAGGAGGCCCCCCACTCATCATTTCCCACGTACCTATTGCTTAGAACTCACAACGCTTGGAGGTTGATTAAAAGACTTGAATTAGAAAGATGTTACCGAACGGAGTGGTTCCGTTGACCCTTGACATTGTGTGCAAGCTCCATTCCAATCTTCTCCTCTTTTGATCCTTGATGATGCTTCGAATCGGGACCAATGTGACGCTAAACCGTCATAGCTCGACTTATAAGGGAAGTCAAACTTTAAGAGGTCGCGTATTAATTTCCGTGCTGTGGACAAGATAGAGAAACAATATTGAGGATCGTTCTCCAATTGAATCGTGTCGCATGGACCAAAAACAGTGGGATCTCGTCTTGCGGATACAAGACTTCATCGATCACAGAAAGTCAAAATAAAGTCGAAAAGAAGAAGAAATGAGGAGAGAAAAGAAGGTGGTCTTAGATCCAACATTATTCATCAATAATTTGATTGGTAATGGATTACAGAGGTCTCGACATCGACCAAAACAGATGAAATGACACAAAGTCGAAAATGAGAAAGGGGAGAGAAAATCGGTCTCAGGTCCATCGTTTCTCACCAATAATTTGACAGAAAAATAATAGAGGTCTCGTCATCGACCAAAACAGATGAAATGACACAAAGTCGAAAATGAGAAAGAGGAGAGAAAGTCGGTCTCAGGTCCATCGTTTCTCATCAATAATTTGACAGAAAAATAATAGAGGTCTCGTCATCGACCAAAACAGAAAATGGAACAAAATGTCCAATAACAAAAGAGAAATGGAATTCAACTTCTAATAAATAAAATAGATAGTCTAAAACTTCTAAAAGAAAATATAATATTGAAATTCTAAAACTATATTAAAAATAATATGAACTATCTAAAAAATAATAATATACAATATATATTCTAAAGAAAAGAAATTAAGGATTATATATAAAAACTAATTAATACAAAATGTATATATATAAAATGAAAATAGTTTTAGAAAAATAAAATACTAACTAAATAAACTAATATATAAAACAAAAGAAATTGTTTACACAAAACAGGAAGGGGGTTAGAAGAAACACATGGGGTATGTGAATCCATAAAAACGGATGGGTCGTGAGGCCCAATCAAACAGCCAACCAAAAAGACAAAAAAAGCAAAAAAAGAAAAATAAATGAAAGAAAAAAAAGAACAAAAATGGAGACCCAAACGGTCTCCTTCTTCACGCTTCCAACTCATCCACTCTTTCCGCTCATTCTCGCTCTCTCTGTGTTTCATTCTCAGTTTTTTCCAAATTTCATCAATCTCTGTTTGTGTTCTTCTATTCTCGTTTGATTTGGTTGCAGGCGGAAGTGTTGTTGTTGTGGATTTGTGGAGGAGAGTTGGGTTTGGCTTCTGGGTTTCGCGGAAGGTGCGATGAAGCTTTTGGGTTTGGTTAATGGTGGAAAACGGCGGTGGTTCGCGGTGGCTGGTTGAAATGATGGTGAGGATTTATTGAAGATTGTGAATGGTTTCCAGAAGAAAAGGTTGGGGTTCGATAATGAGTTTAAAGAAGGGGTTTCGAAATGGGGGTTCGGACGGAAATCGGCGGTGGATGTCGGTTGTTGTTTAACGGTTTTCTAGGATGAGATTTGTAATGATGGTGGTGCTTGCGTGTGGTTATAAAAATGGCGGAAAAGAGGTTGTTGGAAGCTTATGTTGTTGGAGCTTGAAGGAGTTATGGGTCGGTGTTGTTGATTTGAAGAAGATTTATGAAATGGGTTGGAGTTGAAGAAGATTTTCGGAGAAGTTTATTTGGAAAGGTGATGCTTGTGTTGTTGCGGATCAAGAACGGGTTGTTTAGGGTATTTTCTGGAAATTTTCATGGTGGTTGTGACGAAGGTTTAATGAAGGAACGTAGTTTGTGGTTGTGTCGAAGGTTTAATGAAGGTCGGTGTTGGTGGTGAGTTTTCAGAAATGGCGGAAGGAGGTCGAGGGTTGAGGATGAACGTGGTGATGATGGTGAAATTTGGTGAGGGAGGCGGATGAACAGTGGCGATTTTTTTAGGGTTGAGAGGCTAGGGTTAGGGTTGGGCGGCTAGGGTTGTCTTTAGGAGGGAGAGAGTGAATAGTGACCCTATATATAGGAATCAGACACGTGTTGCAGTTTGTGACTTTGGATTAAATGACTAATTAAAAGTTGATTATGATTAATGAAATTGAAATGGAATAAAACAAAAGTTGATGATTGTTAACGGTAATGAGCTGCTCTAATTAAAGACTAATGAAATAAATCTATTAATTAACATAAATCTAACTTAAATGAAAACTATAATTAATTTAAACTAAAAAACTAATTAACTTCTAATTGAAATAATTTAATATCTATTCTAAAATTCTAAACTCTACCAATTTAAGTTCTATTTAAAAAAACTATCTTCTAAAAAGCTAACTAATAAATCTAAATCCTAATCATAAACTCTAAAAATAAAATTCTATTAAAAAACAACTATTTCTAGTTATTTAATTAAACAAACTATTCTAATATTCTAGAAACTATATTAAAATTCTATCTAAAATACTTTCAAAACAAATTTCTAATTCTTATTCTAAAAAGCTATTAAAATCTAAATCTTAATAAAAAAATTATTGTAAAAATTAAAAAAAAAACTATTTCTAGTTATTAATTCTAAAAAAACAAATAAATTCTATAAAGAGAAAATAAGGCAGAAATAAAAATAAAAATGCAAAATGCCATGGAAAAACGGGCGGGCACCGAAATGCGCCGATTTTATCAACACAAATTGAATTATCAAGAGGAGAGCGACTTTTCGTCCGATTTCGACACTGAACTTCTTGTTTGAATTAATTAGAATCGCCTGAAACGCGAGCAAAGCAGCTAAAAATCCTGATAAATTCAATCCGGCTGATAACATGGGCAGAATGCGACCAAAATGATATGCAGATGAAAATGAAGCAGAAGTCAGTCAAAGTCGGAAAACTGGTGGGCAAATTTTAGGGTGCAACATTAGGGACTGAGAATCCTGAGTTATTTAGGAAGATTACAAGAGCTTAGAGGACCACTAAGAAGAAGGGTAAAGGTGAATTAGGAAGAAGGAATGGTAAAACCAAGGAGCCTTACTTTGTGTGGGCCAGGGAGAGGGAAAAAGAGGTTAAGGTCCCTTTTGAGGAAAATATATATGAGTCTTTTCCTGAACCCGCGCCTACCCACATTCCCATAGAAGAAGCTGAAGAACTCAAAGCCACCATAGCAAGACTGGTAAAAGATAATGAGATCCTTAAGGCAAAACTTCAAGAAGCCACCAGTGAGAAAAGTACCATGAAGTGGGAGCTCTAACGCAAGAACACCCAATTGGATGCAGTGGAGAAGAAAGCAGATGAGGAAGAGCATCAGAGGAAAAAGGTTAACGTGTGTCTTAATCAGTCTGATGGTAAGGTGAGTGGGCTAAAAGCGGAACTGGATAGAGTTAGAAGAAAGTGTGTTCATAATTAAGATTGTTGGCTTGCAGCCACCAAAAAGAACAAGACAATCCAAGAAGAGATGGAGGCAGAAGTCCATAGGCTGAACACCACCCTACGCCTCTCAAGGGCTGTTGAACTAGAGGAGCCTAGGCTCAAGGAGGATGCTTTGAGAGTTGCTTGGGTTAGACATGCTGATTAGGATAGGGTGTGCATAAAGTTGAATGCCATCAAGAACTATGTTGCAAACCTGAAGCATTAAACAAAAGATGTCCTAGAAGATAAAGTTATATGGTCTGTTGCAAGAAAGAAGGCGACTAGTGATTTTGAAGTCTATGAGAGGTCCATCCATATATTGATAACTGACTGAGACATGTATTGTAACAAGCTTAATGGTTTGATTGAGTTTTGCAACTGGTTGGCGAAAGATTTGGTTTAGAAGCACAGAGATCCTATAGAAGTAATGGGTGAATCTACTCCCCACAATATTTGTGATTTTCTTTACATGTGCAAAGCAATGTTGAAGAGGTTCAAAGAAGAGTTAGAAGAGCGTGAGGCTAAAAGCCCAAAAGTTTGAAGTTTGTTTTGCTTTTGTACTTTTTCTCATTGTTCAAACGTTATGAATTCTATGCTGAATGATCTCTTTTGTATCACTTGAATATTATCCTTTTATGAATGAATATGATTTGGTTTATTCCTGGTATTCTTGTGCATGTTAAGTAATTAATTCAAAAATTCCCTGAAAAGCAAAATGCATATCATGGTATGCATCTTTTTTTCCCAAACACCTCATAACTCTAAATTTTACCCTTTGCTGCCTCCAGATTTAAGCTGACTACTCGACATTGCTACGAGACTTGCTGCAACTTCCAAATTACGCTTGAACAAATTAAAGAGACTCAGAACACCATGAGGGGTGATATTGACGCACTCAAAATGAAAATGGATCAACTCCTAGAAACAATGATGACTTTGGCTCGTAAGGAAAGCAATGTTGAGATCACGGCTGATGCTAGAAAGATGGTTGACAATATAGGAACTTCTGGAGTCATTAAAACTCCTCCTTCTATCCTCGTGGACCTGGATGAACATTCTACATCTTTCCATCATGGCTCCGAAGTGGGAATAAATGAGCAGTATGACGCTTTTTTCCAACCTCCTATTCCTTAGAAAAATATGGGGAATATAGCTGACCCTTCCGCAGATAGACTACACACTTTAGATGAGAAGTTCAAGTCTTTGGAGGTCCAAAAAACTCCAGGCTTGGATGTTGTTGACATGTGTCTATTTCCCGGATTGGTGATACCGAAGAAGTTCAAAGTCCCTGACTTTGACAAGTATAAGGGGATCAACTACCCGAAGACTCATCTGAGAGCATACTTTCGTAAGATGGATGCTCATATTGACAATGACTTGCTCTTAATATTTTATTTCCAAGACAGCCTCAGTGGGGCATCATTGGAATGGTACATGCAATTAGAGAAGGGACAAGTTAGTACGTGGGGGTATCTGGAATATGCATTTTCCAAGCATTATTAGTATAATACTGATTTAGCGCCAAATCGCACCCAACTGCAAAATATGACTCAACGTAATAATGAGTCGTTCAAAGAGTATGCACAAAGATGGAGGGAATTGGCAGCTCGCATCCAACCACCACTGTTGACCAAGGAATTAACTAATATATTTATGGGAACTCTACAACCTTAATACTTGGATCGCATGCTTGGATCCAGTTTCCCTAACTTTGCTGAAGTGGTGTCGGTGGGTGAAAGGATCGAGAGCCAACTGAAAAAGAACAAAGTTGCGGTTGTTGGAACAAATGGAGGTAGAAATCCCTTTGTGAAGAAGAGGGATGATGAAACTAATGCCATAATGAGGGGGCAAAGAGATAGGGTCCCAATAAAGATTCAATATCAACGAGTAGCTACAGTCGCCCAAGCTCCTTATCAACAGCCTGCTCAACAACAGGTTCAACAACAACCCAATTATCAGAGAGTGCCTCCTCCATAATACCATAATGCTCCAGCTCAAAGGCAGTAAAGGACAAGACTTCTGAGAAGACACATGGACAAATTGTTTCTCAGCTAAACCAAAACGGGCATTTAACACTGCGAGACTTGCACCCGACAACTTTTACATACCCTCCCGGGTATGATGCTAATGCCCATTGTGAATTTCATAAAGGAGCCCCTGGACATTACATAGATAACTGTTATGCGTTCCAGAATAGGGTGCAAGACTTGGTAGAATCTAAAGATCTTACTTTTACACCCAAAGGTGCCAACGTTAAGAATAATCCATTGCCACACATGGAAATTCTTCTATTAATGTCGTGGAGAAGATCAATGGTTTGAGGCTGATTATGAATGTTGAAGATGTTCATACGCCAATGGGTGTTATTGGAGAACAACTAAAAAAAGCGGGATGATTCCCCAAGAAGAAGCAGAGAATTTGACTAATGAATTGATAAAAGAATATTTACAAAGGTTCTTAGAGCAAGGGATAATACAGATAGAACGTCGGGATCCGAGTGTAGCTGCCATTGAAATTCAGTACGACAAAACAAAAGCTTATCCATTAAGGCGAGCTCGCCCAGCTCCGGTAGTTATACAATATGATCCACCAGAAGCCTTTCAACAAAGGCTTGTCCGACTAACACCCGTGATTATGCAATATGATGAAGATGATGCCAACAGACAAAAACCAACACGACCAGCGCCAGTAATGATTGAATACCCTACTGATGTACCTGAGCCTAAAGTTTTAAATAGGGGCCAGAGAAGCTAGTAATTGAGTATGATGCCGCCAAATGTGATAATGTGGTTGGGCTTAGTGGAATGACTCGTAGTGGTCGATTATTTGCCGTCAGACCAATAGACGCACCTGCTAAAGATAAAGGGAAGGTCGTTGACACAACAATTGAATTTCTAAGTGTGGAGCCACTAGCAGAAGTGTCGTCTCCCAAATCAGCAATCACACAGAAAGAAGCTGAGGAGTTTTTGAAAATCATTAAGAAGAGCAACTATAAAGTAGTTGATCAATTAAATCAAACTCCTGCTAAAATTTCTATGCTTTCACTACTACTCAGCTCAGATGCACACGGGTTGTCATTGATGGAGGTGTTGAGTGCTACGCATATCACTAAAGATATCACCATAGCTCAATTTCATGATGTGATAGCCAGTGTAACTACTGGGAATTTCCTTGGATATAATGACGATGACTTAACTGCAGAAAAAAGGAACCATAATAAAGCTCTCCATATTTCCATCAAATGTCAGGATACGTTGATATCATGAGTCTTGGTGGATACAAGTTCTTTTTTGAACTTACTCCCCAAGATCACATTGGAAAAGATGCCTGTAAAGGAAGTCAGCATGAAACCAAGTGCCTTGATAGTTAAAGCATTCGATGGTTCCAGACGAGCTGTGATAGGTGAGGTGGACCTACCAATAAAGGTCGGACCAACTGTCTTTGACATTACTTTCTAAATGATGGATATTTACCTCGGATATAGTTGCTTACTAGGAAGATTGTGGATCCATTCAGTATGGGCTGTTATGTCTACTCTTCACCAGAAGCTGAAGTTTGTCAACAACGATAAAGTGGTCCTAATTGGGGGAGAGGAAGACATCTTGGTGAGTCACTTAACGTCCTTCCAGTACATTGAGGTTGAATGGGAAACGATAGAGACACCTTTTCATACTTTTGAGGTGGTGAGTACTTTGGCAGTACAACAAGTTTTAGATAATCAAAGTACAAGATCATCAATGGCTTCATACGAGGAGGCTAAATCAGTTGTTGATGAAGGAAATGCCCAAGGTTGGGGCAAAATGGTGGAGGTTGCTGAAAAATTTGATAAATTTGGGTTGGGATACCATCCATCTTCCAGTACAGTAACAATTACATATAATAAGGAGCAGGTCCCTCCTGTGAGGGTCATTTTCAAAAGCGTTGAACACATCTTTGACCATACAACAACTATGGTGATTAAAGATAAAACTGATAATGAAGAGATTTTCGCAAGCTGGATTTGTCAAGCTGAGCTTGGTGAAGAACTTCAGAATTGGAAGACTATTGAAATTCCCCAGTTTTTCCCACACCAAAAGTACTTTTTATTGTTTGTCAAAACCCTACACTCTGCCCAAGGCATAGTGGATCATTGTATTGGGCCACCTGATGTTTTGAAACATAGTTATCACGAATAAATATAAGTTTACGCTCAATTTTCTCTCACTTTATTTTTTACTTTTTACAATAAATGGCATTTCTTTTACGCACTCACTTTCCTAAATAAGCTGCATAAATCATAACATGCAGAGACACCACCAAAGTCCTTGATAACGACGTTGCTATAGGCCTATATGATTTTGACTGCCCAATCTATCAAGCTGAAGAGAAGATGAGGAAGATTGCAAGCTCCCCGATGAATTGGCAAGGCTGTTACAACAAGAAGAGAAGGCCATCCTGCCACACAAAGAGGATGTCGAAGTCATCAACCTGGGCTCTGAAGAGGATAAAAGGGAGGTAAAGGTTGGAGCGTCTCTTTAAGATACTGTCAAGATAACGTTGATAGAGCTTCTCCAAGAGTACGCCGATGTGTTTGCCTGGTACTCTTTAAGATAAAGTTGATACTCTTTAAGATAAAGTTGATAAGTTCGTATCAAGACATGCCTAGATTGGATACGGACATTGTTTGTACACAAATTACCACTCAAGGAAGAACTCCATGTTTTCAAGCAGAAGTTGAGGAGGACCCATCCTGATATGGCTCTTAAGATTCATGATGAAGTACAAAATCAGTTCGACGCGGGGTTCTTAGCAGTAGTCAATTATCCATAATGGGTTGCCAATATTGTGCCAGTACCGAAGAAGGACGAAAAAGTTCATATGTGTATAGATTACCGTGACTTAAACAGAGCTAGTCCTAAAGACGATTTCCCACTACCTCACATTGACGTATTGTTGGATAACACGACTCAGTTTTCCATTTTTTCCTTCATGGATGGATTTTTCGGTTACAATCAGATTAAAATGGATCCAGATGACATGGAAAAGACCAATTTTATCATACTATGGGGAACCTTATGATATAGGGTGATGCCATTTGGGTTGGAAAATGTTGGGGCAACATATCAATGCGCGATGGTAACACTCTTTCATGATATAATTCATAAGGAGATTGAAGTATACGTTGATGATATGATTGCCAAGTCTCAAACTGAAGAAGAGCATTTGATCAATCTGGAAAAGTTGTTTGCTCGACATAGAAAGTTCAGACTGAGACTTAGTCCCAATAAATGTACATTTCGGGTGCAATCTGGAAAGCTGTTGGGCTTTATTGTAAGCCAGAAAAGGATTAAAGTGGATTCTGATAAGGTAAGGGCAATTCAGAGTATGCCTGCACCAAGAACTGAAAAGGAGGTTCGTGGCTGTTGTACCCCAAATTTTGACCCCTTAGATTCTCATTATCATTTTAGAAGCACGATCATGAATTATCTAACCCTAAATCAGTGCAAGTCATTATTGTCAAGTTACAGATGAATCAGGGTTTTCGCACCGACAAATTCAAAACAACCAAGGAATGATCAACCAATGATTTGGGCCAATTCAATCAGGGAATGAAATCAAAGATAATATTAAAGTCAAATGAGAAGTCAATTTGAAGAAATCATTTCAGAAGCAAGAACAGTGCAGTCAGGAGGCCCCGATTAGGGTTTTTTTTTTTACCAGTGAAAAGTCAACTGTGGTTTGACTTTGATGTTGGAAAATGTTTTAATGGTGGGATTGATGTCCATGAAGTTCATATAGCTTATCAAAGACCATTCAAGAAGTATCAAAGTCTCAGGATATCCAGAATGTCAACAGGCGACTCAATCGACACCGATCGATCGTACGGTTGACCGAAAAGTCAACTCCTCAAATTTTGAGAATTGGAATCCAAGTTGTGAATCAAAGTTGTTCCTTATGTCATAATGGACTTGCATATCAATTTTCATGATCATTGGATCAAGGATGAGAGAGTAATTGAGAAATCAGGAAATTAGGGTTTTGAAAAGGGCTAAACCATAACTCCTTAACCACACATCCAATTGAGTTGGTTCAAAGCTCATTTGGAAGCTCTTGACAAGTCCTACAAAAGTCCCATACTAGTCCACAACCATAAAATGCATACTTTTTGAGATAGAAGCAAAAACATTCCTAGAAGGGAAAATAACTTAGAATTCTAAGTTATTTTCACTTTAAAAGCTTGTGTGCAGCCAACTTTGAAGGGGTTTTTCACCTAGTTCCAATTGGAGTTTGATTCCTTGACAAAAATGAATGTTTTAGAGCTATGTGAGGGCTTTCTAAATTGTACTAGAACATATCAAAAGGAGTTATGAGCAGAAAGTTACATAGGTGCAAAGTTGGAGGTTTCACATGTTAAGTCCCACATTGGCTGAATTTTCAAAGAGACCTACTTCACTAAATTTGCCATTTTTTTTCTTGATCTAACTTATTGTATGTGACATATAAGATGTGTGTAGCATGAAACAAGGAAGAATTATGCAGAATAGCCCAAAATCAAGATGAGAAGCTCATTGCCTTGCAAATGGAGCAAGTGGGCAAGTTGCATTTCCAAGCATGAGGTGTAAAGCTCAAAGCTGTACCAGCCCCTTCCCTATGATCCTAGCCTGCTACAAACATCAGAAAACCATCAAGGAACTTTGAAAATATGGTCTTGTAGAAGAGCAAGTGGAAAACCCTCCAAGGGAGGTTTGGTTCAAAATATCCAAAGCTTACTTCATGTTGAAGAAATCTCCCTAGCAAGCACCTCAATCACTTTCTCTATAAAAGGAGAGCTCATTCACTTCATTCCAGACACAATTCATCTGATAGAAACCATAGAGAATCTCTGTTATCCCAATTTCCACATCTTTCACCAAATCTCCAAAATCACAAGATCCATGGAAACACCAAAAATGGTCATGAAGTGAAATTTGCTCAAAATCATTTCTACCCTTTCAAACACCCCAACAACCTTCCATACACTCTTTAAATATCATATGGGAGGTGTCTAGCCCTTTGAACCACCAAGAAAACTCAAAAATCAAAAAGTCAAACTCATACCTCTCATACTTTGACCAAAAGCCATAAAAATCACCAAATTATGTTCTAAGTATTTCCTTGAGGTTTTGATCATTCACACACCTTATAAATAGTGTATCTCAACTGTCAAAATCATTAGCAACCATTGGAGATTCATATTTCCTCATTTGGCATCATAAGTGTGTGGTAACTTAAAAGTGAAGTAAAATTCAAAAGCAGAAAGTGAGGGAAAGCATCTCTGGTTTTCTCAACTGTTGGAAGCTTATTTAAAAGGTTCATCAAGAGGTATGTAACTGTTTTTATTGGCTTTCACTTTAGTTTTCATGAATTGGCATAGTTGAGCATCATGTGTAATTTTGAACTTTGGACATCATGTTGTTTTATGTTACTTTGCATACTGCTGCTACACATGGACATTTTGTGTGCTTAGACTTGTTTTATACGGCATATAAGTGATGTTCTTGTGATTATCTGTTTGGAAATTGCTGTTTGTGACAAAAAGTATCATGCTGTTACATTATATTTGCTGTGAGACTATTAAGATTCAGGTCTGGTTTTAAACTCAAGCATTATCAAGCAGTGGCATTTCACATTTCTGAACTCTAGATTATTGCTCTTGCTGTTTGAAAACATAACACATGCTGATAAATTCTTGTTAGGATCTACTGAGATTAAAGTTTCATCAGTACCTACTATGTATGCCCAGACTTGACTGTCACATTATGCTTAGCTGCTGTGGTAAGAAATTTGGTTTACATTTTTGTTTGTGGCTAAGGTAAGATTATAGACCAGGTTTGTTGTAGTAAAAGGAGTGTCATGGTCTTGCCCTGCATCCTTGTTAAGTTTCAGGTCTTGTTGACATCTTGGCTTGATGCTAGGCTTTTTGTCTGTCTTAGCTGTTAGGGTTTATCAACTTGATTGACTCATCAGTTGTTACTTTGGCATTTTAAGGTCTGTTAGAGAATGGATATATTCAACTATGACATGTGATTTGAATGGTCAGTCAGAATTACCTTGCATGTTGGTCCAGTCAAGTAATGGTCATGAGGCATTTGGTTTGTGATTGAGTGGGGTTGTACTGGTCAAGATTCATCCTTGTTTTTTTTTAAAACCCTTACGCTGTTTGTTCACAACAGAATGAGTAGACCAATTTCAGGTTTGGATTTCCTTTGTGCATGATCAATTTGAGAACTGCAATAGACTAGCTGCTGTGGCTGTTTTAAAATCAGACAGTGGTACAATCTAATATGCTATTCACTTGAAAAAATCATGTTGAATCATAACACCCACTTGAGCTTCACATAGTAGTTGAGGGTTTTAGGGTCATTTGAAGTGTTTTGGTAAAAGGGCATTTTATATGGAACATGTCTGGCTGTAGCATCCTCTGATTTATCCCAATTTCCAAAACACATTTACATACCACATGTTGCTTTTGCTCTGAAACTGTGGTGTTTAAACTGGCTGCAAAACAATTCATCTAGCATCTCATTTATACATATAAGCATTCATCTCAAAACACTAGCTTCAAGGCTGTTTTTGTTCTTTTTTATTTATATGGTATGAATTGACTTGTTATGTTGTTAACATATTCCCTTTGCACCAAAACACCAATTTCAACACAAAACTCATTTTCATGACTACTTGTTTAGAACTCAAAATTTAATGTTTGAATCAAGATGAATAGGACTGGTGCATGATGTCTTTAATCTGTGTGTGTGTGTATAAAACTGATTGAGACCTGCCTGCTGTATAAGTTTGATAGATTGATCAGCTTGGTCTCCCATCAGGATTTGCTTGTGATTGCTGCCTAATGTAGAACAAAATCATAACTTGTTGTATTTCTGAGTTGGTTTAGCTTGCTGCCATATTTGCATAATTGAATTTATGGTGAGAATCACTTTTGGCATAAGCCTTGAAAAGTCAGCTTGTATGAGTTGAACATGTTTTAATGTACATTTAAAATTACCTACATGTCCACTTTGGTTGGTTTGTACATGAAATCAAATTCACATGTTTGCCACAAACATATCAAAATTATCAATCAAGTCAAATGTCATGTTTTCATTTCACTGCAGTACTAATCAGAAGCAGGTTTGGAATTCCTTTTATATGTCATTCATAGCTTGCTCATGACATGCTTTGATCATTAGAACCATTGGTTCAAAGATTTGAAATTCAAGTGCATTTTCAAAAAGAACTTTGGCACCTTGCATATCAGTTTTATGACTTGAACTATTTTGGTTGGAACTTGGCCTTTAGAAACCATAAGGCATGCATTTGAATTATGTTCATGCTTAAACATTTCTTCAATCATATCTGTAGTACAACATCACCCTCAAAATGCTCACTTTTTTACAATGTTGACATGTCACACACCAGATTTGGAATTGATGTGTTTTCTTTTAATTTTCTTGTCTTAACTGCTCATAATCACCATTTGTGAAATATTTGCATTATCATTAGAAGTTAAAACTGTTTGGAACACTAATCACACACCAACATGCACATAACACTAAAAAAAAAGCACTTTGAGAACTACACAGCTACACATCCATTACAGTTCTGATTTTTCCCCATACACACACTCATAATCATATTTGGAATGTGTTTACAAGATTGCTTGGTCTGAATTGCCATGAGATATGAAATGCCCAACTGTCATGCATTGTTGCTTTTTGCTCATTTGCAACTTGAATGTGATTTTCCATAATCAATCAAAACTGGCCATGAAAGTATGTTAGTTTGACTCATCATCATCTAAGTGTCATGTATGTATGCTTAGTATGAATTTAATATGGTTGTACAAGATCGTTCATGTCAATTTGCAAATTTTGAAGCATAACATAACCCCTATCGGGTTTTTCACTAGGAAGAGTATTTTTGAAAACCAACACCACCATCTTAATCCTCAGATGATTCTACCCCAAAAGCATATAAAGTTTGTATAAAAAGACCAAAAAATGAGAAAGTTATGACCATTTTGCAAAATCATAAAATCCTTTTGTTTTTGCCCAGGAAACCAACCAAACAAGCCTTGTATATTTATTGTTTCACTTTGGTTAATGGATGTATGGCCGCCCCAGCGGTTGAGAATTGCGCGAACACTATACTTGGCATGGGTTCGATCCCTTGTGATAACCCTTGTTGCCACTTTTTCTCATTTTTCACATTAAACTTCAAAAAATCATAACTCTATCATTTTTTATCATTTTTCACCCATTCTTTTTTCATCATGTTTGTTTTAATGTGTACTTTTATGTCATAATTTTATTTTCCCTGTTTGATTAATTTTTCACGATGTTTGACTATGTGCAACTTGTCGTATTGACAGTACTAACCCTAGCTGTTGCAGATGAAAGTTAAAAGGGTTCCACTTGTTTTTCTTTGTGAAGATTGATTGTTCTAATTCCTATACATGTTGGTTAACATGTTAGGATTATTACTTTGAATTATTATCATGTTCATGTCATCTGTTTGTTAACTGTACTCCAGGTGCGATCTGTCGTCACAGTTTTCGTACTAATCATCTGCTTTGATTGTCATCATTGCTTTTTCATCCTTAATATCTTTCATTGGTTGTCACCATGAATACTTTTGTGTGATGTTTGTATTTTATTTTTATCCCAGAGATGATGAAGCTGGCTAGCTTTCATCCAATTGCCAATCATTTGTCCCTCTAAAGGAAAGTCTGTCCACTTGACTATCAATGTCTTGGACCAAAATCTTCACTCTCTCTTGACTTTGTTAAGTCACTTCAACCCTAGATTAGGAGCCTTTAGGCTTTGCTTGAAGTCTAAGAAACCCACCCATGCTAGGAGTGATCTGCAACTAGAACCCTAGGAAAGAGTTCGTCAACTCTGTGTAAGAATCATCGTCATGACTTCTTACTTCCCCTTTTACTTCAACTTAGATTAGGGAGCTTTGTCAAACTCTACACAAACATTGTCATGTTTGTTCCCCTTTGAACCTTGATCATCATCAAGTGTTCTTTTCCCTTGTGAGGTGAACTACGATTGCTCTGATTCTATCCTAGTCAGGATACGTAGGCAGAAGGTGCGATGCCTTTGCGAGCAAACTTAGAGAATCACTTAGGACTTTATTTATTTTTATCTTATCCCTAAATCATAGCACATTTCACCAACTTAGCAATTAATTAAACAAAAGGTTCCTGTAGAGTACTACAGATATTTAGGGTGCTAATACCTTCCCTAGATATAACTAACCCCGATCCCCGAATCTCTTAAGCGTTGTCGTTACATTGCGAAAAAGGTTTTTCTTTCTTGAGACCTTTCCTTTGGATAAATTAAAGATCGGTTGTAAAAAGAAATACGGTTCAAGTTAATTAATAGCTTGATATCAAATTTTCACCGCAACAGAAATGGAGACTTCACTGGGGATATTGCTTTTGCTCTTATTTTGAGGGTTCAACCTATTTTGTTTAACTAATTGCTATCTGTGAATACTTGTATATATTTGTGCTCTGTTGGTTTGGGAAACTTGAAATGGTGAGACAGCACTACACCCGTGCTCGAGCGTACTTATGATAGGAAGGTGATATATTCAAGAAGGCTTATAGGGAGTAGATTCCCGACCAAGCTGACTTGAGAAAATCACCGCTCAGTGGAGGCCCTTTTGAGAGCTAGTATTGTTGATCGAGTATTCGTGAAAACAATGCTACTTTCTACATAGCTGCCCATGACACTGAGGACCTTTAGATACCTCTTCCCCCACTATGGCTTTATTAGGATGTGGTGCGATAACTATAAGGAAGTAATTCCAAAGTAGTTGATACGCGATACTACACTTGGACGAGGCTCTCTTGAGAATATTATCGACCACCAAGTATTTGGGAAATCGATAATATCCGAAAGATGGGTCGAGGACTCCAGGAACTCTTTTAGAACCTTGTTCTGCAGTTGTGGGAACCTTAGTACATACCTTTGGGGAGGGTAGACCTTGACTCCTTGCTCATATTCTCCAAACCAAAAACCTTGTCTGTTTACTTGTGTAAATCTGTGAATATGTGATTACCTGTGTTTGTGCATTCATGCATCCATAAACATCATGTCATAAAAGTTTTATGGAACTCAGAGTCGTTTATTTATAAAATATCAGGAACATCATGGACAATGGAAAAAAGAAAACTATAAAGTACACTTATAAAAGCCCTAATGTAGATGAGATTGAAAGATTGAGCACTCTGATCACAGATGTAGAAGGGTTCAAAAGCAGGTACGGGAATTTGTTGTCTCTACTGAAAACGAGGAAGAGAATGGATTTGGGACTCCTTTCCACATTACTCCAGTTCTATGACCCACTTTATCACTGCTTCACATTTCCGGACTATCAATTAGTGCCGACACTTGAAGAGTATTCCTGTCTGATTGGGTTACCCATCCTTGATGCATCTCCTTTTCCCGTCATGGAGAAGGACCCTAAAGAGGAAGAGATTGCTAAAGCCACCCGTATCGGATTGGTAGACATTCAGAAGAACATGGTTACTAAAGGAGGGATCTTTGGGCTGACAGCAAAATTCTTGATTGGGAAGGCTCAGTATTATGCCGATCACTTGAGTATGGATGCTTTTGAGGCTAAAGGAGGGATCTTTCATTGGTTGTCACCATGAATACTTTTGTGTGATGTTTGTATTTTATTTTTATCCCAGAGATGATGAAGCTGGCTAGCTTTCATCCAATTGCCAATCATTTGTCCCTCCAAAGGAAAGTCTGTCCACTTGACTGTCAATGTCTTGGACCAAAATCTTCACTCTCTCTTGACTTTGTTAAGTCACTTCAACCCTAGATTAGGAGCCTTTAGACTTTGCTTGAAGTCTAAGAAACCCACCCATGCTAGGAGTGATCTGCAAATAGAACCCTAGGAAAGAGTTCGTCAGCTCTGTGTAAGAATCATCGTCATGACTTCTTACTTCCCCTTTTACTTCAACTTAGATTAGGGAGCTTTGTCAAACTCCACACAAACATTGTCATGTTTGTTCCCCTTTGAACCTTGATCATCATCAAGTGTTCTTTTCCCTTGTGAGGTGAACTACGATTGCTCTGATTCTATCCTAGTCAGGATACGTAGGCAGAAGGTGCGATGCCTTTGCGAGCAAACTTAGAGAATCACTTAGGACTTTATTTATTTTTATCTTATCCCTAAATCATAGCACATTTCACCAACTTAGCAATTAATTAAACAAAAGGTTCCTGTAGAGTACTACAGATATTTAGGGTGCTAATACCTTCCCTAGATATAACTAACCCCGATCCCCGAATCTCTTAAGCGTTGTCGTTACATTGCGAAAAAGGTTTTTCTTTCTTGAGACCTTTCCTTTGGATAAATTAAAGATCGGTTGTAAAAAGAAATACGGTTCAAGTTAATTAATAGCTTGATATCAAATTTTCACCGCAACAGAAATGGCGACTTCACTGGGGATATCGCTTTTGCTCTTATTTTGAGGGTTCAACCTATTTTGTTTAACTAATTGCTATCTGTGAATACTTGTATATATTTGTGCTCTGTTGGTTTGGGAAACTTGAAATGGTGAGACAACACTACACCCGTGCTCGAGCGTACTTATGATAGGAAGGTGATATATTCAAGAAGGCTTATAGGGAGTAGATTCCCGACCAAGCTGACTTGAGAAAATCACCGCTCAGTGGAGGCCCTTTTGAGAGCTAGTATTGTTGATCGAGTATTCGTGAAAACAATGCTACTTTCTACATAGCTGCCCATGACACTGAGGACCTTTAGATACCTCTTCCCCCACTATGGCTTTATTAGGATGTGGTGCGATAACTATAAGGAAGTAATTCCAAAGTAGTTGATACGCGATACTACACTTGGACGAGGCTCTCTTGAGAATATTATCGACCACCAAGTATTTGGGAAATCGATAATATCCGAAAGATGGGTCGAGGACTCTAGGAACTCTTTTAGAACCTTGTTCTGCAGTTGTGGGAACCTTAGTACATACCTTTGGGGAGGGTAGACCTTGACTCCTTGCTCATATTCTCCAAACCAAAAACCTTGTCTGTTTACTTGTGTAAATCTGTGAATATGTGATTACCTGTGTTTGTGCATTCATGCATCCATAAACATCATGTCATAAAAGTTTTATGGAACTCAGAGTCGTTTATTTATAAAATATCAGGAACATCATGGACAATGGAAAAAAGAAAACTATAAAGTACACTTATAAAAGCCCTAATGTAGATGAGATTGAAAGGTTGAGTACTCTGATCACAGATGTAGAAGGGTTCAAAAGCAGGTACGGGAATTTGTTGTCTCTACTGAAAACGAGGAAGAGAATGGATTTGGGACTCCTTTCCACATTACTCCAGTTCTATGACCCACTTTATCACTGCTTCACATTTCTGGACTATCAATTAGTGCCGACACTTGAAGAGTATTCCTGTCTGATTGGGTTACCCATCCTTGATGCATCTCCTTTTCCCGTCATGGAGAAGGACCCTAAAGAGGAAGAGATTGCTAAAGCCACCCGTATCGGATTGGTAGACATTCAGAAGAACATGGTTACTAAAGGAGGGATCTTTGGGCTGACTGCAAAATTCTTGATTGGGAAGGCTCAGTATTATGCCGATCACTTGAGTATGGATGCTTTTGAGGCTATTCTAGCCTTGCTTATTTATGGGATCTTTCTTTTTCCGAGCTTTGACAACTTTGTGGATCTCAATGCCATCAAAATATTCTTAAAGAAGAATCCAGTACCTACTCTACTAGCTGATGCTTACCATTCTGTTCATCTAAGAAATCTTCACAAAGGAGGAATGATCGTCTGTTGTGTTCCGTTGTTGTATAAATGGTTTGTTTCTCATCTACCCAAAGCCCATACTTTTTGGAGCAAAGGATGATGGTCTGAAAAAATTATGGCTCTTACTCACTCCGATATTGACTGGTACAGCCGTAGTTACGATGGAATCAAAATCATTGATAGTTGTGGAAGCTTCGGGAATATACCTCTCCTTGGTACAAATGGGGGAATCAGCTATAACCCTGTGTTTGCTCGTCGACAATTTGGTTATCCGCTGAAAGACAAACCTTGCAGTGCTCACGTAGAAGGTATTTTCTTCATAGGAGTTTCAGAATTAAAAGATGAAATTCTCAAAGCATGGGGGCATATACACAGGAAAGGAAAAGAGGACTTGGGAAGACCTAACTGCATCTCTTTTGAACCTTATCTCCAATGGGTTCGAAAGAGGGCCATTCAGTTAAAAATGCCTTATCCTCCACAAAAGCCTATGGTCTTAATAGAAGAACAGCCGTTGATTTTCATGTCTGAGGAAGAGAAGCTGAAGATTGCTCTGAGGAAGTCACAGCAGACTGAGGTATCCTGGAAGTACAAATATCAGGTGGCTATGGAAGAGAACGAGGAACTCCGTAAACAACTTCAGTTGAAAGAAGAGGAAGCAGTTGCAAGCAAGAAAAGAAAGACACAGGAAGATGCATTCTATTCCAACCATCAATCAACTCCTTGGAAGGCTAGGGTAGACAAACTCATCCTTGAGAAAGCGCAGGTGGAAGAAGAGCTCAGGAGAATCAAGAAGAGAGAGGACTTTCTGTTAGAGCATATTGAGTTGTAATGTTAGGGCTTTTGTAAGATGTACTAAAATCTTTTGTAATAACCCTTTGAAAAATCAATGAAATGAAAGGATATTTTGGTAAATTTGAGTTCTATAAAACTTTTGCATTTACAGTTGCATTCTTGTTATTTAAACATTCAAGGAACTAAAAGATTGTTTTGCAGATATTATAGGATGGATTCTGGAAAGAAAGAAGAGGTTGTGTTCCGAAGACCAAGATTGAAGAACTTGAAGAAACTGGTAAGTTTAGTAGAAGACCCCAAGGCATTCAGAGAAAGACATGGGAACATGCTGTCATTGCTTGAAGTTCAAGTGTATGAAGAGATGTTATCCGCACTCGTGCAATTCTATGATTCAACCTATCATTGTTTCATGTTTCCAGATTATCAGTTGCTACCAACTTTGGAAGAGTATTCCGCCCTAATGGGAGTAGGCGTTACTCCTAGTCCATTTTCTGGAAGGGAAGGGACTCCTAATGAAAGAGCAATTGCAGAGGCCACGTATTTGGAGTTGGACGAAGTGCGATCTCATATGGGTGCTAAGGGAGGATTGTATGGATTTTCAGCTATGTTCCTATATGAAAAAGCTCAGAGCTATGCCTTGTCACAAAATACTGAAGCATTTGAAGCCATCCTGGTTTTACTTATTTACGGACTGTTCCTGTTCCCAACTGCTAGTGATTTTGTGGACGCAGATGCGATCAATCTTTTCTTGATCAAAAATCCTGTACCTACCTTGCTGGCCGACACTTATTTTACCCTCCACCGAAGGAACCGTTATGGGGTTGGACGAATTGAATGTTGCACCGTTCTCCTACACAAGTGGTTTATTTCACACTTGTCAGAAATTCCAGCCATTTGGGATAAGCAAAATGGACTCTCATGGACAGAAAAGCTGCTATTGCTCAAACATTCAGACATTAAATGGTATGATCCTATGTATGGAGGAATTACCATGATCCAAAGCTGTGGAGATTTGCCGAATGTACCGCTCATCAGCGTCAATGGTTGCATCAGCTATAATCCTATTCTGGCTCGTCGACAGTTGGGGCACCCCATGGAAGATGAACCAGATCCAGACTGTTTGAGAAGATTTTACTTGGAGGAAAGGAAGAATCCCGCTTATAGGGCTCGAATTGCGTATGCTTGGCGTTATGTCCATACAAGGGGAGTAACTGCCCTAGGCCCCCACGACACTATTGTTTCAGAATCTTACCTATCATGGGTAAGAGAAGCGGCAATGAAGATGTTCTATACTCGCTTTGAGCCTGACTCGCCCAAGCCTACTCTCGTAGAAGAGTTGAAAGCTGCTTTGGCAAAAGCTGAGAAAGAAGGGAGAACGTGGAGAGATAAGTATTTCAAGGCTATGCAAGAGAAAGAAGAACTTCGAGAAGTGGTGTATCAAAGTGGAAGAAAGAATCAACCGGGAGGTGAAGGGTCATCCAGTCAAAG
This sequence comes from Lathyrus sativus, assembly GCA_963859935.3. Lineage (NCBI taxonomy): Eukaryota > Viridiplantae > Streptophyta > Magnoliopsida > Fabales > Fabaceae > Lathyrus > Lathyrus sativus. The sequence goes on along the minus strand of OZ012737.1, from coordinate 591,058,210 downwards.
GATCTAGAATCTGTTGTTGTTGTTTTTCGTATTTTGTAGAAGCTTGTATTTCCATTTCCCGTTTGATGTTGTAAACTCTCCAGATGTTATCAATGAAGATTTGTCTGTTTTTCCTATTTATTGTTATAATATTTGCAAATAAAGCTTTTATTCCCTTGAATGTTTAAAATCTGCATTTTGCATGTCTGCATTTCATAAGCATTGCATATGCATGTTCCTGAGTCGAGTCTCATCCCTCTGTCTTGTCAACAGAATCACACTGAGACCGCGCCATTGATACAACACCCAAGCCCAAGCTCGCTTAAGGATGGAAGAACAGAACTTAAATGTGGACAGAATCGACAATGAACTCGGAGAGCTCCGAGGAGGCATGGGACAGATCAGGGAAGCCTTACAAGTCATCCGTGCAATGTTGGACACTCAAGCCACCGTTGTCTCTGAAATCACTGCAGAACCAATCCCGACAGCTGTAACCATTGCAAATGTACCGCCTTATAGTTTGTCTCCAGGCTTTGTGCCACCGCCGAGAGTCACTCAACAGACAATTCCCTTGGGAGGAGAGATTCCACAAGTTATTCCCACCTACACTCCAGCTACAGTTCAGGTTCAAGTGCGCCCCATCTTTCATAATCCACCACCAGTATACGAAGGACCCGAAGGGTATGAAGAGGAGAATGAATCACATGAGAATTTAAGGGAAAGTGTTGAAACTATAGGGAGAAAGATCCGAGCGATGGAAGGAAACGATACCTTTGGCACTGACGCCAGAGAAATGTGTTTGGTATCTGGACTAGTAATACCGCCAAAGTTCAAAATCCCAAATTTCGATCAGTACTCAGGAGCTACTTGTCCACGAACTCACTTAATCATGTACTATAGAAGAATGGCAGCACACGTCGAAGACGACAAGTTAATGATCCATTACTTCCAAGACAGTCTGAAAGGAGCTCCAGCAAAATGGTATCTAAGTCTAGATCAATCAAGAATCCACAGTTTTCAAGATTTGGCTGATGCCTTCATGAAACATTACAAATATAATATGGATATGGTGCCTGACCGAAGGCAGTTGTTGAGCATGTCCCAATCATTCAAAGAGTACGCTCAGCGGTGGAGAGAAACAGCGTCCCAGGTAGAACCACCTCTAAGTGAGAAAGAACTGACAGACTGGTTTGTTGACACAGTGAGACCAGAATTCTACGAGAAAATGATCAGCAGCGTGTCTGCAAGTTTTTCAGACATTGTGGCCGTGGGAGTGAGGGTAGAATTGGGAATGAAAAGTGGAAAGGTAGCCAGCAACTCCAGCAGTTCTAACAACAGCAGTATTAAGAAAGTCAGCAGTGGGTTTCACAAGAAGAAAGAAGGTGAAACAAATGCCGTAATGGGAAGAAGAAATCGTACCGTGAGACCTCCATATCAGCAATATCAGCCGCCTCAACAAAGTTTCATCCAGCCAATCCAACCTAACTATGTCCAACAGTTTCATCAACAAAGACCCATGTACCCGGTACAGTATGCCCCTCAGCAATATGTGGCAGCTGTGACCCCAGCATTCAACCATTCTATTTCAAATTATCAACCAGGGCGACCAGCGCCCATGTATCAGCAAAACCAGCAAGGGCATCAACGAGCGCCCAAAGCTCCGCCTTTTCAACAAAATCAGCAACAGAGGGTGCCACAGCCCAGACAACAATATCAGAACCAGAGGCCGACCACAAAACCTCCACTCCCACAGATACCAATGACGTATACTGAGTTATATCCATCTTTGGTCCATCAGGGGTTGATCACGACAAGACCGCTTAATCCGGATACCACATCTCCACATTATAACCCAAATGCCCATTGTGCTTTCCATGAAGGTGCTGCCGGCCACGACTTAGAAGGATGCTTTGCCTTAAAACATCTGGTAAGAGAGTTGATGGAGAAGAAAATCCTGTCCTTTGATGATGTACCACCTAACGTCAAAAGTAACCCACTGCCAAACCATGGAGGGGTCAATGCCATTGAAAAGTCAGATGAAGAGATAATTAATGATGTGTCAAAAATCAGAACACCATTGAAGACATTCCATGATAAGCTGACAGCAGCAGGGTTGTTGGGAAGTGTTCATAACAAATGTGAAAAAAGTACTGTTAGTTCCAGTGGATGTAATGTGATGCAGGAAGATATACAAAGATTGATAAATTAGGGGATGTTACAAGTATGTGGTAAGGTAAGGAAAGAAGAGGTTTCTGTAATAGAGCCAGTTTTCGACCTGTCCAGGAAAAGAGAGAAAGTTCCAGTATTTAACAGGGGTGCAAGGCCAGTTTTCAACAGAGCTGCTATTGGTCAACCGCGACCAATCGTAGTTCAAAAACCAAGACCGTTCCATTATGACAATACCAAAGTTGTTCCATGGAAGTACGATGTGACCGTGGTAGACAAAGAAACGAGAAAGGTTGTTCAGACAGATAATCAGAAAGATGTGACCAACATTGTCGGCACTAGCAAGATGACCCGCAGCGGTCGGATCTATCAGCCGAAAGAATCAGTAGCTATTCCAAAAGAAGTTATTCCTGCTGTGGTAATCAAAGAAAAAGAAGCCCCGAGTGCAGAAGAAGAAAATGATGAATTTTTGAGGATTATCCAAAAAAGCGATTACAAGGTGGTAGATCAGCTTCATCAGACGCCATCAAGAATATCAATCTTGTCACTCTTGATAAATTCTCCAGCTCACAGGGAAGCATTACAGAAAGTATTGAGACAAACACACGTAACCAAGGATATTTCACTCGGGCAGTTTGATTCACAATCGTGCAATACTTTAAGTTTCAGCGATGCCGAGTTACCGAAGGAAAAACGTGATCACAATCGTGCACTACACATATCCATCAAATGCCAGGAAGATACTTTGGCACGAGTACTGGTTGTCATACCCCAAATTTGTCATACCTTTTTTCAAAATTTTTATTTTCCCGATTTTGTTTTTAATTTACCTCGCTTATATAGCGTAGCGTAATTTTTAGCAAAAACAGGCATTTTCTTTTTTAGCCCAATAATTTTTTGACACGTGGCATTTGTTTGTGATTTATTTGTGCTACGTAACATTTGTTTTCGTAATTATTTTCGTTTCATAATTTCTTTTTTTTATTTTTATAATGTGTAAATATAATATAGTTTTAATATTAATCAATTATTTAGTTTAGATTAGGTTAATCTTTAATAATTAGTATTATTTTTGTATATCTTGTTTGTATTGATATATATTAATAATACTGGTAATTAATATTCTTTTTTAAAATTTTAGTGTATTCTATTTTATGATCATCAATGTTTCTTTAATATATATTATTTAGATTACACTACTATTATTTTATTTAAGTTATTAATATTAATTAATAATTATAAGAAAATTAATAAAAATTAAAATCAATTTTAAGAGAAAGAAAGTGGAAATTGGGGAAGGCCCATTTGTATTTGGCCTGTTAGGGTTGAGTCACATGGGTTATATGTAGGACTTCTCATTCAGAAAAGAGGGGAATTGAATTACTGTTCACCGAAACACAAAAAAAACAGTCGCCCCAATTCGAAGCCCTAAGTCACTGTTCACAATCCCTAAAGAAAAGACCTAATCGGTCGCCCCCTTTCTAACCCTAAAATTACTATTCACGATCCCTTTTCAAACCCTAACCAACCTCTATCACAAACTAAACCTAAGCAGATTATTCATCGCTGCTTCCGTCGCCAGTGGTGGTCGTAATAGTAACCGTCCGTCATGGCTGACATAGTGCAAGTTGGAGCGCATGATCTCGAGCAACGCGGCATATTCACCCACCAAGAAATCGCCGAGATCGTCAAACAGCGGCGAAAATTCGAGTACAGGTTAAAAGAGACCGTCTCCCCTGGAGGAGGATTTCGTGGCGTACATCGAGTATGAGACACAGCTCGACGCCCTCCGCAGTCTCCGCAAGAAATCGGTGACGCGTGAGTTGAAGAAACAAGGGAACAAGAATTTGAGAAAATCGAAGTCCGATTTGGCTGGATTGATTCAGATTATTGATATCTATGAACTCGCTTTGAAGCGTTATAAGGGTGATATTGATCTCTAGTTTCGTTATCTTGAGTTTTGTAAGCTCAGGAAAAATGGCACCGAAGAAGGAGAAGGCACCCCACCATCTTCAAAGCCGGCGAAATAAGGAGGAGGGAAACAGAAGAAGAAAAAATGGAGCAAGGGTAAGCAAGAGGAGAAGGTCAACAATATGGTTTTGTTTGACCAAGGTACCTACGATGAGCTTCTCACAGAAGCCCCCAAGTACGAACTCATCACGCCGTCGGTTCTTTCCGATCGTCTCAGGGTGAATGGATCTTTGGCACGTCGTGCAATCAAGGATTTGATGGCAAGAGGTTTGATTAGGCTGGTTTCTGCTCATGCTAGCCAACAGATTTACACCAGAGCCACTAATACATAAGCGGATTTGAGGTGTTTATTTATTTTGAAGATTTTGTTTAGGGGAATCAACAGTATGAGTTACTAGTTTGGTTTACATGTTTTGATATTGCTGCTGTGTAGATTTTCTTAATCTTAAAATCATTGTATGCTAGCATGTTTAAATTCCCTTATCATATTGTGAATATATATGAAGCACTGTCTTGCAGTAGACGTTCTTGTTAAGAAAACCAGTTGTGCAGTGATATAGACTGCTCTTTTATTTTCAGTTTTCATGTTGGTTCCCTGTACTGCTTTCTTTTTGTGTGATCATTTGCGTGCAGGTTGAGAGGGAATTAATAATATTGGTTCGATTCAAACACCAACAACAACATTGCTACAAATGCAGCAATACGGTAACGACTTTCAAGTTTCACTTATATATTATGTCAAATGTCGATTAAGTGATTGACTTTGGTCTGATGTTGCGTTGTAATGGTTTCATGCTTTGATTTATTCTTGCTTCAATACGATAGTGATTTCAATGTTTCATGGTTTTGGTTGATTTCGTGATTCAATGTTTCATGCTTTGCTCCAAAGTACCTGATGTTTGATTGCTGGCTTTACATATCCTCTGATTTGGTTGTCAATGTGAGCTGTTATATTCTCCTTTTTTGGCTCGAGTTTTTTTTGTTCTGTATGAGTCCTTTATCTCACACTTTTTTGTGCTTTGTAAATTATTCTGAAAGAAAACTCAAATTAAAAGTTGATTATTCTAATAATGTATAGACTGTCTGGTGTGAGTCTAAAATTCAAGCTGAGGTGCCATATAATGTTGACCCGATTTCTCCCTGCTATATAAGTCTTAATTTTAGTAATTAATTTCACAAGTTCACAAGCTACCGTCGTGTTTGCTGGATTGTTACCGAGCTGTTGTGACATTAGCACTGCATATGTTTTCTATTTCTGTTTGGACTGTTGATTTCTACGTAGGTTGCGCCATCGCCAGAATTTCGATTATGCAGAGGAGCTTGAAGCATCATTATTTTGGGATCCTTTTGAGTTGTCATCATAAGTCGGTTGAGAGGCGATTAGCGATATTGGTTTGTTTCAGTTTCAACAAGCAACTTTGATACAACAATCGACACTGCAACCATATCAGTGTCGATACATGTACAGCAGCAGTTCATCAACAACAAGGCCGTTTGTAGCAATAAAAACCTATGTCTCAATCGAGATCAGCCTCTCTTTATTGCCAATGTTGCCGAGTTGCGACAACTCCAGCAACGACTCCATAAGACATTAGGAGGAAGGCACAACGAAGTTCAAGAACAGCCATGGCCATTTCGCTATTGTAACGAGAGCTAAACAAGGGTGCGAAAATAAAAGGGAAGATGAGGAATAACTCCCAGCTCAACAGCTTTTCTACTCGGTCCTTAACCGCAGCAACCCAGGAAGTCCCAGCTATGGATGCAACCACCTACAACAATGGAAATCAACTTTCGCCTTGGTTTTGGATTCACTATTGGGAACACATTTGTGAGATGATAGCTGGTTTGAGCCGAATGTTTGTGAGGATAGTCTTTATTCCAGTAACACAACAATGGTTAAAGTGGTATCTCTAACTTAACCATGTTTCTTCCATTATTGTGCAGGTTGGGAGTTGATTCAAGAATTGACTCCGATTTGGTCTTGACGTGACACCTTCAAATTCCATCTGCTGGAGCATATTTACATCAACAAGTGATAAGGCCAAGTTGTTCATCTGTGTAACTCTTTAGCAATCACATCTTCAATAACCGAAAATTGACAGTGTCGATGTCGCATCGGCAAGATGTTGCAGTTCGTTGTAGCTCATTATGGTTAAATCACCTGTCAACGATATTATGTGAACAACCCTGTTCCGGATGCTGCTGCTGTCATTTATTCTCCAATTCTGTTTCTCTTATTAGTTTTTCATTTTATCAACTTCAATTTACTTTGGATTTATTGTTGTTAGATTTTGGCTTGATGTTATGAGTTTATCAAGGTGCGGTAATAGTTCTCGTGCAACTTTCTTGATGCAAAGGGGAACGGAGTTCGCTAAATGTTTATAAAAACGAGTAACACAACAACTCCAGCGCTGACACATTCTCACTTGATTTTGCACTGTCGTTTCGCAACAATTCACGACCGTACGCAGAAAGCAGTGTGGTTTCATAACTATTGTTAAGAAGAAGAAGGCGCTCCAATTGTTGCTGCGGTTCGCCCCTGTCGCAGTAGCTGTCACGGTAACAGTATAAGATTTATTCAATTTGTCTTACTGCCATGATATTTGGTTCATTGTTGCGTGTTGTTGTTCAGTGATATCGTTTTCTTGATTGGAAGAATATAGGCTTGTATGATTGTTATATGGTTTTGTTGTGCTGGTGTGAGATTTGAATCTTGCATCAATAAAATTTTGAACATACTAGTAGTAATTGATGCAGTGTTTAACATACTGGTATTGGTTAATGTCCTTAGTAGTTATTAAATCAATGTCCCGCCCTTGATTTTACATCGGGAAAGTTGGGCGTTGCCATGTACAACTCATTTTTTTTTTCCTTTCTTGTATGCCTTATGTTTTTAATTTCCATTTTTTATATATAATTATTTTTATAATCATGTAAAATTAATATCAAATTTGTCATCTATTTTTGAGTTAAAAATTGCAACACATAGAACAAGCATTTCTTTTTTCCTTTTATAATAAACAGTTTTAAACTTAAGCATGCATACTAGTTTAGTAAACACACTCTTATTTACTTATAGCAAGTGTAAATGTTAGTAGTTTCTTCTTAATCTTTCATTGCATTTTTTAATCATAGTTATAAACCATGGCTTTGACAAAGTTCATGTCGATTACGCCATAACCTTTCAATACAATAATTTCATTACGTTTTGATAATTGCGAATATGTTTCGCTTCTATTTTCAAGTTCACTTCCTTCTCAAATATTCAAAATAAATCATTTTTAGTTAATGAACTTTGAAATATTACAAAAATTAAAATCTTTTTTTTCTTAATTAATAACAAAAGTAGTGAGTTTTTGGAGTCTAGCACTCCTTGGACTCTTGGACAACCGCTCTTGAGGCGCACGCCTTGAGCTGTGGTTGTTTTGTCTTTCGGTTTTCAAAACGTTTTTTACTCAAATTAATTGAAATTTCTAAAAGATATTTTTAATTACTTTTAGATATTATAAGAAAATTCAAACTATTCTTTTAAAAAATATATTTCAAAATTATTATTAAATAATATTTTAAATATTAGAAAATATACTTTATTAATTAAGTTAAAATCTTTTCTAAGATATTAAACTTTTTCGAGACAATTAATTATGATTAGCTTTTCCTAAAACCTTTTTATAATTGATCAATTAATTTTATATATGAAAATTAAAATTATTTTTTCTTAATTAAATTCAACTATCTTTTTAAAATAAATTTCAAAACAATAAAATTCTTGGATCTCGCCTTCCTTGAATCTTTTAAGCAACCGCTCTTGAGGTGCACACCTTGAGTTGTGACCCTTCCGATCTTATTTTCTAGAATACCTAGCGCGCCTAATCCGAGCACGCTAATATTTTCAAATTGTTTTCATAATTAAATCACGAAATAATCGAGTTCTTGGAGTCGCGCATTCCTCGAATTCGAGAGTGACTACTTTTGAGGCGTACGCCTTGAATGGTGTGTCGTTCGAATTTTCGTCTCTAAAATACCTCCTTTAATTATTTGTACAAGTACCCTCACTGTCCAACAAACACTATTTTATAATTAATGGGATGAAAAAGATTGTCGTTGGGATCTAGCATTCCAACGACATCCCGACTAATTGATTGCGAGGCCGACGTCTCGTTTATCGAGTAGTCGTCATTCCCCCTAAATTTCCAACTCGTCTAATCTCGTTCCTCATCTTCGTGCGATCGAGTCTAAACCCTAGTATGTCTCTAAACCATACGTCAAATTCAAACCATTTTCTTAATTAAATTGCGAAAGAACTGAGTTCTTGGAGTCTCGCACTCCTTGAATTTTTGAGTAACCACTCTTAGGGCGTACGCTTTAGGTTGTGGTTCGCTCAACCTTTCGTATATAAAATACGTGCCCTAACCACTTGGACCAATGTCGTTATTGTCCATTCAAATACAATTTCACAATTAATTGAGTGAAAAAGGTATCATTGGGATCTAGCATTCCAATGATATCCCGATTAATTGATTGCGAGACTGACGTCTCGTTTATCGAGTAGTCGTCATTCTCCCTTAAAATATTCAACCTAACACTCTTCTCTCGCTCTCGTGCGATTGAAACTTTCTCAAACATATTTCGTAATTATTCGAATGAAAAAAGGTGTCGTGGGAATCTAGCATTCCAATAATGCCCCGATTAATTGATTGCGAGGCTGACGTCTCGTTTATCGAGTAGTCGTCATTCTCTCCTAAATTTTCAACCATTCCAACTCTTTTCTCGCCCCCGTGCGATTGAATCTTTTCAAAACATTAGTTCCTCGCCCTCGTGCGATTTCTAACCCAAACTATTTCCGAAAGAATAGAGTTCTTGGAATCTCGCATTCCTTGAATTCTTGAGTAACAAGCTCTTAAGGCACGCTCTTAGGTTGCTTGTCAATCAATCTTTCGTTTCTCAACACAACTTCAAACATATTTTGAAATTATTCGAATGAACAAGGTGTTATTGGGATCTAGCATTCCAATGATATCCCGATTAATCGATTGCGAGACTGACGTCTCGTTTATCGAATAGTCGTCATTCTCCATCAAAATTACCTGACCAAACTCCTCTTTTCTCGCCCCGCACGATCGAAACCTTAAACTTATTCAAATATATCCTCTAACCAAAACATCCAATGCGATAAACACAAATTCCTCGCCCTCGTGCGATTTCCAACCAAAACACCTTTTGTCAAGAACATTGTTTAGTCCTTTCTTCCGCGCATAACAAACTCGAGCTTCAGCCTCCCCTAGCGAGCAAACAAGCCAATGTTTAGTAGTTAGAATGCGACCTAAACTCTCGTTCAACTCATACCCACCTTTTTACCAAGAACATTGTTTAGTCCCTTCTTCCGCGCATAACAAACTAGAGCTTCAGCCTCCCCTAGCGAGCAGACAAGCCAATGTTTAGTAGTTAGAATGCGACCTAAACACTCGTTCGTTCCCAAACCTTTTTACCGTAGTTAGCCGAACTACGGCTGCTCTGATCTCTCATATCTGTTGAGAGTACGTAGGCATAGGATTGCGATGATCCTAGCGAGCACTTTTCTTTCTTTCCCACCTTTAGTTTCCCATACCTTTTACCAAAGAACATTGTTTAGTCCTTTCTTCCGCGCATATGAACTCGTGCTTCAGCCTCCCCTAGCGAGCAGACAAGCCAACGTTTAGCAGTTAGAATGCGACCTAAACACTCGTTCATTCCCATTTCCTAACCTTTTACCGTAGTTAGCCGAACTACGGCTGCTCTGATTCTTCATTCTCTTCTGAATGTAAGATACGTAGGCACAAGATCACGATGATCTTGGCGAGCACAATTCCCCTTTTTTATCCGTAGTCCCACGAACTACGAATGCTCTGATTTTCCACTTCTTACAAGTGAAGATACGTAGGCACAAGGGCCCCAATCCTTGGCGAGCACCCTATCTTAAAATCACCCATTCCCCCTATAGGAGAAACCTTAGAAGAAAACAAACAAGCATAGTTAAATTTACTCTCGAATCGATCAAGAGGTTCCCGTTGAGTACAACGGACATGAGGGGTGCTAATACCTTCCCCTCATGTAATCGACTCCCGAACCTAGAATATTGGTTGCGATGACCATGTTCTTATCTCTTTAGAGGTTTTATCGATATTTTCCTATTCCTTCCTTGGAATGAATAAAGTTCGGTGGCGACTCTGTTTCGAACAGTATTTTCCGCGGCCATCGCGAGGATCGTATTTTTCGAGGTACGACAGATGGTGACTCTGCTGGGGAATTGCATTGCCCTATGCAAGAGAGAGTCAAGCCTAACTTGACTCGATTTGAGAGTGCTAATTTCGCTTAACTGTTCTCTTCATGTTTATTTTTTCCTTTTGTTTATTTATTGCTTTCTCTTTTTATAATATGCTCTGTATTATTTTGCTTGTTGGATTCTGGGAAAGTATCACAAGTAAAGCTCTACACCCGAGCTTTGGAAAAAGAAGAGAGAAAACATAGCTTAGAATTGGTAGTAACTAGTGTTAGTCCCCAAGGACTAGCTCCTTGTGTGCCTAGCATGAAAGCTCCTCCAGAATAGACCTTTTCGTAGATCCTATCGTAAAGCAGCTAGCCTGTTGCACAATTTGATTCATGAAGGGTCCATGACTCTGGGAACCGCTCTTAGAACCAGTTTCTGTATTGGTGGTCATGTAGTGTTAGTCTCCGAGGACCCGCTCCTCGTGTGCCTAACATGAGGACTCCGCTCAGGATAGACCTTTTCGTATTACCGTCATAATGCAGCTAGCCTGTTGCATGATGTTGATGCGACTGGTGTCCGTGATCCTGGGAACCTTATCCATCAACGTAGAAACTATCCCGTGAGTGGGTCTGTGGGTAAAGAACGTAGAACTTGCCTTGTATAACCTACCGATTACAACGCTTTGACTTGCTTATGTTATCCTGGATCCTGTTTGTGCCTGCATTGCATTTGCATATCATTTCATGTGCATTTCATTTGCATTGCATATTTTCCCAAAACCAAAAGCTCATCCATCCTTTGTCCATAATCCGCAGTTGATTTCCCGACACCTGTATCGGACTTGAAGCAACTTTTGGAAGAATCATGAGTTCAGAAGAGCAGAACCAGTTTGCATCAAGAGCAGGTGTTGACTTAATGAAGAACCAGTTGGACTAGCTTGTGGAAGCTATGTTAGCCTTTTCAAGGAGAGAAAATAAATCTCAATGGCCTATAGTCACCAAGAATGTCATACCTCAGCCTGTGCAGATTCCTGTTGAAGACCAGGTTATACAAGAGCGTCACATTATTCAGGATGAACATACCTCGTCTCATGATGCTGTTGAATACCATAGCTTCGCATTCACTACACCGAATTCCCAAGTGGCAAGTTTGGTGGGGAATGTTGAACGACCTCAGGATGATGAGTTTGCTGAAAAATGTCGTGTGTTGGAAGAGAAAGTTGAAGCCATGATGGAGCGTGATACTGCTGATTTGAATGCTTTGAATATGTGTTTGGTACCCGAACTTGTGATACCTCCAAAGTTCAAGATGCCAAATTTTGAAAAGTACAAAGGAGATAGCTGTCCGAAGCAACATTTGGTAATGTTTTGCAGAAAGATGACGTTCTATGCTCGCAATGACAAACTTATGATTCACTGTTTCCAAGACAGTCTGAGTGAGGCATCTTTAAGTTGGTACATGCAGCTAGAAAGTAGCCATATCCAGTCGTGGTCGGACTTAGCCAACGCCTTTCTGAAACAATACCAATACAATCTTGATGTGGCTCCCAACCGTATACAGTTGAAAAGCTTATCTCAAGAGGAAAACGAGTCTTTCAGAGGGTATGCTCAGAGATGGAGAGAGGTAGCTGCTCGCGTCCAACCACCGCTCTTGGATAGGGAATTGGTTGACATGTTCATAGAGTCTTTGCAAGAACCATACTTGGAAAAGATGATAGCCAATGGGACATCCAATTTCTCTGATTTGGTTTCAGTAGGAGAACGTATCGAGAGCTATCTCAAGAGTGGAAAAGTTCATGACATCTCGAACATCCCAGCTGGTGAAAATGAGTCAGTTGTCAGCTCCCAAGAGGATGAGATAAACACGATCGGGGACACTCCCCATGCTCCATCCTCGGTGCCTTATCTTCAGTACCCAATCATCTCGACTGTTCAAAGCCAGCAATCCTATGGGTCTACCTGTGTGACTCCAATCTCTTCACATGGTCAATATCCTCCTGTCAATAGACGTCCGCAACGACGACGTTACTATAATCAAAGACCAAAGAGACACTTTGATCCATTACCAATACCATACAATCACGTGCTACCACGTTTGATTAGTAGTGGACTGATAGTGCCAAAGGGTTTGGATCCTGTGATCCCACCATATCCATCAGGCTTTGACACCAATGCACGATGTGGCTACCATGCTGGCGCAATGGGGCATTCGACCGAAGATTGCAAACAGTTCAAGAATAAGGTTCAAGATCTGATCGAGTCCAAGCTAATCTCGTTCACACCTCAAGGATTTCATATCAACATCAAACCTTCATCTGGTCAAGTGAGTTCATCAGTTCATGGCATGGAAGAAGCTGCAGAGAGTAGATATGAAGAAGGTTATCATACTGGTCTCGATGAGCAAGAAGGGTAGCTCAACTGTGATGCAAGAGAGAAAAGTCCAGTTCCTCAATACTGGCAATTTCCATATTGTTTTTTTTCGCATTTGTAGTTTCTTTTCTGTTATAATGCTACTTGCTTTTAGACATTGTTTCTTATTAATGGTATTTGTTAATGCGATGATTATGCATGTTTTTGATCAAATCCATTCGTATTCACTCACATTTTCTCACTTATTGCAAAAAATCACAAAAAAATTTCACTCCACTTCCTTATCGCACTGCTGTTTAGCAAAGATTTGAGGGAGGATGACGAAAACTACATACCCATAATTGCTGATAAGTATGCTTTCAGATAGAATCTCGTCAATGATGTACAGGCGTTGCTTCAATCCCCCAAACACTGGAGATATAAGGAGTTAATCCCTAGTAAACCACTTCGAGCCTAGAAGTAGCAGTTTCCTTTGGATATTCAAACCTTACACTTAACCTGGGGCAGGGTAGTGTTCAGTTAATTCAATTCCGCACTCGAATCAACAAGCAATGACCCATGCTATGGCAGTCACAACCTTCCCAAAAATAAAAAATCAAAAATCCTGCTAAGTCAAACACCTCAGAGGGGACTTAGGCAAAAATCAAGGCAATCCCGATGGATCTGACAAGCAAAGTCAGTCCATGCAAAAGTTAGGGATCAAAAGAAAAATCAAAAGAGGTCCTCAAACCCTCGACAAAAACAAAATAAGATTCAGTGGCCACCCAAATCAAGGGGTTACTGACATCCATCAAAATAAGGTGGCTGCCATTTCAAAGCGAACCTTGGACCTTCAAGCTTACACCGTCCAGACAAGTGCAAAATTAACTGAACGTAGGTATGGAGATTATCACGAAGAAAGGGTGGGTACCAAATCATACTTTGAGCCTAATATCCTTTGTTTTCATAACCATGAACCAGACCACGATACAACCCTTAAAAGACCTAATTGAGGCGGGGTTTTATTCTGAAAGCATATCTACAGCAAGGTTGCGTAACCTGACTCCTCACATGATTGCTAATCACCAGCATTGGTGTTATTATTCTTGCTATATCTTTCGCACCAGATAAATTAGCACTACGTTTGGGCTAATAGTCCACTCGTCATACCCTGTCACATCATTCTAATAAATGAACCTTTCAAAACTTTGCATAAATATCGCATTAAAATTACCATTTTTGAATAAACACTTTTAACTGCAAGTCAGTACTTGGCATTATGGAAATTCCAACAAAAGAACAGTCAAAGAGGAACTCGATCACTCATCGGTGTTGACCTGAATCAAGAATTTCTCATAACCCTTGCAGACTGGGGCAAGTTCTTCCGAGTTTCAAGCAGGGGCATATTGTGGCAAAATCCAGACCCTGGGGCAATCATCGTAGACCATGTCATGGTATAAATCTTTAAGGAAAAATCTTCAGATACCTGGCGGACTGAGGCAGTTTAGTTGAACAGGGGCAGTTTCCCTCCTTATTTTCAAAGTTGGGCAAGCTGACCATGCCAGACATCAGTAACTGTTGATTTCACAACAAGCGTCAAAAGCCTTGGGGCAGAGCAAAAGCATGACCAACAAGCATTGGTTAAGTCGCTACGCTCGCACGTTCAACATGCTTTGGTTATGTCGCTACGCTCAACATTTGTAAGCTGTCATGGCACATTGGCTAGAAGTTAAGGTTCTCCCAGGAATAAGCAGCCAACTTCTGCAAGGATCTAACTTGGAGCATCGAGAACATCCACATCTGTCTTATGAGCATATCATTGTCAGATACCGATTGTCGGGAAGTCAAATACTTTCACCAAATAAAGTCCACTTCTGTTGGCATCCCATAAAACTCAAAAAGTCCATTTTTATTGGCAACCAAATAAAAGTCCACTTTGCTGGCGTTATAACCATTAAAAGTCCAACCCCGCTTGGCATCTCCTAAAGTCCAATTTGTATTGGCAACCATTAAAAGTCCAACCCCGCTTGGCATCACTTAAAGTCCAATCCTTTATTGGCAACTACCAAAGTCCACCCTTGTTGGCACCTTCAAAAAACCAATCTCCTACTTGCATTCACATATGCATCATACAATTGACATGTATCATACGCATACATAGCACGATCATTTCCTCCTTCAACCCCCGCGTTGATATTTTGTTTTTTTCCGACCCCCGAGTCGATATTTACCTTTCTTCAACCCCCGCGTTAATATTTATCTTTCCTCGACCCCCGAGTCGATAATTGCTATTCTTTCTTCAACCCCCGCGTTGATATGTCTTTATTTTCTCGACCCCCAAGTCGATATCTTCGTTACCTTTTTCTCTCGACCCCCGAGTCGATATTTACCTTTATTTTTTTCTCGACCCTTGAGTCGATATGGCCTTTATTTTCTCTCGACCCCCGAGTCGATATTTGCTTTTCTTATTCAAACCTCGAATTAACTTGTTGTTTTAATTTATCCTCGACCCCCGAGTCAATAGTATATTTGTTCTTCTCAACCCCCGAGTTGATAACCCAATATACCCCGTAAATCTTTTCACCTTGTTTCACCTAATACCAAAAATAATCCCTTGTGGAAAACCATAAATAAAGCCTTAGCAAATCCCGTTACCCGGTTGCATTCTCATATGCATTGCATTTCAATCATTTGCATATGCATCTTGCATTCCATAGCAGTTGCATTTTAATTGCATATTTTGCGCATCATACAAAGCATTGCATTTCATCCCCAGCGACATAGCATAACAGGATCCAGGATCAGTTCACGAGTATCCTGACCGGTCCTCTATCAAAGTCGGCAATATTTCTCTAAACAAAGTTGATACCCCGCACGTGTTCAAAGAATTCCATCCCCAGCAAGTCATTCTTCAACCATGCAGTTGATAATGACGATTCCCAACAGTCGTTGCTCTTATTGCTCCCCAAGTAGAGTTTATCTTAGAGAGTTCATTGAAGACTTCTCCCTAAGCAGAGGTTATCTTAGAGAGTTTATGGAAGATTTCTCCCCTGCAGGGATTGGACAACGTTGTTCCTTTAAATAGGAATTTTAGCTCAACTATTCCTCAGCAAAGTTATCACTCGAGATACTGCTTTGGTATCATCGAAGAGCCTTAATGGATAAGGTACTGCTTCGACCACCCGAAGAATCTCCAGTTTTGTTCGAGATACTGCTTTGGTATCATCGAAGAGCCTTAATGGATAAGGTACTACTTCGACCACCCGAAGAATCTCCAGTTTTGTTCGAGATACTGCTTTGGTATCATCGAAGAGCCTTAATGGATAAGGTACTGCTTTGACCACCCGAAGAATCTCCAGTTTTTTTCGAGATACTGCTTTGGTATCATCGAAGAGCCTTAATGAATAAGGTACTGCTTCGACCACCCGAAGAATCTCAACTTTTGTTTGAGATACTGCTTTGGTATCATCGAAGAACCTTATTGGATAAGGGACTGCTTCGACCACCCAGGGAATATCAGGTTATCTTGTTCATCTATTTTGCATCTTGTCATCCCGTTCAGGTATATCCTATCTCTTTGGACTTTAGTTACTTGTCGGACAAATTTCGGGGTCTTTTTGTATCTAATTGACTTCCACCCTGAAAATGAACGCCATGCAGCTGTTCATTCTCTCAGGTTCAAGGCAATTAGATAGGGGCATCTGTCATACCCCAAATTTGTCCTACCTTTTTTCAAAATTTTTATTTGCCCGATTTTGTTTTTAATTTACCTCGCTTATACAGCGTAGCGTAATTTTTAGCAAAAACAGGCATTTTTTTTAGCCCAATAATTTTTTGACACGTGGCATTTGTTTGTGATTTATTTGTGCTACGTAACATTTGTTTTCGTAATTATTTTTGTTTCATAATTTCTTTTTTTTATTTTTATAATGTGTAAATATAATATAGTTTTAATATTAATCAATTATTTAGTTTAGATTAGGTTAATCTTTAATAATTAGTATTATTTTTGTATATCTTGTTTGTATTGATATATATATTAATAATACTGGTAATTAATATTCTTTTTTAAAATTTTAGTGTATTCTATTTTATGATCATCAATGTTTCTTTAATATATATTATTTAGATTACAATACTATTATTTTATTTAAGTTGTTAATATTAATTAATAATTATAAGAAAATTAATAAAAATTAAAATCAATTTTAAGAGAAAGAAAGTGGAAATTGGGGAAGGCCCATTTGTATTTGGCCCGTTAGGGTTGAGTCACATGGTTATATGTAGGACTTCTCATTCAGAAAAGAGGGGAATTGAATTACTGTTCACCGAAACACAAAAAAAACAGCCGCCCCAAATTCGAAGCCCTAAGTCACTGTTCACAATCCCTAAAGAAAAGACCTAATCGGTCGCCCCCTTTCTAACCCTAAAATTACTATTCACGATCCCTTTTCAAACCCTAACCAACCTCTATCACAAACTAAACCTAAGCAGATTATCCATCGCTGCTTCCGTCGCCGGTGGTGGTCGTAATAGTAACCGTCTGTCATGGCTGACATAGTGCAAGTTGGAGCGCATGATCTCGAGCAACGCGGCATATTCACCCACCAAGAAATCGCCGAGATCGTCAAACAGCGGCGAAAATTCGAGTACAGGTTAAAAGAGACCGTCTCCCCTGGAGGAGGATTTCGTGGCGTACATCGAGTATGAGACACAGCTCGACGCCCTCCGCAGTCTCCGCAAGAAATCGGTGACGCGTGAGTTGAAGAAACAAGGGAACAAGAATTTGAGAAAATCGAAGTCCGATTTGGCTGGATTGATTCGGATTATTGATATCTATGAACTCGCTTTGAAGCGTTATAAGGGTGATATTGATCTCTGGTTTCGTTATCTTGAGTTTTGTAAGCTCAGGAAAAATGGCACCGAAGAAGGAGAAGGCACCCCACCATCTTCAAAGCCGGCGAAATCAGGAGGAGGGAAACAGAAGAAGAAAAAATGGAGCAAGGGTAAGCAAGAGGAGAAGGTCAACAATATGGTTTTGTTTGACCAAGGTACCTACGATGAGCTTCTCACATAAGCCCCCAAGTACGAACTCATCACGCCGTCGGTTCTTTCCGATCGTCTCAGGGTGAATGGATCTTTGGCACATCGTGCAATCAAGGATTTGATGGCAAGAGGTTTGATTAGGCTGGTTTCTGCTCATGCTAGCCAACAGATTTACACCAGAGCCACTAATACATAAGCGGATTTGAGGTATTTATTTATTTTGAAGATTTTGTTTAGGGGAATCAACAGTATGAGTTACTAGTTTGGTTTACATGTTTTGATATTGCTGCTGTGTAGATTTTCTTAATCTTAAAATCATTGTATGCTAGCATGTTTAAATTCCCTTATCATATTGTGAATATATATGAAGCACTGTCTTGCAGTAGACGTTCTTGTTAAGAAAACCAGTTGTGCAGTGATATAGACTGCTCTTTTATTTTCAGTTTTCATGTTGGTTCCCTGTACTGCTTTCTTTTTGTGTGATCATTTGCGTGCAGGTTGAGAGGGAATTAATAATATTGGTTCGATTCAAACACCAACAACAACATTGCTACAAATGCAGCAATACGGTAACGACTTTCAAGTTTCACTTATATATTATGTCAAATGTCGATTAAGTGATTGACTTTGGTCTGATGTTGCATTGTAATGGTTTCATGCTTTGATTTATTCTTGCTTCAATACGATAGTGATTTCAATGTTTCATGGTTTTGGTTGATTTCGTGATTCAATGTTTCATGCTTTGCTCCAAAGTACCTAATGTTTGATTGCTGGCTTTACATATCCTCTGATTTGGTTGTCAATGTGAGCTGTTACATTCTCCTTTTTTGGCTCGAGTTTTGTTTGTTCTGTATGAGTCCTTTATCTCACACTTTTTTGTGCTTTGTAAATTATTCTGAAAGCAAACTCAAATTAAAAGTTGATTATTCTAATAATGTATAGACTGTCTGGTGTGAGTCTAAAATTCAAGCTGAGGTGCCATATAATGTTGACACGATTTCTCCCTGCTATATAAGTCTTAATTCTAGTAATTAATTTCACAAGTTCACAAGCTACCGTCGTGTTTGCTGGATTGTTGCCGAGCTGTTGTGACATTAGCACTGCATATGTTTTCTATTTCTGTTTGGATTGTTGATTTCTACGTAGGTTACGCCATCGCCAGAATTTTGATTATGCAGAGGAGCTTGAAGCATCATTGTTTTGGGATCCTTTTGAGTTGTCATCATAAGTCGGTTGAGAGGCGATTAGCGATATTGGTTTGTTTCAGTTTCAACAAGCAACTTTGATACAACAATCGACACTACAACCATATCAGTGTCGATACATGTACATCAGCAGTTCATCAACAACAGGGCCGTTTGTAGCAATAAAAACCTATGTCTCAATCGAGATCAGCCTCTCTTCATTGCCAACGTTGCCGAGTTGCGACAACTCCAGCAACAACTCCATAAGACATTAGGAGGAAGGCACAACGAAGTTCAAGAACATCCATGGCCATTTCGCTATTGTGACGAGAGCTAAACAAGGGTGCGAAAATAAAAGGGAAGATGAGGAATAACTCCCAGCTCAACAGCTTTTCTACTCGGTCCTTAACCGCAGCAACCCAGGAAGTCCCAGCTATGGATGCAACCACCTACAACAATGGAAATCAACTTTCGCCTTGGTTTTGGATTCACTGTTGGGAACACATTTGTGAGATGATAGCTGGTTTGAGCCGAATGTTTGTGAGGATAGTCTTTATTCCAGTAACACAACAATGGTTAAAGTGGTATCTCTAACTTAACCATGTTTCTTCCGTTTTCGACTTTTATGAGTTTGTTTCTTGTTCTGCTTGGTTTGTTGTCCATTATTGTGCAGGTTGGGAGTTGATTCAAGAATTGACTCCGATTTGGTCTTGACGTGACACCTTCAAATTCCATCTGCTGGAGCATATTTACATCAACAAGTGATAAGGCCAAGTTGTTCATCTGTGTAACTCTTTAGCAATCACATCTTCAATAACCGAAAATTGACAGTGTCGATGTCGCATCGGCAAGATGTTGCAGTTTGTTGTAGCTCATTATGGTTAAATCACCTGTCAACGATATTATGTGAACAACCCTGTTCCGGATGCTGCTGCTGTCATTTATTCTCCAATTCTGTTACTCTTATTAGTTTTTCATTTTATCAACTTCAATTTACTTTGGATTTATTGTTGTTAGATTTTGGCTTGATGTTATGAGTTTATCAAGGTGCGGTAATAGTTCTCGTGCAACTTTCTTGATGCAAAGGGGAACGAAGTTCGCTAAATGTTCATAAAAACGAGTAACACAACAACTCCAGCGCTGACACATTCTCACTTGATTTTGCGTTGTCGTTTCGCAACAATTCACGACCGTACGCAGAAAGCAGTGTGGTTTCGTAACTATTGTTAAGAAGAAGAAGGCGCTCCAATTGTTGCTGCGGTTCGCCCCTGTCGCAGTAGCTGTCACGGTAACAGTATAAGATTTATTCAATTTGTCTTACTGCCATGATATTTGGTTCATTGTTGCGTGTTGCTGTTCAGTGATATCGTTTTCTTGATTGGAAGAATATAGGCTTGTATGATTGTTATATGGTTTTGTTGTGCTGGTGTGAGATTTGAATCTTGCATCAATAAAATTTTGAACATACTAGTAGTAATTGATGCAGTGTTTAACATACTGGTATTGGTTAATGTCCTTAGTAGTTATTAAATCAATGTCCCGCCCTTGATTTTACATCGGGAAAGCTGGGCGTTGCCATGTACAACTCATTTTTTTTTTCCTTTCTTGTATGCCTTATGTTTTTAATTTCCATTTTTTATATATAATTATTTTTATAATCATGTAAAATTAATATCAAATTTGTCATCTATTTTTGAGTTAAAAATTGCAACACATAGAACAAGCATTTCTTTTTTCCTTTTATAATAAACAGTTTTAAACTTAAGCATGCATACTAGTTTAGTAAACACACTCTTATTTACTTATAGCAAGTGTAAATGTTACTAGTTTCTTCTTAATCTTTCATTGCATTTTTTAATCATAGTTATAAACCATGGCTTTGACAAAGTTCATGTCGATTACACCATAACCTTTCAATACAATAATTTCATTACGTTTTGATAATTGCGAATATGTTTCGCTTCTATTTTCAAGTTCACTTCCTTCTCAAATATTCAAAATAAATCATTTTTAGTTAATGAACTTTGAAATATTACAAAAATTAAAATCTTTTTTTTCTTAATTAATAACGAAAGTAGTGAGTTTTTGGAGTCTAGCACTCCTTGGACTCTTGGACAACCGCTCTTGAGGCGCACGCCTTGAGCTGTGGTTGTTTTGTCTTTCGGTTTTCAAAATGTTTTTTACTCAAATTAATTGAAATTTCTAAAAGATATTTTTAATTACTTTTAGATATTATAAGAAAATTCAAACTATTCTTTTAAAAAATATATTTCAAAATTATTATTAAATAATATTTTAAATATTAGAAAATATACTTTATTAATTAAGTTAAAATCTTTTCTAAGATATTAAACTTTTTCGAGACAATTAATTATGATTAGCTTTTCCTAAAACCTTTTTATAATTGTTCAATTAATTTTATATATGAAAATTAAAATTATTTTTTCTTAATTAAATTCAACTATCTTTTTAAAATAAATTTCAAAACAATTAAATTCTTGGATCTCGCCTTCCTTGAATCTTTTAAGCAACCGCTCTTGAGGTGCACACCTTGAGTTGTGACCCTTCCGATCTTATTTTCTAGAATACCTAGCGCGCCTAATCCGAGCATGCTAATATTTTCAAATTGTTTTCATAATTAAATCACGAAATAATCGAGTTCTTGGAGTCGCGCATTCCTCGAATTCGAGAGTGACTACTTTTGAGGCGTACGCCTTGAATGGTGTGTCGTTCGAATTTTCGTCTCTAAAATACCTCCTTTAATTATTTGGACAAGTACCCTCACTGTCCAACAAACACTATTTTATAATTAATGGGATGAAAAAGATTGTCGTTGGGATCTAGCATTCCAACGACATCCCGACTAATTGATTGCGAGGCCGACGTCTCGTTTATCGAGTAGTCGTCATTCCCCCTAAATTTCCAACTCGTCTAATCTCGTTCCTCATCTTCGTGCGATCGAGTATAAACCCTAGTATGTCTCTAAACCATACGTCAAATTCAAACCATTTTCTTAATTAAATTGCGAAAGAACTGAGTTCTTGGAGTCTCGCACTCCTTGAATTTTTGAGTAACCACTCTTAGGGCATACGCTTTAGGTTGTGGTTCGCTCAATCTTTCGTATATAAAATACGTGCCCTAACCACTTGGACCAATGTCGTTATTGTCCATTCAAATACAATTTCACAATTAATTGAGTGAAAAATGTATCATTGGGATCTAGCATTCCAATGATATCCCGATTAATTGATTGCGAGACTGACGTCTCGTTTATCGAGTAGTCGTCATTCTCCCTTAAAATATTCAACCTAACACTCTTCTCTCGCTCTCGTGCGATTGAAACTTTCTCAAACATATTTCGTAATTATTCGAATGAAAAAAGGTGTCGTTGGAATCTAGCATTCCAATAATGCCCTGATTAATTGATTGCGAGGCTGACGTCTCGTTTATCGAGTAGTCGTCATTCTCTCCTAAATTTTCAACCATTCCAACTCTTTTCTCGCCCCCGTGCGATTGAATCTTTTCAAAACATTAGTTCCTCGCCCTCGTGCGATTTCTAACCCAAACTATTTTCGAAAGAATAGAGTTCTTGGAATCTCGCATTCCTTGAATTCTTGAGTAACAAGCTCTTAAGGCACGCCCTTAGGTTGCTTGTCAATCAATCTTTCGTTTCTCAACATAACTTCAAACATATTTCGAAATTATTCGAATGAACAAGGTGTTATTGGGATCTAGCATTCCAATGATATCCCGATTAATCGATTGCGAGACTGACGTCTCGTTTATCGAATAGTCGTCATTCTCCATCAAAATTACCTGACCAAACTCCTCTTTTCTCGCCCCGCGCGATCGAAACCTTAAACTTATTCAAATATATCCTCTAACCAAAACATCCAATGCGATAAACACAAATTCCTCGCCCTCGTGCGATTTTCAACCAAAACACCTTTTGTCAAGAACATTGTTTAGTCCTTTCTTCCGCGCATAACAAACTCGAGCTTCAGCCTCCCCTAGCGAGCAAACAAGCCAATGTTTAGCAGTTAGAATGCGACCTAAACTCTCGTTCAACTCATACCCACCTTTTTACCAAGAACATTGTTTAGTCCCTTCTTCCGCGCATAACAAACTAGAGCTTCAGCCTCCCCTAGCGAGCAGACAAGCCAACGTTTAGCAGTTAGAATGCGACCTAAACACTCGTTCGTTCCCAAACCTTTTTACCGTAGTTAGCCGAACTACGGCTGCTCTGATCTCTCATATCTGTTGAGAGTACGTAGGCATAGGATTGCGATGATCCTAGCGAGCACTTTTCTTTCTTTCCCACCTTTAGTTTCCCATACCTTTTACCAAAGAACATTGTTTAGTCCTTTCTTCCGCGCATATGAACTCGTGCTTCAGCCTCCCCTAGCGAGCAGACAAGCCAATGTTTAGCAGTTAGAATACGACCTAAACACTCGTTCATTCCTATTTCCTAGCCTTTTACCGTAGTTAGCCGAACTACGGCTGCTCTGATTCTTCATTCTCTTCTGAATGTAAGATACGTAGGCACAAGATCGCGATGATCTTGGCGAGCACAATTCCCCTTTTTTATCCGTAGTCCCACGAACTACGAATGCTCTGATTTTCCACTTCTTACAAGTGAAGATACGTAGGCACAAGGGCCCTAATCCTTGGCGAGCACCCTATCTTAAAATCACCCATTCCCCCTATAGGAGAAACCTTAGAAGAAAACAAACAAGCATAGTTAACTTTACTCTCGAATCGATCAAGAGGTTCCCGTTGAGTACAATGGACATGAGGGGTGCTAATACCTTCCCCTCATGTAATCGACTCCCGAACCTAGAATATTGGTTGCGATGACCATGTTCTTATCTCTTTAGAGGTTTTATCGATATTTTCCTATTCCTTCCTTGGAATGAATAAAGTTCGGTGGCGACTCTGTTTCGAACAGTATTTTCCGCGGCCATCGCGAGGATCGTATTTTTCGAGGTACGACACTGGTCGACACAGGATCCTCGTTAAACGTGCTACCCGCAAGATCACTGTCCAGATTAGCGTATGCCGGGGCAGAGATGAAACCAACCTCATTAATTGTAAAAGCTTTTGATGGTTCGAGGAGAACGGTCATCGGAGAAGTAGAATTACCGATTTTGGTGGGACCCCATGAATTTAACATTGTATTTCAGGTGATGGACATAAATCCAGCTTATAGCTGCCTACTAGGACGTCCCTGGATCCATGAAGCAGGGGCGGTAACTTCTACCCTGCATCAAAGAATGAAGTTTGTGGTAAATGATAAGCTAGTAATTGTTCATGGTGAGGAGGAATTAATGGTCAGTAATCTTTCGTCGTTCCGGTACATTGAAGCAGAAGAGGACGCGCTAGGGACGTCGTTCCAAGCACTAGAAATAGCAAACGCAGTGATAATAGAGGAGACGGTGGCAAAAAGTGGTCCAACTTTTGCATCAGCTCAAAGCGCCAAAGCTACGCTGGAAGAAGGCACTCCCGCGGGATGGGGAGAAGTCATTGAGGTAAAGCCGAAGATGAACCGCCAGGGGCTGGGTTACAAACCAACTCAAGATGAAAAACCGATACATGACAACAGCCGGCCAAAGGCTATTCAAGAAATATTTGTCAGTGGCGGTTTTCAAATCAACGTCGTGGAAGGAATTCTTGAAAGTGAAGACATAGGAACGCTAGTGTATCATGACGAAGCTACTCTGAACAACTGGGAGGCTATCGAAGTTCCTGTAGTTTTTCCCGAGTTAAAGTAATTTGTTGTTTTCTTTCTTTGTTATTTTAAAATCTCCATAGCCGTGCCCAAGGCTATAGGAATGTTTTGTAAGGGCCCCATGCTTTCAAAGAAATATCAATGAGAATGGACTATTTTGTTAAAAATCCTCGTGTTGTTTCTTTACCGTCTTTTTGCTTTTACTTTGAAAGAAAAATGGCAATATAAAAAACCAAAACAAAAACAATTTTCTCTTTCTCTGTATGTGTTGCATTTGTTGATTGTGTGTTTTAATAAAGTAAACCCTTCAAACATGCAGTGATGACCATAACCCCATTGAATCCTGTAACCTCGCATTCCCTCCAGACGTGGATTCCCCAATATACCAAGCCGAAGACGAGGATGAAGATTTTGAAATCCCTGAGGAACTGGTAAGATGGGCACAGTCTGAGTACACCGAGTTTCAGCCGCACAAGGAACATTTGGAGGTCATTAATCTTGGCACAGAAGGAGACAGAAAAGAAGTCAAAATTGGGGCAGCCCTAGGGGCAGAAGTAAAACAGCAGTTAAAGGAACTCTTAAGAGAATATATAGATGTGTTTGCTTGGTCTTATCAGGATATGCCTGGTTTGGATACAGACATAGTGGTTCACAAGTTACCACTCCGACCTGAATGCCCACCGGTTAAACAGAAGCTCAGAAGAACCAGACCCGACATGGCTCTTAAAATCAGAGATGAGGTAAAAAAGCAGATTGATGCAGGCTTCCTTGCAGTGGCCAAGTATCCAGAATGGGTAGCCAACATTGTTCCTTTACCAAAGAAAGATGGAAAGGTAAGGATGTGTGTGGATTATCGAGATTTAAACAAAGCCAATCCAAAAGACGACTTCCCTTTACCACATATTGATACTTTGGTAGATAATACAGCTCGGTTTGCAGTGTTTTCCTTTATGGACGGTTTCTCTGGTTACAATCAAATCAAAATGGATCCTGACGACATGGAAAAAACAACCTTCATCACTCCATGGGGAACCTATTGTTATAAGGTTATGCCATTCGGTTTAAAGAATGCAGGCGCAACTTATCAAAGAGCTATGGTGGCTTTGTTCCACGACCTGATGCACAAAGAAATAGAAGTATATGTGGATGACATGATCGCCAAGTCTCAAAATGAAGAAGACCATCTAGAACATTTGTTGAAGTTTTTCAAAAGACTCCGGAAATATCAGTTGAGATTGAATCCCGCAAAGTGCACTTTCGGAGTCAGATCAGGAAAATTACTCGGTTTTATTGTCAGCCACAAGGGGATTGAAGTGGATCCAGACAAAGTCCGTGCCATTCAAGACATGCCAGCTCCGCAGACCGAAAATCAGGTTAGAAGCTTCCTTGGAAGGTTGAATTACATATCCAGGTTCATTTCCAATATGACCCCTACCTGTGAACCAATCTTCAAGTTGTTACGAAAGGATCAAACAGTTGTATGGAATTCTGATTGTCAAACAGCATTCGATAAAATCAAAGGTTATCTCCAAGAACCTCCAATTTTGATACCACCTGCTCCGGGAAAGCCTCTCTTTATGTATTTGACAGTACTTGAAAATTCAATGGGTTGCGTTCTGGGCCAGCAAGACAAATCCGGACGGAAAGAACATGCCATTTATTATCTGAGCAAGAAATTTACTGATTGTGAAAGCAGATACTCACTCCTAGAAAAGACTTGTTGTGCTTTAGCATGGGCCGCGAAGCGTTTGAGGCAGTATATGATTTGTCACACCACTTTGTTGATCTCAAAAATGGATCCAATAAAGTACATCTTTGAGAAACCTGCACAAACCGGAAGACTCGCTCGGTGGCATATGCTACTATCAGAATATGATATTCAATATGTGGCTCAGAAATCTATCAAAGGCAGTGTGTTATCAGAATATCTCGCAGATTAACCTGTCGAGGATTATGAACCTCTGAAGCTTGATTTTCCGGATGAAGATATCATGTTAGTAAAAGATTGTGAAGAAACAAGTTCTGACAAAGGTCAACAGACAGATGTTTGGTGGAAGATGATGTTCGACGGTTCCTCCAATTATAGCGGACATGGCGTAGGTGTAGTCTTAATGAATCCTGAAGGTGGTTACACTCCGTTTACAGCCAGAATAGACTTTGATTGTACAAACAACATTGCTGAATACGAAGCATGTATCCTTGGTCTCGAAGCAGCCATTGATCTCTAGATCAAAAATCTCGAAGTCAGTGGAGACTCAACTTTGGTTATCTACCAAGTCACGGGCGAATGGGAGACAAGACATGAAAACCTGATCCCTTACATAGCTTATATCATTGAAACAATCAAGTATTTTGATGAAATCACCTTTAAACATGTTCCAAGAGCAGAGAATCACGTCGCCGACGCCTTAGCCATGCTGGCCTCGATGTGGAAAACTAGAGATGTCAATGATGGCACACTTATCAAAATTGAACGCAAGACAGAGCCTGCTTACTGTCAAATGATCGAAGAAGAAACCGATGGCAAACCCTGGTATCATGATATAAAGAATTATCTGTTGAAACAAGAATATCCCACAGATGCTACAGCACTTGACAAGAAAACACTGAGACGATTAGCATCCAAATTCTTCCTCAGCAATGGTGTACTTTACAAAAGAAATCATGATATGGTCTTACTCAGATGTGTTGACAAAAGAGAAGCGGACTTGTTAATGAAAGATGTTCATGAAGGAATGTTTGGTACTCACGCCAACGGATACGCCATGTCCAAAAAGATCTTGAGAGCTGGTTATTATTGGTTAACTTTAGAAACCGACTGCATTCAGTACGCCAGAAAATGTCACAAATGTCAGATCTACGCGGACAAAATGCATGTGCCTCCGACACTGTTGAATGTACTGTCATCACCATGGCCTTTCTCTATGTGGGGGATTGACATGATTGGGGCAATTGAGCCAAAAGCTTCAAATGGACACCGTTTCATTCTGGTTGCCATCGACTATTTCACGAAATGGGTTGAAGCTGCATCCTACACCAATGTTACACGTCAAGTGGTGGCTCGTTTCGTTAAAAAGGAGATCATATGTCGCTACGGGATCCCAAGCAGAATTATAACAGACAACGACACCAATCTGAACAACAAAGTTATGAAAGAATTATGTGATGATTTCAAAATCGAGCACCACAACTCTTCCCCTTACCGTTCAAAGATGAATGGAGCTGTGGAAGCTGCAAATAAAAACATCAAGAAGATCTTGCAGAAAATGGTTAAAACCTACAAAGATTGGCATGAAATGCTACCATTTGCCCTGCACGGATACAGAACCTCCGTCCGCACTTCCACAGGGGCAACTCCCTTTTCTCTGGTATATGGAATGGACGCAGTTCTTCCCATCGAGGTCGAGATACCATCCCTCAGAGTCATTATGGAAACCAAGTTAGAAGAGGCAGAATGGATTAAAGAAAGATTTGATCAGCTGAATCTCATCGATGAAAAGCGCATGTCTGCGATGTGTCACGGCCAGTTGTATCAAAAAAGAATCAAGAGGGCGTTCGATAAAAAGGTCCGTATCAGAGAGTTCCGCGAAGGAGAACTTGTGCTCAAGAAGATCTTACCAGTTCACAAAGACGCAAGAGGGAAGTGGATGCCTAACTACGATGGCCCCTTTATTGTGAAGACAGTATTCTCCGGAGGTTCACTGATCCTTACTACCATGGACGGAGAACAACTCACACACCCGATAAACTCTGACGCAGTTCGGAAATATTACGCCTAAAAAAGTACCCGATAAACCGGAAAATCCAAAAGAACGGTTTATGCAAAAGTTAGGGTAAAAAAAGAAAAAAGAGAAGAAAAGAAAAAAGAGAAAAGAAATAAAAAAGCTCGCTAAGTTGAAAACCCGAAAGGGCGGCTTAGGCAAAAATGAGCGTCCCGGTGGATTAAAAACCCGAAAGGGCGATCCAGGCAAAAATTAGGGACAAAGGCGTTTCGCTGCATCAGACAAAGTCATCAACACTGCAGACTCAACAAAGATTCATCTCAACAGCTCTCGTCAGAAGCAAGGATCTTGGAGAATTCTAGTCTTTAGGGATAGTTAGGTCACAGGATTCAATGTAACCTTATCCACTTTTGCCATTTTACTTGTAAAAATTTCCATGGAATATTGTCATTGGCAAGATTTCATCCTTTAAATAAAATCATCCTTTTGAGCCTTTCTTTCTTGTGCAAATTATCAGTTCCTTATTTTCTTTGTTATGCAAAGTACCGTTCGTTAGTCAACGATTGTTTTTGAAAGCATTAAAGTCCAAATTTTTGAAAAATAACTTGGAAAGGTTTTACAAAATGTTTTAACTTGTGGAAAGACTCGAGGAAAATCATACTTCCCCGAAATTTCAGGGTAGCAGGAGTCTTGATACACAGTCAGAATTTACATTCCCCAATGAAATGCTAGCAAGTTGAGCGACGAAGATTAAAGATTATCCCTCAGGATTTCTTGTGATAATATGAAGGTTCTTTCCCCAGCAAAGTATTTCTGGACATCTGTTTGAATTCACCTCAGCAAAATCTACCTACAGGCTTTATTCCCCAGTAGGTCTTCGGGTTTATTTCCCAAGTCTACGTACACCCCTCATCATGGGATCAGTGTGATTCGGTTGTTCCCCGAGTCGGTGACATCTATCAATCCCCGTGAAGTCTAAGTTATTACTTGCTTCATTTCCAAGTATAAGTCCAGTCATAACTGGCATTTTAACCAATTATCGTTGGCATCCATTTGGTCGTCACCGTCTATTTCCTTTTAAGCCCAGTCGTCACTGGCATTGTCTAAATCCAATTGTCATTGGTGTCTCGTTAGTTGTCACTAACAAATCCACGTATAAGTCCAGTCGTCGCTGGCACTAAATAAAAGTCCAATTGTCATTAGCGCCTCTTGGTTTGGTCGTTACCAACCTTTCCCCGGGGAATCCAGTCGTCACTGGTATTGTTCCAATTGTTATTGGTATCTTGTTAGTTGTTACTAACTCTCCCCATGAAGTCTAGTCGTCACTGGCACTGCCTAAATCCAATCGTCATTGGTATCTTGTTGGTTGTCATCATTTTTCCCCCCTTTGAAACCCAGTCGTAACTGGTATAATCATCTAAAGTCCAATCGTTATTGGAATATGTTTCGTTTTGGTCGTTACCAACACCCTAGCTAAGATCTAGCATCCTCGTAACCAATTGTCTTTGGTATTTCACAGCATGGTCGTCGCCCTCTTCATTAAAAGACTAGTCGTCACTGGCACTACTTGGAATTCTGGTCGTTACCAATTTCCCCAAGACGTTTCTTGATTACTAGCACTGTGTGAACTGGTTGCAGAAGCTGAGGATATATCCCCAGTGATCCATGTTCCCAGTCAGGTCTCGGAGATCTAGTCGTCACTAGTATCCCCCGTGTGTGTTTAGTCTTGTTTCTAGTCCATTCTTGAAGATCCCGTTTGAACTCTTCGCTATAGGAAGTTCCTCATCTGATCATCCCCAGTGAGGTTGTATCCAGTCTTTCGCTTCCCCGGTGAAGTCTGGTTCTCTTTTCCCGATGGAATTAATTTTCCATTTCCCCAGTAAAAGTATATCCTTTTCCCCAGTAGAAGTCTATTCTTCTCCCCGGTGAAGTACTTCTTTTCCAAAAAGATTGTCATCTTTATTGGATTTTCCTATTCCCCATGTGAAGTTTTCCTTCTTATATTATCAGTCATGTCTGAACTGTTAACTTAGTTTTCCCCGGTACGAGTCCCCAGTGTCGAGTCCTCGCATTTGTCACTGGTCGTTTACCGTTCTTTTTATTCCTATCTTTGTGTCTGTGTTGTTTTGCATTCAAGCATCATAAAGCATCATGTAAGATTCGTGGCATATCATAACTTGTCCTTTAGCATGACATCGGACCTAAGGGACAAAATTTTTGGTTATCTATATTTAAATACCCTTCACTACGATTTAACGAAGATTGTCATCTCTCGTCCCCCATCTAGTGAAGATATTTAAATAGGGGCAACTGTTGTACCCCAAATTTTGACCCCTTAGATTCTCATTATCATTCTAGAAGCACGATCATGAATTATCTAACCCTAAATCAGTGCAAGTCATTATTGTCAAGTTACAGATGAATCAGGGTTTTCGCACCGACAAATTCAAAACAACCAAGGAATGATCAACCAATGATTTGGGCCAAATCAATCAGGGTATGAAATCAAAGATAATATCAAAGTCAAATGAGAAGTCAATTTGAAGAAATCATTTCAGAAGCAAGAACAGTGCAGTCAGGAGGCCCCGATTAGGGTTTTTTTTTTTACTAGTGAAAAGTCAACTATGGTTTGACTTTGATGTTGGAAAATGTTTTAATGGTGGTATTGAGGTCCATGAAGTTCATATAGCTTATTAAAGACCATTCAAGAAGTATCAAAGTCTCAGGATATCCAGAATGTCAACAGGCGACTCAATCGGCACCGATCGATCGTACGGTTGGCCGAAAAGTCAACTCCTCAAATTTTGAGAATTGGAATCCAAGTTGTGAATAAAAGTTGTTCCTTATGTCATAATGGACTTGCATATCAATTTTCATGATCATTGGATCAAGGATGAGAGAGTAATCGACAAATCGGGAAATTAGGGTTTTGAAAAGGGCTAAACCATAACTCCTTAACCACACATCCAATTGAGTTGGTTCAAAGCTCATTTGGAAGCTCTTGACAAGTCCTACAAAAGTCCCATACTAGTCCACAACCAGAAAATGCATACTTTTTGAGATAGAAGCAAAAACATTCCTAGAAGGGAAAATAACTTAGAAAATTTCTAAGTTATTTTCACTTTAAAAGCTTGTGTGCAGCCAACTTTGAAGGGGTTTTTCACCTAGTTCCAATTGGAGTTTGATTCCTTGACAAAAATTAATGTTTTAGAGCTATGTGAGGGCTTTCTAAATTGTACTAGAACATATCAAAAGGAGTTATGAGCAGAAAGTTACATAGGTGCAAAGTTGGAGGTTTCACATGTTAAGTCCCACATTGGCTGAATTTTCAAAGAGACCTACTTCACTAAATTTGCCATTTTTTTTCTTGATCTAACTTGTTGTATGTGACATATAAGATGTGTGTAGCATGAAACAAGGAAGAATTATGCAGAATAGCCCAAAATCAAGATGAGAAGCTCATTGCCTTGCAAATGGAGCAAGTGGGCAAGTTGCATTTCCAAGCATGAGGTGTAAAGCTCAAAGCTGTACCAGCCCCTTCCCTATGATCCTAGCCTGCTACAAACATCAGAAAACCATCAAGGAACTTTGAAAATATGGTCTTGTAGAAGAGCAAGTGGAAAACCCTCCAAGGGAGGTTTGGTTCAAAATATCCAAAGCTTACTTCATGTTGAAGAAATCTCCCTAGCAAGCACCTCAATCACTTTCTCTATAAAAGGAGAGCTCATTCACTTCATTCTAGACACAATTCATCTGATAGAAACCATAGAGAATCTCTTTTATCCCAATTTCCACATCTTGCACCAAATCTCCAAAATCACAATATCCATGAAAACACCAAAAATGGTCATGAAGTGAAATTTGCTCAAAATCATTTCTACCCTTTCAAACACCCCAACAAACCTCCATACACTCTCTAAATATCATATGGGAGGTGTCTAGCCCTTTGAACCACCAAGAAAACTCAAAAATCAAAAAGTCAAACTCATACCTCTCATACTTTGACCAAAAGCCATAAAAATCACCAAATTATGTTCTAAGTATTTCCTTGAGGTTTTGATCATTCACACACCTTATAAATAGTGTATCTCAACTGTCAAAATCATTAGCAACCATTGGAGATTCATATTTCCTCATTTGGCATCATAAGTGTGTGGTAACTTAAAAGTGAAGTAAAATTCAAAAGCAGAAAGTGAGGGAAAGCATCTCTGGTTTTCTCAACTGTTGGAAGCTTGTTTAAAAGGTTCATCAAGAGGTATGTAACTGTTTTTATTGGCTTTCACTTTAGTTTTCATGAATTGGCATAGTTGAGCATCATGTGTAATTTTGAACTTTGGACATCATGTTGTTTTATGTTACTTTGCATACTGCTGCTACACATGGACATTTTGTGTGCTTAGACTTGTTTTATACTGCATATAAGTGATGTTCTTGTGATTATCTGTTTGGAAATTGCTGTTTGTGACAAAAAGTATCATGCTGTTACATTATATTTGTTGTGAGACTGTTAAGATTCAGGTCTGGTTTTAAACTCAAGCATTATCAAGCAGTGGCATTTCACATTTCTGAACTCTAGATTATTGCTCTTGCTGTTTGAAAACACAACACATGCTGATAAATTCTTGTTAGGATCTACTGAGATTAAAGTTTCATCAGTACCTACTATGTATGCCCAGACTTGACTGTCACATTATGCTTAGCTGCTGTGGTAAGAAATTTGGTTTACATTTTTGTTTGTGGCTAAGGTAAGATTATAGACCAGGTTTGTTGTAGTAAAAGGAGTGTCATGGTGTTGCCCTGCATCCTTGTTAAGTTTCAGGTCTTGTTGACATCTTGGCTTGATGCTAGGCTTTTTGTCTATCTTAGCTGTTAGGGTTTATCAACTTGATTGACTCATCAGTTGTTACTTTGGCATTTTAAGGTCTGTTAGAGAATGGATATATTCAACTATGACATGTGATTTGAATGGTCAGTCAGAATTACCTTGCATGTTGGTCCAGTCAAGTAATGGTCATGAGGCATTTGGTTTGTGATTGAGTGGGGTTGTACTGGTCAAGATTCATCCTTGGTTTTTTTTAAAACCCTTATGCTGTTTGTTCACAACAAAATGAGTAGACCAATTTCAGGTTTGGATTTCCTTTGTGCATGATCAATTTAAGAACTGCAATAGACTAGCTGTTGTAGATGTTTTAAAATCAGACAGTGGTACAATCTAATATGCTATTCACTTGAAAAAATCATGTTGAATCATAACACCCACTTGAGCTTCACATAGCAGTTGAGGGTTTTAGGGTCATTTGAAGTGTTTTGGTAAAAGGGCATTTTAAATGGAACATGTCTGGCTGTAGCATCTTCTGATTTATCCCAATTTCCAAAACACATTTACATACCACATGTTGCTTTTGCTCTGAAACTGTGGTGTTTAAACTGGCTACAAAACAATTCATCTAGCATCTCATTTAGACATATAAGCATTCATCTCAAAACACTAGCTTCAAGGCTGTTTTTGTTCTTTTTTATTTATATGGTATGAATTGACTTGTTATGCTGTTAACATATTCCCTTTGCACCAAAACACCAATTTCAACACAAAACTCATTTTCATGACTACTTGTTTAGAACTCAAAATTTGATGTTTGAATCAAGATGAATAGGACTGGTGCATGATGTCTTTAATCTGTGTGTGTGTATAAAACTGATTGAGACCTGCCTGCTGTATAAGTTTGATAGATTGATCAGCTTGGTCTCCCATCAGGATTTGCTTGTGATTGCTGCCTAATGTAGAACAAAATCATAACTTGTTGTATTTCTGAGTTGGTTTAGCTTGCTGCCATATTTGCATAATTGAATTTATGGTGAGAATCACTTTTGGCATAAGCCTTGAAAAGTCAGCTTGTATGAGTTGAACATGTTTTAATGTACATTTAAAATTACCTACATGTCCACTTTGGTTGGTTTGTACATGAAATCAAATTCACATGTTTGCCACAAACATATCAAAATTATCAATCAAGTCAAATGTCATGTTTTCATTTCACTGCAGTACTAATCAGAAGCAGGTTTGGAATTCCTTTTATATGTCATTCATAGCTTGCTCATGACATGCTTTGATCATTAGAACCATTGGTTCAAAGATTTGAAATTCAAGTGCATTTTCAAAAAGAACTTTGGCACCTTGCATATTAGTTTTATGACTTGAACTATTTTGGTTGGAACTTGGCCTTTAGAAACCATAAGGCATGCATTTGAATTATGTTCATGCTTAAACATTGCTTCAATCATATCTGTAGTACAACATCACCCTCAAAATGCTCACTTTTTTACAATGTTGACATGTCAAACACCAGATTTGGCATTGTTGTGTTTTCTTTTAATTTTCTTGTCTTAACTGCTCATAATCACCATTTGTGAAATATTTGCATTATCATTAGAAGTTAAAACTGTTTGGAACACTAATCACACACCAACATGCATATAAAACTAAAAAAAAAGCACTTTGAGAACTACACAGCTACACATCCATTACAGTTCTGATTTTTCCCCATACACACACTCATAATCATATTTGGAATGTGTTTACAAGATTGCTTGGTCTGAATTGCCATGAGATATGAAATGCCCAACTGTCATGCATTGTTGCTTTTTGCTCATTTGCAACTTGAATGTGATTTTCCATAATCAATCAAAACTGGCCATGAAAGTATGTTAGTTTGACTCATCAACATCTAAGTGTCATGTATGTATGCTTAGTATGAATTTAATATGGTTGTACAAGATCATTCATGTCAATTTGCAAATTTTGAAGCATAACATAACCCCTATCGGGTTTTTCACTAGGAAGAGTATTTTTGAAAACCAACACCACCATCTTAATCCTCAGATGATTCTACCCCAAAAGCATATAAAGTTTGTAGAAAAAGACCAAAAAATGAGAAAGTTATGACCATTTTGCAAAATCATAAAATCCTTTTGTTTTTGCCCAGGAAACCAACCAAACAAGCCTTGTATATTTATTGTTTCACTTTGGTTAATGGATGTATGGCCGCCCCAGTGGTTGAGAATTGTGCTCACACTATACTTGGCATGGGTTCGATCCCTTGTGATAACCTTTGTTGCCACTTTTTCTCATTTTTCACATTAAACTTCAAAAAATCATAACTCTCTCATTTTTTATCATTTTTCACCCATTCTTTTTTCATCATGTTTGTTTTAATGTGTACTTTCATGTAATAATTTTATTTTCCCTATTTGATTAATTTTTCACCATGTTTGACTATGTGCAACTTGTCGTATTGACAGTACTAACCCTAGCTGTTGTAGATGAAAGTTAAAAGGGTTCCACTTATTTTTCTTTGTGAAGATTGATTGTTCTCATTCCTATACATGTTGGTTAACATGTTAGGATTATTAATTTGAATTATTATCATGTTCATGTCATCTGTTTGTTAACTGTACTCCAGGTGCGATCTGTCGTCACAGTTTTCGTACTAATCATCTGCTTTGATTGTCATCATTGCTTTTTCATCCTTAATATCTTTCATTGGTTGTCACCATGAATACTTTTGTGTGATGTTTGTATTTTATTTTTATCCCAGAGATGATGAAGCTGGCTAGCTTTCATCCAATTGCCAATCATTTGTCCCTCCAAAGGAAAGTCTGTCCACTTGACTGTCAATGTCTTGGACCAAAATCTTCACTCTCTCTTGACTTTTTTAAGTCACTTCAACCCTAGATTAGGAGCCTTTAGACTTTGCTTGAAGTCTAAGAAACCCACCCATGCTAGGAGTGATCTGCAACTAGAACCCTAGGAAAGAGTTCGTCAACTCTGTGTAAGAATCATCGTCATGACTTCTTACTTCCCCTTTTACTTCAACTTAGATTAGGGAGCTTTGTCAAACTCCACACAAACATTGTCATGTTTGTTCCCCTTTGAACCTTGATCATCATCAAGTGTTCTTTTCCCTTGTGAGGTGAACTACGATTGCTCTGATTCTATCCTAGTCAGGATACGTAGGCAGAAGGTGCGATGCCTTTGCGAGCAAACTTAGAGAATCACTTAGGACTTTATTTATTTTTATCTTATCCCTAAATCATAGCACATTTCACCAACTTAGCAATTAATTAAACAAAAGGTTCCTGTAGAGTACTACAGATATTTAGGGTGCTAATACCTTCCCTAGATATAACTAACCCCGATCCCCGAATCTCTTAAGCGTTGTCGTTACATCGCGAAAAAGGTTTTTCTTTCTTGAGACCTTTCCTTTGGATAAATTAAAGATCGGTTGTAAAAAGAAATACGGTTCAAGTTAATTAATAGCTTGATATCAAATTTTCACCGCAACAGTGGCTTCCTAGGGAGGTTGAACTACATCGCAAGATTTATTTCACATCTCACCGCCACTTGCAAACCAATTTTTAAGTTGCTTAGGAAAAATCAGTCGATTGTATGGGATGATGAATTCCAAGGGGCATTTGGTAACATTAAAGAATATCTACAAGAACCACCAATCCTGATACCACCGGTTCCTGAAAGGCCACTCATTATGTACCTGACCATGCTCGATGAATCCATGGGTTGCGTGTTAGGACAACAAGATGACACTGGTAAGAAGGAACACACCATATATTATCTTAGCAAGAAGTTCAACGACTGCAAGACCAGGTACTCCTTACTTGAGAAGACTTGTTATGTGCTGGCATGAGCTGCCAGACATCTCAGGCAGTATATGCTAACAGACACCACATATCTGATCTTTAAGATGGATCCCTTTAAATAAATTTTTGAGAAACCTGCTTTCACTGATAGGATAGCCCGATGGCAAATGCTTTTGTCTGAATATGACATCCAATATGTCACCCAGAAGGCCATCAAGGGAAGTGTATTAATAGATAATTTAGCCCACCATCCAGTAGAGGATTATTAGCCATTGAAATTCGACTTTCCAGATGAAGATATCATGATGGTAAGAGACTATGAAGAGCCAGAGCCAGATGAAGGACCAGAACCAGGGGAGCGATGGACTCTCATGTTCCACGATGCTTCGAATTCTCATGGACATAGAATTGGGGCAGTGATCACGTCTCCCAAGAATTTCCATTTACCATTCACAACCAAACTATGCTTCACATGTACTAATAATTTGGCTGAATATGAAACATGTATACTAAGGCTAGAAGAAGCCATTAACTTGAGAATCAAAACTCTCGATGTGTTTGGGGATTCTGCCTCGGTTATACACCAGATAAGAGGTGATTGGGATACGAAGCATGAAAACTTAATTCCATACCAGGATTATGTGGCCAGATTACTTCCCCGATTCGATGATATCACTTTTACTCACGTACCTAGAGAAGAAAATCAAATGGCGGACGCCTTGGCAACTCTGGCATCTATGTACAAGTTGATATGGCCTAATCATAGATCTTCCATTGATTTACAATGCTTCAAAGTGTCTGCACACTTCTTAATCATTGATGAAGAATCAGATGAGAAGCCTTGGTTCTACGATATAAAGCAATATCTGGAGAAGCAAGAATATCCTGAGGGAGTCATGGGCGTCGACAAAAGGACTTTGCGCATATTAGCATCCAATTTCTTCCTCAATGGAAACATGTTGTACAAACGCAATCATGACACTGTCTTCCTCAAATGTGTGGAAAAACATGAGGTTGAATAGATTTTTAAAGACATACATGAGGGTTATTTTGGAACCCATGCGAGTGGACACACGATGGCAAAGAAGATATTGAGAGCAGGCTATTATTGGCTCACCATTGAAGCTAATTGTTACCATCATGCTTGAACTTGTCACAAGTGCCAAATATACTCTGACAAGATTCATGTACCTCTCACTCCTTTGAATGTCTTGACCTCACCGTGACCCTTTTCCATGTGAGGAGTATACATGATTGGAATGGTTGAGCCAAAAGCTTCGAATGGGCATCGCTTCATATTAGTGGCCATAGACTACTTCACCAAATGGGTTGAGGTTGCATCGTATGCCAATGTTAATAAACAAGTGGTTTCCCGCTTCTTTAAGCACAACATTATATGCAGGTATAGAGTGCCTAACCGTATCATCACTGACAATGGGTCGAATCTCAACAAAAAAATGATGGATGAGTTATGCCCCAGTTTCAAGATAGAACACCACAACTCAACACCATACAGACCCAAGATGAATGGAGCCGTCGAGGCAGCCAACAAAAATATCAAGATGATCATCCAAAAAATGGTTGTCACATATAAAGATTGACATGGAATGTTACCTTTTGCGCTGCACGGCTATCGTGCCTTAGTGCGAACTTCAACAGAGGCAACTCCTTACTCATTGGTTTATGGCATGGAAGCAGTTCTTTCGATAGAGGTTGAAATCCCCTCGTTGAGAGTTTTAATGGAAGCTCAACTTGATGAGGCCGAGCGGGTGAAGACAAGTTTTGATGAGCTCAATCTTATTAAAGAAAAATACTTGGCAGCTATATGTCATGGTCAACTTTATCAGAGACGAATAAAGAGATCCTTCAATAATAGAGTGCATCCCAGGATATTTAGGAAAGGTGACTTGGTGCTTAAGAGGATCATGACTATGTATAACGAATCTAGGAAAGTGGACGCCGAATTATGAAGGCCCATATGTTGTAATAGAGGCATTCTCTGGTGGTGCTCTAAAACTTGCAACTATGGATGGTGATGAACTACCTTACCCGATAAATGCAGATTTTGTCAAACGATAGAGGCAAAAATGGTTATCCTGGTGGGCCGAAAATCCAAAAGGGCGGTACAGGCAAAAGTTAGGGATGAAATAAGAAATTAGGCCCGCTGAGTTGAAAACCTGAAAGGGTGGCTCAGGCAAAAAAGGGTGTCCCAGTGGATTAAAAACCTAAAAGGACGGTCCAGGAAAAAATTAGGGACAAAATCCCAAGGAAAAGTATCCATTATGTGCGTTTACTTCACCCTGACATGTCATTGAAGAAAGGAGTCAATCAAGGCATCTTCCCATAAAGCAAGGTGTTGAGGTCTTCTATGTCATAGGGACTATAACAGTGTTGAAACTCAATGGAACTTCAATAATTTGTATTGCCATTATATTTTTTCTGCACCGCAATTACCTTATTAAGGAATTGCATTCTTGTATATATTTACCCAATTAAGGTCCGAATCAAATATAAAGAGAGATTTCTCATCAAACTTTGCTCATTTTTTTACTTTACCTGATTGTTTGTAAATTAATTTCATTTTTGATGATTTATGCTTTGAAACTTCAGTTAAAAATAATGATAATAATCTTTGACAGGCAATAAAACTTGTTTTGGTGTTTGAAGATATCGAGGATATTAGATGGTCTCCAGAAATATTTCACCACACGACAACATCAAATCAGTTGCCAGTCATCCAGGCACTTCATCATAAACAATTTTTTTAGGGATCTGCCTGATATGGTTCCCCCAACATTTAGTCCAAAAATTACTACGGGAAATCAATTCCTCAAGTCCCTCATGGAATCCCTAAATTTGGGATGTTGAGTAGTCAAACCCTCTCACTACCCCATAAACCCTTAAACGTCCGACCTTTTATTGGCAACTACAAAAGTTCACTTCAATTGGTACCTCCAAATTTACCCTCTAAAATCCAATTTTAACGACAACCACAAAAAGTCCACCCCTTGGTGGCAT
Source organism: Lathyrus sativus (assembly GCA_963859935.3). NCBI lineage: Eukaryota > Viridiplantae > Streptophyta > Magnoliopsida > Fabales > Fabaceae > Lathyrus > Lathyrus sativus. The sequence goes on along the minus strand of OZ012737.1, from coordinate 591,018,146 downwards.
CCTCATAAAACCAAAGTCCAATTCATTTGGCAACTACTGAATCCAATTCCTGGAGATATCCTCCAACAGGAAATTTATCCCCGGTGTACCTGATCATTTGCATTATCATAAGCATGGCATATAGGATAATATCACAATCATATCAAGCATTTGCATATCTAAGTCATTTGTACGTGCATTAGATTCCCTAGCAGTTGCATCTTAGTTGCACATCCTTGCATCATAATGCATAAGCATTGCTACCCCAGTGACATAGCATAACAGGGTCCAGGGCCAGTTCACACACATCTTGGCCAGTCCTCTATTGAAGTCAGTAGTGTTTCTCTAAAAAGATTTGATACCCACGCGTGCTCACATAATTTTGTTCCCTAGCAAGTCATTCTTCAACCATACAGTTGATAATGATAGTCCCCAGCAGCTGTTGCTCTTATGGCTCCCCAAGCAGAGGTTATCTTAAAACTTTTCTTGAAGGCTTCTCCCCTGCAGAGTTAGGACAACACTTTTCCTCTGATAGGAATTTTTCTCAACTATCCCCCAACAAGTTTTGTTCAGAGATACTGCTTTGGTATCGCGAAGAATTTTATTGGATAAGATGCTGCTTCGACCACCCGAAGAATCTCAAGTTTTGTTCAGAGATACTGCTTTGGTATCGCGAAGAATATTATTGGATAAAATGCTGCTTCGAGCACCCGAAGAATCTCAAGTTTTATTCAGATATACTGCTTTAGTATCACGAAGAATATTATTGGATAAGGTGCTGCTTCGAACACCCGAAGAATCTTAAGTTTTGTTCAGAGATACTGCTTTGGTATCGCAAAGAATCTTATTGGATAAGATGTTGCTTCGACCAACCTAAGAATCTCAAGTTTTGTTTAGAGATACTGCTTTGGTATCGCGAAGAATCTTATGGGATAAAATGCTGCTTCGACCACCCAAAGAATCTCAAGTTTTGTTCAGAGATATTGCTTTGGTATCACGAAGAATCTTATTAGATAAGATGTTGCTTCGACCACCCGAAGAATCTCAAGTTTTGTTCAGAGATACTGCTTTGGTATCACGAAGAATCTTATTGGATAATATGCTGCTTCGACCACCCGAAGAATCTCAAGTTTTGTTCAGAGATACTGCTTTGGTATCGCGAAGAATCTCATTGGATAAGATGATGCTTCGACCACCTGAAGAATCTCAATTTTTGTTCAGAGATACTGCTTTGGTATCGCGAAGAATCTTATTAGATAAGATGCTGCTTCGACCACCCGAAGAATCTCAAGTTTTGTTCAGAGTTACTGCTTTGGTATCGCGAAAAATCTTATTGGATAAGAGTTTTGTCCAGAGATACTGCTTTGGTATCGCGAAGAATCTTATTGGATAAGATGCTGCTTCGACCACCCGAAGAATCTCAAGTTTTATTCAGAGATACTGCTTTGGCATCATAAAGAATCTTATTAGATAAGATGTTGCTATGACCACCCAAAGAATCTCAAGTTTTGTTCAGAGATACTTCTTTAGTATCATCGAAGAACCTAACGGATAAGGGACTGCTTCGACCACCCAAAGAACTTCAACTTATTACGTTCATTTTATACCCTGCTATCCCATTTTTGTTATAGCTCATTTCTTTGTCATAGAAATTTTGGGGTCTTCTTGTATCTAATTGACTTCCACGTTAAATGAACACCATGCAACAATTTATTCCCTTGGGTTCAAGACAATTAGATAGGGGCATCTGTCATACCCCAAATTTGTCCTACCCTTTTTGTTTTCATACTAAATATTTGTGTGGATTCATGATACTTGTCTAGATGATCATATGGCCTCCGACCATGATCTTTTAAAGTTTTATTCACAAAAGTTATATTTATGCTCATTATGACTACAATCTCTTGCCAAAGTGAGGGTTTCAGGCAAAAGAGAAAAAATGTGTCGTCATCCTCATGACAAATCATATTCAAACCATAAAAGGATCTGGTTCCATTCTTTTTGGCCCTTGGCTTAATTTGTTTCTGATTTGCTTCCATGTTTTGTTCAATTTGTTTCAAGGTGAGTCTAGGTCATATATAGGTAACATCTCAAATGGTTCATAGCATAACTAAATTGTAGTCAAGACGTGTGTTCAATTGGTACAATGTTTGGGTTATCTGCAATTCGTGTTGAAATTATTGCAAGCTATGAATGATTTATTTTAAGATGTGTTTGATTTTCAAGCCATAAGTATAAGTTTGTTTTCAAGCCAGAATTCAAAGTTTGCAAGCTACGATTGGATGTCTTTTTTTTAGACCAAGTTTTTAAGTCATCCTAGATACCATGAAGAATTTGGCCATGAAAAGTTTTAGGCCACTTTGATTTGATTTTTCAAATGATGAGGGAATATTTCAAAGCAAATACATTTACTACCAAAGTTTAAGTTGCAAATACAAAACTGATTTTTATATAACTCAATTGGGAGAACTACCAAATCTTATTGTTCAAATTCTAAAGAAGTACAAGTTGTTGTTACAATTTTGGTACTACCTATCCTACAAGGTCATACTAATCTTAAAGGATTAGAAATGTTGAGTAGTTCTATGAGCCCATAACTTCACCACTCTGAATGTTCCAAGTCATCTTCTTATGCTCGTTATATCTTCATCATCATTTCATAACCTACGAAATGAGCCAGATATGCAAGAGAGCCACATATCTCATCGCTTTAGGCCAAGCTCCCAAGTCAAGGTATGAGTTTCTACTCCAAGTTACCAATGAGTTCAATCAAAGTGCCACAGCCTTGCCCAAGTAGCCATTAAGCATTCCTTAAATCTTCACGATTAATCCCACTGAGTTATTCCTTCCAACTGTGATCTTGGAGCTAAAAGTTGTTGCTCGCATATAGAGAGACATCATTATGCCTCAGGCCAAAGGTAGGTACATGGAAAAGAAATATAGTAGTTAGTACATAATATAAAAAGCAAGATCAATCAAAAAAGCAAGTATGAGGCTAAAGCCATTTCGAGAATACATTAGCAATACTAACAACAATTCAATGTAGAAAAAATTTCTTAAAAGTACAGGCCACTCAAGCAAAAGATGCAGCATACACCAGATTGACACATATTGTTATGTCAAAATCAAGGACAAAATTTATCAGTAGAGGAAAGAGAAGTAAAGTGTAAGCAATGACTAGCCAAGTTCACGAACAATGACATAAAGCAAAGATAAGGGCATTTTGATTTATACCGTCCATCATGCCTCGTATCAGGTTACATCCAAATGCTGCCCCTTCCAATTATACAAGTCATCCTTGAAATATCCATCATGTCAAGCTTCCAAGTAGTGCCACTCTTAAACTTCATCAATCCAAGCTCCTCATAAACATGTCAAAGCGCACATGAAAAATAAAACGAGGTATTAGATGAGGCACCAAACAATAGATGTGCAATTCAAAACAAAAACGTTAAAGATGTTCCCAAAAATACATAACAACAATAATAATAGAGTACTTTGTGCAAAAGGAACTTTGAAGGGCAAAGTCACAACTATCATCAAACATGTCAGCAACAACCAAAATGAGATATCAGGCAATACCATTTTAATTTTCATAGTTAAAGTTCATAAGTTCAAAATGTACAACAAGGCAGTTTTCATAGGGGACCACACAATAACCAACTCTTCTAGAAGGCAGAAAAGGACAAAAAGAAAGATTATGCAGCAAAAGGAATATTTTCAGGTATCACATGATATCCCACAGAATCAGGGTACACACTGTCTCGGTGAGAATCGGATGTCAAATTATTAATCAATTTGAATCTTAATTCATTGGTTCACCACCAGTCTTTAATTTGTCCAAAGGAAGGGAAAAAGATCGAATTACCCACAATGCAATGCAAATGCAAAAAGCTAGAGAGTTTAGGTTCGGGGGTTGGTTAAACTTAAGGAAGGTGTTAACATCCTAAGTTTCTGTGGTACTCTACATGAACCTCTTGTTTTATTGTTGTTTATTGCTATGGGTTATCTGCTTAAGGATGAAAGACCTAGTGGTTTATTTCTAAGTATACTCGCCAAGACGTTGCATCTTGTGCCTACATATCCTGACGGGAACGAAATCGGAGTATTTGTAGTTCCCCTAAAGGGTTTGAGGAAGTATTGATTGTTGGTTAAAGTTCCAAATGGATTAGGTTGTTGATTGATTGATTCTAGGAGAAAAGACGAGTCGTCATCTCGAGGGAGAATACTCGACTTAACCACCACAACTTGTAGGAGATGGTCTTTGCATCGTCTTAAGAGAAGGGTTCAAACACTTGGAATTATCGACGAGTATGCCACTATCTCTCTCAAGCGGAAAAGATCTACATCACTCGATTGTGTTATGGGGCAGGAGATTTATTTCTCGACTGTCAAGATGACTAACATCTTATTCTCTAATAGGAGAATGTTTGATTGAATTGAATATAGTTTATTTATGTTGTAAAGATAAAAGAAAAAAAGGTCCTCCTTATGGGCTAGGATCTAAACTTAACTGACCGACTTGAAAAGGGTCAAGGATCAAATGGGGGAGCAATGATGCAAATGAAATGCGATACGCACAAGTGTTAAGTCATGTGTGGGTTCTTCAATTGGACATTATGTGATGCGATAAAATAAATAATGGTAAAACATAAACACAGATAAAAGTGCTAAAAACGGATAAGTGTGGGAGTCGTGAATATTCGAATAAAGTCGGAGTGTCGCGTTGATTAATTTTAGGTGAGGTTAATTTTATAAGAAATTATATTATTTGGAGAGATTAGATTAGATTAGAAGTTAAAAAAGATTCCTAGATTTTAAAAGAATACTTACTTAATAAATAAGTACATAATTTAGTTGTAAGTATTAAATAAAAGTTAATTAAATTGGAAAAGGTTTTTTTTTATTATTATAAGGTGAACAAATTAAAAATTTTAACGAAAGTGGTGGGAATAAATTATAAAAAAAAGTGAATTAATTTATTAAAATAGAAAATTTTCTTATTAAATAAATAGTAAGTTTTGTTATTATTAAAGTTAATTAAGAATTGTTAAATAAAAGATTATATTAAAAAGTGAGAAAAGGGTTTAAATAGATAATTATATAAATAAAAGTTATGAGATGAATAAATTAATAATTTAGTTATTTAGAAATAAATAAGATAAGTTAATTAAAAGATTAATTAAATAAATGAGTGAAATTCAATTAATTTAAAAAAAGGGTGATTAGAATAAATATTAATAAGTTATTAATTAGAGGTTGATTTTAAAAAAATAGTTAAATAAGTAAATAATAAAAAATAATTAAACAAATTAATTAAGAGTTTGGTGGGTTAATTAAGGTTAAGTGGAAGGTTTAACAGTTAATGGGGGATATTAAAAGGGGCGCGCGGTTGGGTGGTGTGAGGGTGTATGAAGCTTATCATGGGTTGCGTGATTGGTGTGTATGATGTGTGATCAGATGAAGATCAACGGTTGCATGGCGATAGACCACGATGCTACCATGGTCGTGTGTGCAGGTGATTAGCTGTACAAATAAATAAATAAAAAACCCTAGAACAAACTAATCCCCTCCTCATTCCCCCTCATACGCCGATATGTCCTCTCTCCCTCCTTCTTCCGATTTCTCTCATCTCTCTCTATCTTCTTCTGCATGCGATGAACTCCTCTTCTTCTCTTGTGTATATATACTTCTTCTTCTCCATATGCTAACCTGAAACGAAATGAAAATCGAACAAAAAAAAAGAGTTGTAGAACTTCCTACTGTCGCTACTGCGAAAATCGGCGCCGACTATGACAGAAGAGTCTCCACCGTGCGTTATTTATCCCACAAGAGGGAAAGGAAACACTCAGAGTAAATCTAACGCAAAACGGGAAAGGAATGGTCGTCGCAACCAATTCCTGGATTCGGGAGTCGATTACGCAAGGGGAAGGTATTAGCACCCCTCACGTCCGTCGTACTCGACGGGATCCACGCTTGTTTTCTGGTACGGATTGTTATTCTATCTACACTAAGGGTCAAGGGTTAAAAAAAAAAGAAAATGACTCGGCAAAGTATCGCACTTTATGCCTACGTATTCCCGTCTGGAACGAGAAATCAGAGTCAACGTAGTTCGCCTAACTACGGGTTAAGGGGGGAAGGTTGCTCGCTAGGATACGGCATCCTATGCCTACGTACTTTCATACAACATGAAAGATCATAGCAAACGTAGTTCGGGCTACGGAAGACACAAGCTTGTCTGTTTATCTTTTATCCTTCTGAAAAAGGTTTTCTCCTGATTACGAGTCCAAGCGGACAAAAATGACGTTTTGAAGTTTGTTTCTAGTCTTTTACGCAAGAACTGTCTTTTATGATGTTTGAAATATTATTGTGTTTTTGATTGTTTCAAGATGAGAAGAGAGACGACACTCTAAAACCCTAAGGTTAAAAAGGGGAAGCAAAACTACCCTAAAGTTGTCATGCATGGATAAACATCCTAATGTCTGTCATATTTCTCTCTTGCACAGAGAGAAACAGAGATCCTAGGGGATAAACAGCAAAAGAAACAAATATATACAGTAAACAGTAAACATGTATGCAATGCAGCAATACAAGCGAGGCAAGGAAGTCCCGCTCAACCTCGAACCTGGGAAAACAATAGGCAAAGTGAAACAACATTCACTTCAAACCTTGGGGGGCAAGCTGAACAAGCCAACAAACAATACAGAAAAAGAAAACAACACCAGCACCAGCTCTGACAGCAACAATCCAGCTCTTACAGTGAGCAGCACTTGCAGCAACAGCTCTGACAGCTACAGTTGATTAACAGCAAATGGGAATGACAGCAACAACTTCAAGCAAGACCCCATCTTCAATCTTCAATGACCTTCAAATTTTAAATAAGCTCCTATCTTAAAAAAAAATATCCAGCTCTAGCAAGCATGAATTTCAATCAGTAAATAGCTTCACAAAAAAGTAGCAAAACCCTAGCTTCAACAGACAACCAACTTTGACAGGCACAAGCTTCATCTTCACCAATCTTCAATGAACTTCATCTTCAATAGGTTTCTATCTTCAATGCAATCACTCTGGAAGAGAATCACTTAATAGATGAAGTTGAAACGCTAAACAACTTATTGACAACCAAAGGAAGCCTATAAGCACCTAGCATTGTAGGAGAAATGTTCCTTCAAAGTTCTACTTCTAAAGTATGTCACTCATCCCTCTAAAGGAGGTATATGAATACCTTAGAAGGACTTTGTGTCATAGGGAAGAATAGAAGCACAAGATGCTTTTCATGTTTGCCAGAAGAAATCAGTCTAATCTAGAGCTCTTCCTACATTTCCTATCTCTTAAGTCTTCAAAAGCAACCTTCAAGGAGAAGAATCCTCATGCCCCAAGCTCCATCCTTTGTTTCCAATCATCCTCCAAGCCTTCAGAAGCTCCAACAAGCAAAGCCCAAGCCCAAAGCTCAATTAAAAATACCCCAAACCAAACAAACAAACCAAATGCCCAAGGGGAAACACACAAACACCACTCAAATTGCAAAAATCAAATAAAATAGTAATACTCATTCTAAAATCCTAGATTAATTTCTAAGGGGACCTAAGCCTATACCCAATACCCCATATAAATCCCAGAACCTAAATCAGTTTTTACACCCCAAAACTATGTGCTAAACTACACCTAAGTGTGTTAAACCCTAATTCTAACACCTCTCCTATTCACCTTTCAAACTAACCTAAACTTTAGTCACAAAAATATGACAAAATTCCTAAGGGTACATGCTTCCCTAATCTAATCAACCTCACAAGAATCACTTCAAAATTCTTCACCAAACTCTCATACTAAATTCAGAAAAATGAAGTATCAAACAAAAGTATAATAAAAGCATTAAAATTGTAAAATATGCCAGAAAATATAAAATGCATGAAATTAATATTTTTTAATCCTATAAAATTCTAGAGACATTACGGAAACCAGGGAAAAAAGTCTCATCCTAAAATAATCATTTTTCAATTTATTATGAATTAATTTCTAACCTAAATGAAAACATGAAATAAAAAGAAAATAGATGGAAAAATGATAAAAGAGCGTGTCAGATAGCAAACATTTCATGTTATAATACCAGACCTGGGCCTAAGGGGGGTGCTACCAGAAAGCGAGTTGTCAAGCCCAAACGAATTGAAAATACAATCAGAAAATGAGATGGAAATTGACAAAAGTTTGTGTCAAATAGCAATCATATCACGTGCAATCCTGGTTTGGGCCTCAGTCAGGGGTGTGTATAGCATTAACTTCCATTAAGCCCAAAGCCACACATTAAGTGAAACGGTGCGTATAAGCTCTTCTCAGACTCTCTCACAAAATTGAAACAAATCCTGGCTGTTGGATGAGGCTTCTAGTCAAAGTCCACTAGGCAATTAATGGTGAGATCATCATCTTCTACAATTTGAAAGTCTGGGAGGGAAACACACGGGACGGTGGCCGGAGGTGGCGCCACCGTCGTCCCCAAATGTGAACATCACTAATCTTCACCAAATCCTACACCTAAACACATCATCATGCTCGTTTTTTCACACTGAACCTAACCATGCTCTCCATTCTCACTGAAAGTCTCTCCATCTCAAAACACGAGGAAAAATTCAGAGCGAGCTCAAAATTTAATCCTCACCAATCTCAAAATTAAAGTGCCCAACATCATCACCACGCTACACTGAGTAATTACCACTATCTAACTAAGCTCAAGTCATCAAGATCAGCAAGAACAGTCCATCACAAGAAAATTGGTCACCTAAGATTTCATCTCTAAACCTCAAAATTCTTTACCAGAAATGACCTAGCCATGATCTAAATTGCATCTAACCATTTAAAACCTAGCAATTATATCTATATCAAGCTACACGATGAAGCTTACTAACCTGTGAAAATTGAGTGAACAGAACAATGAAACCTTCAAATCTCCCTTCAATCTCTTCCAGATATGATCAATGATTGATTATCAAGCTTCTGTATGCATCAATTTGGGTTGAATCTCTCTGAATCCTCAAATTCGATTTTGAGTTGCAAGGGATGAACTCAATATTCCATCTCTCAATTCTTCAGCAATCTTGGCCAGAAATCTATCCAAACTCACTCACAAACTCAAGATTGAGCTTCTGAATGCACTATCTTGCTTTGAGATGGCTTCAATTGGTGTAACCGATTCTATTTTGCAAGGTGCAAAATCAGAATTCTATCTCTCAATTCTCTCTCAATCTTCACCAACCAATGCCTTGAATCATTCATAAACCTTATATAGAACCTGTAGGAATGCTCTAGAAACTTCAGGAATGATCTATGTGAGATATCCAATATCTCTTGCACTTGAAATTATCATGAGAAGTTCATACATGGCAGCTGAGTTTTAGCTTGCTTCAATACCTTGATTCTGATCCAAATTCTCTCCAAAATGATATTTTGAATGGATTGGTAAGGGTTAGGGCCATGGATTTGATCTAAAGGAGTGTTTTGCAAATGTTACTTATGATGTAAGAAAGCATTTTCCAAAGTAACTCACAAAACAATAGCTCATCTCAAAATTTTGACATTGCCAATGTGTTTGAAATTCAATTTCCATTCAAAATGACTACCCATATGCCATGTTTATGCCTTGCAAGTCAAAAAACCATTTTCCTCTCTTGAATCCTTTGAAAAATCTCCCATTTTAGGCCATTTTGGGGCACTTTGTGAAATAAGCCAATCCATCTCACCATGATTTCATGTCTAACCTAGAAACACCATTCTAAGCACATATCATGTTGAACATTTTTTCATTTGAGGAGTGGAAGATGGAGATTTTGACCTATGTTGAAAAATGACCTATAATTCAATTTTCCCAAAATACCCATGGATTGCCAAGATCATAACTTGAGTTCCACAAATCTTCTTGAGGACTTATAGTACTCAAATTAAAGTTAAGATCAATCCCTACAATTCTTGTGTTGGCCAAGAATCCATTTGAAAACTCCTTGAAGGGAAAAAGTTGCTTGGAAGTCAAGTAACTTTCACAGATAAATTTCAGTGTCCTCTGGTGACCTATAACTTGCAAGAACCATAACTTGAGTTCTACAAATCTCCTTGAAGACTTCTAGTACTAAAATTAAAGCTATTGAGAAGCTATACAAGTTTCATGTTGGCCAAGAATCCAATTGAAACTTTTATTTTGACCTATGTGGCTTGGAAGTCCAGTGCTATACAGGGGATTTTACCCTAGGAACCCTGTATCAAACACCTCCAACCACTCTTGATTCTCTTGAACTTGATCTTGACTCATCCATACACATGCTTTAACATCTCAATCCATGACTTCCATGACCTAGAGCTAGGTCTTGATGCTCTTTCTTTACTCTCCTTGACCTAGGGTTACCCAAATGAAACCCTACTTGTACACACCTCAACTATGGTTCTTGAACATGATACCATGACTTGTCTAAGCTTCAATAGGGCTCTCTAGGCCTCCCATGAGATCCATACACACCTCATATTCACATTCCATGCTTCTCATCTCACTGATATTACTCAATATTCCTCAAGATAGGAGCACACCCACATGTAGGCATCCAGAACTTCTCAAGATTTCAAACCTTTTCTGATGACTTGGATGGTCTCTTAGGCTCATATAAAACCTCTAGATAGGCTTCTTCTTCTGATGGACACCCTGATCCCTTGTTGGAGGCATGCTATGCTATGATATGCAAATGATTAGACTATGTATATGATGTGACTATGCAAATGAAATGCAATGAAACATAAACCAGGCAAGAAAAGGTTGAGCAAATTTTGGGGTGCAACAGCTGCCCCTATTCAAACGGCTTGGACCCGACTGGGTGAAAATCGAACGGCCTTCAAACAATCAAGGTACGAGACGGTTGAATACCAAGAACCCAGAAATTTGCCAACCGCAGAAATAAACTGCACAAACTGCTTGGAGACCCACATCCACCAACTGAATCCGGTTGTTACGGCAACCAACTGATCAATCATCTGATATCAAAATCTGATTTCAATGTCAACCGCCTGTGTAACGCCCCAGGCTTTGAACTCCCTCTTGTCAAAACACCCCGCCTTTTGTCCACGTTAAAACTCCGCCGTCTGTTAACACGAAGAAAACAAATTAGCGACCATGTTGGGGATCATTTTCATCAACCCGAAAAAGATTCTATCATCGCGGGGATAGAACTTTGTCCACCTTAGGACTCTACATTCCGTCAACACAGAAAAATCTCGACGACTCCGCTGGGGGAACATTTCTGCCTAATCACAGGAGACCCTGCTTATCTCTGCATTAGCTAACTCCGTTGGGCCCAACCCACAAACGACTTCGAGGAGGACTCTACTGGGGACAGGAATAGTTCGTCAACACGAGGAAATCACGGCAACTTCCTTGGGGAAAATACTTTTGTCAAATATCGGAACACAACTCACATACTCTGTCGATCACGGGAGAATCATCTATCTGGATACCGGAAAGTTCATCCGTCTGCTTCATACGGGAAAACACATCTGCCTGGTTCATACAGGAAAATTCATCCGCCTGCTTCATACGGGAAAACACATCTGCCTGATTCTTACAGGAAAATTCATCTGCCTGCTTTATACGGGAAAACACATCTGCCTGATTCTTACAGGAAAATTCATCCGCCTGCTTCATACGGGAAAACACATATGCCTGATTCTTACAGGAAAATTCATCCGCCTGCTTCATACGGGAAAACACATCTGCCTGATTCTTACAGGAACATTCATCCGTCTGCTTCATGCGGGAAAATACATCTGCCTGATTCTTACAGGAAAATTCATCTGCCTGCTTCATACGGGAAAACACATCTGCCTGATTCTTACAGGAACATTCATCCGCCTGCTTCATACGGGAAAATACATCTGCCTGATTCTTACAGGAAAATTCATCCGCCTGCTTTATACGGGAAAACACATCTGCCTGATTCTTACAGGAACATTCATCCGCCTGCTTCATACGGGAAAATTAACTTGGATATAGCTTCTTTGCCTATTCTTTGCAGTAGCTAACTCCACTGGGGATATTCTGAAAATAACTGCTCGACACCCGTTTCGACAACAAGTGACCACTTCTGAAGTTTTGATTTATGAAACCCTGAAATGCCGCCGCGACAACAAACCTGAAGAAAAACACTCCGCTGGTCGGATAAGAGAAACTTCAGCCAGTAACTCTGTGGGGAATAATAACAAGGACTGCATCATCACATGTCTCACGGCGAGACCTCGATCGTCTGGTAATAGATCTGAGCTATAACTTCATACTCCTGCTGAGAAACACACCTGAAAGCAAAAGGTTAACCAACCTGATTTATGTTTCAAAATGCGTATGTTTGGAAATGGCGTAATGCTCCATACGACCTGGAAATGCTACGCGTTTTTGGGTAGATGCAAACATGATAATGTATGCAAATGCAAATGCAGGTTCAGGCTGCTGGGGGAGGCTCTGACAAGCTTGCTTCAACACGGCCGTTGAGGACAAATACCACCCTGTTGGGGATGAACGGGTATCACCAAGTATTCTGGCGAAATAAACGCCAGAAATATCGCCAACTCTACCGGGGAGAGATTAACGTCGAGTTCCACTGGGAGGTAAGAACAACACCTGCTGGGAAGATTAACTCAGTTGGGGAAGAAGCGACCCTTCTGGGAGACAAATGTCTGAGTACAGTTTACAAACTCGGAGCTACCACTCCGCTGGGGCTAATCATCCTGACGAAAGCATGACGACCTGTGGGGAGAGGGAAAACCATCATCGGTGGGGATAATCCTTCTGAACCTACTATGACTTGGTTACGTGCCGCGGAAATCCTCCCAGCTGGGGATTGAACGCGCACATCTTCGACTCTCTAGGGAGTATAACCTCTGCATGGGACACTGATTTTGTCTAGCTGGGGATGTCCTATGGACAACTTCCATAAGGATACTCTTCTGGGGAGAATAATCCCTCCTTCGGTAAAGGATAACATCCTCTCAACCTCTGGGGATGAGGTGCGACCTGCTGGGAAATAGCGTCAAGTAGGGTCAAGTCCTTCATCCAGAGCCTCTGGCTGGGGGATACAATTTTCTGACTATCTACTCCAAAGGTAAGAACCCTGCAAAACACAAATGAGACAAAACAAGCCTATACAACAGGATCTATCCGGGTTAGCATCCGCGACATTACTTCAGTCAATTCGAAGTTTTAGCAATTATTGGAAAAGGCCAACAAGATTATGCAAGCGCAAGTTTATCAAAAACATCGGCGTCTTTCACAAACAAAATAGTAAAGAACAAGCATCAAGTACTGAATAACATATTTTATTGATAACGGGCCTCTGAATAGGCAGAGTTTTGTACACTGGATGCAACTCCTGAAAAGAGGAAGTTACGTACACACACACACATATATGCACAAAAAGCATAAATATTTATATACATGTCGGCGACGTGGTGCAGACAAACACCATGAGCTGATCCTCCTATGACTCGCCTGACTCTGCGCTTTACCGGCACTCGATCGTCGGAAGAGATTGTTTTTAGGATAGACGGCCTCCAGGTACTCCCAAACCACTAAGCAATGCCGTATCAAATCCGGACTGCAGACATTTGCTTTTTCAATCCCTAACTTTTGCGTGAACCGCCCTTTGCGGGTTTTCAATTCACCAGGATACCCTTTTTTGCCGAAGTCGCCCTTTTCGAGTTTTCGACTTCGCGGGTGTACATCTTTTCGATTTTATCCCTAACTTTTGCCCGAACCTTTATTCATTTTTTATGGTTCGCCGGGATGCCCCCTTTTTGCCTGGACTCTCTTTTTACTGTCCAGCGGGTCACTTTCAAGCAAAGTATTTTTTAACTGCGTTCGAATTCACAGAAGACGTAAAGTCCTCACCATCCATGGTGGACAACAACAAAGCTCCTCCGGAAAAGACTTTTCTAACAACGTATGGACCTTCGTAGTTCGGCGTCCATTTTCCCCTGTGATCTGTTTGTGGCGGGAGCATCCTTTTCAGCACAAGGTCGCCCGTCTAAAAGCTTCGCAGACATATCTTCTTATCGTACGCTTTCTTCATCCGGCTCTGATACAACCGACCGTATGCTAGATAAGCTAACCTCTTCTCATCCATTAAACTGAGCTGATTCAGTCTATCCTTAACCCATTCTGCCTCGTCAAGTTGGACATCTCGTAAAACCCTCAGGGAAGGAATCTCGACCTCTAACGGTAACACTGCCTCCATCCCATATACCAATGAGAAAGGGGTTGCCCCGGTTGATGTGCGTACCGTCGTACGATAACCGTACAAAGCGAAAGGTAGCATCTCGTGCCAGTCCTTATACGTCACAACCATCTTCTGAACAATCTTCTTTATGTTCTTATTGGCCGCTTCGACAGCGCCATTCATCTTGGGTCGGTAAGGAGAAGAGTTGTGATGTTCAATCTTAAAATTCTGGCACAGCTCTTTCATCATTTTGTTATTCAAATTCGAACCGTTGTCGGTGATAATCCGCTCAGGGATTCCATATCTGCAAATAATATCTCGTTTGATAAATCTGGCTACCACTTGTTTGGTCACATTAGCATATGATGCTGCTTCCACCCATTTGGTGAAGTAATCAATTGCTACCAAAATGAACCGGTATCCATTGGATGCCGTAGGCTCAATCTTACCAATCATATCAATTCCCCACATCTAGAAGGGCCACGGTGATGACATCACATTCAGAGGACTCAGAGGCACATGGATTTTGTCCGCATAAATCTGGTATTTATGACACCTCTTTGCAAACTTGAAACAGTCTGTTTCCATAGTTAACCAATAGTAACTTGCTCGCAGCAGTTTTCTCGTCATAGCATGCCCACCAGCATGTGTACCAAATGTACCTCATGTATCTCTTCCATGAGCAACTTCGCCTCTTTTCTCGTCTACACAACGTAGCAACACCAAGTCGTGGTTTCTTTTGTATAGGACACCGTCCGGGTTCAAATAGAAATTGCCAGCCAATCTCCTGAGAGTCCTCTGATCTCGACTGGATGCCCCAGCCGGATACTCCTTGTTCTTCAGGAAATTCTGGATGTCAAAGTACCAGGGTTTACCATCGGGAGCCTCATCAATGGCAAATATGAATGCAGGCCTATCGAGCCGAGAGATAACAATTCGGGGAGCCTCGTTCCAGAAGTTAACTTTATACATCGAAGACAATGTCGCCAGGGCGTCAGCCATTTGATTTTCTGCTCGTGGCACATGATGCAATTCCACCTCGTCAAAGAAAGGCAATAATCTCCTTGCATAATTCATACATGGTATCAAATTGGGCTGACGTGTCTCCCATTCTCCTTTAATCTGATTCACCACTAGAGCTGAGTCTCCGTATACATCCAGATGCTTGATTCGCAAATCAATGGCTTCTTCCAGACCCATGATGCAAGCCTCATATTCAGCCTCATTATTGGTGACGGGAAAGGTCAATCGGGCAGTAAAGGGGATGTGCAACCCCTGAGGAGTAGTAATGATTGCACCTATTTCGCTACCATAGGAATTTACAGCTCCGTCAAATATCAACTGCCATTTGGAACCCAACTCTGGTCCTTCCTCCTGCAACGGTTCTTCACAATCTTTCATTTTCAGGTACATGATATCCTCGTCAGGAAAATCAAACCTCATCGATTGGTAGTCCTCCACAGGCTGCTCCGCAAGGTACTCTGACAGAACGCTACCTTTAATAGCCTTCTGCGAAACATATTGGATATCGTATTCGGTTAACACCATCTGCCATCGGGCAATTCTTCCGGAGAGTGCTTGCTTCTCAAACACGTATTTTATTGGATCCATCTTTGAAATTAGCATGGTTGTATGATTCAGCATGTATTGCCTCAAACGTTTGGCGGCCCAGGCTAGCACACAACACATTTTCTCGAGTATTGAGTATCTGGACTCATAGTCAGTAAACTTCTTGCTCAAATAGTAGATCACATGCTCTTTACGTCCGGTCTCGTCGTGTTTGACCGAGAACACAACCCATACTTTCCTCAAGAACCGTCAAATACATAATCAAAGGTCTCCCGGCCACTGGGGGTATCAAAACAGGAGGTTCCTGCAAGTATTCTTTTATCTTGTCGAACGCCTTTTGACAATTTTCATTCCAGGTCAACACCTGATCCTTTTTCAACAACTTGAATAACGGCTCGCATGTCGCAGTTAAGTGAGATATGAACCGGGCGATATAGTTCAACCTCCCTAAAAACCCACGCACTTCTTTTTCTGTTTTAGGCGTCGGCATTTCTTGTATTGCTTTTATTTTTGCAGGATCAACCTCTATTCCTTTTTCGCTCACGATAAACCCCAGCAGTTTACCCGATCTCACCCTGAAGGTGCACTTATTAGGGTTCAGTCTCAACCTGAATTTCCTAAGCCTCTTGAACAGTTTCAGCAGATTAACCAAATGCTCATCCTCCGTCTGGGATTTGGCGATCATATCATCAACATAAACCTCGATCTCTTTGTGCATCATATCATGAAAGAGAGTCGTCATAGCACGTTGATATGTTGCCCCAGCGTTCTTCAATCCGAAGGGCATCACTTTGTAACAAAATGTTCCCCAGGGAGTAATGAAAGTAGTCTTCTCCATGTCTTCTGGCGCCATTTTGATCTGATTGTAACCCAAGAAGCCATCCATGAAGGAGAATATGGAGAACTGAGCAGTGTTACCCACCAGCACATCAATGTGAGGCAGTGGAAAGTCGTCTTTCGGGCTCGCTTTGTTCAAATCACGGTAGTCTACACACATTCGCACTTTACCGACTTTCTTCGGCACTGGTACTATATTAGCGACCCATGACGGATAAGTTGTAACGGCTAAGAAACCAGCATCCCATTGTTTTTGAACTTCCTCCTTGATTTTTACAGCCATGTCCGGTCTGGTTCTTCTGAGCTTTTGTTTAACAGGTGGACATTCCTCTCGCAACGGTAGATGGTGCACAACCATGTTCGTATCCAACCCAGGCATATCCTTATACGACCAAGCAAATATATCACTATACTCTCGCAGTATCTCAATCAGCCGTTGCTTGATGTCGCTTTGCAGTTCAGCCCCTATACGGATATTTCTCACAACTTCTTCCGACCCCAAGTTAATAATCTCAATTTCTTCCTCATGAGGCAGAATGCTTCTCTCTTCCTGTTTCAACAAACGAGTCAGCTCCTCTGGCAGGTCGCTATCATCAACAATCTCTTCCTCTGCTTGGAATATCGGGTGCTCAAAGTCGAAACGAGTCATAGGCGGTTCGTATGAGATGTCATATGAAATATTAGTTTGTTTAAAAGTCACTGGGACAGTTTCCCGGATGGACCAGTTGCAGAGACTTTGTCCTGGCACGCTTGGCTTGATCCACGTGTCCATATCACAGTCGCTATCTCCGTCTTCAGCATCGGAAATAGCGTTGATAGTCTCGAAGCTCACCCCGCTTGGTGTAAACGTGACTGGTCCCTTGAACCTGGGCGCTCCTGATGATGACGCTGACGACGTCGGTCGATACCCTAGCCCGAACTTGTCATTCTTCACGGGAATCTCCAATACCTGCCCCCAACCTTTAGTCTCACCAGTCTGCACTAAAGCCTGAGCCTCTTTGTAGGATGACACTGTGGTGAAGGAGGTCCCATAGGCTCATCCAATTCGTAGAGCCAGTTATCCTTGTTGTGGATGCTTGTCATCAGATGATCAGGCAGTGTGAATAGTTGTACTGGTTTTTCGTTAATAAGGTACTCATACGGTCCAGGTCCCATAGTCCCTAAGATGCGCCTGTTAAAGCAGAATTGTATGTTCATGGGTCTGATGGTATCAAAACGAGTGCTGGCATTTAAATGGAATCTAAGGCCAAGCTCGTGGGCAATCATTGTTACTAGTCCTCCTATAAGAATAGGTGTCTGAGGTTCCAGCGTGAGGCATTTGAAAGATCTCATCATGAAAGGCACTGCATTTACTGTCCGTCCCTGAGAAGCACAGAACATGATGAATAACTCCTCCTTAGACACTGTGGTAATATTTTCTTCTTTTCCAAACAAGGTGTGAGCTAGTATCTTATGGAAGTATCTGAAGGCTGGGTTATGAATGTCATCATTGTACATTTTGTCTGGTTCAGGGTGATAGTCGCCTGTGATTCTACCCCAGAAGTGATCGAGTTGCAAATCAATATCGTCATCTTCTGCACTGATGAACACATGCGGTCCGCTAGGGAATCCTAGGAGGTTAGCTAGTGACATCCGGCTATGGGTTTGGTCCATTCCAAACAATCGGAAGGTAATCAACTCTGTGCTGGATCCAAAACCATAGTTGGGTGTGTATCTGAAAGAACTAAGGAATTCGTAGGTAAGATCCTTGTAGGTAGCGAAACGTGTTTTCAGAGCAGTGTTCTCCCAACCCAGTTGATTGAACAGGTATTGAATGCTATCTGTGATCCCTAGTTTATCCATAGTAGCCTTATCATAATACAGCGTTAAGGCGAATTCTCTTTCGGTCAGTGCTGCAAATCTTGCCTTTTGAGCGAGTCCTCGGAAATGAACCTTTGTGAAGTCGTATTCGGCCATATTCGCAGGTAATTCGGAGAAAACAGAAGGAATGTTTTGAAGACTTTAAAAATCCTGAAAAGTTTGAAACAGGAAATTGAAGTCAGGATTTTTAGAAACGAAAAGTGGTAGAAACAAAAGGCAAAAGAGAAAAAATAAAATAAGAATAAAAGTACGAAAATGAACGAAAGTAGAAAGTAGTAGTACTTTTAGAATTTTTGTTGGATTTTTCAAAGTAAAATTTTAAAGAAAAATGAAATGCAATAACGAGGGAAAATTTGGGTTGCCTCCCAGTAAGCGCTGTTTTTAACGTCTAAAGCCTGACGATAGCTTGGTGAGAAGCTATTCGGGTGTCTGAGCCGGAAGCTCGAGCAATGTTATATTGCTGACTTGAGGACTGTTGTCGTTCTTATTGTAATGTTTTAGACGTTGCCCGTTTACGATAAATGGTGCATTTGTCTTGTCGGTAATTTCAACAGCTCCACTCTGAAGTACTTTAGTCACTTCATAGGGTCCAGACCACCTAGATTTTAGTTTTCCTGGGAAGAGTTTTAATCGTGAATTAAAGAGCAATACGATGTCTCCCACACTGAATTGTTTCCTGATTGAACGTTTATCATGCCACTTTTTAGTTCGTTCTTTGTAGATACGGGCATTTTCGTAAGCGTCTAATCGAAGTTCTTCCAACTCGTGTAAGTTCAAGATTCGCTTTTCTCCTGCCTCGGTGTAGTTGAAGTTGAGTGTTTTAATGGCCCAAAAGGCCTTATGCTCTAACTCTACAGGGAGATGGCAGGATTTACCGTAAACTAATTTATAGGGGGTAGTACCTATTGGTGTCTTAAATGCGGTCCTATAAGCCCATAAAGCTTCTTGTAGCTTCGATGACCAATCTTTTCTCGAGGTAACGACAGTCTTTTCCAAGATCTGTTTTATTTCTCTGTTCGAGACCTCTACTTGTCCGCTAGTTTGCAGATGATAGGGCGTAGCTACTCGGTGTCGGACTCCATATCTAGAGAGAAGTTTATCGAATATTCGTGATATGAAGTGAGATCCTCTGTCACTAATGACGAGTCTGGGTACACCGAATCTAGGGAAAATTGTGTTTTTGAAGAGTTTGATTACTACTCGTGCGTCGTTTGTTGGAGCAGCTATGGCTTCTATCCATTTGGACACGTAATCGACAACGACGAGTATGTAGTTATTTCCAAAAGAAGGAGGGAAAGGTCCCATGAAATCTATTCCCCAGACGTCGAAGATTTCTACCTCTAAGATTCCTTTCTGAGGCATTTCATCGCGTCGTGAGATGTTGCCAGTTCGTTGGCATCTATCGCACTTTTGCACAACGATGTGAACGTCTTTCCAGAGATTAGGCCAGAATAGGCCGGCTTGGAGAATCTTAGCGCACGTCTTGGACGTACTAGCATGACCACCATATGGTGCTGAGTGGCATTGGGAAATAATATTTTCTATTTCTTCCTCTGGGACACAGCGACGATATATGTTGTCGGCCCCTCTCTTGAAGAGTAGGGGTTCGTCCCAATAATAGTGTTTCAGATCGTGGAAGAATTTCTTCTTTTGCTGATAAGTAAGATCTGGTGGAAACAGGCCAGCAGCGAGGTAATTAACGATGTCAGCATACCAAGGTAATGTGACTTGGGCATAGACGGCTTCTACGACTTTTTCGAATTCTGGATCTTCTGAGATTGAGTTGGGTATGTCACTTTCTAATTTGGCTATCAGACGTTCGTACGGGAAATCTTCATTTATCGGTACTGGTTCGTGTCTGATGCCTTCTATTCGGGATAAGTGATCCGCAACAACGTTCTCGGTTCCTTTCTTATCTTTGATTTCTAAGTCAAACTCTTGTAATAACAGGATCCATCTCAATAGTCTTGGTTTGGCATCCTTTTTTCTTATTAGGTACCTTATGGCAGCGTGGTCTGTGTATATTATAATTTTTGCTCCTACTAAGTAAGAACGGAATTTGTCAAGCGCAAATATAACTGCTAGAAGTTCCTTTTCTGTGGTAGCGTAGTTCATTTGGGCAGGATCTAAGGTTCTACTGGCATAGTAGATAGCATGGAGTTTCTTGTCCTTCCTTTGTCCTAGAACTGCGCCTACAGCGTAATCACTCGCGTCGCACATGATTTCAAACGGTAGTCTCCAATCGGGTGGTTGCATGATTGATGTGGTGATAAGGGCTGATTTCAATGTTTCGAATGCTTTTAAACAGTCGTCGTCGAAGACGAACTCAGCATCTTTCATTAACAGGCCGGTCAGAGGTTTTGTGATTTTCGAGAAATCTTTTATAAATCTTCTGTAGAAACCGGCATGTCCTAGAAAACTCCGTATTTCTCATACGGATTTTGGAGGTTGGAGATCTTTTATAATCTCTATTTTAGCTTTGTCTACCTCAATCCCTCTATCTGATATGACGTGTCCTAGAACTATTCCTTGTCGGACCATAAAATGGCATTTCTCCCAATTTAGGACGAGGTTTACTTTTACGCAACGTTCTAGTACCATCTCTAAGTTTTGTAAGCATCCTTCGAAACTTTGTCCACATACCGAGAAATCGTCCATAAACACTTCCATAATGTCGTCTATGAAATCTGCGAAGATTGCCATCATGCATCTTTGGAAGGTTGCTGGAGCGTTACAGAGTCCGAACGACATTCGGCGGTAAGCAAAAGTACCGTAAGGACATGTGAATGTAGTCTTTTCGTGTATTTCGCCGTCGACCTCGACGTATTTGAACGAAGACAAATGGCTAACCAGAATATCTTCCTCTCCACAAACAGTGACGACACTATCCCCAACCATATACTTCAGCTTTTGGTGTAACGTGGATGTGACTCCCCCGGCAGCATGAATCCATGGGCGCCCAAGAAGGCAACTATGCGCTGGCTGAATGTCCATTATATAGAATTCAGTTTCAAATATTTCAGGCCCCACCTGCAACGGTAATGTTATTGATCTGAAAACTGACCTCCTCGTTCCATCGAACGCCCTCACCACTAAATCACTGGACGTGCAGATAATCCCCCTGATATCCAGTTTCATCATGGCTTTCTTCGGTAGCATATTCAGGGAAGATCCAGTGTCTACTAAAACATGGGACATGACCGTGCCCCGGCATTCTACTGACACATGCAATGCCATATTGTGCTCTCGCTCTCTCAGAGTCAAGTTAAAGTCCGTGAAGCCCAAACTGTGCCCCGCATTGACATGCGCCATCACCCATTCTAACTGATTAACAGAAACTTCTTGAGGAACGAACGAAGTGTCTAGAATATTCAGCAAAGCGTTCCGATGGGCCTCGGAACATAATAGCAATGATAAGATGGAAATTTTTGACGGCGTTTGCTGGAGGTGCTCAACGATTTTGTAATCACTTTTACGAATGAGCCTCATAAATGATCGCGACTTTCTATGTCTAATACAACTAACTACAAGTGCACAGTCTATCGCGTAGTAATAATAGATATCGATCCCACAGGGACTCGTAATCAAACTAGTGTTCTCGGGAGTTACTATGTTTAGCTAGGTGTCGCACCTCGAAAAATTCATTTCGAAAACACGTCCCTCGCGCGAAAGGCGCAGAAAATGCGGTTCGACAGAGTCGCCACCGAACTTTATTTTTCCCGAATGAACGGGAGAGGAAAATATCGAGAAAACCTCATAAACGCGGAAGGAACACAGCCGTCGCAACCATATTCCTGGGTTCGGGAGTCGGTTACGCGAGGGGAAGGTATTAGCACCCCTCACGTCCGTCGTACTCGACGGGAACCTCTTAATTCGAGTTAATGGATGTTAGCTAAACTTAATTCTTCTCTTCTCACTACTAAATGCTAAAGGATACCGTAAAGGGCTAAAGACACTAGGGGAAAGGGGATGGTTAGAAGATAGGGTGCTCGCCAAGGATGGGGGCCCTTGTGCCTACGTATGCTCATTCGGACGAGAATGAGAAATCAGAGCGTCGTAGTTCGACTACGGATGAGGATGGGGGGAAATGGAAGATGGAGGGGATTGTGCTCGCCAAGATAATCGCAATCTTGTGCCTACGTATCTTACATTCAAGAGTGAATGAAGAATCAGAGCGTTCGTAGTTCGTGGTAACGACCACGAAAGAAACTGGATTTGAATTGGGTTGAAGTGGAGACCGATGACGATTACTCGAAGCTTAAGAAAGACTTCTCGGACCCAAGTAATCGGGAGAGCGAACCAAAGACTTGGAACACTCTCTTTTTCATCTTGAAAGAGGGTTGTGTTTGAAAGGATGAGGTTGAAATGATGAGATTGAAATGATGACAATTACTTGAAGCTTAAGAAAGACTTCTCGAACTCCAAATAATCGGGAGAGCGAACCAAAGACTTGGAACACTCTCTTTTTCATCGCAAGAGATGTTATGTTTGAAAGGTGAGTTTGAATTGATGACGATTACTTGAAGCTTGAGAAAGACTTCTTAAACTCCAAATAATCGGGAGAGCGAACCAAAGACTTGGAACACTCTCTTTTTCATCTTGAAAGAGGGTTGTGTTTGAAAGGATGAGGTTGAAATGATGAGATTGAAATGATGACAATTACTTGAAGCTTAAGAAA
Organism: Lathyrus sativus; assembly: GCA_963859935.3. Taxonomy (NCBI): domain Eukaryota; kingdom Viridiplantae; phylum Streptophyta; class Magnoliopsida; order Fabales; family Fabaceae; genus Lathyrus; species Lathyrus sativus. The sequence goes on along the minus strand of OZ012737.1, from coordinate 590,994,989 downwards.
GACTTCTCGAACTCCAAATAATCGGGAGAGCGAACCAAAGACTTGGAACACTCTCTTTTTCATCGCAAGAGATGTTATGTTTGAAAGGTGAGTTTGAATTGATGACGATTGCTTGAAGCTTGAGAAAGACTTCTTAAACTCCAAATAATCGGGAGAGCGAACCAAAGACTTGGAACACTCTCTTTTTCATCTTAAAAGAGGGTTGTTTGAGTTGGAAATAGTTGAACAATGTCGAGTTTGTTAATGTTATTTAGAGGCGTCAATTGTTCAAACCCGAATAAGATAACTCGCATGTAAACAACTGAAAGCAAGATCAAAGACTTGAACCTACTCTTTACACCTTGAAAAGAATTAAATAGTTGTTAATTGATTGAAGTTTGTTTCGAAAATCCGATTGACGTTGGATCAAGGGTTTGACTCGTTATCGCGTGCAAAGTGTGTTAGAAATGAAATGGTTTGAAAAAGAGACCGACTTGACTTACGCATCAAGGGTCGAATTGTGTGCAATAGGTTGATGGCGAATGCGTATGAGCACTCGACTTACAAGGGTTTGAAAATGGCTCGATGATGAATCGAGAATTAGTTTGAAAATAGTTTGAATCCGCTCTAGTCCCTATGGGTACTCCTAGGAGATTAACTAATAATCAAAGAAATACGAAACATACATCGTAATGGGAGAGGGGTACATGTAATTTACACGGGATTGCACGAAATAAAGGGGTCTCATTGTCAGGTAGCCCAAGAGAAAGCCGTGTGTGTGCATTGTGTCCTAAACTATGCCTTGAGCAAAGTCAGGCACGACTTAAAATTAGAATACCTGCAAATGACCAATGATACAACAGTCCACCAATTTGATTTTTAGCGGATTTCGATATTTTGTTAGGTGTTTTCGAATATGGGGTGAATGAATATGAATAAATATGGTATGAAAAAAATAATATGGATAAATAATGATAATATGAATAATATAAATAAATATGAATAAATAATATGTTAAGATAAATATAACAATAATATTCACAATAATATTTGACAGAAATTAAATTCAATGGTTAGTTTAATGAATCGAATCGGGACACGAAAGAATAGGATCTCGTCTTAATCGCAAACATAATGCCGATTAATCAAAGGTAGTCTATCACGATCCCAAAGTAAGGAAAATGACCCCAATGGTCATTCTCCATAGATTTGAAATCGAGAAGGTTATCAACTTCGATACGCGACGCCTATGAATAAAAGACTTCATCGATCCAAAAATCGAAACAAAATCGGAAGAATAAAGGTGGTCTCGGATCCTTTGTTTCACGCCACTAATGTAACGGTTAAACGATGGAAGTCTCGTCATCGACCATAAAAAAAAGTGAAAGCTAACTTTAAAACAATTATGAAAATCTTAAAACTATAATATATACATATTAATAAATTTGTTTAAGAAAATAATATATGAAATAATATATAAAATAATATATACTTAAAAAATAAAACTAAACGGGCCTTGGAGAAGATCCCACCCCGTGCGATGGATCTACATCTCATGGCGTAGCTCTCATGCTCATCACTTAAGACAAAAGCAAACAGAACATAACAAAAAACTTCAGAAAAAAAAAACAAAAAAAAACGAAAAAAAAGATCCCATAAAACCCCACAGCATCTCGTGAATCGACGGGTTCCGATAAGCTCAAAAAGAACACTCCTTCATTACGGCGGCCATAAATCCAGATGTGTTTATCGGTGACAGAATAAATCACCTTCAACAGGTTCAATTTGGATTTGACTTTGCGGTTTTTAACTCCAATTTTCTTCAACTCAAAACCTTATCATCTTTTATTTGATGTTAGGGATTGTTATGATTATCTGGGGAGAAAATTTGTGGTTGTTTTGTAGGCTGTGATGCTGAAGAAAATGAAGGGTTATTGTGAGCTTTTGGGGTTATTAACGTGAGTTTTGAATTTCGCGGGTTGAAGTTTGGATGATGGTGTAGGTGAATCACAGAAAGAGGGTTTTGGTTGATGTTGTAGGGAGGTCTCGGATGAGTTTCAATGAAAAGAATGGTTGTTTTGGCATTGAAGAAAATGGTTGGTGGTTTCGAAAACAGAGGTTGGAGGAAGATGTTCTGGGCTTTGTTTTAATGTTATTTTTTCAGAAAAAACCGAAGACAGGTTGTGTTGGTTGAAGATGAGGAGGGTTCAGTAGTTGAAGAAGAAATAAGTGGTCTTCCATTTTAATGATTTTGAGGTCTTTGAGAAAATAGGTTGTTGAAATTTTCTTCAGAGTTCATTGAAGGTGGTTTTTCTTTAGAAGTGGGAGGGGGTGGTGATGAATAGTGCGGCTAGGGTTCTCCCCTTTGTTGCAGCCTCCCACACGGTTTTAAATGGAGAGAATATATGGAAGATGGAAATGAGTAGTGTCATGTGAGTAGCAGTTTTGTGAAAACACGGTATGTACTCTTGAAACCTTTTTTATTGTTTTTTGTCTTTTTGCAATTTGTGTACAACCTAATTCTTTGGGGCATTTCCACAGCAGGATTTGTGCATTGGGTACGTTGGGGACTTCTTGCCTCATGAAAATACCTAGAGAATCAAGTGGTCCCACCTTAAAGATTTCACCGCTGAGCTGGAATAGTGATAGATTTTCCTAAGCTTTACAAATGGAGTGAAGATTTCAATAATCACCCAGTCGTTTTGAAAGTTTGGTTGCTTCAAAATAGATTATGGGGATGCATACCAGGTGAATTTAAGGAGATTTGTGTGAAGTATTTGTTTGTCATACTTGTTTTTGTGTGAATTTCATTTGCGGACTCTCTCTGTTTTGGCAGGCCGCATTCCTCGCGAGAAGAAGGTGCGCGGGCTGCAGTATCTAGCAACTTATGTTCTGTCAAGAGCAAATAGTTTTACATGTCAGTCTAGTTTTCTCTCTTGAGACACCAACTGTAACATTGCCTCTTTGCCAATTGCTTTGAATTGCTCCTATATTGAACTTAGTCTTTTGCAGGTTTATAGCTTGAACTTGGTTTACGAGTTTGTGCCGCAGGGTGACGCTCAAACTGCATTAAACTCATGTCTTAGATCACATAGCATCTTGAGGTAATACACTTGGCCCCATGATCTTCAAGCTATTAGTTCTGGTGTGATAACCTTGCCCCAACTGAAATATCTTAGCACACATACTCAAACATTCTTTTCGCCGTTCATTTTGAACAAACATTTTGTTAGTATTTTCTCCGCTAACCTCCTTCATTCTTCTTTTTTCATGTACATGATGAGAATCTAAATCAACCTTGAAACTTGCCTTACGAGAGATTGGGCGCGGTGGACTTAGCATGGCTAAGAGGTCTGGGTATGAAGAGAAAGTCCACGGTTAACCAAAGGTGAATGCACCATTCAGTTTTTATAGACTCCTGCAGAAATTGGAATTTAATGCCTCCTTGCATAGGTCAACACTTCGACAAATCTTGTTATCCGTTCACAAGTAATTTGATCAAACAATTAAGTTATAATGAGCAACAAATAGCTGTGGTTACTCGCAATTCCACAGCTGTATGTATGCGACTTGAAGATTGGTGCGAGATGCATATGAAGACGTTATAGATTTGCTGCGCATTCTCTACGAGTTTGTCGCTTCTGTGGGGGTATTGGCTGTGTATTATGTTGGCGTATGGTAAGCCCCTTTTCTATGGTAACGGACGCGTCAATTTTGATTTGCAACTTTTATGGATACCGTCATTTGAATCAAGGCATGAAATTCGTGCAGGTAACCATGAATTAATTTGTGGATTACATGACAGCGGATTTGCGGCTTGGTCTTTTACAACTTAGTAGCGCGGGGCTGCTGTCACTTGATGAAGTGCCGGTAACATGAGTTTTTTAGCGCCTGTCTCGTATGCTGCTTTAATGATGTGATAATATTATGGGCTGATGTTCTGTGATGATATAATCAGGTGACCAATCCGATAGGAGCTAAGGATGAAGTGACCGGCGAATCAAAAGTGAAGCCGAGAGTGGACCAGTGAAAGAAAATGAGGGCTGCCTTATGAATTGCCTTTTTTTGTTTTTTCTCTATTGTTGCAGGTACACTAGTTGCGCTGTATCAGGGTCATTTGGTGTGGGATCTCCTCCTCTCATTTCCTGCAGGCCACACCAAGTTGCGGTTGATGTGAAATCCCGTTGTAGGTGTGTTGCAGATTTTTATCGGCAATTGTTGCACTAACTATTTTCATGTGCTGGAAATTTGCTCCCTACGTAAGAGTCCCTATTCATTTGGATACCGGTCGTTTGACGCGCCGATTGGGTGAGAATGGAAGTCTACATGAATAGCTCAGAAGTCACTTACAGTGTGCACAGGCCATGTTTTTCTCTAATTACTGTGTGAAAATCAACTTGCGGGGTGTGGGTAAACATGTAGTAGCAAATTCGTAGCCATATGGATTTATTAGCTGCTGTTGTATAATCGATGGTGTAGGTGAACTGTTGCTTTTGCTGCTGTTTGTTCTGTTGTGAAAACGCGACATTACGGCTCAGACTGGACGGTGTTTGGAGGAACTTCTGTTCTTCTTTTGCACATGTATGAAGAGTAGCTAAAAAACCTCAATGTTATCCCATTATTGTATGATAGGCCTAACTAAATGCACCAATTGTAAAATTAATTTCCTATTATTACTGTAACGAGCATTTCTCATGAAATAAAAGCTAAATGGGCTTGTAACTCTTGGGCAATGGATTTTAATAACTTGTGACCCTGCGTTGAACCTTCCAAATATTGCACGATTAAAACTTCTAAATGGGCCTAACAGATTTGTTTTTAGACACAAATGTCTTGAGAGATGAAATTATTCTTGAACATAGGCTTAGCATCTTATTTATGACATGAGCCCCTTTGAAAATCTACTTGCATATGCCTTTAAAATCATTCATCCATTTTTGAATCACTTCAAGCTTAGATTAAACAAATGACCAAATAATCTTAACATCACGTTGTTACGCCAATCAGGCTCATCCTGAAATATGGCCCAAAACCACTAAAACCAACCAACCATACTCTGAATTCAAACTCCTCGCAAAAAAAAACCACAATTGATATACGCATACACAAGGTTCCATGACCTATCTTTTAGAGGACCCTGACCATAGGTCAAATGACCATCTAAAGAGAAAAACGTTAATTAACATAAGTACTTGTTAATAAACAGGTAGGACAAATTTAGGGTATGACAGATGCCCCTATCTAATTGGCTTAAACTGAGTGAGATGAATTGCTATAGAGTTCATTTTTTCAAGGTAGAAGGCAATTAGATATAAAGAAAACCCTGAATTTGTCCGAAAAGAAAAGGAAAGCTTGGGAGTTGAAAATGCTGGACGAGGCATAACTTTAAGCAAACTGTGGATAACTAATAAAAGGTCGCCATCATCAAAAGGATGATGGGACAAAACACGCACGGCTACTACCACCAAAAGGGGTGATAAAACACACCCGCACAATCTGGCATTAATGACTATGACAGACCCCCACCAAAAGGATGACGGAGCGAAACACAAGCAAATTATCGCACAATCTAGCACCAATCCAAGTGACAGACCCCCCACCAAAAGGATGACGGAGCGAAACACACACAAATAAAATCGCACAATCTGGCACCAATCCAAGTGACAGACCCCCCACCAAAAGGATGACGGAGCGAGACACACACCAAACACATATCGCACAATCTATCATTAATGACCATGATAGACCCCCCACCAAAAGGATGACGGAGCGAAACACAAAACACATCGCACAATCTATCATTCATGACCATGATAGACCCCCCACCAAAAGGATGACGGAGCGAAACACAAATAAACACATCGCACAATCTATCATTAATGACCATGATAGACCCCACCACCAAAAGGATGACGGAGCGAAACACAAAACACATCGCACAATCTATCATTCATGACCATGATAGACCCCCCACCAAAAGGATGACGGAGCGAAACACAAAACACATCGCACAATCTATCATTCATGACCATGATAGACCCCCCACCAAAAGGATGACGGAGCGAAACACAAATAAACACATCGCACAATCTATCATTAATGACTATGATAGACCCCCCCACCAAAAGGATGACGGAGCGAAACACAAATAAACACATCGCACAATCTATCATTAATGACCATGATAGACCCCCCCACCAAAAGGATGACGGAGCGAAACACAAAACACATCGCACAATCTATCATTCATGACCATGATAGACCCCCCACCAAAAGGATGACGGAGCGAAACACAAATAAACACATCGCACAATCTATCATTAATGACCATGATAGACCCCCCTGTTGCACCCCAAAATTTGCCCTCACAATACAAGACTTTGTGTTCCAAGAAGGTTCACAAGGTTCACAAAATTCATAATTGGTCAGAAGAGTTGACAATTCCCTCAGACAATGCACCTCCTAAGCAGTGCATCCAAAACTAGGGTTTTGACTTTAATCAGGCTAAATGGACTTCCAAGACTTCAAGTGAGCTTCATAACATCTTATATGTGTATAAGAACCCCCATGTCAAGTTTCAAGACTTTTCTCAAAAGTTTGCTCAGTCAGATGATCAGATAAGTCAAAAGCAGTCAATGCAGTTAAAAGGTCAAACCAAAGTCAAACTTCATGATTTTTTTTTTGCCAACATCAAAGAGAGGTTGGGTGAGAAATATTATCATAATAACTGTAATACCCCAAATTTTGCCCTAAGATTTGTCGTCGCATTTCATTGCATTTAATCAATTACTAACAAATTTGTGTAGTCGTTTGACTTTTTGCAGGTAAATATCATATGGCATGCATTTTTTTTTCTAAAAAGTAAAAATGGCACAATTGGCAGGAGGACATGTGTAAGGAGTTATGAGTGTGAGAGGTTGAGAGTTCGAATCTCACCTTTGTCACTTTTTTTTGTTTTTTATTATTTTTACTCTAAATTTTTCTATCTTTCATTAAAAAAATAACAAAAATAGTTTTTTATTATTATTTAATTATTATTTTCGTATTTTAATTAAATCATTTTTTAAAATATTATTTTTTCACTTTTTTCTAAATTATTCATAAAAATATCCAAAAAATCATAAAATAAAAAATATTGAAAAAAATTTTGTTCTTTTTATAATATTTTTTATTTTAGGAATCAATAGGATTATTAGTTTTTATTTTAAGTTTATTTTAATTATTTTAAATTATTTAAATTTTATTTTTTCTTAACTAATTATTTAGTTTGGGCTTTAAAATGGGCTTTAGGGACATTATTGACAATTTGGTGTTAACCCTAATTTGTTCCCTATATATACATGTGTTGCCTTGTTGGAAAAAAAGGAGAGAATGAAAAAAAACCTAAGAGGAGTGAGTGCCGTTTGCCGTTATTTAGTTTTCTTCTTCATCCATTACTATTGTTTCTTTTTCTTCATCGTTTACCGTTATTTCTTTTCCTTCATCTATTACTGTTGTTTCTTTTTCTTCATCTTTTACCGTTATTTCTTTTTCTTCATCTATTACCGTTATTTCTTTTTCTTTATCTATTACTGTTACGTTTATATATATATAATTTTTAAATTGTTAGAGTTTATATATATAAGATTTTTGATCGAATTATGTCGATACGATGTTTGCACATTTGTGTGCATGACGCGTGACATTTGTGTTAGTTCGATCTGGTTGCGATGATCGCATTTTTGTGTGAGCAATAATACTATTTTTTGCTTAATTTCTTTTTCTTTGCGATAAATTTTGTTTCGTCCGATTTAGATCTGGTTGCGATGAGCGCATTTCTGCGTTAGCAACATTGTTGGGTTATTTGGCACATTTAAAATTCATTATTGCTTTATTATTATTATTATTATTATTATTATTATTATTATTATTATTATTATTATTATTATTATTATTATTATCATTATTTATTATTATTATCATTATTATCATTATTATTACCATTATTATTATTATTGTTATCATTAATTTATTAAAATTTGTTATAATATAAAAATCTGTTTTTTAAAATAAATAACATTAACATCTTTTCCAAATTAATATGAAAACCTATTATTTTTAAGAAAAACTTTTTTTTAGATAAATTTAAAATAATAACTAAAATCTTTTTTTTAAAATAATAACTAGAACCGTTATTTATTTTATTTTATTATTGTTCAATTCAAATTTCATTATCATATTGTATCTGCTCCTCTCATGTAACCTCGCGAACTTAACAATCGCTCTTTAAATTCTGCCTTTAAATTTCTGCTTGCATGGTTTAAATTATGACATTATCTCTCTGTTTGCATGATTCAATTATCTCACGCGTTTACTATTATTTCTGTCACATTGCACACATCCGAAGGTTAGGTCTAACTGTTTGGCCGCCGCGCCAATAGTCCGTAAAACTTCACACATTCAATTTCAAATCCTCAAAACTACAAACTACAAACCCTAATTTTCACAAATGCCTCGCCGCAGGCAAAATTACAATTTTACCCTTAGCATTAGGTCAAAGAGCCGCCGCGCTCATTTTAGGGTTTCCCGCCGTGGAATCCCTAATTTAACCCTAATTACAACTTAACATTTCAACGTAGAGATTTGGAGTTTCTACACTCCACGTAAGCGTGTCCTTAAGATGCGTTTATTCCCCTTGAGACCTTGACCACAGTCAAGAAGTTTCTAACCTCCCTATTGAGGGGAACTACGATTACTCTGATTCCACTCCCGTAAGGATACGTAGGCACAAGATGCGATGTCTTGCCGAGTAAACTTAGAATTAACCCCCTTTATTATTTATTATTGCTTATTTATATTTTATTTATCTTTGCTATTTAATTATTTTGCTTATTATTTTGTAATTGTTTCTTGGATGTAAAGTTGTTTAATTATTTAATTATTATTATGGTTAGTAATTAGGGAGTGTAACAACATGTATGTAATATTAAAATAAATTTAGATCACTTTTAAATAAAGATAATTAAAATAAACACGTCACACACGTAAGTCGATTTTAATCGCCGTCTCACTTCCTAAGGATATCCCTCAAGTTGCCTACGAATAATGGTTAAGTGGGGTGTATAAAGCAAGTCCCTCAAATAGAAAAATCATCAAAGTCCCTTATGGTTGCCTTTACGAATCGAGTCCCTTTCGAAAAATGATGATGGTCCCTTATATGTGCTTATTACATCCCACAATGGCCTTCAAAGTCAAATTGTCCCTCACATGTCCCTTAACATCCAAAGTAAGGACTACCTACTCCATTATAGTAGGGATAGTCTTACTAAAGGAAAGAATGAAGAATAAGAAAGACCTTTAAACATTAGGGTAGGTTACTCCTAGGTGCTTGCTCACTTCAAAATTGTTTCGCACTTAAACAAATTTTCAACAAGTTTTCAAACAAGTTCTTAACACATCCTTACATGGATTATTTATTAACTATTCTGAAAATTTTCTATTCACACACTACAATTTCAAAACAATTCAAAAGTGAGCTTAAGTACCTAAGAGCCCATGGATAACCATGGATGAAAAGGATGCTAATACCTTCCCTTTTCATAACCTACCCCCCGGACCCAAAATATTCTCTAAGGTCTTTCCTGTTCTTTTATAACCTTTCCTTATGGATAAAATAAAAGTCGGTGGCGACTCTTGCTATCCGCAACATTGTTTAAAGTCAGTTCACCGGGTTACAGAACTGGCGACTCTGCTGGGGACCTATTTAAGAGGGGTACCCTTAGGAATTAAGATCACTTTAAATTGTTTGCCTTGTTTGCTTTATTATTATATTGTTGGGGTGCTCTTATGTGTGAAAGGTCCTAACCCGGATCTAGTGTACCTTAGGTAAATGGCAATAGACCAAGGAAACTGTACGACGTATATCGATACGGTTGATCTGGTGGCCATAGTTAGTGCGACTTCTTGGTTGGTGCTTATATTCCTTAAGTCAAGTTGAGGATAATATTGAGGCTGCCATATGTTGTCAATGCACTAACTGACTTTTAGAACCCTAGTTAACTCATCTTGGCCTTTAGAAAGTAGTGAGGTAACCGGCTTTGGTGCAGACTGAAGTTGGTTGACACTCGATACTACGCTCATTGAGATCTTAAACTTGGAGGGTTTTGGTTGGGAAGTAAGTTGCCTTCTGAACAACCACCCTTGTGAAGGATCAATGATATTGAGATCCCTTAGAACCTGGTTACTTTTGTAGGACAGGATGAACCATCTAACTTCAGGGGAGGGTACTTGCCTTTGAACCTCATGCAAGCCTTTAAACCTAGGGCTATGGTGTGACTTGTTTGTGTGTGCCACATGTTTGTGATTGAGCATGACATCATGACATCATCATGCATCATAAGCATATCATTTTCCCTAACCATTTCAAGGACCAAAGGATTTATCTTTGTTCTTTGTTGCAGGTCATGGCTTCTGCTCGTAGAAACACCATCAGGATCAACTTTGTAGGGATACCTGCTAAGCTCAAGGAGTTGGTTTCCCTAGTGCCTGATCATTCCCAGTTCAACAAGAGACATGGTCACTTATTGGACCTAGTTACTTCAGGGTTCAGTGAAGACATGATGAGTGTGCTGTTTCAGTTCTTTGACCCTAAGCACCATTGCTTTACATTTCCTGATTATCAGCTGGTTCCAACCATGGAGGAGTTCTCTAAACTTCTGGGTATACCTGTTCTTGATCAGAAGCCATTCACAGGCTTAGAGAAGGAGCTTAAACCAGAAGTTATTGCTGCAGCTCTACATCTGAAGAAGTCTGACATTGTTCTAGAGACGAGAAGTGGAGTTAAAGGTATTCTTGCCAAGGTATTAGTGGATAAAGCTCAAATGTTCTTGAAGGCTATGAGCTACGATGCTGTTGAGGAGATCTTAGCCTTATTGATTTATGGCTTAGTGTTGTTCCCCAATCCTGATCAGTTCATAGACGTTCATGCCATCAACATATTCCTGAGTCACAATCCAGTGCCTACCTTACTTGGAGACATCCTACATTCTCTTCACACCCGTACTACAAGGGCAAGAGGAACTTTGATGTGCTGCATACCTTTACTTTCTAGGTGGTTTATTTCTCACCTTCCTCGCTCAGTAATGAAGAATGAGCAAGGGTTCAGATGGTCCAAGAGGATCATGTCACTTTCTCACTCAGACATCCATTGGTGCTCCAGATCTATGGAGAATGTCACCATCATTGACCGTTGTGGGGAGTTTCCTAATGTGCCACTTCTAGGCATAAGAGGAGGCATCACCTACAACCCATCTCTAGCTTTACGACAGTTTGGTTACGCCCGGAGCGATGGTCCACATGACATGTTGATTCAGGGCATTGTGTTTGATTACGACAACGATCTTCAGGGTTACCGTCAGAGATTCATCCGAGCTTGGGGAAAGGTAAACAGGATTGACAGCAAGACACTGGAGCCTAAGTACACTATTCCTATGGAGGCTTATCTCAGATGGGTACGATCTCGTGCTCAGACACTCATGATGCCATATCCTGCCGTCCTACCAGTTACCATGGAACCTGTTGCTGAAGGAGACACAGCTTATACCATCCTTCACCCAGACATGCCTACTGATATGGAAGACTTGCAGAGATCATGGATCCAACTGAAAGAGCAAAGGGATACTTTCGAGGCTCATTACAAAGCAAGCCAAGCAAGGATCCTAGAGCTAACAAAGCTACTTCATGAGGAACGAAACCTCAACTCATACCTCAACACAAAGAGGAAACGTCCATGGGAGACTTAAAACCCCATCTTTTGTACTTATTTCGTTTTCATTTTTTGTAAGCCTAAAAGGCAAAACAAGTTATTACTAATAAAAAGTTACTTTCTTGTTTGTTTAAGCAAATTTAAATCCTGCGGTCCTTGAAAACATTGCATATGCATTCCCATATCATTGCATCACAGGGTTATAATTGTGCACAGGTTTCTCATCTTCTCGCTGTTTATTTCAGCAATGGCTCTTGAACAATCAGTTAAGGATCTTCAGGCACAGAATGCACAGTTCCAAGAGCTGATCTTGAACCTATCCAAGGGGCAAGATGATTTGAAGGCACTGCTGGCCAAGAAGACAAAGAAGACTAGAAGGTCTGCTGGGTTGCTCAACATGGGAAGAAGGTTCAAAGGTCCTGTCAAGACCAAGGAAAAGGTTGAAGACTATGAATCTGAAGAATCTGAGCAGGAGAGAGGCAGTCTCCACAACACTATGGGGGACTCTGATTCTGAGGCTAACTACTACCATGAGCCTAACGAAGACAAATTCAAGATGCTGGTGGATAGAATGGATGCTATGGAATTACAGAAATCATCTGGGCTGGATTTTGAGGATTTGAGCTTGATATCTGGGGTGGTCATACCCATTGGGTTCAAAGTTCCTACATTTGTTGTCTATGATGGGGTCTCTTGTCCCAAATTGCATCTGAGGTCTTATGTCAGAAGAATTCAACCCCACACTGCTGATAAAAAGTTGTGGATCCATTTCTTTCAAGAGAGTTTATCTGGAGCTCAGCTAGAGTGGTATTATCAGTTGGAGAGTGTCAACATCAGAGATTGGAATGACCTTGCTGAAGCTTTCTACAAGCAGTATCAATACAATGCTGACTTAGCCCCCACTCGCATGCAGCTTCAAAGCATGTTTATGGGTGCCAAAGAAAGCTTTAAGGAGTATGCTCAGAAGTGGAGAGACTTAGCTGGAAGAGTTCAACCCCCTTTGACTGATAGGGAGTTGGTTGATATGTTCATGTGTACGCTGAATGGTCCGTTTTACAGTCATCTCATTGGAAGCTCATCATCTGGCTTCACTGAGTTGATCATGACAGGAGAGCGAGTAGAGAATGGTATCAAGAGTGGTAAGATCCAAGTGGGCACTTCTTCATCAGGTGCTGCAAAGAAGCCTCCCACTGGGAAGAAAGAATCTAATGCTGTGTATGGTCAGCCTGATCGTAACAGAAGGCATCAGTCTGTTAGTGCAGTTCATATTTCAAATCCAACTCCTGCAACAACAGAGCAACCTCAAGGCAACCAACAGAGGGATAGAAGACAGTTCACGAAGATCAACATGTCAATGGCTCAGGCATTGCAACACTTGTTGAAGGCTGAACTTATTACCCTGAGGGAGGCTCCTCAGAATCCCAATGTTACCTCTCCCAAGTACAATCCCAATGCACGATGTGCATATCATTCAAACTGTCCAGGACATGATACTAATAACTGCTGGGTCTTGAAGAACAAAATTCAGGATATGATTGATGCTGGAGAAATTGAGTTTGATCCACCAGGTACTCCAAATGTGATTACAGCTCCAATGCCAAATCACGAGAAGACTGTCAACGCCATTGATGAAGATATTGATGAAGATCTGCATGTCTATTCAGTTATGGAGTTGAGCACACCATTGTCTGTTATCAAAAAGAGGTTAGTACAAGCTGGGATCTTTCCAGGTTGTCATGAAGATTGTCTATATTGTACCTATAAGCCGGATAGTTGCTTCATTTTGAGAGATGGGATTCAACGTCTCATGGATAAATATACTATAGTGTTTGAAAGAAGACCAGCATCTGTAGAAAGTATGGTGGATCATCTGACTCAGGGTAAGAAGATTGAAGAGGTTGACATGGTTGACAAAGTACCACTAAGAATCACTTCAAAGGGTCCCATTAAAATCACTCATCAGGGCCCAATCAAGATTACTGCTGAAGGTCCTGTGAAAGTTGTTGCTGAAGCCAGAGTAGCTCCTCTGATCATTACCACTCCTGGTCCTATTCCTTATACATCTGACAAAGCTATGCCTTGGCACTATGGGTCTGATGTTTACATCCATGGTGTCAAGCAGGAGCCTTTACCTGATATGCCTGTTGACATTGATAATATTGTTGGATCTAGCAAGATCACTCGTAGTGGAAGAGTCTTCTCTCCTCCAGTTGCTTCTAAGAGTGCAGTTACTCCTGCTGTTACTTCCACCACTGATGCTCGGGGCAAGGGTCCTGTTATTGAGCCTGTATCTACTGATGTGCCAGCTGCTGATGACCTCTCTAAGCAGATGGAAGAAGTATTGAAAATCATTCGCAAGAGTGATTATGATATTGTTGATCAGCTGGGGCATACTCCCTCAAAGATTTCTATGCTCTCCCTGTTATTATGTTCTGAGGCTCATGCCAAGTCATTGATCAAGTTTCTAAAGATGGCTCATGTACCCAGTGCAATTTCTGTGGACCAGTTTGAGAATTGTGTTGCTCACCTGACCTATGACAACGGGTTAGGATTTTCTGATGCTGACTTGACCCCTGCCAAGAGGGATCATAACAGGGCCTTGCATATTTCAATTGAATGCAGGGGCACTACCCTGTCTCATGTGCTGATAGACAATGGTTCCTCTCTGAATGTGTTTCCTAAGGAAGTCCTGAACAAGCTGAGTCCTGAAGACACGGTATTGAAGCCCAGTAATATTGTGGTAAAGGCTTTTGATGGTTCTAGAAGAGTAGTGCATGGGGAAATTGATCTTCCAATCAAGGTTGGCTCTCAGGTGTTTACTGCTACATTCTATGTGATGGATATTCGTCCTTCGTACTCATGTCTGCTTGGTCGTCCCTGGATCCATGGGGCAGGTGCTGTGACCTCCACATTACATCAAAAGTTGAGATATCCAGTGAATGGAAAAGTTGTTACTGTCTTTGGAGAGGAAGAATACTTTGTCAGCCATGTAAACACTTTCAAGTATCTGGAAGTAGAAGGTGAATACATTGAAACTCCATGTCAGTCATTTGAAGTGGTTCCCTGGGTTGTTAAGGATTGTGTGACTCCTCCTGCTGTGAAGAAGGTTCCTGTGGTCATCAGAAACCCTCCAACAATGGCAATGGCCTCCCTCAATGATGCAAAAGCTGTGGTGGAAGAAAGTGGTTGTACTATTTGGGGTCAGCTTCCTGATATTCCATACAAGTCTGACAAGTTTGGTTTGGGTTTCACTGCAGAGTCCCCGAAGGCTGTTCGTCGTGCTCGTGCTATTCGTATCACCAATCAAGGGGTTATCAATGCTGTGGGAGATCAAGATGAAGACCACAACTTGGAGGCATGGATTTTTCCTACTGTGGGTGCTGGACTCAATAATTGGACAGCTGAAGATGTTATCCCTATCTCCTTTAGTCAGGAGTAAATACTATTACTGTGTTATGTTTTTAAATTTATAATTTCTGGAACAATTAAAACTTTCAAGCCATGTGCCTTACCCGGGGCACAATGGTGTGCTGGTTACGGGTTGTCATTTCATTTGCATACTTCATTCAATAAAATCAGTGGACGTTTCGTTTTCGTAAATATTGTGTTCCTTGTCTTTCTTTTTCTTTTATTTTTGCTTTATCAGCTATGTGTTCTTACACACACCCACGTCACTAAAATGCAGATCCTCATCCACTCTGGATCCAGTTGATAACAGTTCTACTATTGCCAATTACAATTTCGAGAATCCGATCTATCAAACTGAAGACGGAAACGAGGACGATTGTGAAATACCTGTAGAGCTTGCTAGGTTGTTACAACAAAAAGTGAAAGCTATACGAGAGATGCCAGCTCCCCGTACTGAGAAGGAGGTTAGAGGTTTCTTGGGACGATTGAACTACATTGCAAGATTTATTTCCCAATTAACTACCATCTGTGAGCCAATCTTCAAGTTGTTGAAGAAAGATCAGGTGATGGAATGGAATGATGAGTGCCAGACTGCCTTTGATGAAATCAAGAGATATTTGCTAGAACCTCCAATTTTAATGCCACCAGTTGATGGAAGACCCTTGATTATGTATTTAACAGTATTAGACAACTCAATGGGGTGTGTATTGGGGCAACATGACGAGTCTGGTCGAAAAGAGCAGGCAATATACTACCTTAGCAAAAAGTTTACCGACTGTGAAACAAGATACTCACTGCTCGAGAAAACTTGCTGCGCTTTGGCATGGGCTGCTCGCCGACTAAGACAGTATATGTTGACCCATACTACCTTGTTGATTTCGAAGATGGATCCAATCAAGTACATATTTGAGAAACCTGCTCTCTCCGGAAGAATTGCAAGATGGCAAATGATCTTGACGGAATATGATATACAGTATACCACTCAGAAGGCCATTAAGGGGAGTGTTGTTGCTGATCATTTGGCTCATCAAGCAGTAGATGATTACCAGTCAATGAATTTTGAGTTCCCTGATGAAGACATTATGTCTGTTACCAAAGAACCTGGACAATATGACGGACCTGAACAAGGATCCCGATGGACTATGGTTTTTGATGGTGCCTCCAATGCACATGGTAATGGTGTTGGTGTTGTGATTAGTTCCCCTGAAGGTTGTCATACCCCGATTACTGCCAGACTTTGTTTCTATTGTACCAATAACATGGCTGAGTATGAGGCATGTATCATGGGTATGCAAGTTGCTATTGATATGAAGATTCAGTTCCTTGAGGTGTATGGAGATTCAGCTCTGGTAGTAAGCCAGATTAAAGGAGATTGGGATACAAAGCATGATAATCTCATTCCTTACAGAGAACATGTGTTGTCTTTGATCCCACATTTCAAAGAGATTACTTTTGGACATATTCCACGAAGAGAGAATCAGTTGGCAGACGCATTGGCCACCATGGCATCTATGTTTGAGATCAGCTGGGATGATGAAGCTCCCAAGATTACCATTGATAGATTTGAGAAGCCTGCATACTGCAATGAGATTGACACTGAAGGGGCAGAGGAGAAGCCTTGGTTCTATGAAGTGAAAAACTATCTTGAAGCTCAGGAGTTCCCTGAAGGGGCATCTGTCAAAGATAGGAAGTTCCTGAGAAGGTTTTCTGCTAAGTTCTTTCTGAGTAATGGCATTCTGTATAAGCGTAATCATGATTCAACTATGCTTCGTTGTGTGGATAAGAAGGAAGCTACAGAAATTATGGAAGAGATGCATGATGGGACCTTTGGCACTCATTCTAGTGGTCATACCATGGCAAAGAAGATTTTGAGAGCAGGTTACTATTGGTCTACCATGGAAGCTGATTGCTATCAACACTCCAGAACATGTCACAAATGTCAAATCTATGCTGATAAAGTACATGTACCTCCATCTCCATTGAATGTGTTGACTGCTCCTTGGCCCTTTGCCATGTGGCGCATTGATATGATTGGTGAGATCAAGCCTACTGCTTCTAATGGGCATCGTTTCATCCTGGTTGCTATTGATTACTTCACGAAGTGGGTAGAGGCAGCTTCATTTGCATCTGTGACTAAGAATGTTGTGGCTCGGTTCATTAAGAATAATCTCATATGTAGGTATGGTATCCCTGAAAGGATTATCACTGACAATGGCTCTAATCTGAACAACACTATGATTACTGATCTCTGTACGCAGTTCAAGATTAAGCATCACAACTCTTCTCCGTATCGTCCAAAGATGAATGGGGCAGTTGAAGCTGCTAATAAGAACATTAAGAAGATTGTACAGAAGATGACTGTTACTTACAAGGATTGGCACGAGATGTTACCATTTGCTCTGCATGGTTATCGTACTACAATACGTACTTCAACAGGGGCAACCCCATTCTCCTTAGTCTATGGTATGGAAGCAGTTCTGCCTATTGAAGTTCAGATCCCCTCCTTGAGAATTATGAAGGATGCAGGCTTGGATGAAGATGAGTGGATTCAGACTCGACTTGACCAGATAAATTTGATTGATGAGAAAAGGTTAGCAGCAGTTTGTCATGGCCAGATGTACCAGAAACGGATGATCAAAGCTTTTAACAAGAAGGTTAAGCCAAAGGTATATCAGGCTGGTGACTTGGTAATCAAGCGTATCATATTACCGCGGGGTGATCCTAGGGGCAAGTGGACTCCAACATATGAGGGACCATTTGTAGTCAAGACAGTGTTCTCAGGAGGTGCCATGATACTGACTACAATGGATGGTGAAGACTTCCCACAACCTGTAAACGCAGACATAGTTAAAAAATACTACGCATAAAAAGAGACCCGCTAGGTTGACAGGCCTAGGCAAAAATAAGGGCATCCCGGCAAACCAAAAGGGTTTGGGCAAAAATTAGGGATATATATATAAAAAGATGTACACCCGGCAAATCGAAAACCTGAAAAGGCGGCTTGGGCAAAAAAGGGTATCCCGGTGGATTGAAAACCTGAAAGGGCAATCCAGGCAAAAGTTAGGGATTAAAGCGTATGACTATGTCTCGTTTGGATCACTCATGAAACTGCAACCAATTGTACTACTTACTCAAGCTCAAACAGATAAAGCTCAATCCAATCGTTTCCGTCTCAACAGCAAGAAGATGAGATACTTGAGTGGCAATAGTAGAATTGAAACTCAATAGGATTATTTCCCACATAGCTTATTCTTTTTGTAAAACTTCATGACAAAATTCTCTTACTAGGGTTTATGTCTCCTTGTACAAACTTACCCGTGTATGGGTCACTTTTGATCTAAATAAATTCCATCTTTTGAATCCAGATTCACTTTTACCCTATTTACATAAGCGAAACGTCCATTGGTTGTGTTTGAATGTATGTATGCCTTTGAATATGATTGATGTTTACCAGAAACGCATGTATGCTTTTAATATGATTGATGTTTACCAGAAATGCATGAAAATGCAGTAATAGTATTTACTAAGGACGAACGAGGGAAGGATTTCAACAAAGCTTCGCCGGTTCATCTTTACAAGACAGTTACAAACCATCAGTAGGACTAATCCATTTTCACAAAGTCTAATCTCCCCTGGAATTTATATCCATCTCTTTTATCCTCATACGGATATACGGGAAATTACTTTCCAATAAGGGCACGATGAACGAAGACGGGATGTTATACTTATCCTACTATCAAACGAAAACGAAGGTTATCTATACCTTGTTATCCCCAACAACGGGAGGTTATCTATACCTTGTTATCCCCAGCAGACGGAGGGTTATATATTCTTCAACAACGAATCGGGATTTATTTTCCTTGGCCAGCAGTTGTTATACAAGGATATCCAGACACTTCCAGCAGTGTCATAGCATACATACATCATTTACATCATACCATAACATATATGTCTATAATACATTACCTAAGTGCATCATGTCTTACATGCATACATAAAGCATAAACTAATGTTGTTATACAGAATGCTACCTTGTTTTCAGGTTAATTATCCAACAAACAAGCTTATGATCTTTGGGACTACTTTATTGTAACCTCAGGATTACTTTATCCTCCTGATGAGCTTCTTATTACTTTGGGACTGCTTTATTGTAACCTCAGGGTTATTTTATCCTCCTGATAGCCTCTCATGACTTCAAGACTGCTTTAGAGCTACTGATTGCTCTATCCTCCTGAAATCATCCTATTACTTCAAGACTGCTTTAGAGCTATTCATTGCTCTATCCTCATGAGGTCATATTACTACTTCAAGACTGCTTTAGAGCTATTCATTGCTCTATCCTCCTGAAGCCATCTAATTATTTCAAGACTGCTTTAGAGTTATCCATTGCTCTATCCTCCTGAAATTACATTATTATTTCAAGACTGCTTTAGAGCTATCCATTGCTCTATCCTCCTGAAATCATTACTTCAAGACTGCTTTAGAGCTATTGATTGCTCTATCCTCCTGAAGACATATCACATTATTATTTCAAGACTGCTTTAGAGCTGTTGATTGCTCTATCCTACTGAAGCCATTCTATTACTTCAAGACTGCTTTAGAGCTATTGATTGCTCTATCCTCCTGAAGCCATTATTACTTCAAGACTGCTTTAGAGCTATTGATTGCTCTATCCTCCTGAGGTCAGATTTATCACTTCAAGACTGCTTTAGGGTTATCATTATTGATTGCTCTATCCTCATGAAGACATGCTGTTACATCAGTATTACTCCAGACTCCTGACAGTTCTCATTATACTACTGAAGAACTTTCCCCTAGTGGCATCTTTAAGCCCACTCAATCATGTTCAACCAACCATCAATATCACTCCATGCACTGGTGAGTGCAAATTTTTGGGCTTTTGTGTTCAATCCCCTTCAACCTTCCAGGTTACGACTGGCAAATATACCAATCTAACCCCTCAGGTTTCAGAAAATTGAACAGGGGCAGCTGTTGCACCCCAAAATTTGCCCTCACAATACAAGACTTTGTATTCCAAGAAGGTTCACAAGGTTCACAAAATTCATAATTGGTCAGAAGAGTTGACAATTCCCTCAGACAATGCACCTCCTAAGCAGTGCATCCAAAACTAGGGTTTTGACTTTAATCAGGCTAAATGGACTTCCAAGACTTCAAGTGAGCTTCATAACATCTTATATGTGTATAAGAACCCCCATGTCAAGTTTCAAGACTTTTCTCAAAAGTTTGCTCAGTCAGATGATCAGATAAGTCAAAAGCAGTCAATGCAGTTAAAAGGTCAAACCAAAGTCAAACTTCATGATTTTTTTTTTTGCCAACATCAAAGAGAGGTTGGGTGAGAAATATTATCATAATAACTGTAATACCCCAAATTTTGCCCTAAGATTTGTCGTCGCATTTCATTGCATTTAATCAATTACTAACAAATTTGTGTAGTCGTTTGACTTTTTGCAGGTAAATATCATATGGCATGCATTTTTTTTTCTAAAAAGTAAAAATGGCACAATTGGCAGGAGGACATGTGTAAGGAGTTATGAGTGTGAGAGGTTGAGAGTTCGAATCTCACCTTTGTCACTTTTTTTTGTTTTTTATTATTTTTACTCTAAATTTTTCTATCTTTCATTAAAAAAATAACAAAAATAGTTTTTTATTATTATTTAATTATTATTTTCGTATTTTAATTAAATCATTTTTTAAAATATTATTTTTTTCACTTTTTTCTAAATTATTCATAAAAATATCCAAAAAATCATAAAATAAAAAATATTGAAAAAAATTTTGTTCTTTTTATAATATTTTTTATTTTAGGAATCAATAGGATTATTAGTTTTTATTTTAAGTTTATTTTAATTATTTTAAATTATTTAAATTTTATTTTTTCTTAACTAATTATTTAGTTTGGGCTTTAAAATGGGCTTTAGGGACATTATTGACAATTTGGTGTTAACCCTAATTTGCTCCCTATATATACATGTGTTGCCTTGTTGGAAAAAAAGGAGAGAATGAAAAAAAACCTAAGAGGAGTGAGTGCCGTTTGCCGTTATTTAGTTTTCTTCTTCATCCATTACTATTGTTTCTTTTTCTTCATCGTTTACCGTTATTTCTTTTCCTTCATCTATTACTGTTGTTTCTTTTTCTTCATCTTTTACCGTTATTTCTTTTTCTTCATCTATTACCGTTATTTCTTTTTCTTTATCTATTATTGTTACGTTTATATATATATAATTTTTAAATTGTTAGAGTTTATATATATAAGATTTTTGATCGAATTATGTCGATACGATGTTTGCACATTTGTGTGCATGACGCGTGACATTTGTGTTAGTTCGATCTGGTTGCGATGATCGCATTTTTGTGTGAGCAATAATACTATTTTTTGCTTAATTTCTTTTTCTTTGCGATAAATTTTGTTTCGTCCGATTTAGATCTGGTTGCGATGAGCGCATTTCTGCGTTAGCAACATTGTTGGGTTATTTGGCACATTTAAAATTCATTATTGCTTTATTATTATTATTATTATTATTATTATTATTATTATTATTATTATTATCATTATTTATTATTATTATCATTATTATCATTATTATTACCATTATTATTATTATTGTTATCATTAATTTATTAAAATTTGTTATAATATAAAAATCTGTTTTTTAAAATAAATAACATTAACATCTTTTCCAAATTAATATGAAAACCTATTATTTTTAAGAAAAACTTTTTTTTAGATAAATTTAAAATAATAACTAAAATCTTTTTTTTAAAATAATAACTAGAACCGTTATTTATTTTATTTTATTATTGTTCAATTCAAATTTCATTATCATATTGTATCTGCTCCTCTCATGTAACCTCGCGAACTTAACAATCGCTCTTTAAATTCTGCCTTTAAATTTCTGCTTGCATGGTTTAAATTATGACATTATCTCTCTGTTTGCATGATTCAATTATCTCACGCGTTTACTATTATTTTTGTCACATTGCACACATCCGAAGGTTAGGTCTAACTGTTTGGCCGCCGCGCCAATAGTCCGTAAAACTTCACACATTCAATTTCAAATCCTCAAAACTACAAACTACAAACCCTAATTTTCACAAATGCCTCGCCGCAGGCAAAATTACAATTTTACCCTTAGCATTAGGTCAAAGAGCCGCCGCGCTCATTTTAGGGTTTCCCGCCGTGGAATCCCTAATTTAACCCTAATTACAACTTAACATTTCAACGTAGAGATTTGGAGTTTCTACACTCCACGTAAGCGTGTCCTTAAGATGCGTTTATTCCCCTTGAGACCTTGACCACAGTCAAGAAGTTTCTAACCTCCCTATTGAGGGGAACTACGATTACTCTGATTCCACTCCCGTAAGGATACGTAGGCACAAGATGCGATGTCTTGCCGAGTAAACTTAGAATTAACCCCCTTTATTATTTATTATTGCTTATTTATATTTTATTTATCTTTGCTATTTAATTATTTTGCTTATTATTTTGTAATTGTTTCTTGGATGTAAAGTTGTTTAATTATTTAATTATTATTATGGTTAGTAATTAGGGAGTGTAACAACATGTATGTAATATTAAAATAAATTTAGATCACTTTTAAATAAAGATAATTAAAATAAACACGTCACACACGTAAGTCGATTTTAATCGCCGTCTCACTTCCTAAGGATATCCCTCAAGTTGCCTACGAATAATGGTTAAGTGGGGTGTATAAAGCAAGTCCCTCAAATAGAAAAATCATCAAAGTCCCTTATGGTTGCCTTTACGAATCGAGTCCCTTTCGAAAAATGATGATGGTCCCTTATATGTGCTTATTACATCCCACAATGGCCTTCAAAGTCAAATTGTCCCTCACATGTCCCTTAACATCCAAAGTAAGGACTACCTACTCCATTATAGTAGGGATAGTCTTACTAAAGGAAAGAATGAAGAATAAGAAAGACCTTTAAACATTAGGGTAGGTTACTCCTAGGTGCTTGCTCACTTCAAAATTGTTTCGCACTTAAACAAATTTTCAACAAGTTTTCAAACAAGTTCTTAACACATCCTTACATGGATTATTTATTAACTATTCTGAAAATTTTCTATTCACACACTACAATTTCAAAACAATTCAAAAGTGAGCTTAAGTACCTAAGAGCCCATGGATAACCATGGATGAAAAGGATGCTAATACCTTCCCTTTTCATAACCTACCCCCCGGACCCAAAATATTCTCTAAGGTCTTTCCTGTTCTTTTATAACCTTTCCTTATGGATAAAATAAAAGTCTGTGGCGACTCTTGCTATCCGCAACATTGTTTAAAGTCAGTTCACCGGGTTACACCCCCCACCAAAAGGATGACGGAGCGAAACACAAATAAACACATCGCACAATCTATCATTAATGACCATGATAGACCCCCCCACCAAAAGGATGACGGAGCGAAACACAAAACACATCGCACAATCTATCATTCATGACCATGATAGACCCCCCACCAAAAGGATGACGGAGCGAAACACAAATAAACACATCGCACAATCTATCATTAATGACCATGATAGACCCCCCCACCAAAAGGATGACGGAGCGAAACACAAAACACATCGCACAATCTATCATTCATGACCATGATAGACCCCCCACCAAAAGGATGACGGAGCGAAACACAAATAAACACATCGCACAATCTATCATTAATGACTATGATAGACCCCCCCACCAAAAGGATGACGGAGCGAAACACAAATAAACACATCGCACAATCTATCATTAATGACCATGATAGACCCCCCACCAAAAGGATGACGGAGCGAAACACAAAACACATCGCACAATCTATCATTCATGACCATGATAGACCCCCCACCAAAAGGATGACAGAGCGAAACACAAATAAACACATCGCACAATCTATCATTAATGACTATGATAGACCCCCCCCACCAAAAGGATGACGGAGCGAAACACAAATAAACACATCGCACAATCTATCATTAATGACCATGATAGACCCCCCCACCAAAAGGATGACGGAGCGAAACACAAATAAACACATCGCACAATCTATCATTAATGACCATGATAGACCCCCCCACCAAAAGGATGACGGAGCGAAACACAAAAAAAACACATCGCACAATCTATCATTAATGACCATGATAGACCCCCCCCCACCAAAAGGATGACGGAGCGAAACACAAAACACATTGCACAATCTATCATTAATGACCATGATAGACCCCCCACCAAAAGGATGACGGAGCGAAACACGAAACACATCGCACAATCTATCATTAATGACCATGATAGACCCCCCACCAAAAGGATGACGGAGCGAAACTCACACCAACAGGTCGCTATCACCAAAAGGATGATAGGACAACATAGATTTGAAGTTTACCAACACCAAAAGGGTGCAGGCTGGGTTGAACTGACGAGGTTCGACTATCACCAAAAGGATGATAGTAAGGCAATTGACAACGGTCACGCTTGCTGGGTACAATTCATTGGGGAATACCCAAGAGGAAGATTGGGTTGAAATGAATCAATGGGGACGACCACTGACTTGCTTGGAGATCATAGCTTTGCTGAAATGATTTCATGGTTACGCCCATGAATTCTGAAGAGGATGCCCCTGACTGGGCTGAGTTTGTCTTGATGTCTTGTCTTGCTCAACAAAAGGCTGAAAAACTTCATGAGGTACGCTCACGGTTTTTGCTGAAGATGCCCCTGCTCGGGTTGAATCTTGCACTGAACTTCTTGGATTTGCCCAACAAAAGGTTGAATAACTGCGTGGAGAACGCCCATGATCTTGAATGGTATGCCCCTGACTGGGCTGGATACTGGTTTGAAGATCTGATCAACCACAATGTTGAAATACGTCATGGGAGACGCCCATGGTCCTTGAAAAATGCCCCTGACCGGGCTGAATCTTGCTGGGAGAAATCCACAATTGCAGAAGATTGCCCCTGACTGGGCTGATGATTGCTTTGAAGCTCTTGAAAATCGTGGGACAAATCCACAATCTTGCAAAAATGCCCCTGATTGGGCTGATGATGGTCTTGGAAACCTTCAAGATTGATCCTGAACCTTGACTTGCATATATGAATGTTGGATGATAAATAATATTCCATACGAGTGGAAGTGCAAATGCAAATGCTGACGCGCGGAGATGCAAAAACTGGGGAAGTATGATATGATTGGAGAATGCATATGATGCAAGATGCTTATGAGGTCAAATGCTATGCTTATGATGCACATGACGTAGACGGGTAATTTGAAATGCAAGCGGGGATTCCAGCATGGTGGACTTTTCGGTAGTTGCCAATGCGGATTGGACTTCAGGTGGTGGGAGGGATTGACTTCCTCGACACGCAGTTCGTTGAAGACGCCATGATTGAAACAGAAGATGCACTGGATGCCTCAAGTCTGGGTACTTGATGGTTCGCTGTGAATTTGCCCCAAAGAAGGTTGCAACTATGCTTGATGATCAGGACAATCTGGTCTTGCCCCAGCCTGAACTCGTTAATGGTATGCCCCAGATTAACCAGTTCTGAAGTTGAAGCTGGACTTTGATGACTTGCCCCTGCTCGAGCCATTGAAACGATTTACCCTAGCTTGCGGGTTTCTTGCCTCGTGTACGCCACTGAAAGTCAAGCCATTCTTCGAATTGCCCCTTGTTGGAGTGTCTTTGATTACCTAGCACTGATTTGCAATTAGAATTGTACATTCACAAATGGTAATAATTAATGCAAAGTTTGATGCAAGATTTGAAAAAGTGTCTTTTATTGAGAGTGTCGTGATAGTGAGACGAATGGATTGTTAGCCCAAACGTTGTGCTAATTTTTATTAGTGTAGAAAGATATAGCACGAATAACGACACCAATGTTGATGATTAACAATCATGTGAGGAGTCAGGTTACGCAACCTTGCGATAGTATGCTTTCAGAATAAACCTCATCTCAATTAGGTCTTTCAAGGGTTGTAACGTGGTCTGGTTCGCGGTTTTGAAACAAAGGATATTAGGCTCAAAGTATGATTTGTACCCACCCCTTCTTCTTAATGATCTCCAGTCCTACGCTCAGTTAATTATGCACTTGTCTTGACGGTGCAAGGTATGCTTGAAATGGCAGCCACCTTATCTTGATGGGTGTCAGTGCCCCTTTGATTTGGGTGACCACTGAATCTTATTTTGTTTTTTTTGAGGGTTTCGGGGGCCTCTTTTGATTTTTGTTTTGATCCCTAACTTTTGCATGGGTTGATTTTGCTTGTCAGACCCGTCGGGATTGCCTTGATTTTGCCTAAGTCCCCTCCGAGGTGTTTGACTTAGCAGGCTTTTGATTTTTTTGATTTTTTTGTTGTAAGATAGTGACTGCCATGTCATAGGTCAACCGTATTTTAGATTTTGCTTTGTTGATTCGAGTGCGGGATCATATTAACTG
The DNA here is from genome assembly GCA_963859935.3 of Lathyrus sativus. NCBI lineage: Eukaryota > Viridiplantae > Streptophyta > Magnoliopsida > Fabales > Fabaceae > Lathyrus > Lathyrus sativus. The sequence goes on along the minus strand of OZ012737.1, from coordinate 590,968,414 downwards.
AATACTACCCTGCCCCAGGTTGAGTGCAAAAGGTTTGAATATCCGAAGGAAACTACTACTTCTAGGCTCGAAGTGGTTTACTAGGGACTAACTCCTTATAACTCCGGTGTTTAGGGGAATTGAAACAATGCCTATACATCATTGACAAGATTCTATCTGAAAGCATACGATTTGCAATTATGGGTATCTCGTTTTCATCATCCTCCCTCAAATCAAGCTAAACAACAGTGAATAGAGTGGAGTGAATAAATGTGTCGGTGATAAGTGAAAAAAATGAGTGAATATGACATAACTAATTCAAAACATGCATAAACGATACATTAATGAAAACCAAATACGAATGGAAATTGTTCAAAGCATACAATACTTAGACAAACAAAGACAAAACATAAGAAATGCGAAATATGAAATGGCAGCATGACGACCTTGAAGAATGAACTTGACTGGAATCGATCTGATGTTGGCACTAGTTGACTGGTGGCATCGGATTGTTGATGATATTCGGAGACTTCCCATTGAAGTTGATAGCATCCCTGTCGATCATGTCTTGGATTATGTGCTTGAAAGCCCTGCAGTCCTCAATGGTGTGACCTGGAGCGCCCTTATGAAACTCACAATGAGCATTTGCATCGTAATCGGCAGGAATGACAGTTGGAGGAGCCAAATCTCTCGGAACAACAGCTTTCTTCTCCATCAACTGAGCAAAGATTTTGGCATATGTCATTGGTAGACGATCAAAGACTCTATCTGGCCTCCATGTTCTCTGCGGACGCTGTGGGCGAGTACCTTGTCGTTGCTGAGTAGATTGCACCTGCTGTTGCTGAGGAGGATACTGATATCCTTGCTGGTTGTAGGCCTGTTGCTGAGGAGCCTGTTGCCGTGGCATCTGAGCTTGCACTGCTTGAATAGCTGGCTGATAAGGCATTGGAGCATATTGCGCAGCAGCAACATACGGATACTGATAATAGGGAACTTGATAAGGCATAGGAGCGGGAACTTGTTGAGAAGCTTGCCCTTTCTGCAAAAAGATGGCATTTGTTTCGCCTTCCTTCTTCTTGTATCCATTGAAAGGCTTCTTGGCGTGGGCCTGGTTGTTGGAACCTCCTGGGATCTTCCCGCTCTTCAGCCCTTCTTCAATTCTCTCACCGACGATCACCAAGTCAGAAAATCCAGCAGAGACACTACCGATCAGCTTTTCGTAATACTGGCCTTGCAAGGTACCCATGAAAATGTCAATCAGCTCACGGTCAACAAGAGGTGGATGAACTCTTGCAGCTAGCTCTCTCCATCGTTGCGCGTACTCCTTGAAGGATTCGCTATCCTTCTGAGTCATACTCTGAAGCTGAGTACGATTTGGAGCGAGATCTGTGTTGTATTTGTACTGTTTGACAAATGCATCGGCTAGCTCGGCCCAAGTGCGCACACTATTACGTTCCAGCTGCATATACCATTCGAATGATGCCCCAGACAAGCTGTCTTGGAAGCAATGAATCATTAGCTTTTCGTCTCTGGCATAGGCAGCCATCTTGCGACAATACATCTTCAGATGAATGTTTGGGCAACTGAGACCTTTGTACTTCGAAAATTCGGGCACCTTGAACTTGGGAGGAATGACAACATCAGGCACCAAGCATAATTCCAAAGCACTGAAAGAATTTGAATTGTGCCCTTCCATGGCTCGGAGTTTCTCGGCTAGATCTCGGCACATCTTCATGGCTTCAGAATCCTGAGCAGCAACAGGACTGGCGATGGGAATAGCAGCATGATAGTTCTGAACGTCGTCATACTGATCCATCAGAGTATCTTCGATATGAGGAACCGGGATTTGCACAGCAGTAGGCTGGGCCTGCGGGATAGCTCCAACAGTAACTCCAGGCGCTGGGATTGGCTGAGAAGTGGTCCCTTCGGCTGCGTTATTGAAGTTCAACGGCATCCCATGAGGATTTGGAATTGGAACCAAAGGGATGGCAGTAGACCCTTGTCCTTGACCAATGTTGTTGACGACAGCAGCAGCTTCACGCTGTTCTTCCTCTCTTCTGGCTGCGAGGATGGCTTCGAGGATCTGGTCGATCTTTCCTTTCATAGAATCCAACTCTTCCCTGAAGGTAGCTTGCTCCTGTTGAATCTGCTCCATCATTCGTCTTGTATTGGCTCTAGTCGCGTACTGGTGTCGAGGACTCAGCTTGATTTACTGGAGAAGAAGGAATGGAGACATGAGAAACTGCTGAAGGAAGGAGAATGCAAGATGCACAACAAATGAGATGAAATGCAAATGATATGCAATGCAAGATGCAAGATCCAGGATCACAGGATCACAAATTCAAACAGTTCTGAGAATTAGCCGGGTGAACGGTTTCAAGGACCACAGTCACTGCTCAAAGAAACCCCCACAGGTAGGATTCTAAAACGGGTAGGTGCCTAGAGTCATGGATATCTTTCAAAGATATTACTGCCATGACAAAGCCTCATCATGATGATAATATCCTCAAAAGAATCTCCTCTAGGTGAGGTTCTCGTATCTTCCACGCGAGAAAGACTTCTCGGAGGCATCAATTACACAACCATCGACACACGGATTCTAGAAAAGGTTCTCAGAGTCATAGATCGAGGTTGAAAATATTACTGTAAGAAAGTAATACGTTCAAGGGATCTCATCTGATTGGGGCGTTCATATTAATTCACAAAGAATTAACACTACCAACCACCATGGATAAAACGGTTTATGGTCCTTGGGATAAACGATTCAAACTCGAAAACATTGTTGTAATGGCAAAGACTCACCACAACAACAATATCTCCAAGGAATCTACTCCAAGCGGGGTCTTCGCTTCAACTCAACGTGAAAGACTCCACGCAAGTCTCCACTACACAACCACCATCCTAATCCTAGGGTTATACTCGGACTCGGGTGTAGAGCCATCTCACAAAATAACCATAAGCAGAACAACCCCATAATGCCACAAGCATAAGTAACCAAGACAAGGATACCAACAAATAAGCGAGAAGAAAATAAAAACAAAAAGCTAACAACTCAAACTAAGATAGGCTCGACTCTCTCTTGCATGGAGCAATAGTCCCCAGTGAAGTCGCCACCTGTCGCACCTCGAAAAATTCATTTCGAAAACACGACCCTCGCGCGAAAGGCGCAGAAAATGCGGTTCGACAGAGTCGCCACCGAACTTTATTTTTCCCGAATGAACGGGAGAGGAAAATATCGAGAAAACCTCATAAACGCGGAAGGAACACGGTCGTCGCAACCATATTCCTGGGTTCGGGAGTCGGTTACGCGAGGGGAAGGTATTAGCACCCCTCACGTCCGTCGTACTCGACGGGAACCTCTTAATTCGAGTTAATGGATGTTAGCTAAACTTAATTCTTCTCTTCTCACTACTAAATGCTAAAGGATACCGTAAAGGGCTAAAGACACTAGGGGAAAGGGGATGGTTAGAAGATAGGGTGCTCGCCAAGGATGGGGGCCCTTGTGCCTACGTATGCTCATTCGGACGAGAATGAGAAATCAGAGCGTCGTAGTTCGACTACGGATAAGGATGGGGGGAAATGGAAGATTGCGATTATCTTGGCGAGCACAATCCCCTCCATCTTCCATTTCCCCCCATCCTTATCCGTAGTCGAACTACGACGCTCTGATTTCTCATTCTCGTCCGAATGAGCATACGTAGGCACAAGGGCCCCCATCCTTGGCGAGCACCCTATCTTCTAACCATCCCCTTTCCCCTAGTGTCTTTAGCCCTTTACGGTATCCTTTAGCATTTAGTAGTGAGAAGAGAAGAATTAAGTTTAGCTAACATCCATTAACTCGAATTAAGAGGTTCCCGTCGAGTACGACGGACGTGAGGGGTGCTAATACCTTCCCCTCGCGTAACCGACTCCCGAACCCAGGAATATGGTTGCGACGGCCGTGTTCCTTCCGCGTTTATGAGGTTTTCTCGATATTTTCCTCTCCCGTTCATTCGGGAAAAATAAAGTTCGGTGGCGACTCTGTCGAACCGCATTTTCTGCGCCTTTCGCGCGAGGGTCGTGTTTTCGAAATGAATTTTTCGAGGTGCGACACTAGGTAGAATATGTTTAAGGGAATAAGATTGTCACTAAAAGGGAACTAAGAATACTATTTAGATTATAATTGATTGAATCGATACATAGTAATTGTGTTCTTCAGGGATTTGATAAGTTACTGGTGTATGAAATAATTTTCAAAGTTTATTTAAGCAGAAAATGGAGATTTGAAGACTCTCGCCTCACGATGGTTATTGACGCTAATCATAATCCTAAGGGTCAAACGTACACTTTCGTATCTCGTTCGGGGTTAAAATTATTTTTTGGAAACCTCTAAGTTCTAATTCATTTTAAAGTGCTTTCGCTGTTATTAAAACAAATGCCTAGTGTTTACTATCTGACCTTACCGCAACTTTCGCTTGTTGGTTCGTATCTTAATTAATTTCCCACTTTCGTGGCAAAACTACTTTTAAATAAGTTCTCGCTTTCGCGACGAAGTTTATTCAGTGAATCAATTTTAAACACTCAGACCATAGATTACTTTTGTGAAAAGAAAGTTTTCAAACCAGTGGTTATCAAATCCCATTCGAATTATTACTACATATCGATTACCTAAGTTTAGCTAGACATGGAATTGGGAAAAACAAAATATAAATAAGAATAATAAATAATAAATTGCATTATAATAAGACAGAAGTCGATCAAAATGAAAACCTGTAAATATGCCAATTGGCCTTTGGGCAGATCCTCCACAGATGTTGGCAGGATTCTGGTCTTTAGTGCCAATTTGATCGTACAGTACAATAGCAATTACAAAAGAGCGGAAATGGGAATAAGGAAATGTAAAGAGAAATGAATACAAATAAAAACTGGAAAGTAATTTGCTCTGGAAATTAAATTCGGCAGCACTTCGTGGTATGAATGCAACACCCTTTCTGAAGTCCTCTGCTTCCCTTTTTATAGAAGTGGAATCCCAACGGTTATCTCTGAGGATGATGGACCTTGAGGAAGATAATTTAGGGAGTAGTGGTCCACTTTATGGGAATTGGAACTGCTCTTTTGACGTGTAATCTGAGTGGGGCGTTTTTGCCTGCATGACGGTCGTCACCCGTGTGACGGTCGTCACGAAGCTGTGACGGTCGTCACATCAGCAAAAACTGATTGCTGCGCTTTTCATTGTGTTTTCACTCCTTTTTCGTCCATATTTCATCTGAGATTGCTCCTTTTCTTCATGTTGCCTTGTTTAGACGTGATCGTTGAATACCTGCAAAACATCAGACAAATACACGGAAATAACCCGAAATCGGATCGAAAACGGTTAGACTTTAGTTGAATTATGCATAAAAATATCTATATGATTTCGTGTTATCAAACTCCCCTAAGCTTGAATCTTTGCTTGTCCTCAAGTAAAACATGGAAAAGTCGGCAAGCACGAGGCAGCTTCTTTGTTCGCAGATTTTGGAAAACCCGGGATTCTTGGTAGGAACGAGACGAGTATCATGACGACACTGGACTACGAGTCTCCGGAGGTCTCCTTTTTATGCAAATCGGTCTCAGTCATGCTACTGTAGCTTGGTGTCAAGGTTCCCGCGGCAAGTTCACCCTGTTTGTTCTAGCGCAATCACATTAAGCCCGTTGTCCGCACACTTTCATGGCAAGTCGACCTGTTAGTGAATATGATCTCATTTCTGTTTTTGATCTTCTTCATTGATCATAATTTTATGTCATTGATTTTCAATGAGTTTTTCGTGCCGTTGGGCTAAATGCTCGGGTGAGGAGCACCTAACTTAGAAGGAAACGTATCTTATATTCTTGGGCTTTTTTTTTAGCTCTCTTTTCATGATTTTTCGTCTTTTTGGAGATCATACACTTATTTGCATCGGTCGCTCGCTTAGAAGTGTTTTTAGGATGGTGCTGACTGCTAGTATAAACTACTTGGGGTTGAGTTTGCGCAGACACTTGAGACTTTGGTACACGTAGGTGGTGAAACCGACTCGCATAAACTAGAGATCTAAGGTGTCTGAATGATACTGGTTTTGTTAGAACTGTTGTTTCCTCGGAGTTTCAAAACTTGGTTTGAACTCAGGTGCATTGTCGTGGTGCTTTTGCTTTTGAGGAACGAACTAAAATTTTTGTTTACGTTGAATAATGTGGGGATTGTTTGCGTAACGTGAAAAATATATAGACGAGCTTTATTTGCTAGAAATAGAAAGTGTAAAAATAGATATTACTAGAATTCAAAGTGCAGTGAAATGGAAATAAAGGAAATAAAGGAAGTTCAGAGTACAGTGGAAATAAGGCTCCGCTCCCACACTATCTCGATCAGTGTCCTCACTGATTCTTGAAGCATGCGAGAGGGAGATACAACTGAAATGAAAGTACAGATAAACTGGAAATATAGTAAACAATGAAGGAAAAAATGAAAATCTAGTCACGGCCTCTGTCATGTCCGTGCTGGCGTCCTCAGGCTCTAGCAAGGGCTACTCTATCCTCATAGCTCATGGCTCCGGTATGGTAGACCGTGTCTCGGAGTCCTTCGACCTGCAGGGTCAGATTCGCTAGGCTCTCAGTGATCGTAGCTTGGCCGGTGTGAAGTTGTTGCATTTGAGTGCGGTGCCAAGCTTCGAACTATGTCAGCTCGCTGGTTCTGCTGCTGCAGCATCGTGAGTATCTGTGCCTGCTGGTCTAGGGAGCGACGGAGGTCCTCTTCTGTGTAGTCTGGCACGGGATGATGACGGCGGCGGCGTGAGGATGTACCTACGGGAGGAGGAGGCTGCGCTGCCTCTGGCTGCTTGGACCTGTCCAACTCAGCTTGGTTTTCATCTTCGGAATCATGAGTGGGATCCTGAGTAGGAACAGCGGCAGCAGGAGGGGCAGTGAGGTCGAACAACCAGTTGGTACAGTCCTCTGGATGGATGCGTGTGCGGGACGGAAGGATGATGCTTCGGACGGTCTTGCCACGCACAACCGGATGGTATTTCCCGTCAGCTCGGGAGCGGATGAGATGGGAGGCTCTGCAGTGGTCGGTGTCAAGGAACACCGAGGGGATAGAATGGAGGTGCTGGAGGCGGTCGCCAAGGTTCAGCCCAAGTGCAATAGCCGTGACAATCCCGCCAAAGTAGAATGGCTTCGAGCCACGGTTGCAATTGGCCTGAATGTGAGCCAGCAGAAACGGGGCAGCGTTGACGGGTTCATTGTTGAAGACGCAATGAAGAAAGAAGAGCTCCTTGGAGTTCACTTTGTGGTTGCTGTCTCTGGCGAAGATAGTGTTACTCAACGCTCTGTGAAAGTACCTGATGGTTGGGTTATGGATGTGAGTGGCGTGCAGGGAGTCCCAACCATCGGCATTGAGGCCGGTCAACTGATACTACAGCGCGAAGGCTTCGTGCTGGAACTGATTAGTGATGCGGCGATGAGCGTTGTCGCCGCGAGGTAGCTGTAGGATGCTGGCAATCTGATTTTGATTCACCTGATAGTTGACGCCAAACATCCGGAAGCAAGCGGCACCTGTGTGCTGGTTAAGTTCGCCGCTGCTGGTGACGTAAGTGAACGAACTCAAGAACTCAAGAGTGAGTTGTTCGTAGGTTGGCTGTGGGTTGGTGCAGAGGTTCCAAATGCCTGCTCGTTGAAGCATCCAGGTTACACCTTCAAGGAGTCCGAGCTCCGTAAGCGATGGAAGGTGCGGGTAGTGAGTCGGCTGGAGTGACCTCTGATGAAATGCAATGTAGTGTGCTCGTTGTCTTTCGCCTAACTCGCCTTCACTGAAGGTAATGTTGCTGACATCTGGGGTTTCTGCATTCCTTGCCATTGTTGGAAGATGGAGAGGTTTCTGAGGTTTTGGGGTTTTTCTGCAGAGAGGGAAAAATGACAGAACGGTGGTAATGAGGTTAAATTTGGAGTTGAAGTTTATAGTTCAATGTGGGGAGGACGAAAATTCGTAGTGGGGTAGGAGTTAGGATGTTTGAAAGTGATAATGGGGGGAGTGGAAGGGAACACGAACCCTGTTTTATCAGATAGCAGTTCTGGGCTGCGTGACGGTCGTCACATAGGTGTGACGGTCGTCACCCGCGTGACGCTCGTCATGGGGCTGTGACGGTCGTCACAGCAGCAAAATCTGCAGAACGCAGAATTTTGCTCTGAGGGCGTACTCGTGGTGATTTTAAAGCTTAGTATTGATACGGTGATGTAATATAACAGCCAACAAGCAACAATTAATGCGAAAACAAAATAATTGAATAAAAACTAGAATTGAAATAACATAAAATTGAAACAATTGTATGTAGTACATAATGAAAACGAACAATGCGAAAAATCCAAATGATTAAATGAAACTAAACTAGACTAGACTAAACTGAAACTACTACTACGAGCTAATAACTAATCTTTTCGTGCCTTCAACTCATCGAATTTCTGTGAATAATAGTCGAGTTGGTCGCAGACTAGATCCATGAAGCCTACCAGTTCGCTGTGCATGCCTGCGATATCAGCTTTTACATTAGTCAGAGCTTTATCAACGTCGTTCAATCTGAGTAACACGGTATCCATTTTGTCGGTGGTCTCCTCAGGGATAGGCTCAGGATAAGTATTGTAGTGTGGAGGAGTCATAGGGTCTACTTCAGTTTCAGAGGCAGCGTCCTCATAGTACATATAGTCGTGTGCCTCAGAGATGTGGTCACTGTCATACATATAGTTCTGGGGTGTTGACTGTGGTGAAGGAGGTCCCATAGGCTCATCCAATTCGTAGAGCCAGTTATCCTTGTTGTGGATGCTTGTCATCAGATGATCAGGCAGTGTGAATAGCTGTACTGGTTTTTCGTTAATAAGGTACTCATACGGTCCAGGTCCCATAGTCCCTAAGATGCGTCTGTTAAAGCAGAATTGTATGTTCATGAGTCTGATGGTACCAAAACGAGTGCTGGCATTTAAATGGAATCTAAGGCCAAGCTCGTGGGAAATCATTGTTACTAGTCCTCCTATAAGAATAGGTGTCTGAGGTTCCAGCGTGAGGCGTTTGAAAGATCTCATCATGAAAGGCACTGCATTTACTGTCCGTCCCTGAGAAGCACAGAACATGATGAATAACTCCTCCTTAGACACTGTGGTAATATTTTCTTCTTTTCCAAACAAGGTGTGAGCTAGTATCTTATGGAAGTATCTGAAGGCTGGGTTATGAATGTCATCATTGTACATTTTGTCTGGTTCAGGGTGATAGTCGCCTGTGATTCTACCCCAGAAGTGATCGAGTTGCAAATCAATATCGTCATCTTCTGCACTGATGAACACATGCGGTCCGCTAGGGAATCCTAGGATGTTAGCTAGTGACATCCGGCTATGGGTTTGGTCCATTCCAAACAATCGGAAGGTAATCAACTCTGTGTTGGATCCAAAACCATAGTTGGGTGTGTATCTGAAAGAACTAAGGAATTCGTAGGTAAGATCCTTGTAGGTAGCGAAACATGTTTTCAGAGCAGTGTTCTCCCAACCTAGTTGATTGAACAGGTATTGAATGCTATCTGTGATCCCTAGTTTATCCATAGTAGCCTTATCATAATACAGCGTTAAGGCGAATTCTCTTTCGGTCAGTGCTGCGAATCTTGCCTTTTGAGCGAGTCCTCGGAAGTGAACCTTTGTGAAGTCGTATTCGGCCATATTCGCAGGTAATTCGGAGAAAACAGAAGGAATGTTTTGAAGACTTTAAAAATCCTGAAAAGTTTGAAACAGGAAATTGAAGTCAGGATTTTTAGAAACGAAAAGTGGTAGAAACAAAAGGCAAAAGAGAAAAAATAAAATAAGAATAAAAGTACGAAAATGAACGAAAGTAGAAAGTAGTAGTACTTTTAGAATTTTTGTTGGATTTTTCAAAGTAAAATTTTAAAGAAAAATGAAATGCAATAACGAGGGAAAATTTGGGTTGCCTCCCAGTAAGCGTTGTTTTTAACGTCTAAAGCCTGACGATAGCTTGGTGAGAAGCTATTCGGGTGTCTGAGCCGGAAGCTCGAGCAATGTTATATTGCTGACTTGAGGACTGTTGTCGTTCTTATTGTAATGTTTTAGACGTTGCCCGTTTACGATAAATGGTACATTTGTCTTGTCGGTAATTTCAACAGCTCCACTCTGAAGTACTTTAGTCACTTCATAGGGTCCAGACCACCTAGATTTTAGTTTTCCTGGGAAGAGTTTTAATCGTGAATTAAAGAGCAATACGATGTCTCCCACACTGAATTGTTTCCTGATTGAACGTTTATCATGCCACTTTTTAGTTCGTTCTTTGTAGATACGGGCATTTTCGTAAGCGTCTAATCGAAGTTCTTCTAACTCGTGTAAGTTCAAGATTCGCTTTTCTCCTGCCTCGGTGTAGTTGAAGTTGAGTGTTTTAATGGCCCAAAAGGCCTTATGCTCTAACTCTACAGGGAGATGGCAGGATTTACCGTAAACTAATTTATAGGGGGTAGTACCTATTGGTGTCTTAAATGCGGTCCTATAAGCCCATAAAGCTTCTTGTAGCTTCGATGACCAATCTTTTCTCGAGGTAGCGACAGTCTTTTCCAAGATCTGTTTTTTTTCTCTGTTCGAGACCTCTACTTGTCCGCTAGTTTGCAGATGATAGGGCGTAGCTACTCGGTGTCAAACTCCATATCTAGAGAGAAGTTTATCGAATATTCGTGATATGAAGTGAGATCCTCCGTCACTAATGACGAGTCTGGGTACACCGAATCTAGGGAAAATTGTGTTTTTGAAGAGTTTGATTACTACTCGTGCGTCATTTGTTGGAGCAGCTATGGCTTCTATCCATTTGGACACGTAATCGACAGTGACGAGTATGTAGTTATTTCCAAAAGAAGGAGGGAAAGGTCCCATGAAATCTATTCCCCAGACGTCGAAGATTTCTACCTCTAAGATTCCTTTCTGAGGCATTTCATCGCGTCGTGAGATGTTGCCAGTTCGTTGGCATCTATCGCACTTTTGCACAACGATGTGAACGTCTTTCCAGAGATTAGGCCAGAATAGGCCGGCTTGGAGAATCTTAGCGCACGTCTTGGACGTACTAGCATGACCACCATATGGTGCTGAGTGGCATTGGGAAATAATATTTTCTATTTCTTCCTCTGGGACACAGCGACGATATATGTTGTCGGCCCCTCTCTTGAAGAGTAGGGGTTCGTCCCAATAATAGTGTTTCAGATCGTGGAAGAATTTCTTCTTTTGCTGATAAGTAAGATCTGGTGGAAGCACGCCAGCAGCGAGGTAATTAACGATGTCAGCATACCAAGGTAATGTGACTTGGGCATAGACGGCTTCTACGGCTTTTTTGAATTCTGGATCTTCCGAGATTGAGTTGGGTATGTCACTTTCTAATTTGGCTATCAGACGTTCGTACGGGAAATCGTCATTTATCGGTACTGGTTCGTGTCTGATGCCTTCTATTCGGGATAAGTGATCCGCAACAACGTTCTCGGTTCCTTTCTTATCTTTGATTTCTAAGTCAAACTCTTGTAATAACAGGATCCATCTCAATAGTCTTGGTTTGGCATCCTTTTTGCTTATTAGGTACCTTATGGCAGCGTGGTCTGTGTATATTATAATTTTTGCTCCTACTAAGTAAGAACGGAATTTGTCAAGCGCAAATATAACTGCTAGAAGTTCCTTTTCTATGGTAGCGTAGTTCATTTGGGCAGGATCTAAGGTTCTACTGGCATAGTAGATAGCATGGAGTTTCTTGTCCTTCCTTTGTCCTAGAACTGCGCCTACAGCGTAATCACTCGCGTCGCACATGATTTCAAACGGTAGTCTCCAATCGGGTGGTTGCATGATTGGTGCGGTGATAAGGGCTGATTTCAATGTTTCAAATGCTTTTAAACAGTCGTCGTCGAAGACGAACTCAGCATCTTTCATTAACAGGCCGGTCAGAGGTTTTGTGATTTTCGAGAAATCTTTTATAAATCTTCTGTAGAAACCGGCATGTCCTAGAAAACTCCGTATTTCTCATACGGATTTTGGAGGTTGGAGATCTTTTATAATCTCTATTTTAGCTTTGTCTACCTCAATCCCTCTATCTGATATGACGTGTCCTAGAACTATTCCTTGTCGGACCATAAAATGGCATTTCTCCCAATTTAGGACGAGGTTTACTTTTACGCAACGTTCTAGTACCATCTCTAAGTTTTGTAAGCATCCTTCGAAACTTTGTCCACATACCGAGAAATCGTCCATAAACACTTCCATAATGTCGTCTATGAAATCTGCGAAGATTGCCATCATGCATCTTTGGAAGGTTGCTGGAGCGTTACAGAGTCCGAACGACATTCGGCGGTAAGCAAAAGTACCGTAAGGACATGTGAATGTAGTCTTTTCGTGTATTTCGCCGTCGACCTCGACGTATTTGAACGAAGACAAATGGCTAACCAGAATATCTTCCTCTCCACAAACAGTGACGACACTATCCCCAACCATATACTTCAGCTTTTGGTGTAACGTGGATGTGACTCCCCCGGCAGCATGAATCCATGGGCGCCCAAGAAGGCAACTATACGCTGGCTGAATGTCCATTATATAGAATTCAGTTTCAAATATTTCAGGCCCCACCTGCAACGGTAATGTTATTGATCCGAAAACCGACCTCCTCGTTCCATCGAACGCCCTCACCACTAAATCACTGGGCGTGCAGATAATCCCCCTGATATCCAGTTTCATCATGGCTTTCTTCGGTAGCACATTCAGGGAAGATCCAGTGTCTACTAAAACATGGGACATGACCGTGCCCCGGCATTCTACTGATACATGCAATGCCATATTGTGCTCTCGCCCTCTCGGAGTCAAGTTAAAGTCCGTGAAGCCCAAACTGTGCCCCGCATTGACATGCGCCATCACCCATTCTAACTGATTAACAGAAACTTCTTGAGGAACGAACGAAGTGTCTAGAATCTTCAGCAAAGCGTTCCGATGGGCCTCGGAACATAATAGCAATGATAAGATGGAAATTTTTGACGGCGTTTGCTGGAGGTGCTCAACGATTTTGTAATCACTTTTACGGATGAGCCTCATAAATGATCGCGACTTTCTATGTCTAATACAACTAACTGCAAGTGCACAGTCTATCGCGTAGTAATAATAGATATCGATCCCACAGGGACTCGTAATCAAACTAGTGTTCTCGGGAGTTACTATGTTTAGCTAGGTAGAATATGTTTAAGGGAATAAGATTGTCACTAAAAGGGAACTAAGAATACTATTTAGATTATAATTGATTGAATCGATACATAGTAATTGTGTTCTTCAGGGATTTGATAAGTTACTGGTGTATGAAATAATTTTCAAAGTTTATTTAAGCAGAAAATGGAGATTTGAAGACTCTCGCCTCACGATGGTTATTGACGCTAATCATAATCCTAAGGGTCAAACGTACACTTTCGTATCCCGTTCGGGGTTTAAATTATTTTTTGGAAACCTCTAAGTTCTAATTCATTTTAAAGTGCTTTCGCTGTTATTAAAACAAATACCTAGTGTTTACTATCTGACCTTACCGCAGCTTTCGCTTGTTGGTTCGTATCTTAATTAATTTCCCACTTTCGTGGCAAAACTACTTTTAAATAAGTTCTCGCTTTCGCGACGAAGTTTATTCAGTGAATCAATTTTAAACACTCAGACCATAGATTACTTTTGTGAAAAGAAAGTTTTCAAACCAGTGGTTATCAAATCCCATTCGAATTATTACTACATATCGATTACCTAAGTTTAGCTAGACATGGAATTGGGAAAAACAAAATATAAATAAGAATAATAAATAATAAATTGCATTATAATAAGACAGAAGTCGATCAAAATGAAAACCTGTAAATATGCCAATTGGCCTTTGGGCAGATCCTCCACAGATGTTGGCAGGATTCTGGTCTTTAGTGCCAATTTGATCGTACAGTACAATAGCAATTACAAAAGAGCGGAAATGGGAATAAGGAAATGTAAAGAGAAATGAATACAAATAAAAACTGGAAAGTAATTTGGTCTGGAAATTAAATTCGGCAGCACTTCGTGGTATGAATGCAGCACCCTTTCTGAAGTCCTCTGCTTCCCTTTTTATAGAAGTGGAATCCCAACGGTTATCTCTGAGGATGATGGACCTTGAGGCAGATAATTTAGGGAGTAGTGGTCCACTTTATGGGAATTGGAACTGCTCTTTTGACGTGTAATCTGAGTGGGGCGTTTTTGCCTGCATGACGGTCGTCACAAGGTGTGACGGTCGTCACATCAGCAAAAACTGATTGCTGCGCTTTTCATTGTGTTTTCACTCCTTTTTCGTTCATATTTCATCTGAGATTGCTCCTTTTCTTCATGTTGCCTTGTTTAGACGTGATCGTTGAATACCTGCAAAACATCAGACAAATACATGGAAATAACCCGAAATCGGATCGAAAACGGTTAGACTTTAGTTGAATTATGCATAAAAATATCTATATGATTTCGTGTTATCAATAAACTCCTCCACATCCTTAAGTGACGTTTCCTTTTCATTCGACTGAGAAGGACCACCCTCAGTTACCTTGGCTTTACCCTTGGCTAATCTTTCTGCCTCTACCTCGGGTGACGTGAAGATTCTTCCACTTCTGGTCATGCCCCCTATTCCGACAACATTATCTACAACCCCAGCTGGTTGTCCATTGACTTCAATTTTCTCACCATCACAATATACCTCCAACCCGTAAGTCCACGACACTACTTTAATACTCTCAAAAGGGACTGGTCCTGCTTTGGTAATTGTGATCGTCGGCCGCCTGGCGGGCGCCGTTATCGTTATTGTTTTCCTCGGAATTGTTACCGTCGCAACATCGTTCTGCTCATCACATAATGCCTCTACAGGCTTTTCAACCGCGGTTCGATCAAATTGCAAGGTACCTTCATCCATCATAGCCTGAATGCCCTGCTTCAACTCATTACAACCCTCTGGCTGGGTCCAACAATCCAAGAAAAACTCATCACATCCCGGGAATACACCCCCTTTTAACAACGTGCTTTTAATCTCAGCCAACGGTATCTTCAGCTCATTGACATCCATCACTAGATTCAAATTTTCTTCTGTCAAGATGGCGTTTGCCCCATGATTGGGCATAGGCTGTTGTACGATATTTGGACCCACCTGTCCGAAGTTGATAGCTTTGCTGTCCAACAAATCCTGAACTTTGTGTTTAAATGCCTGACAAGCTTCTACATCATGCCTGGGTGCCCCGGAATGGAATTCGCAATGCTTGTTGGCATCATACCCATAAGGAAGTACCGTCCCTGTAGGTGGTGCCAAAGTCCTCTTTTCAACCAAGTTCAACCCTAGCAGGGGCTGGAGGAGTTCTGCATACGTGGAAGGAGGTGCGTCGAACACTCTTTTCGGCCTCGTATTCTGTACCCTTCTCTGACCGGGATTCTGCCCTTGCTGCTGCGGTGGTTGTTGTTGTTGTTGTTGTGGCTGTCTCTGTGGAGGAAGCAGGATAGTAATACTAGCTATCTGTTGAGGTTGAACATACTGATTCCTTCCTCTGCCCCTGCCCCTGCCGCCAAACACGGCGCTAGTATCACCCTGTCGTCTACCACCGAATGCTTTTCTTGTACCTCCTGCTGATGTAGACTCACCTGCTTGGAATCTTCCAACTTTAATCCCGTTCTCAATCTTCTCCCCCATAAGAATCAAATCTGAGAAACGACCCAACGACACACTAAATAATTTTTCGTAGAACATCCCCGTAAATGTCCCAATGAACATGTCGTTCATCTCTCTTTCAATTAAAGGAGGATGCACCCTCGCTGCCATATCGCGCCACCTTTGCGCATACTCTTTAAAACTTTCACCGTTTTTCTGTGACAAACCCTGTAATTGGACCCTGTTTGGTGCCAGATCGCTGTTATATTTGTAATGTGTCACAAAAGCCTCAGCCAACTTCTTCCAGGTTTTAATCTGAGTGGGCTCCAGCCCCATATACCATTCAAGTGACGGTCCTGATAAGCTGTCCTGAAAGAAATGCATGAGCATCCTTTCGTCATCCGAATACACGGACATCCTTCTGTAATAAGAGCGGACGTGGACCTTAGGGCAGGTATCCCCTTTGTATTTGTCAAAGGTTGGAGCCTTAAATTTCAACGGCACCCTCAGCCCTGGTACCAACCCCATAGTAGTCATATCTAACCCGACGAAATTCTGATCAACCACACCTTTCATCTGCTCTTCTAGCATTTTGATTCTCTGAACCGGGTCAATAGGGCCTTCAGGTCCCATACCCCTTCCTGAAAAAGCGTCATCCTGTTGGTCCACATTCCAGTCATTGCCATACCCATCGTAACCCATGTTACAGCCAAATCCTTGATGATTGAACACAGGACCCTGTCCTCGATTGCCGAACCCCAGATTGACCCTAGCAGGTCCAAAACCATTGTTGAAAGGAAGTGCCCCAGCACCGTTCACATTCACATTACCGAATCCACCATTACCGTAGCCGTACCCCTGGTTGTTGCCGTAACCATCATCACCAAAGCCTTGATTGTTGAACCCGAAGTTCTCGTCCTGATTTACATTGCCATACCCATGGTTTCCGAAGCCAACATTGTCAACGAATCCTTGATCAACATCCACAGTGTTGCCTTTGTTGTTAACAACATGCCCATCACCACCATTTCCAGTATTGCCATTACCAGCGCCAGCACCTACACCAGTACCAATGTTTCCATTGACAGTCGCAACAGGAGGAGTAACAACTGCCGGTATCTCATCCTCCCGGCGAGGAGTTTCAACAGAAATGTGGTCAGTGTTGCCATTTCCATTTGCCCGCGCCAGCAGCGGCTGCACCAAGGTCTGAAGATTCTCCTGGCCCTTGGCCATGCTCTTCATAGCTTGCATGAACAAAGTCAACTTCTCACGGATTTCCTGCATCTCAACTTGAACTTGATCCATTACTCTCTTGCAGTTGTTTCGGGTTGAGTAGTGGTGGACTCTTTGTTCGTCAATCCTGAAAAACCTGTGAGATGCAGGAAATGAGATATAAATTCAACAAGTAACTGGCAATGCAAAATGGATATGCAGATGCAATATGTGTCTGTGCGTTAGGGAGATCATCCCCTGATTCTAGTGCCAAAGTGCCAGTGTAGTGACAATGATAGCAATAAGAAGCTCGAAATCCAATCATGGAAAACATCTCATATATTGCGGAAAAACCCATCGAGTCAGGAATACAATATTACTGAGTGTACAATAGGAAAGCATGACCTCAACCAACAATCCTGGTGATGGCCAGCACAATGCAAATAAAGCATACACATCAATACATAAGATAATCAAGTGCGTCCGTATGCCTGGTACTCCTCTAACAATCTCTTAGTCTTGGGATGATTCGGCTGAGAAAACAACCCTTCGACGAGCGAGTCTCTTTGCCTGATAACACGCTGGAGATCACCAATGGATTCCTCCCAAACACCTTCTCCAAAGCAATCTTCTAGCTTCCGCTTCTGGGACGCAGACTCTTTCTTGCGCTTGATAACTTTGTTCAAGGCATTATGGACATCATACCTCCGCATAACCTCTTCTTCCAAACTCTTCTGGCTAGCTTTCCACTGACCTTCCAGCTCAGAGACCTGCAACTTCAGTTTGTCTTCTCTTTCCTTATTGCTGGTCAGCGTGGCGTTCCAGGTTTTGTTGAATGCGGAAATCTCCCGGTAGGCTATATCAAGTGCTTTCTTCTTATACTCCAGCATATCATGAGAGCTCTTGAAATCTATCCCTAAACGTTCACGCTTCTTTCGTTGTTCAGTCAGTTCCGTGCCTAATTGATTCACCAGCTTTTTTTGCTGCTCGAAGGAATATACAACTTCATTCCTTTCGCTCCTGAGTTGCACTAACTTTTCTTCCAACTTCTCGTTGGCTTTCATCAGCTCTTTTTTCTCCTTCATAACTCGTTCATATCTCTCAATAGACACAACAGTAGGCTCTTCAATCACGGGGGGAGCAGGAGGTGACACTGCAGGAAACGGCATCAGCGCCTGCTTTGCCCTATCTTGGATCCATACCTTGTATGGAGCATAGGATTGACAATCATTCTTACCCAACAACGCCTTACCTCTCTTGTGGACATTATTCCAAGCATGCTGAAGATTGGACAATAGTTCTCCCTTCAAATCGCTTGTGAAGTACAGGGATTCCCGTACTTCCTCCTCTTTTGGCGGGTTTTTCAAAGCATACCCGAATTGCCTGATCAACAATGAAGGATTGTAGTTAATGCACCCTTTCCTCCCAATCAGAGGAACATTAGGATATCCGGCGCAGCTGTAGATAATCACAGATCCCAGTAAATATTAAACCAGACAACTTCTTCTAAAGAAAGTCCCATCAGATGCTCAGACCAATCCACCGTATCTGCAGACTCAGCGAAGATACCCTTCTTGGGCAGATGACTCTCAAACCACATATACAGCAAAGGCCCACAACAAGAGACGTTCTTGCCCCTCCTGTTCTCGTTCTTATAATGCAGTGAGTGATAGAAATCTCCAATCAAAGTAGGCACAAGATTGCCTGAAGCAAATATATAGAATGCATCCAGGTCAACGAAGTCAGGCAGGTTCAGGAACAGTACAGTGCCATAGATACACAGAGCAAGGATAGCATTAAACACAGTCCAACATCCACTCTTGGCATACTCTTGTGCTTTCCCAACCAAGAACTTGAGAGAAAAACCAGACACTCCATTCCACGAGGTTAACAGCAACTCTGAGGAGTCTAAATGCAAGGCCACAACCAAATCCTCCAGTTTGGGCTCAGCATCCATATGAATGAAAGGTACCCTGTTCTGAATAGTCAGCTCCAAGATCTCAGCGTATTCCTCCATAGTCGGAGCCAGAATGAAGTCAGGGAAAGTGAAACATCTCAGCGGGGGATCATAAAACTGCATTAGCGTGTACAATCCATTACGCTCGTACATGGATGGTTTATAAACCAATCTAAGTAATTTCCCGTAACTCTTCCTGAAGCTTCTCTTCACATCATCATCAGCTAGAGATATTAAACCCAGCAAAGAAGAAACATCTGGAGTGGGCAACTTTTACGCCACAGTCTTCTTCAGAGTATCCATAATATAAGCAGACAGAAATCCGGGCAACTAGAACCAAAGGGTATGAAAATGCACCTGCAGCACAGACACACGTTAATGATATGCAAAATGAGTATGCAACAATGCAATATGCAACATGCGACAGGGATCAAGTAATATATTGCTGAAGAGATCCATCCACAATATCTGTCTCAACAGTCCCACAATACTGCTCAAACCTGGTCTCAACAGACCCATAACAATGCTCCGCTTTGCCTCAACAGGCTCAAAACAAAGCTCCAACTTGGTCTCAACAGACCTATAACACTGCTCTGATGAAGAACCCCAAGTAACCACACATACTGATCCACTGTTAAGAAGACCGGGTAGTCTGGAGGTCAAGTTTCCTGCATGCCCCAATCCCTCTCACAGGTAGGTGTTCTATCAACTGACACAAGGTACGACATCCTATGCGGTCGTCGGCGTTACAGACTTTCAAGACTGATGATACGATACCCAGAAGGTGTGGCATCATCATGTCCTGAAGAGGCCTCACTTAGCCAACTTCCAAATGATCGGTCCCCGGAGTCGACAATCCAACTAACCAACAACCCCCTCAACCCAAAGGGTTGAAAAAGAAGTCAACCAGAAGAACCTCGTCCGAGCGTGGATTTTGCGGGACACTGGTACATGCAAAGCATGCACGCGCCCACTACTTTCCACAACTAATTCTAGGTGCACTCAAGCCCAGGTCCGACTTATCTCTCAATAGATCACCCCATCCCCACAACAGCAATAACAATATAAAGCTGACAATAAACTGCGGCAAGTAAAGACAGAAATGTAAATCCATACAAAACCCACGACGGGAAAACAAGCGCTAGGACTGACTCGCGCAGGGAACTGTTGGGGTCCCCATCTGTCGCTACTGTGAAAATCGGCGCCGGATATGACAGAAGAGTCGCCACCGTGCGTTATTTATCCCACAAGAGGGAAAGGAAATGCTCAGAGTAAACCTAACGCAAAACGGGAAAGGAATGGTCGTCGCAACCAATTCCTGGATTTGGGAGTCGGTTACGCAAGGGGAAGGTATTAGCACCCCTCACGTCCTTCGTACTCGACGGGATCCATGCTTGTTTTTTGGTACGGATTGTTATTCTATCTACACTAAGGGTCAAGGGTTAAAAAAAGAAAAGAAAATGACTCGGCAAAGTATCGCACTTTATGCCTACGTATTCCCGTCTGGAACGAGAAATCAGAGTCAACGTAGTTCTCCTAACTACGGGTTAAGGGGGGAAGGTTGCTCGCTAGGATACGGCATCCTATGCCTACGTACTTTCATACAACATGAAAGATCAGAGCAAACGTAGTTCGGGCTACGGAAGACACTAGCTTGTCTGTTTATCTTTTATCCTTCTGAAAAAGGTTTTCTCCTGATTACGAGTCCAAGCGGACAAAAATGACGTTTTGAAGTTTGTTTCTAGTCTTTTACGCAAGAACTGTCTTTTATGATGTTTGAAATATTATTGTGTTTTTGATTGTTTCAAGATGAGAAGAGAGACGACACTCTAAAACCCTAAGGTTAAAAAGGGGAAGCAAAACTACCCTAAAGTTGTCATGCATGGATAAACATCCTAATGTCTGTCATATTTCTCTCTTGCACAGAGAGAAACTGAGATCCTAGGGGATAAACAACAAAAGAAACAGATATATACAGTAAACAGTAAACATGTATGCAATACAGCAATACAAGCGAGACAAGGGAGTCCCGCTCAACCTCAAACCTGGGAAAAAAATAGGCAAAGTGAAACAACATTCACTTCAAACCTTGGGGGGCAAGCTGAACAAGCCAACAAATAATACAGAAAAAGAAAACAACACCAGCACCAGCTCTGACAGCAACAATCCAGCTCTTACAGTGAGCAGCACTAGCAGCAACAGCTCTGACAGCTACAGTTGATTAACAGCAAATGGGAATGACAGCAAAAACTTCAAGCAAAACCCCATCTTCAATCTTCAATGATCTTCAAATTTTAGATAAGCTCCTATCTTAAAAAAAATATCCAGCTCTAGCAAGCATGAATTTCAATCAGTAAACAGCTTCACAAAAAAGCAGCAAAACCCTAGCTTCAACAGACAACTAGCTTTGACAGGCACAAGCTTCATCTTCACCAATCTTCAATGAACTTCATCTTCAATAGGTTTCTATCTTCAATGCAATCACTCCAGAAGAGAATCACTTAATAGATGAAGTTGAAACGCTAAACAGCTTATTGACAACCAAAGGAAGCCTATAAGCACCTAGCATTGTAGGAGAAATGCTCCCTCAAAGTTCTACTTCTAAAGTATGTCACTCATCCCTCCAAAGGAGGGATATGAATACCTTAGAAGGACTTTATGTCATAGGGAAGAATAGAAGCACAAGATGCTTTCCATGTTTGCCAGAAGAAATCAATCTAATCTAGAGCTCTTCCTACATTTCCTATCTCTTAAGTCTTCAAAAGCAACCTTCAAGGAGAAGAATCCTCATGCCCCAAGCTCCATCCTTTGTTTCCAATCATCCTCCAAGCCTTCAGAAGCTCCAACAAGCAAAGCCCAAGCCCAAAGCTCAATTAAAAATACCCCAAACCAAACAAACAAACCAAATGCCCAAGGGGAAACACACAAACACCACTCAAATTGCAAAAATCAAATAAAATAGTAATACTCATTCTAAAATCCTAGATTAATTTCTAAGGGGACATAAGCCTATACCCAATACCCCATATAAATCGCAGAACCTAAATCAATTTTTACACCCCAAAACTATGTGCTAAACTACACCTAAATGTGTTAAAACCCTAATTCTAACATCTCTCCTATTCACCTTTCAAACTAACCTAAACTTTAGTCACAAACATATGACAAAATTCCTAAGGGTACATACTTCCCTAATCTAATCAACCTCATAAGAATCACTTCAAAATTCTTCACCAAACTCTCATACTAAATTCAGAAAAATGAAGTATCAAACAAAAGTATAATAAAAGCATTAAAATTGTAAAATATGCCAGAAAATATAAGATGCATTAAATTAATATTTTTTAATCCTATAAAATTCTAGAGACCTTAAGGAAACCAGGGAAAAAAGTCTCATCCTAAAATGATCATTTTTCAATTTATTATGAATTAATTTCTAATCTAAATGAAAACATGAAATAAAAAGAAAATAGATGGAAAAATGATAAAATAGCGTGTCAGATAGCAAACATTTCATGTTATAATACCAGACTTGGGCCTAAGGGGGGTGCTACCAGAAAGCGAGTTGTCAAGCCCAAACGAATTGAAAATACAATCAGAAAATGAGATGGAAATTGACAAAAGTCTGTGTCAAATAGCAATCATATCACGTGTAATCCTGGTTTGGGCCTCAGTTAGGGGTGTGTATAGCATTAACTTCCATTAAGCCCAAAGCCACACATTAAGTGAAACGGTGCGTATAAGCTCTTCTCAGACTCTCTCACAAAATTGAAACAAATCCTGGCCGTTGGATGAGGCTTCTAGTCAAAGTCCACTAGGAAATTAATGGTGAGATCATCATCTTCTACAATTTGAAAGTCTGGGAGGGAAACACACAGGACGGTGACCGGAGGTGGCGCCACCGTCGTCCCCAAATGTGAACATCACTAATCTTCACCAAATCCTACACCTAAACGCATCATCATGCTCGTTTTTTCACACTGAACCTAACCATGCTCTCCATTCTCATTGAAAGTCTCTCCATCTCAAAACATGAAGAAAAATTCAGAGCGAGCTCAAAATTTAATCCTCACCAATCTCAAAATTAAAGTGCCTAACATCATCACCACGCTACACTGAGTAATTACCACTATCTAACTAAGCTCAAGTCATCAAGATCAGCAAGAACAGTCCATCACAAGAAAATTGGTCACCTAAGATTTCATCTCTAAACCTCAAAATTCTTTACCAGAAACGACCTAGCCATGATCTACATTGCATCTAACCATTTAAAACCTAGCAATTATATCTATATCAAGCTACACGATGAAGCTTACTAACCTGTGAAAATTGAGTGAACAGAACAATGAAACCTTCAAATCTCCCTTCAATCTCTTCCAGATATGATCAATGATTGATTATCAAGCTTCTGTATGCATCAATTTGGGTTGAATCTCTCTGAATCCTCAAATTCGATTTTGAGTTGCAAGGGATGAACTCAATATGCTATCTCTCAATTCTTCAGCAATCTTGGCCAGAAATCTATCCAAACTCACTCACAAACTCAAGATTGAGCTTCTGAATGCACTATCTTGCTTTGAGATGGCTTCAATTGGTGTAACCGATTTTGTTTTGCAAGGTGCAAAATCAGAATTTCTATCTCTCAATTCTCTCTCAATCTTCACCAACCAATGCCTTGAATCAGTCATAAACCTTATATAGAACCTGTAGGAATGCTCTAGAAACTTCAGGAATGATCTATGTGAGATATCCAATATCTCTTGCACTTGAAATTAT
The DNA here is from genome assembly GCA_963859935.3 of Lathyrus sativus. Classification (NCBI taxonomy): domain Eukaryota; kingdom Viridiplantae; phylum Streptophyta; class Magnoliopsida; order Fabales; family Fabaceae; genus Lathyrus; species Lathyrus sativus. The sequence goes on along the minus strand of OZ012737.1, from coordinate 590,944,835 downwards.
CATGAGAAGTTCATACATGGCGGATGAGTTTTAGCTTGCTTCAATACCTTGATTCTGATCCAAATTCTCTCTAAATGATATTTTGAATGGATTGGTAAGGGTTAGGGCCATGGATTTGATCTAAAGGAGTGTTTTGCAAATGTTACTTATGATGTAAGAATGCATTTTCCAAAGCAACTCAAAAAACAATAGCTCATCTAAAAATTGTGACATTGCCAATGTGTTTGAAATTCAATTTCCATTCAAAATGACTACCCATATGCCATGTTTATGCCTTGCAAGTCAAAAAACCATTTTTCCTCTCTTGAATCATTTGAAAAATCTCCCATTTTAGGCCATTTTGGGGCACTTTGTGAAATAAGCCAATCCATCTCACTATGACTTCATGTCTGACCTAGAAACACCATTCTAAGCACATCTCATGTTGAACATTTTTTCATTTGAGTAGTGGAAGATGGAGATTTTGACCTATGTTGAAAAATGACCTATAATTCAACTTTCCCAAAATACCCCTGGATTGCCAAGATCATAACTTGAGTTCCACAAATCTTCTTGAGGACTTCTAGTACTCAAATTAAAGGTAAGATCAAGCCCTACAATTATTGTGTTGTCCAAGAATCTATTTGAAAACTCCTTGAAGGTCAAAAGTTGCTTGGAAGTCAAGTAACTTTCACAGATAAATTTCAGTGTCCTCTATTGACCTATAACTTGCAAGAACCATAACTTGAGTTCTACAAATCTCCTTGAAGACTTCTAGTACTCAAATTAAAGCTATTGAGAAGCTCTACAAGTTTAATGTTGGCTAAGAATCCAATTGAAACTTGTAGTTTGACTTATGTGGCTTGGAAGTCCAGTGCTATACATGGGATTTTACCCTAGGAACCCTGTATCAAACACCTCCAACCACTCTTGATTCTCTTGAACTTGATCTTGACTAATCCATACACATGCTTTAGAATCTCAACCCATGACTTCCATGACCTAGATCTAGGTCTTGATGCTCTTTCTTTACTCTCCTTGACCTAGGGTTACCCAGATGAAACCCTACTTGTACACACCTCAACTATGGTTCTTGAACTTGATACCATGACTTGTCTAAGATTCAATAGGGATCTCTAGGCCTCCCATGAGATCCATAAACACCTCATATTCACATTCCATGCTTCTCATCTCACTGATATTTCTCAATATTCCTCAAGATAGGAGCACACCCACATGTAGGCATCCAGAACTTCTCAAGATTTCAAACCTTTTCTGATGACTTGGATGGTCTCTTAGGCTCATATAACACCTCTAGATAGGCTTCTTCTTCTGATAGACACCCTGATCCCTTGTTGGAGGCATGCTATGCTATGATATGCAAATGATTAGACTATGTATATGATGTGACTATGCAAATGAAATGCAATGAAACATAAACCAGTCAAGAAAAGGTTGAGCAAATTTTGGGGTGCAACACCTACCAAAAATTGGAGGACCCAAAATTGTAGAGCTTTCTTCGAGGTACACCTTTGATGTAGAGTAGGTAGGTACAATAATAAATCTTGGGTAGGTAGAAAATATTTTTCTATCTGTTTGAAGTAGTACTTATTGATTTAACGTTTTGTTAGCACAATGTGAGGGTTCCATGGTTTTAGGATTGACAATATTTTTGCTAAAATAAGGTTCATAGCAGATGTCCTGACAGATGTTGTAACACGTTGTACCAAAACATTTGTTCTGGATGTTTTAAATCGTGATAGATTTGATTTGATTCTGCGATATTTCTTTTGGATATATCTCATTAATTTTCGTAGGTCAAAAAGATTTTATCTGGAACAGGTTTTTGTATCTCCAGTTGTACACAAGTTGTCAAATTTGGATGGTGAGACAATTTAAGAAACGTTGTGTTTGTTCCAAGATTTAAGGAGATTTTTTTGCATAATTGATGCAACTCTTAGCATGTGGATCAAGCTAAAATTAGGTGAAGATTTCGAAGCTCATAGACTGCTGAAGAGTATTTAAAAAGACCTAAACCTAATGTATTTTACGACTTTCACTTTTGTAAAAATTATGAGAAGTTTTAGAAACTTAGATTTTGAGAGTCTCTTATGAGTGACTTTGTAAGTCACCCTTTGTATCTTTTGATACATCGTGGTAGACATATTGTTGATTGTATGTTGTTCTCACGCTAAAGCTTTTAAGCAAATGAATTGAGTATTGTTCTTGGTTGAAGTTGTGAAGCAAAACCGAGTATTGTTCTTGGTCAATAGTCTTGACCTAGTATTGTAGTAGAAAGAGGGTACATCTTTCTTTTTGGTTTCTCGTGGCATGGTCATTGGGATTATGACTGCTTGTTAGGAAGTGAGAGGGAGATCTCATGTCTAGATGGCGATTTTTAGGTAGAAGTAGCACAAGGTATTGATTAGGCGAGAAGTTGTAAACGATGGAGTTTAACTTTGAACTAATGCTATCATAGTGGATTTCCTTCCTGGCTTGGATGCCCCTAGATGTAGGTGAGTTGCACCGAACTGGGTTAACAATTAACTGTGTTATTCATTATTCTGCAATTTACAGTTTCTGCATAATTAAAGATTAATAATATTATTCTGTCAGACTTAAGATGTCATAACATCTGTCTTGATATTGTACTCTGATGTTGGGACATCAGAATCTCTATCATATGTTGCATGTGCCAGAAAATTTCACAATGCATAATAGCTATTCATCCATTAAAATACTTTTGAACAAAGTCTTTGCATACGTGTGATAAAATGTTCTGAGTTCAGAACCTATCACAATCTTGATGACTAGATAAGGTTAGGATGACACATAGTGTATCAGACGTGCCTTCTTCAGAAGCGTTTACTGGTGACAATTAGATTAGTTAAAATCTTCAAGACTTCTATAAGCATGGAATTGATTCAGTTTCTAATGACGTCCAGATTTCAGAGTCTCGTATATCAGTGTCCAGAGTCTCTATATTCAGAGTCTCTTTAGGATCTGAGTTCAGAGTCTGTTATTATCAACATACTTCAGAATTTCAGTTTGTCATCACACGAACTTCTGTCATTGATAAGAATTCTTGAGATGGTGTGGTATCCACAAAGATGATCATTGCTAACGGAAGTGTCACATTAGGGATCCCTTCCAACTTTTCGTAGTCTCGAAACTCTATGATAGGTATTTCTTACTTCAGTTTCCCTTCCGACGTCACCGATCTTGAGAAACTCTCAGTCAAAGATTTCTTGTCTAACTCCTTTTTGTTGGGTGATCCTCTGTTAATGGAGAAACATGAAGTCTGTTGGAGATCTTGAAGTAGACGAACAAGACGTGACTCTAGAAGCTAGATCGAGATCGTCATCGATAATTGCACGAGATCGCTAGTGATGAGACATGGGCATTGTTTTGTGGTGGAACCAGAAATGATAGATGCAAGGGGAATGAAGAACGCAAGGGTGACAATGAGTGCTTTCAGTACAACGAAATATAATCGACTTGTAAGATTAACACTCCAACGTCTAAGTAAATTAATAGTAGATGAGAAATGATTATGGGAGTAAGAGTGAGATCACATGTAAAAAATGGGAGGAGAAATTTATATATCAAATTCGGTTAGAATTGTATCGTATTCACTGACGTGAGATACAAGGAACCATCTGATCAAAACATCGATCAGATGTTTGGTGATCCTTAGATGGTAGGGATTAAGTGTTAGTAGGGATTAAGTGTTGCACTCTCCGAACGGTTAATCTTGAACCTCAACTACTTTGTGAATATATCTTTTAGATATACTCTCCTATGATTAAGTGTTGCACTTTCCGTCTTTTAGGCCTTTCGCCAGTCTGGAACAAAACAAAGCTTGGCTACTCTGTTTTCTATCCTATTGTAATATTATAATTCTATGGTAAAGTTTTTTTAATTCTAATCCTTTTACTCTTGTTTCATTAATTTTAACATGTGATTGGCTAACATATATAAAAATAGAAGTAGCATACATCATTTACATTGTTGAAAATATGATAAATATGCTTTTTTTTTATAAAATCAATTAGTGTAGAAGATGGAGAGAAGACACCCCATTTTTCAAATTATCTAAAATAACACTTCAAATTAAAATATCATTAAAAATTACAAAAGAGAACAAACATGCATTTTCAAGCTTCATGCAGTTTGCAAATGTTAGCCTGATGCAAACAGAAAAAGCTCCATAAGGCTCATAGTTAAAAGGGGAGATTCACAACCATTACAGTCTCCATTCCTTCAGCAGAAAAGAATATTAACAATAGCTATAGCTATATGCTTCAAATACTATAAACATAGAGACGACAAGAAACGGTGAATAATAATTTGAAGTTATTAGACTTGGCTTCAAACAACTGCCTCTCCACACTCAGCTTTTGCATATCCTTCATCTACGCTTCAGTCGAGTCTCATCATTCTTCTTTCTCAACCTCATCACTGAAAATGAACAACATATTATTACCCTATCAAAACACTATTTATCTATTTGAAACTGCAAAATTACAAGGAAAGTACAGATAACAAACATGTTCTAAAATAACAGAACTGAAAAGTGTCTCAAATTTAAGTTAAACAAACAGTAATGTTCTTACCTAAGGTACGGTAGTAGATCATCGTTGCTCATCTCTCCTTCCTGAGGAACCCTTTCTTCTTCTTCTTTTTCTTCTTCTTCTCCCAAAAGAACATCTTTAATGTGAGAAATCATGGGCCAATACTCACCATAATGTGGCTGACATTTCTGACATAATTTAGGACAACCATCTATGACCAAAACTTCAAGGAAAGTGAGGTGTTGCATGCCACTTGGAAAAGAATCCAAAAGAGGACAGCGGGCAATACAGAGATTTTTAAGATGAGTCATTCTTGTCAAACAATCAGGAAGTTTCCAAAGCATAGGAATATTTATAATTACCAAGGTCTGTAAAGTCTCTGCAGCTCTTTCAATCCATTCTGGCAATGTATGTAGCTCTGGAAAATTCTCAAGACAAACATATTTCATCCTCCATCTTTTCGTTTTGCTTTGAGGATTCTCTGGCAGTCTGAGCTGTAGCCTCTTACAATCTTTGACTTGTAAAACCTCTAGTTTAGAGAAACTACAGAGAGGTAAGGACACAAGGCTTCCACAACGATAAAAAGTCAATACTTCAAGGGAAGCGAGTTGTACCTCTCCGAGCAAAGCCTCCAAATTGTCACAATCTTCAAAGCATAAAGTTTGAAGATTGCTCATGCTTGCAAATTCATCTAGTGACAGGACAGATTGCTTTGTGGTTATATACAGTTTCCGAAGGCTGATTAGTTTACCTAATCCTTTAGGCAATGTTTCAAGATTCACGCAACCTCTAAGTATCAAAGCTTGCAAAAATGGCAGTTTGCAAATAGAAAGGGGAAGTCTTTTAATTTCGTGGTTATCAGAAAGATTGAGAAAACGCAAGTGCTTCAATTTATCAATTGAATTGGGTAGAGTCTCAAACGAAGAATCACTCAAATCTAAAATCCGCAAATATTTGTATCTTAATATCCATGCATCCAACAAAGATTCACTGTCAAGGCCCACTCCTTGGATGGGAAATAGTATAGTTCTCACACTTTTGGATTTGGGGAATAAAGCACTGTCAAGTGAACCATTATCAACCATTGAGAAATGCCTTACTTGCTGAGATATATTCCGAGTATGGGAGTCAACTACTACACACTCGTCTTTCGCAACATACAATGCAAGATCATGCACCAAATCGTGTACTTTGAAACAGGAGAAGGAGCCAATGTCCTTAAAATCTTGAAGAAATGACCTTGAATGTAGTTCATCAATATAATCTCTTGCAATACTCTCAAGACTTTGATTTCCATCTTGTGATTGTAGTAATCCTAGTGCCATCCAGAGATTAGTGATTTTAACACTAGAGAAGACAAAACCTTTTGGATAAAGTGAAAAGTATGTGAAACAATGCCTCAAATGAGATGGCAATTGATCATAGCTTAACTTTAGCGCGGGGAAAATGTCATCTTCATTTTGTTTTAAATTCCATATTTCAGAGTCTCTTGCAAATTTCCACTTATTTAAATCAAATTTCGAGTACAAAGAACATCCTAATGTTCTCACTGCTAGTGGAACCCCTCGACATTTTATCACAATTTGTTTTCCGATCTCCATTAGATTTGGATATTTATCTTCTTCACCTTCCTTAAATGCCCATTTGACAAACAAAGATAAACAACTCTCATGAGAAAGAGCGTCTAAAACATAGGAGTGGAAAGTACCCATCATTGAAGCAATTGAGTTACTGCGTGTTGTCACTATGATTTTGCTTCCTATTGCCCCAACTTTTAACAAGTCTTTTAATATAATCCATTTTGCACGATCGTCATTCCATATATCGTCCAGTACAAGCAAAAACTTTTGCTTAGAAAGCTTATTTCGAAGACGACACTGTAACTGCTCAATATCTAAGTTGTTAATGTTCTCTTGGTAAGCAAGAGGAGCCGATGGAATGGATTCTGAAGCAGAGTTGATGATTTGAATAATTATTTTCCTAACGTCGAAATCATTAGAGACACACACCCACATCTTCAATTGAAAAAGATCATCCATTCTCTTATCATTGAATACCAACTTAGCAAGAGTGGTCTTCCCCAATCCTCCAATTCCCACAATGGGAATGACACACAAACTCTTATCACCATCACCATCACCCTGAGGATGAGGTTGCATTAAAAGCTTAATAATTTCTTCCCTATCATTCTCCCTTCCTATAACATCCAAAGCATCTACATGAGAGAAAGTCATTTCTCTCCTTTGCAGAATAAATCCAGGATCAACACTTGTTGCTGCAAGACCAAATCTAGTCCCATCAGTTGCTACCTTATCCAATCTATCCTTAATCTCTTTGATTTGATGTGCCATCTTTGAACGGAAAACGAGGGGATTAGAGGAAGATAAGAAATGGCTTACCTTCAGCCGAGTGCTGCTAGAAGCTTCTAGAACTTGCTTTTTCTTGTGTTCCAGCTCAAATCCATCGAATACATTTTCAGCATCAGAACAAATGTTTTGAATCTGTCTCATCCATTCACGCAAGGCATGTTGTTGCTTCTTCTTTTCTTCAGCATCCAGTAGAAGTCCTTTGACAATTGATAGAGTGTCTTTGATTCCTTGAAGATCTTCGTAAACACCATAGGCTCGAGAAGCTTCTTCACAAACATATGAAGCAAGCTTTCCAAGCAATGAATCAGCAATATCAAACACAAATGATTCAGCCATGAATGATCACAACAAAGTAAATGAGGAAAATGCAAAAGTGGTTCTGACTGTGGCTTCAGTTCAGATTCATACTTTGCAAAAGTGGTTTTAAATAATGCATGAGAAAGTAAATACAATAATACATTATTTTATAATGACGTAAATGCCCTTGATGTTGTAGAAAGTAATCTCAGCCCTCCAAGCACTCTCAGCCCTCCAAGCAATCTATCCACTTTCTACGACATGAGATTATTATAAAATGAACGGTTATATCAATGATTAGATGGATATCACACTTGAGATTAATATAAAATGGCTATTAAAATTATCATTATTAATATGGCAAGGTGACTGATCACACAAACATGTATTTTTTTTCTTTTGAAAGTGGGTGTCCTCTATCGCTTTCAAGCTGGGAGGATTATAATAAACGGTAATTTTTTTCTCAAAAGAATTTAACTTGCGTGTTTTAAATTGGGCGTTTTGAGTTAGAATCGAATTCAGGATCTCTGTGTAAATTTGAAGTGAACTTTAATATTGCAACATTATAACTCTTCTAGTGAGTAATTTAAGGAGACGAATTTCATCGAGTTAAGAACTTTGAAGTCTTAAACTTTGATTGGTTCATGTTAAAATATATTGCATAAGAGCTATCTTCATGTTTATCATGCTTATTCACACTTGTCACTTTAGAAAACGCTTATTTAAAATTCTGTTAAGAGTAAGTTTGAGTTTCTATTTTTAGAAGTTAGTTGGTTAGTTTCTTATCTAGATTGATATATAAATTTGTTGTAATCTCATTTGTTCTCTTGATCTGAATCAATGGAATAACATATTCTTCTTCAATTGTTCTTCAATTGTTGTTGTTGTTCTTCTTGTCCACGAGTATTACAATATTTTAACATGGTATCATTCGTCATTTTGATTCAACCTTACACTTCCGCTCCACCTCTAATTTTCTGCTCCATCTTCTTCATCAATAGCGTTACCACGAAATGCTCCAATTCTTGATCCACAACTTGATCAAACTAGTCCATATTTCGAACATCCAAGTGATGGACCTAATTCAATCAAGGTTACACATCTTTTTAATGGTTCCAATTATCATTCTTGAGCACGATCAATGCGGCCTGCACTTGGTTCCAAGATGAAACTGGAATTCATTGATGGTTTCATCACAATTCCAGACGATCCTTTTAATACAACCATGTATGTTTGGAACCGATGCAACATGTTAATCCTTTCATGGATCATCTATTCAGTTTTTGAATCTATTGCTCAGTCAATAGTTTACATTTAAAACTCCATTGATGTATGGAAAGATCTCAAGGAAAGATTTTCACAAGGTGATCTTATTCACGTTTTTGAACTTCATAAGAAATCAATGCTTTAAAGCAAGATTTCAAAAGGAAAGATTTCACAAGGTGATCTTATTCACGTTTTTGAACTTCAGTAAGAAACCAATGCTTTGAAGCAAGATTCCAAATTTGTTACAGATTTTTTTCAAAACTCAAATTTTTTTTTGGGAAGAATTAGATATCTATATACCAATTCTCAACTGTGTTTGTCGAATTAGATGTTCATGTGCAACTATGAGGAATGCATAAGATAATCACAATTTGATATATGTTATATGTTTTCTCACAAGTCTGAATGAAAACTTTGATATAGTGAAATCACAAATTCTCTTAATGGATCATTTATCAACCATGAACAAGATCTTTTCTATGGTGTTACAACATGAAAGGCAATGTAACTTTGCTCCCTCTGATGATTCTCAAACTTTGATCAATGTTGTAAGCTTCAAAAGGTCAGGTCTAAAATTGGACAATTCCAACTTTCAATCCAATACATTTAAGTCCAAAATGTGTACTCACTGTGGAAAAATCGGTCACACTATCAAGGTTTGTTATAGGAAACATGGTTTTCCACCTCATTTTGATAATAAAGTATCCATGGAAAACAATGCTTTTTCAAGTGAAAATGAAGATGACAACAGTGTCATATAGACAACATGCTAATCTATACTAAATAAGTTAAGCTTAACAAAAACTAATACTAATACTATTAAATATCAATTACTTTTCTTAACACATCCCTTATTTCTTTTGGATTAATAGTTTTTGTCCTTTTTCATTATTAAGCTATGTGACAAGTTATGCCACACAATGCCTTCGAATCTCAACATGTTTAAAGTGCAAGATATGATAAGTATATCTCGTGTCATTAAAGAAAAAATAGTACTGGTAAGATATTTCAACCACACCAACTGATATTTCAACACAATCAACCCCATATGATTAAACAACGTCTCTGAAATCCATTGACGACAAAATCTTGGCCCTTGAATAAATTACTGTGTCTCGAGAATCCTGACGTCAAAATTGCCGTAAAATTCAATTCATCCTCAAATAAATTCAAAAACTCGAAAATGGAAATCCTAATCACTTGAGGAACCGCTGATGATGACACAAGCTCATGAACTTTTGCCAGACTGCCATTAATGACCATTTTACCCTTCATAAGTTAAAGAGCGCTCAACATGATTTTTCCTGCAGAATCGACAGACTACACGAACTTGTTAGTGATTAGTTAAATGCAATGCAAAAGTGAAATGCAATGCGAAATAAAACGACCAATCTAAGGGAAAATTTTGGGGTATTACAGGGGTGAATAAGATTTATTGGACTTTCTAAAAAATTTCTATTTTATGAAAAATGTCGAGTGTTCTTATTTTTCCTGAAATGAAAAGAATGATAAAATGCAGAAAGTAAGTGCTGGAAAAATAAAAGACATCGTACGTCTAATCCCCTCACACCCTGTGAGAGATTTCACTGTATTAGAATTTATATAATCTCACTACTAGAAATACAAGAATTACCTATGGATTTTCCTGTGGAAATCTATCCGCAGATGTACCTGCGATTTTACTAGCGAATTTACATTATAAAGAATTATTTTCTGCAAAAATTGAGGTAGCAGCAAAGTTCACAGAAATTCCTTAGACTTTACTGCGATTTTGGATTTATAACAATATATCCAACGATATTTCCTGCAACATTTTCCTACGACTTTACCTACTAAATTAATTACCCACGAAGGTTTTAGTTGGGAACAGAAAATAGCAGGAAGAATCGCAGGTAACACGTTTCCTGCGGAAATATTGTCAAATTCCGCAGATAAATCCGCAGAAAGACCGAATTTTCTAGTAGTGTTCTTACACCAAGGTCACTCATACACTAATCTAACACAAAAGAAAACCCACCATTTTCTTTTACATTTTGAATAAAAATCACACCACTTCTAATCTCAAACAAAGATCACTTAACACTTAGTGATCTAGTAAAAACATAATGTTGTAAAGATGAAGATTTGAATATGTACAAAACAAATTTACAATAGATCTTGGTTTAGAACAATCCAATACATTTTAGAAAAGAAAAATCCACACCATCTCTTTACCTAATAAAAATATACAAAACATTACAATAGATTAAGTATCATATACCTAATAAAAAAAGATTTGATAAATATATTTCAAAATAAAAGTTTATTCTCAAAGTTTGATCTTAAATCTGAATATTATCAAATACATTTAAAAGAAAGAAATAGATATAAAACTGCTTTTGTGGTGCCTCAAAATGAATGGAATTTCATGCCACTATGGTTAAAAAATTCACTTTTTGAATTTCAAGATAGTATAAACAATATATTCAATGATTACTCTCCTTGGCATTTTAACCATACTTATTTAACAAAGATATCTCTCTTAATTTTTCTAGTTGGTTAGTCCAATAGCTTTTAAGTTATTGGACCACCTTTAGAATTTTTCCCAATTTATGTCGGAAAGACTCTTTTAGATTTTTCTGAAAAAACTATTTCTCCTCAATATAAATCTCTATTTTTTACTGAATTATTTTGCAAAGGTTTTTCTTCCTTCTAATTAACCAGAAAATTTTCTATCAAATAGTGGTCGAAGTTCAACCCAGAATTACTTTCTCAATCAAGATTAAATGGTTGGTTTTAAGCATATCTTGTTGGTTGCCCACAATTATTGCTCATACCTTTTTTTTAATTATTAGTTTTTATCCTTTTTCATTATTAAGCTATGTGAGTCATACCGTTAATTATTATTATGTTTTAGAGTTTGTCGTCTTTTAGTTATTGAAACTCATGTGAGCAAAATAGTACTAGTAAGATATTTCAACCATGAATGGGCCCATACAGTTCAAAGCTTCCCCAACAATTTTCATCATGCCAGCCAAGTTCTGACCCTAATAAATATTTAGTGCAAGTGCATTAGGCAGGAAAGAAGCATAAGTTCAATTGATCTAAATATTGCTATTAAGAAAATTATAGAGATGGCAGAACATTTTGTGAATCAGGGAAAAGAATATGCAGATGCAAGACCAAGTTATCCACCACAGCTCTTTCAATTCATAGCTTCTAAGACTCTCTCTCACAATCTTGCTTGGGATGTCGCCACCGGAACCGGCCAAGCTGCTAAATCTGTGAGTCTCTCTCTTCTCTTTTATTAAACATTTCTCTTGTTTTTGTATGACAAATATAAGTTGTGATTTCAGTTAACTACTTTGTACAAGAATGTGATTGCTACAGATGCTAGTGAGAAACAGCTTCAATTTGCAACCAAACATCCTAACATAAGATACCAACACACCCCATCAACCATGTCCATGACTCAGCTTGAACAAATGGTGTCATCCCAAGGAACCATAGACCTTGTCACCATTGCTCAAGCCCTTCACTGGCTTGACCTCTCATCTTTCTACAAACAAGTCAACTGGGTTCTCAAGAAACCTCACGGTGTCATTGCTAGTTGGTGTTACACTTCACCAAGAGTTAATGATGCAGTTGATGCTATGCACAATAAGTTATATTCTCTTGATGCAAAGCCTTATTGGGATCCAAGACGGGAGTTACTTGAGGATAATTATAGAAGCATTGAGTTTCCATTTGATCCTGTGGAAGGAGTTGATCATACGGGACCGTTTGAGTTTGAGGGTGAGACTGTGATGGATGTTGATGATTTCTTGAATTATATAAGATCAAGATCAGCTTATCAGACATCGAAGAAGAAAGGGGTTGAGCTTCTTAAGGATGATGTTGTTGAAAGATTCAAACATGCTTGGGGTGATGATGGACAAAAGATTGCTAAGTTTCAAGTATATTTGAGAATCGGAAAAGTAAGGGATGCTTGAAAATATGGAAATGATTGAGTACTGTGCCGCAACATGTTCTTCACTAGTAAATTTAGTAGAAAATAATACTATTGTCTTAGTTCTTGTCTGAGTATTGTAACTGATATTTCTGTCACTCTATTTTGGCCATTTTCTAACATCATAGTTAACATCATAGATAATTATGGATCACATTCAATCTCATTTTATAAATTAATTGGCTATTATTTTATCACTTATTAAATAAAATCTTTTATTAAAAACATATTAAACATTTAAATTAAACAAATTTCCTTTTGTTAAAACACAACAAGAAAAAAAACATTTGAAAATTAAAAAAAAATCTCTTGTATTCCACTTCTTCGGAAATTTGACGAATTTAATCAGATTCACTTTAAACAAAAACTCTAATTTCGTGTTTCCCTAATTTCTTTTTTCCAAATTTCTTCTTTCCTCAATTTTTTCTTAACATTCAACGCTAGAATTCATCTCAATGTTTCGGTACTATAATCTCAATTCATCTCAATGTTTCAGTGCTACAATTCCTATTATATTTTTTTCCGAACAATGCAGTGTAATTGTTGTTGTTTGCTATATGTCAATTAGATGCCAATTATGATATGCAGAACTTTATTAAAACCAATAAGAAACACACATCACATCAAATCAGATTCATACGGTTAAACAAAGAAAGTCATGATACATCAAAACAAACCACAAAATAAGTGGCCTTGCCCACTTTATCAAATTAAGAAAAAAAAACCACATGTTAGGACAAAACAAGGAACTATTACATTGCTCCCATTAAACTACTTTCTAACATCTTACAAAACAAGGAACTATTACATTGCTCCCATTAAACTACTTTCTAACATGGAGATGCTTCTAAAAAGAAGGTAGGATCGAGCGGGACGCAGAATATGTTATTATCACATGTTGTCACTACTACAAAATGCATTTTCGGTAATATAATATTATTACAGTTATGTCTTTTTGTAATATCGCAAACTGAAAGCGTCTAATGTTTAATTACAATTTTAATATTTAACCGTTGTAATATTATCTGTACAACATTTGCTCTTATCAAAAGAGAGAAACAACTATAATGATGATTGATTTTTTTCATTTCTCAAGACGGTCACAAGTCATTCAAAAATATTAACCATTAGAAGTAATCATTGCAAAGATTAAATCATCATATGTTTTATCGTCAACCTCTTCTATAAATGCATAATTTCATATAAATAATTTCCATTTCTTCAAACTATTATTCTTAACTTCCTTTAGTAACATGAGTTCTTCATCTGAGAATGCTAACATAAATATGTCAACTGAAGTCACCACACTCCAACAACATCAGCCACTACTAGAAAACTTCATTTTAGCTGCGAATTTAGCCTCGGCCACCGACACCGAGGCTAACTAGCCTCGACAAAACCGAGGCTATTTAAACGCAAAAAAAGTCATTTTAAAGTTTTTCTTTTACAATTATTTTTATTTAATTCATTAGACATGGCTAGGCCGAGGCTATATATTTTTTAATTTTTGAATTGTTTTTTTTAAATATTAGACACGGATGAGCCGAGGCTAACTATTTTTAGCTGCGAATTTAGCCTCCGCCACTGACACCGAGGCTAACTAGCCTTGACAAAACCGAGGCTATTTAAACGCAAAAAAAACCATTTTAAAGTTTTTCTTTTACAATTATTTTTATTTAATTCATTAGACATGGCTAGGCCGAGGCTAGATATTTTTTAATTTTTGAATTATTTTTTTTAAATATTAGACACGGATTAGCCGAGGCTAACTATTTTTATTTTTTTCGAATATATTTATTTTATTTGATAGACACGGATGAGCCGAGGCTAACTATTTCCCACTCTTGTTTTTCATGTTTCCCTCTTAATTCCTTTCAGAATGAAGAACCCTAAAATTAAACTTTCAGAACAAAAAAACCCCTAAAATCAACCTCAAACTATCTCTGATTCTTCTTCTGCTTCTTTTCTTCAAAATCATCTCTTCGTTCAAGATCATCTCTTCGTTCACACTTTCCTGCTCAAATTCAACCTCAAACTATCTCTGATTCTTCTTCTGCTTCTTTTCAATGTAGTGAGTTTCAGTCTTGCCATTTACCTGTTGAAGGAAGTTTAGAAGATAGAGCTGCAAGTGCTTCCAAGAGTCATAGTCAAACAGAGAAAAGACGCAGAGATAGAATCAATACTCAGCTTGCTAATCTCAGAAAACTTATTCCTAAGTCTGATAAGGTAGAACAATTTGTTTGTGTTATTTTCCATTTTAAGGTTAAGATTTTGTTATGTTTTTCATTCAACTCATGAATTTCTAATTCCAACCCTAACTGAGATTTAACAGAGCCTAAACTCCGGCGCGACGGTGTTGGTTACAGACTACGGCGAGGCAATCGGAGAGAAGAAAGTATATTGAACGTATTTCTGAACATGTGAGTTTATGGAATTATCATTTCGGTTATGGTATATTGAGTCTTAATGTTCTCATATTTTATTGATTTGCATTACTGTGATATTAGTTTTGTGATTCGATGTTCATTTCACTTATGAAATTTTTAGAATATTTGCATTACTATTGGAATGGCATGAACGATTTTATTCTGTTTGTTCCAAAACCTATAAACTTGCCCAGTCAGAGGTATTTGATTTCTGGATGGATTATTTACCTTCACAGTTATCTAGTGTTGTTGGTCCATGATCTAAACTTGCTTATTTCCTTTTGTTTTAAGGTTAGAAAATCATGGTCTGGACCCAAATGTGGAGATTGTGCTGAAGTGAGTAAATATTCTGTTAATTTGACTAATATGTATTTTTTAGCTGCTTTTGTTCCTGTAGACTAGATAATTGGCTCTTGTGTTTTCTTATATTTATTAGGGGTACCCTTGAGTTCAATGAGTAAACTACAACTTAACACTTGCAGTGCATATGCAAGTGGTTTTTTGTAGGGTATTAGTGAAAAATCTTATTTGAATGTTGTATAATTTACCTATAATGTAAAGTGTCATTAATCATCAACTTAACATTGTTCTGTTTGTTACACCCTAAATTTTGACCTTAAGATCCCACCTCCGTGTGTTTTGTTCCTGCTTGTTCTACTTGTGTGTATATGTTTATTATGACTAACCGACTTGTGCAGATGCATTAATTTCAAGTGGAGACGATACTTGTCATCACCGTCAATCATGTCGAAGCATAACCTTTTTGATTGAAGGATCCTAGGATGTCTCGCGGGGTCTGATGTTTTCCTACTAAGGATCAAGGTTTTTATCAAGGGTCCTCAAGAGATATGGTGCTTTAATCTCCAACTGGAGTTTGTTGGGCTTCGGTGTGTCAGACCATTGGTTTCGAGCCCAATTGCAACATGAGATGTTGTTTTGAAAATTTTCGCCATCATGAAGAGTTTCATGGTTTCATCTAGATATTCCAAAATCAAGTTTTAAAAGCCGTGGCTCGATAACATAACTGTGATTTGAACACCACCCACATATTTAGGCTACATTGTTTTGTGCAATTGAAGGTCCTAAAAGGGTAAAAGATTCGTAAAGTTTGAAGATCTCAAGATTCGGGTCCCAACACCTATGAGTGTTAGTGAGGATTAACTTATTCGAGCTCACAGGTAAATTCAAAAGTTTGTGCACCACGTTAGCTTCAAGAATTGCAAAATTCCAATTTAAAGGGTGAATGCAAGATTGAAATATTTTCACAATTAAGCCAATTCAATTAGAATAGGTACAAGAGATCACAACGTGAAAGCCAATTTACGAACTGTTTATCTTGAAACCATTTCTTCATAAATGTGGAAAACTCCCCTTTTTTTTTAACTCAAGTGTTCATGGACGAATTAGCTCATCCCAAGTTTAATATTAAATCCTCACTCAAGAATGCAGTAAGAAGATGCACAATAAGATATAATAGGATTTTTGACTTAAAGTATTTGTACTTCTCTTATGTACGATTGATACAAATCCAGCTTGGCAGTAAACAAATGACAAAAGTATTCATGATGAGAATGAGAAACTGCTGCTACAAAACCAAACCAAGACAGCCTAAAACAAGTTTTCTCTAAAGATTACAATATGGTAAATTTATTCATCCTTGACCATCGTATGATCCTAGCACCAAAAAGCTCACTTCGCCTTCCCAACTTCTCAAGCTTCCGGTTACTCCGATATTGTCGCACGGTTGTTATAAGGAATTTTGATGCTAGGAAGGAACCCAAGGTTGTGCAACTATCAACATGAGAACCTAATGAGTATCATGTAAGGCCATAAGAAGGGTGAAGTTGTAGTGGAAAAGGAAATGAGTATAACGACTCTTGAAGGAAGTGAATTACCGTGACTTCGACAGTTTAGCAGTGGTAGCATGCCGAGTGCCCATTCGCAAGAGGATAAGGACAGAACATCCGCATACCAGCACCGAGGACGATCAATACGGCAGCCGGTGTCGTCTCATTCTTGTTTGGAAAATAGCAGAGTACAGAAGCACAACCAAACATCCTCCTGAAAAGAAAATAGAAAGATTATCAGTTATTCAAGCCAACAATTAAACCAATTCAAGTATCTCCCAAAACCATATCAGACATGACCGTTTACCGCCATAGAGTCATAAAAAGCGTACAAGACGAAGCCATGGAGAGATAAAACGCACTTTGTAACAGAATGAAAGTTCAAAAAATTGACAGAAAATAACTTGCTCGAATACAAAAAGTTACTCCTGTTGTTCACTCCCACTCGCCAACTTCACTCTCCATGCAATTTTCCCTTTCCACTTTCTCTTGCTACCGTTGAATCTCTCTCACAGTTTTGAAGTGGTTTCTTTACCCGAGGTTCAACTTGTTGATCTGAGGCTATTGCTATAATTTAGTGATCATGGATAAAGTTTCATCAGACTGTCCATACCCAGAATGCTTCTTTTGTGTCATGAAGGAAGCGGATCCAAGTAAACGCAGAACATGTGTGCTCAAGTTCTTTAGGGAGCTTCCGTGTCAAGATGATGATGGTCAGGTTCTTCCTATCAGTGGCCTTTAGAACATGGCAATGGCACATCCGAATGACCCTGAATTCATTGAGCTGGGAATATTTGAATGTATGTCTGCTCTCATATGAAAAGGGCTGAAGAATCAATGCTGGCCTTTTCGCATGACCAAAGAATATACAAAACCGCATGCCGAATATAATCCCAAAGCGTCTTTATGCTGAAACTGTCACTAGTTGATGAGACCAGTTCGAGGAATTTGAAGGTCTCTCAATGCACTTCCGGGATATGGTTTTGCTTGCTGTCCCAATTGTCTTAAACCCCTGCATTTGATCAACATGAATTTATGAGAGTATGCAGAAAACACCAAGGAAGACTCTACTATGAACTAGTATCCGGCATGTCGCTTCTACCACACTTGCAATGTCACACCTGCGAGAGTAAAAACAAAACCTCAGCACATAGAAGCACCATTAAGCTCATAAAATGGAACATGGAGTTCATTGTCTTTACCAATGTAAAAGGGTTTTAAGCTAGTTTTTAAGCTTAAAATTACTACATGGAGGTTTCAATTATTCCCTTTAATACACTTAGCAAGAGTACAAGACTCAGCATATGCGAAAGCCGACATTATAACCAAGGCAGAAACTATGTTCTGTAATTTTCGCTGCAAGATAAACCAGCATATCAAAAGCCAACTGCATTTTCAACACACAACAACAGCCTACAGAAGACCGAAAGCGGGCGAGCACAAAAAGCCATACCATCACCTTCGTACGGTTTAAGCTTAATCCACGAGTCGTCCACAACAAGACAGGTTCTGCAACAAAAAAGAAGGGCATCAAGACGTTGATGAAAATCATCATTAATTTTAAAAGCCACAATTGTTACGATCAAACAATGTACTTAACTGAAATACAATCAAGTTGTATCCATGACGAACAACAGCAGAAGATGGATAGCAATTTCGCCTCTCAACTTTTAGTTCCATCCAAGCACCTCCAAGGATCTGCAATCAGACATTAAATATTCAGCCATGAACTTGAAATCATAGACAAGTTTAGTACATTACATGTTAACTCCAGCCTCTCAAGCTCTTGAACTTTGACAGAAATCGAATCACTTCCTTGCCTGATGAATTGGGCCAGTTAGTAAGGCTTGAGTGCTTGTCCATCTCAGGGAATTTGTTAACATCCTTGCCGGCAGCCATTGGCAGCTTGAGTAACCCGTTGATTTCAAATGTCTCAAACAACAAGTTGCAGTCTCCTCAAAACCTCAACCTGGGCAGGACAACATCGAGCCATCAGAAGAACAGATATTTATAAATTCAAAATACGCTTAAGTCAAGGCAACAGACAAAATGTTCCCCAAAGGAGAAAGAATTGAAATACACTTACCATACCTTCAAGGCAGGTTTTGAACCTGTTAAAGCAGTTTAATCCCTTTCCCAAAACAGCCCAGACAAGAATCACCGGATTTGGAAACCTCTTCATTCTTCTTCAATTCGTATTGCCTCCTGAAACCCTATATCAGGAACCAAATCAGAACACACAAAGGGGGGAACTCAGAGAAAAAACCCCAGTTACGACAACACAAAACCCCAATTTCAAACACACAAAAAATTCACAGATATCAAAAATCCGTAAACAATTCAACACGAAAATCCCCAAATCAAAAAACCAGAAAACCTAAGAATACGAAAGTTTGTAGGGAAAAGACTTATCTCGTGATTAGATTTTCATTGCAAAACTTCTCCATCTTCGAAGCCTTCACCACAAATCCAAATCGCCATTCCCGCCGCAAACGAAACCCTCGAAGACCGGCACAAATCCATCTCAGTTGATACTTTTTCGCTAACCGCTTAGATATTGTTTTTTTGTGTTTGATTATGCAGGAGAGAGAAGGATGAGGTGAGGGAAGGGAGTCGAGAATAGCGAGCGGAGAAGTGAAAAATAGGCGGAAAGAGAGAAGGAAACGAAGGGAAGAAAGAGAGAGGAGAAAGGAGACGCGGCGGCACTGAGAAGACGAAGAAGAAGAAACGGAGAGGGAGTAGATCAGGGAAATCGAAGAATTGGGTGGGAAGATTTAGGGGTTAGGGTTCCGTTTTTCTCTCTCGTTGTTTTGTTGTTTTATTCGTAATGTAATCGTTCATCACACACTCACCGCACACCACTAACAACCACTTAATCTCCCGTTAATCCTAATTAACCTATAGTCTAATCACTAGTTCTTTTTATTTAAATAATTAACTAATTAATTAACAAGTTTCTAATCAACTTTATTAATTTAATTTATAATCAACTTTTTAATTTAAAACAACTAATAACTCTTAGATTAACCTCTTGATAAATTAAGTTTTTTTAACTAATTAACTCATTAACTTTTTTTAGATCTTTTTATTTAAAATAGACTTAATAACTTTTTTTATAAATAATCTATATCTTAACTCACTAAAGAAGACCTTTATAAATAAGTTGCACCTAATTGCCAATTTCACCTTTAACCAATCATGAAACCTATTTTGTATTCGATTGACCTTTGAGAAATAATTAATAAAATAACCTTTCATTTATTTCATAATTAATATAATTCAATTTAATTAATAGCCATAAAATAAAATATAAATCATTTTGTATTTAAGTTTTTTAGATAAAATAAAATCACTTGTTAAAAAACCTCCTATTTAAAACTAGAATAAAAATATTTTCTCATAAGTCAACTCATCTTAAAATCAACCTCTCGCTTAAAATTCATTGACTAAAATCAATTCACATCATAATCAACAATTCGATCGTGCACGCTTCACTATCACCCACAGTATTCACACTCATATTCACACTCATATTCACTTGTACACTTAGCGCTTTCATGCGCGTGTATGTTTACTTTATCTACTTTTATCTTATTCACAACTCACACACTCACTTAGCGCTTTCATGCGTCGTGTATGTTTTACATTATCCGCAATTTACATTACTACAATTTATATTATCGCCTTGCATTCCGTCCAAAGGAAGAATCTGCACATGACTTAAACAATCGTGCGTACGCATATCATTTGCATCATTTCCCCATGATCCTTGATCCCACTCAAGTCGATCTTTTAGGACAGATCCTACCCCACAGGAGGACCTTTGTCTTTATCTTTACAATATAGAAACAAACAATCAACTCAATCAAACAAATAATCAAACACAATAGAGAAATAGATGTTAATCATCTTAAGCGAGATAGAATCCCCACCCCACATCAATACAATCAATACCGTAGGAACTTTGCCTTAAGAGAGGCGTACCTCGTTGATCCCTATCCGAGTACTTGAGCCCTTCTCTTAAGATGATGCAAAGACTACATTCCTACAACTTGTGGCGGTTAGATCTCCCTTAAAATGATAACTCACCTCTTCTCCTAAAATCAATCAATCAACTACCCTAAACCCGTAGGAACTTTGACCACAGTCAAAGAACTCCTCAAACCCTTTAGGGGAACTACAAAATAATCTGATTCCACTCTCGTAAGGATATGTAGGCATAAGATGCAGCATCTTATCGAGTATACTTAGAAATAAACCCCTAGGCCTTTATACCTTTAAGCAGATAACCATAGCAATAAACAAACGTAAAACAAGAGGTTCTTGTAGAGTACTACAGAAAATTAGGATGCTAGTACCTTCCCTAAGTTTAACCAACCCCCGAACCCAAAACTCTCTAGCTTGCATTTGCATTGCATTGTGGGAATTTCGACCTTTATCCCTTCCTTTGGACAAATCAAAGTTCGGTTGCGAATGAACTAAAGATTCAAACTAATTAATAGTTTGGTATCCAAATTTCACCGCGACATTGTTCATATTTTACTCATGAGTTTGTTAACTTTCAAAACATTTTTGCTTGACTGGTGCTTTCATCTTGTTTTTACAACTTGCTGTTAAAGCTATGATAGTTGTAATTCTTTGTATGTTCTTTGCTAGTGTGGTCTGTTGAAAGGGTGTTGTCATGACGGGTCCTTTATCACTAGTTGAATTCACTTTAGTGTCTTAGAAGTATGAGTTTATCAACTCCTAGTTGCTGGATGTTTAGTTTTTTTGCTCATGCTAATGTTTGGTTTGTAATTGTTTGACAAGTTAGTAAACTATCATTAAAACAATATAAGGATTTAGTGCTTGATTGATTGGCATTGTGATGGCCAAGTTCCTACTGTCATGAGCTTGTGAGTGATCTGTTTGCTAACTGATCAAACCATTTTTATAAGTGTTACTGCTCTAATTGAGTGGTCTGTTTGCTAATTGAGAAACACAAATATTTATATTTAGTGTTTATATGCATTTCTGAGAGGCAATCCACTTGGCAACTTCTCCATAATCCTGCTGGGTAGCTCGAAAGAACCGTAACCTCAAATTTTGCATAAAAGATAGCACCAGCAAACCTTCTTTGTCAAAGTAGGGATGAGCTAATGCTGCTTTTGCACTCAGCCTTTGCCTTGCTTTGTATCGAACCATTAAAGTCATAGGTTTTACAGAAGTTGTTGTGAGCCCCCCTTATGTGTTCCTTACCTTCGTAAAAAGTTTACTTCGCTATGACTTCCATGTTGCTGCTCAAAACAGTTGGGTTCGCAAAGGTGGTGCTTATACTGGGGAGATTAGGTATGTTATTTGCACTTGGCTCTTCTATTCATTTTGGTGCTTTGCTTGTAGTTTTTATGGACACTGGGTTTTGTTGATCCATATTTGGTAGAACTAGAACCATGTAACAGAATTGTTTGATTCTCTTTTTCTTCTCGTTTTGATCTGTGATTTACTAATAGCGTGGCATAATTTTGAAGTTTCTACCTATTATTTAATTTGTGTTTTTGTGTTTTTTCTGTAAACAGTGCCGAAATGCTTGTAAATTTGGATATCCCTTGGGTTATTCTTGGGCACTCTGAGCAAAGGTAGCTTCTAAATGAAACAAATGAGGTACATAACTTTTAGTTTCATTTGGCTTATATTGTACTAATTGTGTTATAACTTCTACTTTCCATAGTTGTATTTGCTGAAGATTAAATTCTACTATCAAAACTTCCGATTTTTTACTAATTTATTCTCTGCTACAGTTTGTGGGAGACAAAGTTGCATATGCACTCTCACTAGGGAGGAAAGTTATCGCTTGCATTGGGGAGACTCTTGAGCAGCGGGAAGCTGGTACTACTGTTGCTATTGTTTCTGAGCAAACAAAAGCAATTGCAGGTACTCTTATGTTCACAACCTCTCTTTTTCCAACTTGTTTCTTTACGTGAGACAAAATTCTCGCTAAAAATGCTTCTCCAATTGCATCTACAGATTTCCATTAATTGATTTATTGTCACATACTAATTTGCTGGCAATAACATTGCTGCTGTCTTCAATTCTAATTGCAGAGAAAGTATCAAACTAGGATAATGTTGTTTTGGCCTATGAGCCAGTTTGGGCCATTGGAACAGGAAAGGTTACAAGTCCTGCTCAGGCACAAGAGGTATGCTTACATCGCTGTACAGTGTGAATTTTGTTTACACTGTCTGTCACGGTGAAATTTGGATACCAAACTATTGATTAGTTTGAATCTTATATTCAATTTGCAAGAGGAAAATAAATCCTCTATCTCTTGTTGGAAGATAAGGAAAGAAGCCATTGTTTACTTGGATCTTCAATGTTGATGATAGCTTTTTGAAACTTCATTTGATCCTCAATAATAAAGGAAAGCCTCTTATATTTGTCTTTCGAGTTCTCTTAATTCTTCGATTAGTGTCCTTAACTTCCTTAGATCACCCAGGTTAGGACTCTTAAAAGAATATTTCAAAATATTTTCTTTTGTAATCCCTATTGGTTCCTATAATGTTTATAAATGAACTCGGGATTCCATGAAACCAATGCAATATGATGCTATATGAATGCAACAAACACAAGTAAGCACATAGATGCACAAATATAAACAAACAAAGGGGACCCTAGGTTTGCAACGAGCATGGAGCAAAGGTATACCCATTCCCAAAGGGTGCGGACTAAAGGTTGATTGTACCTACAGAACAAGGTTCTAATAAGGTTCCCAAAGTCATCAGCCCATCTTTTGGATATTATCAACTTCCTAATTACTCGGTGATTAATAATATTCTCAAGAGAACTTCTTTTGAGTGTAGCATCGCGTAGCACTATTTCGGGTGTACTCCCTCATAGTCCCGCACTACGTCCTAATAAAGGCCAAAGTGGGGTTAAGGTAACTATGGTCCTCAATATTATAGACTCCAATCGAAAATAGTAAAAGTCTTCACAATTACTCGTTCAACCGAACTATTTTCTAAAGGGTTTCAACTAAGCGTGATTTTCAAGTCAACTTGGTCGGGATTCAACTCCCTATAAGTCTCGTCGAACATATCACTATCCTATCTTAAGTTCACTTAAGTCCGGGTGTAGGACTTTGTCTCACCACTCACAGGTGCCAACCCAAAGAAATAAAGGACACAAACAAATAAGCAAGTAAGCAAATATATAAAGCAATAAACAAGTAAAGCAAGATAGGGAAACCCACTGAGTGTCCCCAGTGAAGTCGCCATTTCTGTCGCGGTGAAATTTGGATACCAAACTATTGATTAGTTTGAATCTTATATTCAATTTGCAACCGAACTTTAATTTGTCCAAAGGAAGGGATAAAGATCGAAATTCCCACGATGCAATGCCAATGCAAGCTAGATAGTTTATAGGTTCGGGGGTTGGTTAAACTTAGGGAAGGTGCTAGCATCCTAAGTTTCTGTAGTACTCTACAGGAACCTCTCGTTTTATGTTTGTTTTATTGCTAAGGTTTATCTGCTTAAGGTTGAAAGACCTAGGGGTTTATTTCTAAGTATACTCGATAAGATATCGCATCTTATGCCTACATATCCTAACGGGAGTGGAATCAGAGTATTTGTAGTTCCCCTAAAGGGTTTGAGGAGTTCTTTGACTGTGGTCAAAGTTCCTACGGGTTTAGGGTAGTTGATTCATTGATTTTAGGAGAAAAGATGAGTTGTCATTTTAAGGGAGATTTAACCGCCACAAATTGTAGGAAAATAGTCTTTGCATCGTCTTAAGAGAAGGGCTCAAGTACTCGAATATTGATCGACGAGTACGCCTCTATCTCTCTTAAGGCAAAGTCCCTATGGTGTTAATTGTATTGTTGTGGGGTGGAGATTATATCTCGCTTAAGATGATTAACATCTATTTCTCTATTGTGTTTGAATATTTGGTATTGAGTTGTTTTGTTTTTTCTATGTTGTAAAGTAAAGACATAGGTCCTCCTATGGGGTAGGATCTAACTTAGAAGATCGACTTGAATGGGATCAAGGATCAAGGGGAGTATGATGCAAATGAGATGCACTACACACAAGTGTTGAATCATGTGTAGGTTTTTCCTTTGGACGGAATGCGATGCGATAAGATAAATGCGGTAATGTAAATTGCTGTAAAATAAATTGCGGAAATGATAAAGAGCGAATAAATAAAACATACACATACGCATGAAAGCGCTGAAGTGTGTGAGAGTGAATGTGCGAGTTCGTGGTTGACGGTTTCGGAAGCAAATTCAATGTGCTGATCACATCCCCGTTGCTTGCTCTGACTTTCATTGTTCCTCAGTTTCAGCTTGGTTTGTAACTTTTTAGGAATTCCTTTTCTTTACCATAAAACACTTGTAGTCCGTTGGCATTTACTTCAGAACTTCAATGTCCTCTGATCTTATTGAGTGCGAAACTCATATTGCGCCCTCACATCTATTGCAGTAATTGAGCCGACCGTGATAGGAACTGATTTGAATTATCTTTTGCAGGTTATGGCAGTAAGTCGAGGCTCTGTTGGGAGGGGGATTTACTTTTACGCATGACCGTGTCGACTCTTAATTCAAGATACGGTTTGGTTTCTTTCTCTAACACCTTAGAACCTTGCATCTTGAAAAGCAACCATCATGTTGGCCAAAGTGGGTAGTAATGAAAACCTCTTCTCCGAATAATTGTCTGTCTAAAACCGTTACGTTGAACTCGCCTGCTGAACTCAAAAACAAAATACCGCTAGCATGAAAATTACCAATGCATTGGTCTTGTCCTCTAAATGTTGTATGTTAATGAAGCTTTTCGTTTGTTCAGGTGTCGGTAATTGCTGCAAGACATACTAAACATTGTGGCGACAAGCACCTCACGCAGCAGGGATATCTGGGCCACTAAAACCTCGGCAATATTCGAACCGGTAGTTGCTTGAACTCATCACATACCCATGTCAGATATCTTTGTATTTTGATAAGAACTTCTTATGTTGGTGATACCTCAATGCTGATGCATGACAACTTCTGTTATCTCTGGCGCTTCTTGCCAGTCTATAATAATAGCAGTCGCATCACAACTTGTAGGGTTGCCTTTGCGTGCCAAGCTTGCGTTTGATTTTCTTGAAGGTCCAACTTTAATCGCTATGTTCAAATTGTGCTAACAGTTAACCACCATGTAGCGGCGTCCAAATCAGTGTTCTTCCACCTTTTTCACAGGACTTGCTGACTCTATTATATAAATGTAAAATGCAGGTTTGTTTTCTCACTGTTAGTCCCTTTGCGTAGCACTTTGCGGTAGGAGCTCAACATCAGTTTACAAGATCGAGTAACCAAGCTTTCTTCCAGGTAGTATCAGGGTCAAATGGTTTGGATTTAGAGGCTATACTGGAGAAGCTCTAGAGATGTTATTAGAAACAAAAGCAACTGGTTTGCAATATGGTAGCTTAGGACCCAATGTCATTTTGAGTCAAACAGTATGAATCAATTCATTATTCTAGTGACATGTTATTATTTGAAGCTTGAACATGTTGTATGGCCTTAGACCGTCAATTGTATGGTGGCACCTATTAGGAGGTCTTCTTTTCAAATAAAATAATATGGGAATGTGAAACTTCAAACAGTTTGCTGCTCTTCTGGTAGCTTTAGTTTGAGTTTTAGGAAAAAACAAACACGTACTTTGTAATTCTTCTCTTGTAATGCTTTGCCTAATATGAAGTTTATCCCTGTAGACCAAATTTGTGCCTCTTTGAATACGTTGCATTGTTGTAATTCTTAACTCAACTCCTTGTAGACAAATACTCAGTTCTCCATAAATAGCAAATGAAAGGGAAATATGTAGTTATGTTTGTTGTATGGATGTAAATTGACAAAAAAACGTCCCTAAGGATGAATGGTTTCCTTAGAAATATAATGACTTGTTTTTAAATATTGGTGCCATCAAATCAAGTGTGCATTTGTAAGTCCTCTATTGTAATGTTCAATAAAAACCTCGGATAATCAATATCGTAATAAATTCTCATCTGAAACTCGCGATGGTTTCTGTCTTGATTTTCAACTTGGCGAGTTGTGACCTTCTTTAGTATAATTACACTGGTAAACTTGCGTTTGGATTTTGGCAATGTGGACTGTGAACTTTGTATCAAATTGTGATCACACAAGCTCTTGAATTTTGCTTGAACGAAATAAATTCTTTTGGCAAGGTCCTCTTAGACTGGTGGCTTGAATGAGTATGAATCTTGATATACTCCTTAGGCCTCTGTGATGTTGCCGCTTGAATGAATTCAGTCACATTGAGCCCTCTTGAATTTAGTTTTGAGAATTCCTACTTCAGAACACACTGATCATGAACTACCAACACAAAATATCAACCCTTTATCAAAGAAAATAGTTATCCCGTTTCACGAACACAAATACAGTCTCCCTGGCATTATGAACTTGATACAAGATCATACTCAATGCTTGATTCCGCAGTCCATGAGGACACTCGTTGAAACGACATAGAAAATTCGAATCTGTGGAAGCCATAGGACCTTTTGAATCAAAATCCATTGGTCGTGCCTTGAGGTAACTAACTGTAAGGATTTTTGTGCTCGACATTACTGTACCTGATTAACACTGGTTAGCCGTAATAAACATACACACAAAAGTAAAAAGAAAACCCGGAATAAATCGCACAAGGAGGTGGAATCTTAAGGTCAAAAATTAGGGTGTCACACTGTCCATTAATCATAATAATCCGTGATAGCTTTGCTTAATCCCTAAAATTTTTACTCGTGTCAAATTGTTTTTTCTGCTATCTGGTTGCTCAATCTATTTTTCTTTTTTTTGAAGTAACTTGTAGATTGTGTTGTCTTGATAATGTTATTAATATTTGGCCTAGGTCCATGCTGCTTTAAGGAAATGGGTTCACGACAAGGTGGGTGCTGAAGTTGCCGCCTCTCTAAGAATCATCTATGGAGGTACTTCCATTTATATATGCGGTTATTTTGATGTCATCAAAGAATATTAACAGTCTTGGTGTGAATTTGGAGGCATTGTAGCAATCGTTATTTAATTAACTCCATCTAAAACTGCAGGCTCTGTAAATGGAGGAAACAACAAAGAATTGGCATCACAGGCTGACATTGATGGATTTTTGGTTGGTGGTGCTTCCTTGAAGCCGGAGTTCGTTGACATCATCAACTCCGCCACTATGAAGAAGAACTGAAATTCGTAAGTAGGAATTGATATGCTTCTTTGGAAGCAGCTTCGGAAATTTATGTTTTGAGTTATGATTCTGTATTTTGTAAACAATGCTTTGAACTTGTGTTTAGTACTCTGAATAAATATGATTTCCTTTTACCTCATCGGTGGGCGATGATTTGGGTTTTGGTTAAGTTTTAATGCAGAAAGATAGTAGTGTACTGCCATGACATTTGGTCACTAAATAATGTCTGTATGCCTTTGTTTTTGTTGACTGTACTTTTCATCGCCATTTTCTTTAGCATATATAGATTATACAATTGGAAAGCAGGCATAATTTTGTTGACTTTTACAATTTGACTTTAGCCTCGGTTAGGCCAAAGTTAAATATTTTGTTGACTTATAATGTTTGAACTTAGCCTCGAAAAAGTCGAGGCAAAATGTTCCTTTAGCCTCGACCAGGACCAAGGCTAAGTATTATGTGAGCTTATGGAGTTTGACTTTAGCCTCGGTCAGGCCCAGACTATTTTTTGTTTTTTGACACGGCTTTGTAAGAACACAGATTGTTTCTCAGTAATATCTCTATGTTTTGATGATAACTCTTATGAAATTTTGTATTAAAGAATTATATACTCTAAAATTTGTTCATGAATATTTGCTGCAGATGTTAAAGTATATATATATATATATATATATATATATATATATATATATATATATATATATATATATATATATATATATCTAAGAGCAAATTAATCTGAACATGGAATTATGGAAGGCTCTGAAGAGTCAGAATCATCTTACAGAAGAATCTGAAGCAGAAGCTGCAAAAGGATCTGAAGCAGAAGACTCTAAAAGATCTGAAGACTCTGAAGCATTGAAGATCTTTGTATGAGAGTTAAGAAGCACAGTTTTTCAGAAGACTCTAAGAGTACTACACGCTGCATGTACTGAGGATCTGATTCATAAAACTCTGCTCTAATAGAACTACACGCTGAAGCACACTTGCTGCATTACTCTGATTCAGCAAACTCTGATGAGCGTCCAAGACTCTGATCACGCAGACTCTGATGCTTATTTTGCTGAAGTGAAATACTTGTTGAAGAAGAATTCAAAGTTATATCTGTTGATTTGGCTCAACGACTCTTTCCTCTTTCATGCTTGACACTAGAACACATACCAAAAGCATTTCTCTGTGCATTCTACTTCCAGGAAAGGTCATGTGATGTGAAGACAAAAAGGTTCAGGCCTTTTCAGTACACAGCCTCCAACGTCAAGACTTTGTGGACTACTGTGCATATAAAAGCAAGTCTTCCTCATCTTCTTCACACGACGAATCTTTGATAGAAACTCTGATAAGCTCTCATAAAATATTCTTATTCTCTTTGTTGAGTTTATTCTTTTATTCTTAACATTAAGTGAAAAATCACAGTTGTGATAAAGCTTATTATAAGCATTTTAACACTTGTATTATCATTACATTTGATTGTAAGAGAACCTTAAGAAGATCCAGTTAGGATCAGTAGTTCTTGAGAAGACTTTGAACAGTTGTTCTTAGTGCTTACTATTGTAATTAGTTGATTAAATAGTGGATTAAGTCCTTGTTTGAGAAACGCAAATCACTCTAGATAGGGTGGACTGGAGTAGTTGAGTTCAACGAACCAGGATAAAAATCCTTGAGATTTTATTTCTAAGTTTTATCTTCATACTTATTCAACCCCCCCCCCCTTCTAAGTATTTTCTCACCTTCAGTTGGCATCAGAGCTTCGGTTCTGTGTGTGCTACCACTTCACAGTGACAGAAAAGATCTAGTGAGAAAAACTTTGATTTATATTTGGGTGTTTCTATGGCTGATGCTTCAACATCCAACAAATATGAAGAAAGAGACAGAATCAGTACAAAACCCCCTATGTTTGATGGGGAGAAATTTGATTATTGGAAAGACAGGATTGGAAGTTTTTTTCTTGGTTATGATGCTGGTTTATGGGATTTGGTCATAGATGGATATGTTCATCCCATTGATGGGAATGGAAAGAAAGTAGATAGAAAATCTATGACAGAAGCCCAAAAGAAGGAGTTTAGAAATCACCACAAGGCTAGAACAATATTGTTAAATGCAATATCTTACACTGAGTATGAAAAGATCACAAATAGAGAATTTGCATTTGACATGTTTGAGTCCTTGAAAATGACTCATGAAGGAAGCCTTCAAGTAAAAGAGACCAAGGCTCTGGCTTTAATACAAAAGTATGAAGCGTTCAAGATGGAAGAATCTGAGTCCATAGAAACTATGTTTTCTAGATTCCAGATTCTTACAGCTGGTCTAAAAGTTCTGGACAAAGGCTATTCAACTGTTGATCATGTGAAGAAGATCATCAGAAGCTTGCCTATCAGATGGAGACCTATGGTCACTGCTCTGAAGCTTGCCAAGGATCTGAACAAGATCACTCTGGAGGAGCTAATCAGCTCACTAAGGAGTCATGAAATTAAACTTGAGGAAGATGAGCCTCAAAAGAAAGGTAAATCTATTGCCTTAAAATCTAACGAATCTGTAAAAGCATTGCAGGTGTTAGAGGAAAGATCTAAAGAATCTTCTTCTGAAGAAGAAGATGAACTATCCTTGCTGTCCAGAAGAATCAACAGACTCTGGAAGCATAAGCAAAGGAAGTTCAAGAACTTCAAAAGACCAGATCAGCGTAAGGAGTCCTCTGGACCAAAAAGATCTGGGAAGAAAGAAGTTGTCTGCTTTGAATGCAAAGAACCTGGCCATTATAAGAGTGAATGTCCAAAGCTTCTTAAAGAAAAACCAAAGAGAAAGTTTGACAAGAAGAAGAAGGTTCTAATGGCAACTTGGGATGACTCTGATGAATCTGGATCCTCATCAGAATCTGAAGATGAATGCGCCAACATGGCTCTGATGGCAGGTATTGAAGATCAGAATGAAGAATCATCTGGATCTGAGTCTGATTCTGAATCTGACTCAGAAGAGGTACTTTCTGATCTCACTAGGGAAGAGCTTATTAAAGTCTTATCTAAAGTCCTGAAAAATTATAATCAGATTAAGCTCAAATGCAAGAAGCTTAAGTGCAATCTTAGCTCTGAGAATAATCTGTTAAAATCAGAAATTGCTGAGCTAAAAGAAAACAATTTAAAAATGAAAGTTGATTTAGAAATAGCTCAACAAAACTCTGAATCTGAAAGTAAGTCTAAATGCAAAAACATTTTAGAAGAATATGACTTTAGCTTTCAGAAATTTCTTGCTAAAAGCATAGACAGAAGCAAAATGGCTTCTATGATCTATGGGGTTAGCAGAAATAACAGGAAAGGAATTGGATATGAATCTTCCTCTGGAAAGGATTTAAATCCAATGCCTGTTGATAAACTTGTTATTAAGAAAACTCCCTTGTATTCTCATTTCAAGTTTGGTCATTTGAATGACATTAAACACACACGTTCTGATCAAAATGTTCTTGTGTTTAAGACAAAAGTAAGTCAGAACAATACTATTGTAAAAAGACAGAAGTTCAGACCAACTTTCAAGGCAACTAACCAAAAAGGACCCAAAAAGATCTGGGTACCTAAGGATAAGGTTATCCCTGTTGCAGATGTTTTTAGCAAAAAAGTCAAGACGCCAGTCATGGTACCTGGACTCTGGCTGCTCACGTCACATGACGGGAGAAAGGTTTATGTTCCAAAGCCTGGAACTTAAATCTGGAGGTGACGTGAAATTTGGAGGGAATCATAAGGGCAAGATCATTGGATCTGGCACTATTGGAAATGGTAACCTTCCCTCTATTACAAATGTTTTACTTGTAGAAGGATTAAAGCATAATCTATTGTCCATAAGTCAATTAAGTGACAATGGTTGTGACATAATCTTTAATCAAAAATGTTGTAAAGCTATTAGTCAAAAGGATGGCTCAATCCTATTTAGTGGAAAGAGGAAGAACAACATTTATAAAATAAATCTTTCAGAACTTAAGGTTCAGAATGTTAAATGTCTCTTGTCTGTTAATGAGGAGCAATGGTTCTGGCACAGAAGATTGGGGCATATTAATATGAGACGCATATCTCAAATTAATAAACTCAATCTGGTCAGAGGACTTCCTAAGTTGAAGTTCACCTCAGATGCTCTTTGTGAAGCATGTCAAAAAGGGAAGTTTTCAAAATCCCCTTTTAAATCAAAAAATGTTGTTTCTACTTCCAGACCATTAGAATTACTTCATATTGATCTGTTTGGACCAGTGAAAACTACATCCATCAGAGGCAAGAAGTATGGATTAGTCATTGTTGATGATTACAGCAGATGGACATGGGTAAAGTTTCTAAAACACAAGGATGAGTCACATTCTGTGTTCTTTGACTTCTGTAAACAAGTCCAGAATGAAAATGATTTCAAAATTATTAAAGTCAGAAGTGATCATGGTGGTGAATTTGAAAAAAAATATTTTGAAAAATATTTTAATGAAAATGGCATTGCTCATGATTTTTCTTGTCCTATAACTCCACAACAAAATGGAGTTGTAGAGAGGAAAAATATAACTCTACAAGAAATGGCCAGAACCATGATCAATGAGACTAATCTGGCAAAGCACTTTTAGGCAGAAGCAATCAACACAGCCTGTTACATTCAGAATAGAGTGTCTGTAAGACCTCTTCTGGAAAAGACTCCCTATGAATTGTGGAGAAACAGAAAGCCCAACATTGCTTATTTTCATCCTTTTGGATGTATTTGCTATATGTTGAATACTAAAGAAAATCTGAACAAGTTTGATTCTAAAGCACAGAAGTTTTTCATGCTTGGGTATTCTGAACGCTCTAAAGGCTACAGAGTATATAATACTGAAACACAGATTGTGGAAGAATATATTCATGTTAGATTTGATGATAAGCTTGGCATTGAAAAGCCAAAGCAGTTTGAAAGTTCTGCAGATAGAGAAGTAATTCTCACAGACTCTGAAGGCTCAGAGGCAGACAAAGCTCAAGTGAAGGAACCAGAAGCAACGCCAGATGCAATTCCTTTAGCTTCTCAAATGGACAACTTAAACATTTCTAAAAACTCAATTGTCAAAGGACCATCTTCCAGAATCAAGGCCTCTCATCTAGAAGATATGATCATTGGGAAGAAAAATGATCCAATCATAACAAGATCATTTCTCAGATCATCTGAAGCGTCATTATTTGGGTTGGTGTCAGTTATTGAACCAACTTCTGTGGATGAGGATCTGCAAGACAATGACTGGGTAATTGCCATGCAAGAAGAGCTTAATCAGTTCACAAGAAATGACGTATGGGATCTGGTTCCAAGACCTAAAGGATTCAACATAATTGGAACCAAATGGGTATTCAGAAACAAGTTAAATGAAAAAGGAAAAGTTGAAAGAAATAAAGCAAGGCTTGTCGCTCAAGGTTATAGTCAGCAAGAAGGAATTGATTATACATAGGCTTATGCTCCTGTAGCCAGGTTAGAGTCTATTCCTTTACTCATTTCTTTTGCTACACATCATAACATCACTCTGTATCAGATGGATGTTAAGAGTGCCTTTCTAAATGGAATTATAGAAGAAGAAGTGTATGTTCACCAACCTCATGGTTTTGAAAGTGAAAATTTTCCAGAACATGTCTTTAAACTAAAGAATTCTCTTTATGGTTTAAAACAAGCTCCCAGAGCTTGGTATGAGAGATTAAGCAATTTTCTTCTGAAGAAAAATTTTATCAGAGGAAAAGTAGACACAACTCTCTTCTGTAAAACATTTAAGAAAGATCTTTTAATTTGTCAAATATATGTGGATGATATTATATTTGGATCTACAAATGTTATGCTGGGAAAGGAGTTTGCTCAATGTATGCAGGCTGAATTTGAGATGAGCATGATGGGAGAATTGAGATTCTTTCTGGGAATTCAAGTCAACCAGACTCCAGATTGCACTTACATTCATCAGACCAAATATGTTAAAGAGCTTCTAAAGAAGTTTAACATGACTGATAGTAAGATGGCAAAGACTCTTATGCATCCAACAAGTACTCTTGGTAATGAAGAGGTAAGTAAGAAAGTAGATCATAAACTCTACAGAGGTATAATAGGATCTCGTCTCTACTTAACTGCTTCTAGACCTGACATTTTGTTCAGTGTATGCTTGTGTGCAAGATTCCAATTAGATCCTAGAGAATCTCACTTAACTGCTGTTAAGAGGATTCTAAGGTATCTGAAAGGTACTACTAACGTGGGTCCGTGTTACAGAAGATCTGATGAATATACATTAGTTGGATTCTGTGATGCTGACTATGCTGGAGACAGAGTAGAGCGTAAAAGTACTTCTGGAAGCTGTCAGTTCCTTGGAAGTCATCTGATCTCATGGTACAGCAAGAAGCAACCCACAATTGCACTTTCTACAACAGAGGCAGAATACATTGCTGCTGCTGGATGTAGCACGCAGATGCTCTGGATGAAAAGTCAGTTAGAAGACTATCAGATCTTTGAGAGTAAGGTATCTATCTTTTGTGATAATACTTCTGCTATATATTTGTCTAAAAATCCAATTTTACACTCTAAGGCAAAACATATAGAAATTAAGCATCACTTCATCAGAGACTATGTTCTGAAGGGTATTATAAACTTAGCCTTTGTTGATTCAGATCATCAATGGGCTGATATTTTTACAAAACCCCTTGCTGAAGATAGGTTCAAGTTTATTCTGAAAAATATTGGTATGGGTTTTTGTCCAGAATAATATTTATCAGAGGCAAACTTCTCAGATGCAAAATGATTAATGCTCTGAAGTATTTCATCTGTCAATTTATTCATTTTCTTGAATTACTTTATTTGTGTAAATATGAACTAACAATTCTCAGAGGATCTGAACGTTGGCTAACGTTTCATTTCTCAAGAGATTTCAGAAGCACATACAAGCAAACACGTGTAGCTCAGAATCTGGAAAGGTAGAGTGCACCTTACTGAATTAACGTTTGTGGTACTGCTTTGGAAATCTGATTTTTCTTGATTTTCCCCCCATCGGTCAGAATCATAAATGTTGTGCAATGATTTTTTTACTTTTTCATTTAATGTTATGTGAAGCATGCTTATGTGACTGTTTGTGTGCCTGATTTTGTCTATAAATACCACAAATCACACCATTTCACACTTTTCACCTCACGAACCTTTATGCATTTCTGTCTTCTCTTTGCTCTTCATCTAAACCCTAAACCTAAAACCTCTCTCTCAAGAACAACAATGGCATCTTCTTCATCAACATCTGCTCAGATGCAATCAACCACTGCTGTTTCTTCTTCTAATGCTAAAGCATACAAGGAACCTGTGAGAACCCTTCTCACTCCAACTGTAGATCTGGAAGTTCTGAGTGAATGCTTTGTAGACTTTGATTCCATTAAAGAAAATGGGTTTAATCTCTCTTCAACCATTCAAACTCAGAGTTGGACAAAGTATTTTGACAGGCTTATGGGTCCTGTTTATCCAACTTTGGTGAAAGAATTCTGGATACATGCTCAGGTGTGCCCTAAGTTCATCCATTCTTCTGTCCTTAGAAAGGAGATTGTGATAACTGAGAAGCTGATCAGACAACTTATTGGGTACTCTGTAACTGATGGTGAAACCAGTCTGCAATCTGCTCGTGTGGAACTTGCTGATGTGTTTCAAGAAGTTAGTATTTATGGGGAACCAACTAGCAAAGTAAGGGAACTGAAGCCAGTCTACAGGATCTGGGCCAAGATTTTCTTGAGTTCCATCTTTCACAGAAAATCATCAAATTCTCCAGATTATGTCAGTGCTGAACAACTCTACTTCATGTTCTGTATGAGCAAGGGAAAGAAGGTGGACTTGCCTTATCTTCTGTTTAGTCATCTTCTGAATCATATAAAGGAAACAAGAGAAGAAGTAAGAGTCAAAACTGGAAAAGTTAGGAATTGGATTCCTATGGGAAGACTGATATCAGACATTATAACAGAGAATGGTCTTGTGAAACATCTGTTTGATGCTGGGGTGATAGAGGATCTGTCCTATGTTATAGGATCTGTCATAAATGGGAACACTCTGAAGAGAATGAAGGTCATTTCAGAGCTTGCTGGAAAACCCAAGAAATTTCACTCTGAACGTCAGCAGAAGGAGAATCCCCTTAGCAGATTTTCCTATGTTCAGTGCTGATGAACCTAGACACATCATTCTGACATACATTGCTGAATGTTTAAGAGATGGCATTCCTCTGCCTGCTAACATAGTACAGAAGGAAGGCGAAGTTCTGCCTAATTTTCTTAGAGAAAGGCGTTCAAAGAAGATTGCTGAAGAAGGATCTGAGGCTCAGCCTAAGAGAAAAGTCTGTGAAGCTGCTGCTAAACCTCAGAAGGTAAAGAAAGTGAAACCAACTCCTCCAGAAGCAAGTCTGGAAGACATTAGAGAAACTATCAAACAGGTATTAACATCTGATCAACTACCAACCATTCACTCTCCATTACCTTCACCTCCTCCATCACCTTCTAGACCACAATCATCTGTACCACCATCATCTGGGATTCATTCATATGAACCCTCTCCATATCAACCTACACATTCTCAACCATCTTCTGTACAAACTCAATTTGAACCACCTCAACCAGAAACACAACCAGAACATCAACAACAAGAACCACCTCAGCCAGAACCTCAACCACAACTACAATCACAACCAGAACAACAACAACCACAACCAGAACAACAACAACAACAACCACCAGAACATCAATCTCAACCCATTTCATCTGAACAACCCTCAATAATAGAACAATCGTTACCTGTTCCAGAACCCTCTATCTTTCAATCATCTAATGACATTCTTGATTTGCAACCACTAGCAACCATGGTCGTCTTGTCATCCACCTCATGCCACTCCACTGAATCATCTGCTTCTGAATCAGAAGTTCACTCACCCTCCTGTTTACACATTCCTGATCCATTCAAACCTACATTTTCTGACCCATCAGCATCTGACCAAATCAATTGTAGACTTTCACTTCACTCAAAATTCAACCTCTCAGATTTTCAACCTTCATCATCTGAAGCTGAAATTTCAACAACCCCTAAACCTCAACTCACTATACCACAACCATTTGCACCTCAATCATCTGAATAACCATCATCTGATCCAACACCTCCTGATACCACTTGTGAACAACCTCAGCCAAACTCTGAATCTGCTGAAAAAGTGACTCTTGAGGAATACCTACAAAATCCCATCCCTAGATCGGATGTTGATAAACTGTTTGAGAATTTCAAAAAGGAAGTTCGTATGGGGATTGCACGTGTGGAAAAAGAGTGTCTGTTCAGTATAGATCCTGTTAAATCTGAAGTTTCTTGGGATAAATTTATTTCTATGTTCAACG
This sequence comes from Lathyrus sativus, assembly GCA_963859935.3. Taxonomy (NCBI): domain Eukaryota; kingdom Viridiplantae; phylum Streptophyta; class Magnoliopsida; order Fabales; family Fabaceae; genus Lathyrus; species Lathyrus sativus. Next base: position 590,907,550 of record OZ012737.1, on the reverse strand, counting down.
TTGTGGCTTCTCATCTCAAAGCAGTCTGTGCTGAAGATGCTAAGGCAAAGTTTGCTGAATTGGTCAGACAGACTCTGATGAGCATTCCTAAACCACCAGTACTGCTTCTGGAAGCTGCTCCTGCTTAAGATTCTCCATCTGAAGATGTTGCATCTGATATGGACATTGATGCGTCTGAATCTGAAATGAAGACTGACAATTCAGAACTTGTGAAAGAGGTTAAGGAAATCAAGTCCTGGATGATCAAACAAGAACAAACCACTGAAGAGATTAAGACTTGGATGGCAAAGCAAGAAGAGTCTTCTGCAAAGATGACAGATCTTCTGACCCTGATTGCATCTCGCCAGCCTTAGTTTCTGTTCATTTTTTTTTGCACTATTGTTTGCATCTGTTTTCTTTTACTTGTTTTTTGATCATCTGTTATGAGAACCCTCTGAATGACTGAAAATGTTTGTTTTGCTTTTCTTCTGTTATCTTTTTTGTCTTTACACATCTTTTTGATTATGACAAAAAGGGGGAGAAAGAGAATCTGATTGTTCAATCTATAAGCAAATACTAAAACGAAATTCAGACATATTATTAACTATCTTTGAATTTAAGTCTTTCAGATTCTATTGTTTCATCTGACAAAATAAATTCATTGAAGTTATCCTGAGAATTACCCAACCAGACTCTAATTCTCCGAAGCAAATTGTACTCTAATTCTAAACAAAAAACCAGACTCTGTGTTTGAAAGAAGTCATCAGACTCTGATTCTGAAAAATACTCAAGCAAAAAGGGAAGTATTCTTTTCCTTTAAAGTATTCATTTCAGGGGGAGATTCTTAATCTCAGGGGGAGTTATAATTATTATTTTTTTGTTGAACAAAATTTCTCATGTTTTGTCATCATCAAAAAGGGGGAGATTGTAAGAACACAGATTGTTTCTCAGTAATATCTCTATGTTTTGATGATAACTCTTATGAAATTTTGTATTAAAGAATTATATACTCTAAAATTTGTTCATGAATATTTGCTGCAGATGTTAAAGTATATATATATATATATATATATATATATATATATATATATATATATATATATATATATATATATATATATATATATATATATATATATATATATATATATATATATATATATATATATATATATATATATATATATATATATATATATATATATATATATATATATATATATATATATATAAGAGCAAATTAATCTGAACATGGAATTATGGAAGGCTCTGAAGAGTCAGAATCATCTTACAGAAGAATCTGAAGCAGAAGCTGCAAAAGGATCTGAAGCAGAAGACTCTAAAAGATCTGAAGACTCTGAAGCATTGAAGATCTTTGTATGAGAGTTAAGAAGCACAGTTTTTCAGAAGACTCTAAGAGTACTACACGCTGCATGTACTGAGGATCTGATTCATAAAACTCTGCTCTGATAGAACTACACGCTGAAGCACACTTGCTGCATTACTCTGATTCAGCAAACTCTGATGAGCGTCCAAGACTCTGATCACGCAGACTCTGATGCTTATTTTGCTGAAGTGAAATACTTGTTGAAGAAGAATTCAAAGTTATATCTGTTGATTTGGCTCAACGACTCTTTCCTCTTTCATGCTTGACACTAGAACACAGACCAAAAGCATTTCTCTGTGCATTCTACTTCCAGGAAAGGTCGTGTGATGTGAAGACAAAAAGGTTCAGGCCTTTTCAGTACACAGCCTCCAACGTCAAGACTTTGTGGACTACTGTGCATATAAAAGCAAGTCTTCCTCATCTTCTTCACACGACGAATCTTTGATAGAAACTCTGATAAGCTCTCATAAAATATTCTTATTCTCTTTGCTGAGTTTATTCTTTTATTCTTAACATTAAGTGAAAAATCACAGTTGTGATAAAGCTTTATTAGAAGCATTTTAACACTTGTATTATCATTACATTTGATTGTAAGAGAACCTTAAGAAGATCCAGTTAGGATCAGTAGTTCTTGAGAAGACTTTGAACAGTTGTTCTTAGTGCTTACTATTGAAATCAGTTGATTAAATAGTGGATTAAGTCCTTGTTTGAGAAAGGCAAATCACTCTAGATAGGGTGGACTGGAGTAGTTGAGTTCAACGAACCAGGATAAAAATCCTTGAGATTTTATTTCTAAGTTTTATCTTCATACTTATTCAACCCCCCTTCTAAGTATTTTCTCACCTTCAGGCTTCACCGAGGCTAATGTAGACACGGCTAAACCGAGGCTAAAGTAGACACGGCTAGACCGAGGCTACTGTAGACACAAATCTTTTTGGCCGAAGATAAATGTTAGCTTCGATCGTTTTAGCCTATCCCCGATACCAACGCTACGCCGAGGCTAATTGGCTAGTAGCGGCGGTTTTTTGCCTTATAGTGTCGGAAAAATGGCCGAGGCTAAATACAGCATTTCTAGTAGTGAGCAGTCAACTGAGGAGATCTAGCCATCTGGATCGACTGCTGTCAGGGATACACTGAGGATAAGGAAGGCAAAGAAGAAGAAGAAGAAGAAGAAGAAGAAAAAGGTGTCGATAAAGATTTTTTACTATGATTCTGACGAGGGTAGTGAGGAACGAGTCATAGATTATGAATATTATTTTTGCGCTAAGGGATATTTTTCCGATATTAACAAAATTACGTAATAAAAAAATTATGTTTTATATACTCTTTTCTTTTGGGCTTCTTAATGAACTTAGTTATTAGTATTGTTTTATATACTCTTGCCTTTATATACTATTTCCTCTTTACAACAAAAAAATAGTACAAGCCAACAAAAATAACAACAGTAATGAAGAATAACAATAACAACAATTAATAACTCTCTCACCATTGCATTTATAAATAAATAAATAAATTGAAAGTTATTTAACCACGGTTTTACAATACAACCGTTGTAAATTTTGAAAATTGCATCACGGTTTTTCTTTCTAACCGTGATAAAAAGTGATATTTTTTAGTATATAAGCGAAAGTATCTATTGTTCAGTACATAACAGTCGTTTCTCTAAAAAAAACCTAACATATTTCACTTTTCTCTCTCATAACATAACCCTAACATCCATGTCACTCTTTAAACATATTTTAACCTTCAGATTCGTCTTCACCAATCGCTAACTTGAGGTTCGTTCATTAAACTTATGCTTCGATTTTGTTTACGTTTCTTGTTAAAAATGGGTTCTCATTTTTTCACTTGGCGAATGTTCTTATTTTTTCATATTCGTCTCCACCATCTTAACAAAGCGCATACTTTGGCTATGATACATATGGTTTGTATAACTCTAAATAAAAATACAATAAGTATAAAGCTATTGTATAAACTTCATTCACCTTGTACTTCTTCTTCATAACTTCATAAACTAGATGAACTTCATAATTTGTTACAGATCCACGATTAATTTTTAAAAATGTGTGTTCTTGAAACATTACATAATATCTTGTGTTATTGTATGTTGTTGTTGTTGATTAATGTTTTCAGAACTTCATAATTTATTGTTGTTTTTGTTTATTATATCTTGATTTCTTGAACCTTTTTTATATTTTGTTGTATGTTGTTGTTGTTGATTAATGTTTTCAAAACAAGAATAAAACATTGCTAAGACACAAGAAAGAAGCTTCTTGTGATTTAGCAATGTTTTATTCTTGTTCTGAAAACATTGATAAATGTTTTGTTCTTTTCGATAAATGTTGTTGTATGTTGTTGTTGTTAATTAATATTTTCATAACAAGAACAAAACATTGCTAAGTCACAAGAAATAAGCTTCTTGTGACTTAACAATGTTTTGTTGTTTAAATTCTTATATGCTATGTAGATGAAGTTGAGTTTATTATATGTTATTTAGATTGTTTGTTTCACTAATCCTTCACTGAAAATACATTTCATTTAAGTTGACATAGAAACTTATAGTCTGAAAATTAAGTTGTATTTGAAAATCAACTTATATCAATCAATATTTTCGGAATTAAATTCGTCTCATCATTCATCTCTCGATCTTTAACATATAGGATGTGGTTTAATGACCTAAATCATTCATCACATCCATATATTCTCTCATAGTTTAATTTGAATAACAACAATTTATTTATTTTATTCAAATTAAACTAGAATAGAAGGAATTAATATCATGAATGACTTAGACCATTTATTTGTTAGACAGTTTAATCTAGAAGGGATGAATAAACCACAAATTTTACAACCAAAAACTTTGGCAAAAATCTGTTTTTAAAATATGGTACAACGGAAAAACGACCTGAATCAAATAATCTAACTGAACCTACTATCGAAAAGCAAGATGCATAACGTAAAACAAATAGAGTGATAACGAACGTAAATGATCAAGCTACAAATTAATTAAATACAATGATAATTGTAACTCGTATATCCAATGAACTAAAACGCAAACAAAATACACACAAACAATTTATCGAACACTTGATGTACGATCGATAACAATTGGAAATATAGTGTATTTTGTTGATGTTAAAACCTATCATAATCAAAGTGGTCATGATTATATCAACAACAACACCTTTAAAAGATAGTAGAAAATAATTTCCAATCAAATTGATCAAACAACTATGAAATCGATAAATTGTGTAATCAACAATAAAAGAAATGAAGAGATGAAGAGAAAGAGAGTCCAAGATTTGTTTAGGAAGTTTCCTAATCGGCCTCGCTATGGGTACGTTTGCCCTCAATTCAAAATCGAATAGAAATAGTGCTATTAACCTTTTCTTTGCAAAAATGTTTATACAAGAGATGAAGAATGCAAACCCCAAAAACCATATTGTTTTATGTTGATTCTTCCACCTTCAAACCCTTGATCAAAGCTTGATCAAGTGACCAACAATACAACTACAATCTTTCGATTATCTCGAGCACACAACTTGTTAAAACCCAAGATTCCCGAACACAATTCATCGTCTTGTGTTACTCCCTTGCAAGGAAACTACCTTGTCCCAAGGCTTTCACTCGGTCGAATCTATGTTGACGTGATCTCGTCCAAAACCTTCAAATCAACCCAATCTTGAAGGAAAACCCCACATTGGTTTTCTTATTTGAAACACACAAATCCCCTAATCCAATATTCTCGGTTACACCAAACTTAATTGGACATTATCAACCCTAATATAGATGGTCACCCAATCAAAAAATAATTATGTGTAGCTCAATTGTGTGCATGCATAGAAGAAAGGATGAAGATGATGGGCAACTTTGTAATCCGGTTTCGTTTAGGTTTTGTTTACTAGAAAACCTTGCCTAGAAGAAGATGCATGTATGAGTATATATAGGTATATGAGGAAAATGGACAAAAGGATGCAAGAAAAATAAGATACAAATTTTTTTTTAAAGTTTTAACTTGCATAGGTCAGCCTATGAAGGTGTTTAGGCCAGCCTGTGAGGCGACCTGAAATGCAGCTTGTGGGTAGAATCGACAGGCTTCGTTCTTGAAGCATAGAAGTCGGCCTGAAACATGGATGTGTCAGCCTATACTAAAGCTGGAGTTTCCCTAGGTCGACCTATGTTGCTGTTTTGACACACAAACTTGATTTTTGATGTGTATGATATTCCTAAGACCTATCAAACTTGTTCAAAGACTCTTTTTATGCATCATAAGGCTAAAAGGACAAATGAACACCTAAATTTAGGTTGACACCGTTCAATATACAAGAGCACTACACTAAACTACCTTATTTATTCCTTGTTTGACATCATTCAAAACCCATTTGAATTTGTAGTTGCAAATACCCAACACTCATATGAACCACATTCTATATGTTAAAGAGCGAAAAATGAATGATAAGACTCATGCAATTTGGAAAACAGTGGTTTGTGTAAGTTGGTTTTCAAGAATAGTTTAATTTTTAGATTATATACTTCTTCATCAATTTGAATGGTTGTATGTTGTTGTGAGGTTTATTGAAAAACAAGCAATCTACATATTTTACAATAAATATGGGTACTTTCAACAATGATTATTTATTTTAACTGTGATAAAATCTTGTATTCATAAATGTATATATCACAATGGTTGATACTAGTAACCATTGTGTAGGTAGCACACGTCATGTCTTACTATCACGGTCTCGCGACAGTGGTGGAATGCAATAAACATACAATCATCCATTACCTCATAACAAATGGTCAGGCATTATGGTATCAGTTTTCCAACTGTTATCGTATGGCATTTTCGTAGTAGTGTGTAGCAGATGTGGTTGTTGTGGTGGGTGGGAATTCGGAAAGTGTGATGAAGGGTCTTATGGTATTTGGGTCGAACTCTAGTGTCGACAAGGATAACTTCATGGTTCAGCAAGATTTATGCATGTTGTAGTTGAAGTATGTTCAAGCATGTTATCAAAATATGTTAGCTTTGTGTTTAAGTTAGCATGTCGAATAAGGCATAACTTGTAAGCCTAATTATTAAGTTAGCTTGTAGTCAAGTTAGCTTAGTAGTCTATAAATAGACTAGTTCTCTCAGGTTGTTGAGTGAAGTTAATTTTTTTTATTCACCCATAATCTTTGAACCCTTATTGAGAAAGCCAATAGTAAAATAGTTTTAACCAATTCTTCTTCTTCTTCTTCTTCTTCTTCTTCTTCTTCTTCCTTCTTATCTCTCTTTTGTAAACCTAAATAGGGTTTCTTATGTTTTTTTAAGAAACTCAATGTTTATCTCATAACGTTGTTATGTTATTGACGATATTATTTCACAACAAACTGGTGTGGTGAGCATGGAGGAGAAGATGTTATTAATAAAGTATGAGATTGTGATCTCTACATAGGCAAACCCAAAAGTGAGAAGGCTAAGAAACAACCAAGTTTGTGATCTTGATGCATTTGTAAAGATGCAAATGAAATGGGATCTTAGGGGTAAAAATTAGGGTATGACAAATCCTCACACCAAGGTCACTCATACACTAGTCTAAGAGGGGGTGAATTAGATTTATTGGACTTTCTAAAAAAATTTTGTTTTATGAACAATGTCAAGTGTTCTTATTTTTCCTGAAACGAAAAGAATGATAAAATGCAGAAAGTAAGTGCTGGAAAAATAAAAGACATTGTACGTCTAATCCCCTCACACCCTGTGAGAGATTTCACTATATTAGAACTTATATAACCCTCACACCAAGGTCACTTATACACTAATCTAACACAAGAAATCACACCTTTTTTCTTTTACACTTTGAATAAAAACCACACCACTTTTAATCTCAAACAAAGATCACTTAACACTTAGTAATCTAGTAAAAACAGAATGTTGTAAAGATGAAGATTTGAATATGTATCAATTCTTTAAAATTGATCTTTCCTTTCAATGTACACAATATACAAGAGTAATACTTAAGTGTTCAGAAATGAATGAGATAAACTTTAATGATACTTAAAAGTTTAATGTAGAAAGTTTCACAAAAGTATTGACCCAAGTAACTTAGTTGAAAATTGAAAGATTCTTGAATTATAGATGATCGAAGGAGTGTATTTTGAAATTCAGAAACATTAGCTATTTATAGTATGGAAAACACTCTTTTGAATCAATATAGAATCATTAACCATTGCCATGATTCAATGACCAAGTACGGAAAACGTTAGAATGTAATTTTTCATTAAAGATGACACTGCTTAAGTGGTAACCAGTTAACATATTATCGTAATCGGTTATACCTTAAGCTAAATCAAATTCTTTAAAATATTAGTGGCAGTAATCAGCTATAGGGTTTGGTTAATTGGTTACCGCTGAACAAAAATATAGAATTTGTCATGTTTATAATTGGTTACAACGGATAGAAAATGTGAAAACCAGTTTGTAACCAATGCTAATCAAAATGCTTAGTTTCAAAAACACTTTAGAATATTTAGAGATGAAATATGCAAATTTTTTGAACAACTAATGTATTATTCTATACATTATTGTAACATATACCTAATGCTTCATCAAATCCTTCAAAATTCATTCGTCTCTTGTTGATAACTTGAATTCCAAGAATCGTAGCGCAAGAGAAACTTGAAAGATACTTGAAAGCTAATGATCTATATTTTTCCTTCTTGATAATACAATTGATCTTGAGGAATTGTCTTCATCAAAACCCAAACAAATGTTGGAGAAATTTGTCTTCACACATCTCTCTCTCTCTCTCTCTCTCTCTCTCTCTCTCTCTCTCTATATATATATATATATATATATATATATATATATATATATATATATATATATATATATATATATATATATATATATATATATATATATATATATATATATATATATATATATATATATATATATATATATATATATATATATAGAGAGAGAGAGAGAGAGAGAGAGAGAGAGAGAGAGGGGGATATATAGATAGAGAGAGAGAGTATTTAGTACCATGAACGTTAACTTTCACAATAATTCAAACATGGTGATATATGATTTATTTAATTAAATTTTATAAAAAAACATCAATTTTTAATAATTTAAAAAATCATTACGGTTGGTTTAAAGAAGTGTAGTGATATTTGAAATATTTTCATATTAAAAATAAATGAAAAATAATGGCGGCACTATAAAAATAAACATAAAAAAAAAAAAAAAAACTATTACCACGGTTGGAAAAACCAAACGTAGTGAAACCACACTCATATTTAATTTAAAAATAAATCAAAAATAAAAGTGTCACTATAATATTTAAGAAATTGCAAACTTGCAGGGCTAAGATTCAAACCCAAAAATTTTAGAAACATTCACCAAGGTTGCTCTATCCACTTGTGGTAATATGTAAACTAATTTTAATTAAAAATAAATAAAAATGGTGGTGCCTAATTTTATAGATATCACCACGGTTTTTCATAGTGTTGTTGTAAAATTATCGTCGTTGTAGGTTTTATTTGCAGTAGTTGTTAGAACACAGATTGGTTCTTAATATTATCTCTATGTTTTGATGATAACTAATATGAAATTTTGTATTTAAGAATTATATACTCTAAAATTTGCTTGAGAGTTTTTACTGCAGATAGTAAAGAATTTAACACTCTAGAAGCAAATCAAAATTGAATACAAGATATTGGCTAGACTCTGTAGCGCCAGATGCACATATTAGAAGATTCTGATTGCTGCAAACAGAAGATTCTGAGCGTAGCCTCCAGAAGGATCTGAAGCAGAAGCTCCAGAAGAATCTGAAGCAAGTCAGAAAAATCTGAAGCAAGTCAGAAGCATATGAAGCAAAGAAGAATGTTGTATGAAGAGTTTATCAAAGCATAGTTTCTACAGAAGATTCTGAAAGCACTTAAGCTGCCAGTGCTGAAGCTCTGTGTCAAATGTGCTCTGATCTTTAACACGCTAGAAGCACACCTGCTGCAGAAGACTCTGATTCAGCAAAACTCTGATAGTCATCAGAAGACTCTGATCCAGTAAGGCTCTGATGAATTTGCTGAAAGCTGAAGAATAAATATTCAAAGATTATATCCGTTGGAGTAAATCAAACGTCTCTTTCGTCATTTATGCTAGACACAAGAACACAGACAAAAAGGATTTTTCTGTGCTTTCTTCTTCTAGGAAAGGTCACTTGATGTGAAGACAAAAAGGCTCAGACCTTTTGGACACTCTTCTCAACGTGTAGCTCTCCTTGGATCAAGCTGCATATAAAAGCAAGACTCCACCAAATTCTTCAGTTGACGTATTATTAAAAAGAAATCAAATATTCAAAAGCTCTCATTCTTTCATATTCATTCTAAAAGTTTAGTTCTTTGTTCTTAATAGTTTAAGTGAAATATCACAGTTGTGATAAAGCTTGTTAGAAGCAATCTTTAAACACTTGTATTCATTCTACATTTGATTGTATTCCTTAAGAAGATCCAATTTGGATCAGTAGTTCTTGAGAAGACTTTGAACAGTTGTTCTAAGTGGTAACTATTGTAATCAGTTGATTTAATAGTGGATTAAGTCTTTGTTTGAGAAAGGCAAATCACTCTAGGAAGGGTGGACTGAAGTAGTTGAGTTCAACGAACCAGGATAAAAATACTTGAGTTTTTATTTATAAGCTTTAATCTCATACTTATTCAACCTCCCCCCCCCCCCCCCCTTCTAAATATTTTCTCACCTTCAGTAGTGTCTATTCAAAATAAAGTCATATCTTATATTAATTAAATAAATATATAAAGAAAACATATTAATTTAATTAATAAAGAAATACACTATAAAAATATAAAAATATAGAAGAACAACTTCAATCTTCAAGTATTAAAAAATTTAAAAATATATTTACAATAGGTCTTGGTTTAGAACAACCCAATACATTTTGGAAAAGAAAAATTCACACCATCTCTTTACCTTATGGACCTGACTTTAAGGAAGCAATTATTCCTGCTAAAGCCAAACCAATATAAATGAAAAAACAGCATTTAAATTACAACAAAAAAGAAATAAAAAATTATTTAAATAAGGGGTTGATTAGGTCTAGCAAGTCTCATTGGATATGCTTAAATTTGTATATAGTTAATGAAAATTTTATCTCATACCCCATCCTTTATTCCTCTATCCCTACATTATATTTTTTTGACTAAAATATCCTCATATAAATATGTGTAAACTTTTTCTAGTTTAATTATTTGATCTAGAATTTAATAAATAAATCTATTATTAAAAACTAGTTTATCAATATTCTCAGCAAACATGACAAGTATTATATATCTATACTATTATATGATCTTATAATGTCTCCATCAAAAATTTTCCGCTAAGTTTTTTTTCTTTAATTAATTAATTAAACATAAATATAACTTTGTGGGGAAAAAAATGTATAAATTGATGAGATATAAATTTGATTAGTGAGAAGATAACTTTGTGGAAAAAAAATGGAATAAAGTAATGAAATTAGTGGGGACTATAAAAAACTTTAAATTTTGTGGGAAAAATGGAATAAAGTAATGAAATTAGTGGGAGCTATAAAGTTTTTTAATTATAGTTATTAATTTATTTTTGTATTAAGAAATTTTAAAGTTTGCATTATGTCTTATTTATTTACTTTTTTATTTTATTTTTTAATTTAATATTATTATGTGTCCTATTAGTGTGGAGTTAGAAAGATGTTATGAGTGGAGAGAGGTTAATTGCTTGCATGATATGAATAGAGAGTGTTGAGTGGAGAGAAATTTGAGAAATAAATATGTTAAATATTTTAATTTAATTACTATTAAATTAATAATATTAATAATATTTAATTATTAATAATAAAAGATTAATTAATAGAATAAAGAGAAAAGTTATGCTAGATAGTTACTATATTAACATATTATTGGTGGGTGGCTGTATTTAAAAAAAAAATTAGGACGTGTTTTATTGTATTTGTTAATTAATAATTATTTAAAATATAAGAATGTGACTTAATCAGAAGTTTTAAATGGAGTTAATAATAAATATATTTATATTTAATTAATTAATTAGAGAAAAAAGTTTTAGCGGAAATTTTTTGATGGAAACATTATAAGATTATATAATAGTATATTACCATGTTTGCTAAAAATATTAATAATGTAGTTTTTAAAGATAGATTTATTTATTAAATTACGGATTAAATAATTAAATTAGAAAATTTTATATTTATATATATGAGGATATTTTGGTAAAAAAACATAACGTGGGATAGGAGAATAAATGATGGGGTATGGGGTAAATTTTCGATAGTTAATGTGTCTGAATTAAAAAGAGAAATTTCTCGGTTAGTAATAAATTATTAACATTTAAACAAAACATTACAATAGATTGAGTATGGCAAGAAAATTGATAGAAAATCAATGACAGAAGCACAGAAGAAAGATTTCAAAAATCACCATAAAGCTAGAACTATATTGCTTAATGCAATCTCTCATACTGAGTATGAAAAGATTACAAACAGAGAAACAGCTCATGACATGTTTGAATCTCTAAAAATGACTCATGAGGGAAACTCTCAAGTCAAAGAAACAAAGGCTCTGGCTCTGATCCAGAAGTATGAAGTCTTCAAGATGGAAGACTCTGAATCTGTAGAAGCAATGTTCTCCAGATTTCAAATACTCACAACAGGCCTAAAAGTTCTGGACAAGGGATACTCCACATCAGATCATGTTAAGAAAATCATTAGAAGTCTACCTACCAGATGGAGACCAATGGTGACTGCTTTGAAGATGGCTAAAGATCTGAACAAGATCTCTTTAGAAGAACTCATCAGCTCACTGAGAAGTCATGAAATTGAGCTTGAGGAAGATGAACCTCAAAAGAAAGAAAAAGGTAAATCTATTGCTTTAAAATCTAATAAATCTGCTAAAGCCTTGCAGGTAATAGAGGAAAGCTCTGAAGAATCATCATCTGAAGATGAAGATGAGCTGTCCATGCTGTCCAGAAGAATAAACAAACTCTGGAAGCACAAGGGAAAGAAGTTTAACAACTTCAGAAAATCTGATCATAGAAAGGAATCTTCTGGGCACAGAAGATCTGGCAAGAAAGAAGTTGTATGCTATGAGTGCAAAGAACCTGGACATTACAAGAATGAATGTCCCAAACTTCAAAAAGAAAAACCCAAGAGGAAGTTTGACAAAAAGAAGAAGGTTCTGATGGCAACATGGGATGACTCAGATGAATCTGAATCATCTTCAGAATCAGAAGAAGAATGTGCTAATGTTGCACTGATGGCCATCACAGATGATCAGGAAGAGGAAACATCAGGATCTGAAATTGAATCAGACTCTGACTCTGAAGAGGTATTTTCTGAACTATCCAGAGCTGAACTTGTTGAGAGCTTGTTTGAAATATTGGAAAACTACAACAAGATCAAACTCAAATACAAGGAGCTGAAAAGCAATCTTGAATATGAGATTAATCTTCTGAAGACAGAACTTGTTGAGCAAAAAGAAATTAATCTGAAAATCAAAAATGATTTTGAAATAGCTCAGCAAGAATCTGAATCTGAGACTAAGTCATGTGAAAACATTTTAGAAAAATATGACTCTAGTTTTCAGAGATTCCTTACTAAGAGCATAGACAGAAGCAAGATGGCTTCTATGATCTATGGTGTCAGTGGGAACAACAGAAGAGGTATTGGATATGAATCTTCCTCTGGAAGTAATCCAAAATCTGTTGACAAACTCTTCATCAAGAAGACACCTCTGTACTCTCAATTTAAGTTTGGTCACTTAAATGATGTTAAACACACAAGCTCTGAGAAGAATACTTATGTGTTTAAACCCAAGGTGAGTCAAAATAAACATTATGTTGAAAAACAGAAGTTTAGACAAACCTCCAGAACCACTAACCCTAAAGGACCCAAGAAGATCTGGGTACCTAAAAGTAAAATAATTCCAATTGCAGATGTTCTTAGCAGCAAGGTCAGGACACCAATCATGGTACCTGGACTCTGGATGCTCACGACACATGACAGGAGAAAGGTCTATGTTCCAAAGCCTGGAGCTTAGATCTGGAGGTGATGTGAAATTTGGAGGGAACCACAAGGGTAAGATCATTGGATCTGGCACCATTGGTAATGGTAAACTTCCCTCTATTATAAATGTTTTACTTGTAGAAGGGTTAAAGCATAACTTATTGTCCATAAGTCGATTAAGTGACAATGGTTATGATATTACCTTTAATTAAAAATGTTGTAAACCTATTAGTCAAAAGGATGGCTCTATTCTATTTAGTGGGAAAAGGAAAAACAACATTTATAAAATAAATCTTTCAGAACTTAAGGTTCAGAATGTTAAATGCTTATTGTCTGTTAATGAAGAGCAATGGGTCTGGCACAGAAGATTGAGCCATATTAATATGAGACGCATATCTCAGATTAATAAACTTAATCTTGTTAGAGGACTTCCTAATCTGAAGTTCACCTCAGATGCTCTTTGTGAAGCATGCCAAAAAGGGAAGTTTTCAAAATCTTCTTTTAAATCAAAGAATGTTGTTTCAACCTCCAAACCACTAGAATTACTTCATATTGATCTGTTTGGACCAGTGAAAACTGCATCCATCAGAGGCAAGAAGTATGGATTAGTCATTGTTGATGACTATAGCAGATGGACATGGGTAAAGTTCTTAAAACACAAGGATGAGTCACATTCTGTGTTCTTTGACTTCTGCAAGCAAGTCCAGAATGAAAAAGATTTCAAAATTATTAAAGTCAGAAGTGATCATGGTGGTGAATTTGAAAATAAACATTTTGAAAAATACTTTTCTGAAAATGGCATAGTTCATGATTTTTCCTGCCCTAGAACTCCCCAACAGAATAGAGTTGTAGAGAGGAAAAACAGAACTCTGCAAGAAATGGCCAGAACCATGATCAATGAGACAAATCTGGAAAAACACTTTTGGGCAGAAGCAATCAACACAGCCTGTTACATTCAGAACAGAGTGTCTGTAAGACCTCTTCTGAAGAAGACTCCATATGAACTATGGAAAAACAGAAAGCCCAACATTTCATATTTTCATCCTTTTGGATGTACTTGTTATATGCTTAACACTAAAGAAAATCTTAACAAGTTTGATTCCAAAGCACAGAAGTGTTTTATGCTTGGATATTCTGAACGCTCTAAAGGCTACAAAGTATACAACACTGAGACACATATTGTGGAAGAATCTATTCATGTAAGATTTGATGATAAGCTTGGCTCTGAAAAGCCAAAGCAGTTTGAAAGTTCTGCAGATAAAGAAGTGATTCTCACAGACTCTGAATGCTCAGAGGCAGAAAAGGCTAAAGCAAAAGAATCTGAAGAAACTCCAGATGTTATTCCTTTGTCTTCTCAATTGGACAACTTACATATTTCTGAAAGATCAAATGTCAGAGGATCTTCTTCCAGAATCAAGGCATCTCACCCTGAAGATGTGATTATTGGAAAGAAAGATGATCCAATCAGGACAAGATCCTTTCTCAGAACTTCTGAATCTTCATTGTTTGGCTTAGTGTCAATAATTGAACCAACATTTGTAGATGAGGCTCTGAAAGATAATGAATGGATTATTGCCATGCAAGAAGAGCTAAATCAATTTACCAGAAATGAAGTTTGGGATCTGGTTCCTAGACCTAAAGGATTCAACATTATTGGAACAAAATGGGTTTTCAGGAATAAGTTGAATGAAAAGGGAGAAGTTAAAAGGAATAAGGCAAGACTGGTTGCTCAAGGCTACAGTCAGCAAGAAGGAATTGACTATACAGAGACTTATGCTCCTGTTGCCAGGTTAGAGTCTATACGTTTACTCATTTCTTTTGCTGCACAGAACAACATCACTCTATATCAGATGGATGTTAAAAGTGCCTTTCTAAATGGTATTATAGAAGAAGAAGTATATGTCCACCAACCTCCTGGTTTTGAAAGTGAAAACTTTCCAGATCATGTTTTTAAACTAAAGAAATACCTTTATGGTTTAAAACAAGCTCCCAGAGCTTGGTATGAGAGGTTGAGCAATTTCCTTCTGGAGAAAAATTTTATCAGAGGAAAAGTGGACACAACTTTATTCTGTAAAACTCTTAAGAAAGATTTGTTGATTTGCCAAATATATGTAGATGATATTATTTTTGGATCAACAAATATTATGCTTGGAAAGGAGTTTGCTAAATGTATGCAGGCAGAGTTTGAGATGAGCATGATGGGAGAATTGAGATTCTTTTTGGGAATCCAAGTCAATCAGACTCCAGAGTGCACCTACATACATCAGACCAAATATGTTAAAGAGCTTCTGAAGAAGTTCAACATGGTTGATAGTAAGATGGCAAAGACTCCAATGCATCCTACAAGCACTCTAGGTAAGGAAGAGGTAAGTAAGAAGGTAGATCAGAAACTCTACAGAGGTATGATAGGATCTCTTCTATACTTGACTGCTTCTAGACCAGATATTCTGTTTAGTGTCTGCTTATGTGCAAGATTCCAATCAGATCCTAGAGAATCACACTTAACAGCTGTTAAGAGGATTCTAAGGTATCTGAAAGGTACTACTAACATGGGTCTGTGTTACAAAAGATCTGATGAATTTTCATTAGTTGGATTCTGTGATGCTGATTATGCTGGAGACAGAGTTGAACGTAAAAGCACTTCTGGAAGCTGTCAGTTTCTTGGAAGTCATCTGATCTCATGGTTCAGCAAGAAGCAACCCACTATTGCACTATCAACTACAGAGACAGAATACATTGTTGCTGCTGGATGTTGTACGCAGATGCTCTGGATGAAGAGTCAGCTAGAAGATTATCAGATCTATGAGAGTAATCTTTCTATATTCTGTGATAATACTTCTGCTATATGTTTGTCAAAAAATCCAATTTTACACTCTAAGGCTAAACATATAGAAATTAAGCATCATTTCATCAGAGACTATGTTCAGAAGGGAATCATAAATTTGGCCTTTGTTGATACAGATCATCAATGGGCAGATATTTTTACAAAACCCCTTGCTGAAGATAGATTTAAATTCATTCAGAAAAATATTTGTATGGATTTTTGTCCAGAGTAATATTTATCAGAAGCAAAATTTTACAGATGCAAAAATGCCTAATGATCTGAAGTATTTCATCTGTCTATTTGTTAATTTATTCTTATTTAATTCCTTGTGAAACTCTGAACTAACAATCCTTAGAAGATCTGAACGTTAGTTAACGTTTCATTTCTCAAAAGAATTCAGAACACATGCAAGTAAACATGTGTCACACCAAATCTGCATAGGTGGCGTGTACACCACTGAAGAGACGTTTGAGGTGAAGTTTGAATAGTGAAATTCTTGATTTTCCCCCCAAATTGTCAGATGCAATAAATGCTTGAAATGATTATTTATTCTTTTCATTTAATGCTTGTTCAACGTGCAAAATATTCTGACTGATGGTATGCCTAATATGTTAGTATAAATACTTGACCTATCTTCACTTTCACACTTTTCACAAACTCAGAAAAATTTTATGCATTTTCATCTTCTCTTCTCTCTGCATAAAAACCCTAAGCGTGTACCAAAGAAATCTTCAATGGCAACTTCTTCATCAACTGCTGCACAATTTCAATCTTCAATGGCTGCAGTTACAACTGCTAATGTGGGAGTTACTCCATTTTCTCCACCAAAGAGAACGCTGTTAACCCCTGTTGATAAGTTGGAAGTTTTATGTGAATCTATGGTAGAATTTGATTCACTTGCAGAAAATGGGTTTGATTTTCGTTCCATCATTGGTGCTCAAGGATGGGTAAAGTATTTTGATAGACTGTTTGGACCAGTTTACCCTCTCCTTGTGAAAGAGTTCTGGATCCATGCTTCAGTTTACCCTAAGTTCATCCTATCTTCTGTATTGGGCAAAGAGATTATAATCACAGAAGATCTGATAAGGAAGCTAATTGGATATGAAGAGACAGATGGTGTTTCACACTTGCCAACTGGGCGTGTGGATATGGATGAAGTGTATGAAGAAGTGATGACAGTTGGTCAAGCTTCTAACAAGTTCAAGGATCTGAAGCCTGACTACAAGATCTGGGCAAGATCTTCATGGGATGTATTCATCATAGGAAGTCAACAAACTCTCCAGATTATGTCAATAATGAACAGATTTATTTTATGTACTGCCTCAGTCAGAGTACCAAGGTAGA
Organism: Lathyrus sativus; assembly: GCA_963859935.3. Taxonomy (NCBI): domain Eukaryota; kingdom Viridiplantae; phylum Streptophyta; class Magnoliopsida; order Fabales; family Fabaceae; genus Lathyrus; species Lathyrus sativus. The sequence continues at coordinate 590,889,966 of OZ012737.1, read as the reverse complement.
TCTTCCATATATTCTCTTTATGCATCTGTGGAACCATATCAATGCCTCTAGAGAGTATGTGAAAGAAAAAGGACAGGAGATCAGAACCTGGATCCCTTTTGGAAGGTTGATCTCAGATCTTCTAACTGAGAATGGATTGGTCAATGCTCTGTACGCTGCTGGAGTTACAGAGGAATTGGAATTCATAATGGGAAAGCCTCTGAATGCCAAAAGTCTTCAGAGACTTAAAATTGTGGATGAACTCACAACAGCTCCCAAGAAGCTAAATGTTTCTGATCTGAGTAAGAAAAGGATTCCAATAGATGATTATCCATTGTTCTTTGCTGAAGAACCAAGGCACATTATTGTGATGTACATTGATGAGTGTAAGAAAGAAGGAAAGCCTGTTCCTGCAAACATTGTTCAGCTAGCAAGACAACCACTACCTGATGTAGAAGAAGAAGAAGAACATCTACAGAGGAAAAGGACTCAGCCAGAAGCAGAAGCTGCATCTGCTCAGAAGAAGGTCAAGATTGCTAAGAAGCCACAGAAGCTCTTGAAGAGGAAAGAATCTGGTGACACTTCTTCTGTACCAACCAAAAGGATCAAGATAAAAGGTACTAAAACTTCTGTATCTTCTGCTAAATCTGTTGTTATAAATGATTCTAATATCAAGTCTGTTCCAAAACCACCCTTTACACAAACTGCTTCTGTTACTGCTCCAAGTTCCAAATCTCCACAAAAACAAACATCTGTTCCAACACCTACCACAACAAAACCAATTCAAACACCAAAAGTCTCTGTACCACAATCATCTCAACCAAAAATCCAACTCAAACAGGTTGTTCCACAACAACAACTCACAAAACAACCAGAAGTTCTAACCAAACCTTCTGCACCACACAAACAACCCACAGAACAACAACAACTCACAGAGAAACAAACTTCAACACCATCTGAACCAGAAAAACAACCACAAGAAAAACACCAAGAAAAACCCTCTGAACCTTTACCAAAAAAAGACTCTGAACATCAACCACAAAAATCTTCTGAACCCCAAACACAACAACAAAAGAAACAACCACCATCAGATAATCCTCCATCCATCACATCTAAACAAAATGAATCTGTACCAGTGTCATCTGAACCCATCAAAACTTCCTCTGATCCACCAATTTCAAAACCTTCTGAAACTCCATCAGAATCAAACCACCCATCTGGAATCAACATACCTGAAATAGAGGTTCTGAATGTCACACCTCTAAAAATTGTGTTCCAAGTATCCTCTACCTCTTGCACACCAACCAATTCATCAAATTCCTCTGAGTCTGACCTTCACCCAGATTTTCTAATCTCTCCTTCTCAAAAATACTCTAAGGTAAATCAACCAGAACAACCTATACCATCTAATGTTCTCATTCCAGATCCTACTCCCACACTCAAACCATCATCTGAAACCCCCATTACAAATCCTATCCCAACATCTATACCCAGACCATCTGTAACATCTGCATCTTACAGAAATGTCTCATCCTGTTTTCAAAACCTGTCCTATGGTTTCAAACTCAAAGATTTTTATGACAGAATTGAACCATCTGACCCTACCATTCCCCAGAAACCCAAACTCACAGTGGCTCCTCCATCTGTGCTTGTTACATATATCCAATCCATGTCAAAAGCAGGCTCATTAACAACAATTTTATACTTTGCTAGATCTGACAAAGCTATTGCTTCAAATAAACCTATATCATCTGATACACCTGTTGTTTCTGATAAACCTCCAAAATCTGCCTTCAAATAAGCCCTTTGATGTGGTTCCCCATCCCACCAAAGTAAAACCAAATCTGTTAAATGCTTTAAACAGATCCAAACCTCATAAACCTGAAATACCATTTTCCCCCTACTATCCTCCTCCTCTGATTTCCATTCGTGAATCATTATTTCCACCTACTCCCCAACCGAAGCCAATAACTCTGGAAACTTTGTTACATCCTAAGCCCAGACTTAATGTTAATCCTTTATTTCAATCATTTTTGCAAGAAATACAGTTGTATTTAGGTACTGTACAGAAGAAATGCTCAGCAACAATGGATGCCAAAGAATCTGATATCATCTGGAATGGATTCATCAACAGATTCAACTCAGTGGCTTCCAATCTGAAGAACATTTGTTCTGACGATGCAAAGCTTAGATTTGCTGAAGCTGCAAGAAATTTGCTCTGGACAGTCAAGAGATCTGGACCACTGCTCCTTACAGATGCTCCTCCATATTCAGAAGAAACTACTGAACCTGCATCTGTGACAAATCCTTTGGCCATGACTCTGGTAGATCTCCCTTCTAGTTCTAATGCTCCATACTCTACAGAACCAATGGAAATTGACTTTGTCCAAGCTCCACATAATGATAACACTTCTTCATCTGAGATAAAGAAAGAACATCCAGATTTTGAAGATAAAATTGCTGCTCTGGAAGCTGGTCAGTCAGAGATCAAGTCTTGGATGGCAAAACAGGATAAGAAGTCTGAGGATATGACAGAATGAATGTCTAAACAGGATCAGAAGAATGAAACTATGGCTAAGTGGATGTCAAAGCAAGAGCAGTCCTCCTCTGAGATTACAGATCTATTGAAGATGCTTTTGTCAAAACACTCTTAGATTTTTTTTCATTCTAATGTGTTTTCATCTGATGTCTGCATTTGTATGTTTCTTGAAATATCTTCTGTTGCATGTACTCTTGATCTGAACTTCTTGAATGAATATATGTTTCAAAGTTTTCTCTACTTGATCTGTCTATTTTATTATTTCCTTTTATTTGTCTCTTTTAAAGTTTTTACTTTTTGCTTATGACAAAAAAGGGGGAGAAAATATAGATCTGAACTGTTTAATTTAACTTCACCAGAATGAAACTTCAGACATATCTATTATATCTAACATTCTACTCTGAGTTTCTCAGAACATTTAACTATTATCAAAACTCTGAATCTGATATTTGCAAGACAGTCTAACCTGCAAATGATAAAAGATCAATCAAGATCTAACTCTGAAGATTACTCAAGACAAAAGGGAAGTTTCTATTCCTTAATCTGTACTTAACTCAGGGGGAGATTCATCATCTCAGGGGGAGTTATAATTCTAATATTTTCAATTAAACAAAATTTCTGATGTTTTTGTCATCATCAAAAAGGGGGAGATTGTTAGAACACAGATTGGTTCTTAATATTATCTCTATGTTTTGATGATAACTAATATGAAATTTTGTATTTAAGAATTATATACTCTAAAATTTGCTTGAGAGTTTTTACTGCAGATAGTAAAGAATTTAACACTCTAGAAGCAAATCAAAATTGAATACAAGATATTGGCTAGACTCTGTAGCGCCAGTTACACATATTAGAAGATTCTGATTGCTGCAAACAGAAGATTCTGAGCGTAGCCTCCAGAAGGATCTGAAGCAGAAGCTCTAGAAGAATCTGAAGCAAGTCAGAAGCATCTGAAGCAAATAAGAATGTTGTATGAAGAGTTTATCAAAGCATAGTTTCTACAGAAGATTCTGAAAGCACTTAAGCTGCCAGTGCTGAAGCTCTGTGTCAAATGTGCTCTGATCTTTAACACGCTAGAAGCAAACCTGCTGCAGAAGACTCTGATTCAGCAAAACTCTGATAGTCATCAGAAGACTCTGATCCAGTAAGGCTCTGATGAATTTGCTGAAAGCTGAAGAATAAATATTCAAAGATTATATCCGTTGGAGTAAATCAAACGTCTCTTTCGTCATTTATGCTAGACACAAGAACACAGACAAAAAGGATTTTTCTGTGCTTTCTTCTTCTAGGAAAGGTCACTTGATGTGAAGACAAAAAGGCTCAGACCTTTTGGACACTCTTCTCAACGTGTAGCTCTCCTTGGATCAAGCTGCATATAAAAGCAAGACTCCACCAAATTCTTCAGTTGACGTATTATTAAAAAGAAATCAAATATTCAAAAGCTCTCATTCTTTCATATTCATTCTAAGAGTTTAGTTCTTTGTTCTTAATAGTTTAAGTGAAATATCACAGTTGTGATAAAGCTTGTTAGAAGCAATCTTTAAACACTTGTATTCATTCTACATTTGATTGTATTCCTTAAGAAGATCCAGTTTGGATCAGTAGTTCTTGAGAAGACTTTGAACAGTTGTTCTAAGTGGTAACTATTGTAATCAGTTGATTTAATAGTGGATTAAGTCCTTGTTTGAGAAAGGCAAATCACTCTAGGAAGGGTGGACTGAAGTAGTTGAGTTCAACGAATCAGGATAAAAATACTTGAGTTTTTATTTATAAGCTTTAATCTCATACTTATTCAACCTCCCCCCCCCCCCCCCCCTTCTAAGTATTTTCTCACCTTCAGTAGTGTCTATTCAAAATAAAGTCATATCTTATATTAATTAAATAAATATATAAAGAAAACATATTAATTTAATTAATAAAGAAATACACTATAAAAATATAGAAGAACAACTTCAATCTTCAAGTATTAAAAAATTTAAAAATATATTTACAATAGGTCTTGGTTTAGAACAACCCAATACATTTTGGAAAAGAAAAATTCACACCATCTCTTTACCTTATGGACCTGACTTTAAGGAAGCAATTATTCCTGCTAAAGCCAAACCAATATAAATGAAAAAACAACATTTAAATTACAACAAAAAAGAAATAAAAAATTATTTAAATAAGGGGTTGATTAGGTCTAGCAAGTCTCATTGGATATGCTTAAATTTGTATATAGTTAATGAAAATTTTATCTCATACCCCATCCTTTATTCCTCTATCCCTACATTATATTTTTTTAACCAAAATATCCTCATATAAATATGTGTAAACTTTTTCTAGTTTAATTATTTGATCTAGAATTTAATAAATAAATCTATTATTAAAAACTAGTTTATCAATATTCTCAGCAAACATGATAAGTATTATATATCTATACTATTATATGATCTTATAATGTCTCCATCAAAAATTTTCCGCTAAGTTTTTTTTCTTTAATTAATTAATTAAACATAAATATAACTTTGTGGGGAAAAAATGTATAAATTGATGAGATATAAATTTGATTAGTGAGAAGATAACTTTGTGGAAAAAAATTGGAATAAAGTAATGAAATTAGTGGGGGCTATAAAAAACTTTAAATTTTGTGGAAAAAATGGAATAAAGTAATGAAATTAGTGGGAGCTATAAATTTTTTTAATTATATTTATTAATTTATTTTTGTATTAAGAAATTTTAAAGTTTGCATTATGTCTTATTTATTTACTTTTTTATTTTATTTTTTAATTTAATATTATTATGTGTCCTATTAGTGTGGAGTTAGAAAGATGTTATGAGTGGAGAGAGGTTAATTGTTTGCATGATATGAATAGAGAGCATGATATGAATAGAGAGGGTTGAGTGGAGAGAAATTTGAGAAATAAATATGTTAATTATTTTAATTTAATTACTATTAAATTAATAATAATAATAATATTTAATTATTAATAATAAAAGATTAATTAATAGAATAAAGAGAAAAGTTATGCTAGATAGTTACTATATTAACATATTATTGGTAGGTGGCTGTATTTAAAAAAAAAATTAGGACGTGTTTTATTGTATTTGTTAATTAATAATTATTTAAAATATAAGAATGTGACTTAATCAGAAGTTTTAAATGGAGTTAATAATAAATATATTTATATTTAATTAATTAATTAGAGAAAAAAGTTTTAGCGGAAATTTTTTGATGGAAACATTATAAGATTTTATAATAGTATATTACCATGTTTGCTAAAAATATTAATAATGTAACTTTTAAAGATAGATTTATTTATTAAATTACGGATTAAATAATTAAATTAGAAAATTTTATATTTATATATATGAGGATATTTTGGTAAAAAAAACATAACGTGGGATAGGAGAATAAATGATGGAGTATGGGGTAAATTTTCGATAGTTAATGTGTCCGAATTAAAAAGAGAAATTTCTCGGTTAGTAATAAATTATTAACATTTAAACAAAACATTATAATAGATTGAGTATCATATACCTAATAAAAAAGATTTGATAAACATATTTTAAAATAAAAGTTTATTCTCAAAGTTAATTTGATCTTAAATCTGGATATTATCAAATACATTTAAAAGAAAGAAATAGATATAAAACTGCTTTTGTGGTGCTCACAATGAATGAAATTTCATGTCACTATGGTTAAAAAATCCACCTTCGGAATTTCAAAATAGTATAAACAGTATATTCAATGACCAAAAGTCTCTTGCAATTAAAGAAAATAGTTTTAAAAAATTACATTGCAAAGTTGCACAAAGTGTCTTAAAAAAAATGTTAAAAATATAGTTTTAAAACACATTTATGGCAGATGACAAGCATTACTTGTTTTTGTTTTAAAATCGAATATATTAAAAGAATTAAAAACTCATTACTAGAATTTCTAATTAGAGAATTTTTGCAGGAAAACCACGAATAAAAAATATGTTGACTCAAAAGATGATTATGGTTTTCCGATTAAAGTTTAAAAAAAGAAAAGAAATAAGTTTAGATTCTCCATCTCTTGTTTTTAAAATTACCTCTCATATTACTTTTAGAGGCAGTTTACTATACTCCAAAGTACTCCCCATTACTGCAAAAATATTTCAAGAATTTTTCTTCTTGAATTTTTCTTTCTCCCTAAAGATCAATTTGAAACTAAATTTTTTTAGAAATTTATCCTAGTGGACTCTGAATCCATCTCCCTTACATAACATAAAGAACAAGATAAGATTAAGCTTTTAAATTTTAAAATTAATAGTTTTATCTCTTTCTGATTGGAATCATCATCAGATTTAAAATCTTATTTGAAAATCTTTACCCTTTTAATATTATTTTTACTTTAATTACATATGGACGTTTGGTTTAACTTTTTGTTTGTTAAGCTTCTTAACCATACTTAATTTAACAAAGATATCTCTTAATTTTTCTAGTTGGTTAGTCCAATAGCTTTAGGTTATTGGACCAACTTCAGAATTTTTCCTGCCGGAAAGACTCTTTTAGATTTTTTAGAAAAAACTATTTGTCCTCAATATAAATCTCTATTGTGCTTTAATTTGTGTTATTTTTAAAGTTACTTGGATCTCCTCCTGGACTTTTTTACTGAATTATTTTGCAAGGTTTTTCTTCCTTCCAATTAACCAGAAAATTTTCTATCAAATAGTGGTCGAAGTTCAACCCAGAATTACTTTCTCAATCAAGATTAAATGGTTGGTTTTAAGCATATCTTGTTGGTTGCCCACAATTATTGCTCATACTCTTTTTTTTTAATTATTAGTTTTTATCCTTTTTCATTATTAAGCTATGTGAGTCGTACCGTTAATTATTATTATGTTTTAGAGTTTGTCGTCTTTTAGTTATTGAAACTCATGTGAGCAAAATAGTACTAGTAAGATATTTCAACCATGAATGGGCCCATACAGTTCAAAGCTTCCCCAACAATTTTCATCATGCCAGCCAAGTTCTGACCCTAATAAATATTTAGTGCAAGTGCATTAGGCAGGAAAGAAGCATAAGTTCAATTGATATAAATATTGCTATTAAGAAAATTATAGAGATGGCAGAACATTTTGTGAATCAGGGAAAAGAATATGCAGATGCAAGACCAAGTTATCCACCACAGCTCTTTCAATTCATAGCTTCTAAGACTCTCTCTCACAATCTTGCTTGGGATGTCGCCACCGGAACCGGCCAAGCTTCTAAGAATATAACTTGTGATTTCGGTTAAGGATGATGTTGTTGAAAGATTCAAACATGCTTGGGGTGATGATGGACAAAAGATTGCTAAGTTTCAAGTATATTTGAGAATCGGAAAAGTAAGGGATGATTGAGTACTGTGCCGCAACATGTTTTTCAATAGTAAATGTGTTAGAAAATAATACTATTGTCTTAGTTCTTGTCTTAGTATTGTAACTGATATTTCTGTCACTCTATTTTGTCCATTTTCTAACATCATAGTTAACATCATAGATAATTCTGGATCACATTCAATCTCATTTTAGCTGAAAAACACATGAATGAGTAGGTACTCAATCAACTATAAAATATTTAAGTGTTACTCATATTTTTTTTTTCAATTAGCTTGAATGTGATCCAGAATCACCATGGTTGTTTTGATCAGACTTCCAACTCTTATTGTTATCGAAAAATTTGAATAGGTTTATCTATAAGTTTCTTTTACAAGACAGATATATACAGGGTCATGTTTGAACTGTTTTAAACCTCTATTTGAGATGTCTCATTTATATGATTTTCCTATGTCTCATTTACTATGTCCACTTCTTTCATTGGGGCACTTGTATCAACTAAAAAATCTCCATGTGCTAACGTATTTTTTCGAATAATGTTGTGTATTTGTTGTTGTTTGCTATGTGTCAATTAGATGCCAATTATGATATACAAAGCTTTATTAAAACCAATCAAAAACAACCCATCACATCAAATCAGATTCATACGGTTAAACAAAAAAAAAGTCATGATACATCAAAATAAACCACAAAATAAGTGGCCTTGCCCACTTTCTCAAATTAAGAAAAAAAACCACATGTTAGGACAAAAGAAAGAACTATTACATTGCCCCCATTAAACTACTTTCTAACATTGAGATGCTTCTAAAAAGAAGGTAGCATGGAGCGGGACGCGTAACATGTTATTATCCCATATTGTTACTACTACAAAATACTTTTTTTAGTAATATAATATTACTACAGTTACGGTTGGAATTTCCTCACACCCTATGAAGAATTTTCTTCAATCTTGATCTCAAGATTGATTAACAAACCCACAATATGATAGTAATAGTAATAACAAGTAATTATCAAGAACATCAAAAGAAGAAGAATAACTAACAACAAGAAAGAGAAGAATGATAAAATATTGAGTTACCCACAAACTGTGGGATTTCTGATTTTATTGAACCTTCACTTGCTAACACTGCAACTGTGAATATTGTTCTGTTGTTTAGAATACAAAGCAAGCCACCCTATTTATAGTTTTAGGTTACACAAGCCCAAACCATAAAAGGCCCAAAATATTCAAAATCAAATATAATTTAAATCATATTAAATCTTATCAAAACAATGAATTACATTTAACACACCACCTAATTCATTGTGTCTAAACTGTCTACATTCATCATGGCTCTTAGTCTTCTGAAGGCTTCGACCTGCATTCCCTTCGTCATGATATCTGCAATCTGATTCTCAGTTCTGCAGTGTTCCAACTTCATCTTTCCTTCTGCTACCTGCTCTCGAAGATAATGGAACCTCATTTCGATGTGCTTGCTTCGACCATGAGCTATTGGATTCTTCGCCAAGTTGATAGCTGACATGCTGTCTATCTTCATGGTAATTGCTCCATGATTCTTCCTTGTGATTTCTTCGACCAAATTCACCATCCAAGTTGCTTGACAAACTCTGGGCAGAAAAGGAAAAATTTCACAAGGAGAATGAGGAACTGTAAAAGGAGATCAGCCAGCTGAGGCATGATCGGAATGAAGCTATTTACATGGCCAAAGTAAAAACAAAGATGTTGACTAAGCTGCAATCTTGCATCTCAAATCTCTTGAGTATTTTCGCCTGCATATCTTCTTTGGTTCATCATCAAACCTCTACCTGTCTTGTAGAATTCGATGCCAAGGAAATATGAGAGATTTCCCAAGTCTAAAATTTCAAACTCCTCACTCAGGTCATGTTTGAAATCTTCGATCTCCTTCTTGCAACTCCCTGTTATCAACAAATCATCAACATAGAGACATAGTATAAGCAATTTGCCATTGCTTCTTCTTACATATACTTCATGCTCAGTAGTACACTTCACAAATTCTTTATCCCTTAAGTCCATACAGGGCTTTATGAAGCCTGTACACCTTTATTTCTTCACCTTGTTTCACAAACCCAGCTGGTTGTGCAACATAAACTTCTTCTTCTAAGGGGCCATTAAGGAATGCACACTTCACGTCCATCTGACATGTGTGCCAATTGTTTATATTAGCTAGACCAACAACCAACCTGATTGTTTCGATTCTAGCAACAAGTGTGAATACTTCATCGAAGTTGATTCCTTCCTTCTGAAGAAATCCTTTCGCCACAAGTCTTGCCTTGTGTCGAGTTACTTCTCCTTTAGGATTTACCTTCAACTTGTAAACCCACTTCACATCAATTGCCTTCTTGTCTTGCGACAATTCGACAAGTGACCAAGTATCATTGACTTTGATGGACTCCAACTCTTCAATCATTGCTTTCACCCACTTCGAATCTTTCAATGGCTCAGTTGTATTGACTGGTTCGACATCTGCGTAGAAAGCATAATGTACCAACTCACCCTCTTCATCGACTACATCATCTGATATAATTACACGTTCTTGCAACCTTGTAGGCATGTGTCTTGTTCGTCGAGGTCTGCTTGAACCTGCTTCATCTGCAACTGGTTCCTGTCGAACTTCTATTTCGACTTCAGTGGCTGGTTCTTCCCAAGAGATTCTTACTGAATCCTTCTTGGAATTCTCAGTCCAATCTCATTCTTTAAGCTCGTCTATGATCACGTCCCTGTTGATCACTACCTACCTATTCACTGGGTCGAACATCTTGTAACCTCCTGTCGAATGATATTCTATCAAGATCATCTGATTCGACTTATCATCAAGCTTCCTTCTCAATTGATCTGGCACATGTCTATGTGCTATAGATCCAAACACCTTCAAGTGACTGAGACTAGACTTGACACCAGACCAACATTCTTCTGGTGTGACTCCTTCAAGCTTCTTCGTCGGATATCTGTTCAATATATATGTTGTTGTCAAAACTGCTTCTCCCCATAATTCTTTGGGTAGATGCTTTCCATTCAACATACTTCTCACCATATTCATGATGGTTCTGTTCTTGCGTTCTGCAATCCCATTTTGCTGTGGAGTGTAGGGTGGCACCATATCATGCACAATCTCTTCTTTTACACATAGTGTATCAAACTCTTTCGACACATACTCTCCACCACTATCAGTCCTCAGAATTTTCAGTTTTCGACCACTCTGTCTTTCGACCATGGACTTAAATCTGGAAAATACCTCAATCACATCATTTTTCTTCTTGATGAGGTAAGTGCACAACTTTCGACTGTAATCATTTATAAACGTGACAAAGTATCTATTGCCACCAATCGAATCCACCTGGATTGGACCACATACATCAGAGTATATAACTTCAAGTATTGCCTTCGACTTCCTTCCTGCATCCTTGCTGAAGTTATTCTTATGTTGTTTCGACTGAACGCACTCCTCACAGACTTCACTTGGAATGTCAATTTCTGGTAATCCTGAAACCATATTTCTTCTCTTCAGTTCTCTGATGTCATTAAAGTTGAGATGACCTAGTCGAAAATTCCATAACCACTCATCTCTGCTGGCTGCAGTTGCTAGACACTTGTGCTCCATCACATTGAGTCCAATCTTGAAGGTCCTATTTTGAGACATTGGAGCCTTCAAGATTAATCTACCACCTGCGTCGAGAACTCTCATCATCTTATCTTCGACAACTACCTTGTAGTTCTTTTCGACAAGCTGCCATATACTGAGCAAATTACTCTTCATGCCTGGTATGTATAACACATTGGAAATTGTTGACCTTTTGCCATATTTCTTCATAATCAGAACATCACCAACACCTTCAGCTGCTAGAGTGTTGTCACTTGCAAACTTCATTATATTCTTCAACGAAGGCTTCATGTTGACAAACCAATCTTTCCTTCCAGTCATGTGTGATGAGCATCCTGAGTCCAAGTACCACTGATCTTGGAATCTTTCTTCATCTTTTGTTGTGACCATTAGCAACGTTTCTTTTTCTTCATGTTTCGCCAGCTTTGCATCAGTCTCTTGATTTCTCTTCCTTTCTGGACAATCACTAGCATAATGACCATACTTCTGGAAATTGAAACATTAAATGTGGCTTTTGTATGGCTTTCGACCACCACCTCTTCCTTTACCTGTAGCACCGCCTCTTTGGTTGCCTTGGTTCCAAGGTTTCTTCTGATTCGATTGGTTTCCTCCTTTGTTGCCATTCCAGCTACCTTTGCCTTTTCTTTCCTTTTTTGACTGCGCCTGCAAAGCCATATCTTTCGACTTTCCTGCAGCTCTCTCAGTCATCCTCTGTTCATGAGACTCAAGAGTCCCTTGAAGCTCTTCCTTCGTCAATACTGATAGATTTTTCGAATCTTCTATGGCAACTGCCACGTGGTCGAATTTTGGAGCCAACAATCTCAAAATCTTTGAGACAACTGCTTTCGTCGTCATCGCTTCTCCACATACTTTGATTTGATTCACCAACCTTGTAACTCTGGTGAAGAAATCTGTAATGCTTTCGTTGTCTTCCATCTGAAGCAACTCATAGGCTTTCTTGTGAGTTTGTAACCTCACCTCTTTCACCTTCTCTGCGCCTCCAAACGACTTTTGAAGAATCTCCCATACTTCTTTTGCTGAATCAACATCACTAACCTTTTCAAAGTTATCCGGATCAACACACTGATGAATTATAAAGAGTGCTTTATAATCCTTCTTCTTCAATTCTTTGTGCGCAGCCTTTTTCGCCTCCGTTGCGTTCTCCCTAAGCGATGTTACTCCGTCCTTCACAAGATCCCAAAGATCTTGATAACAGAAAATCACCTTAATCTGCTTGCACCATTTCTCATAATTGTCTTTCTTGAGAATTGACAGGGTCACCGGAAAGTTGTCGTTCGGATAGTTCATCCCCATCACTATCTTCCTTCCTTGAATCTCTCAACCGAAGCTCTAGATACCAGATGTTGGAATTCCCTCACACCCTATGAAGAATTCCCTTCAATCTTGATCTCAAGATTGATTAACAAACCCACAATATGATAGTAATGGTAATAACAAGTAATTATCAAGAACAACAAAAAAAGAAGAATAACTAACAACAAGAAAGAGAAGAATGAGAAAATATTGAGTTACCCACAAACTGTGGGATTTCTGATTTTATTGAACCTTCACTTGCTAACACTGCAACTGTGAATACTGTTCTGTTGTTTAGAATACAAAGCAAGGCACCCTATTTATAGTTTTAGGTTACATAAGCCCAAACCATAAAAGGCCCAAAATATTCAAAATCAAATATAATTTAAATCATATCAAATCTTATCAAAACAATGAATTACATTTAACAGTTATCTCTTCCACCATTGTAATATTGCAAACTGGAAACGCCTAATGTTTATTTATTTATTTTTAAAGTTATTTAATCACGGTTGATATAAACAACCGTGGTGATAAATTGAGTGGTACAAGGTTCGAATCCTAATAACTATATTTTTTTTTATATTTTTCCTATTACAAAAAACGTGTGTCACTTAATTTCATAAATAAATAAATTGAAAATTATTTAATCACGGTTTTAATATTCAACCGTTGTAATATGATTTGTACAACATTTGCTCTTACCAAAAGAGAGAAAGAACTATAATGATGATTAAAAATTTTCTTCATTTCTCAAGACGGTCACAAGTCATTCAAGAATGTTAACCATTAAAAGTAATCATTGCAAAGATTAAATCATCAGATGTTTTATCGTCAACCTCTTCTATAAATGCATAATTTCATATAAATAATTCCACTTCTTCAAACTATTCTTCTTAACTTCTTTAACATCAATTCTTCATCTGAGAATGCTAACATAAATATGTCAACTGAAGTCACCACAGTCCAATAACATCAGCAGTTAACTGAGGAGGTCCAGCCATCTGGATCGACTGAGGAGGTCCAGCCATCTGGATCGACTACTCTCAGAGATACACTGAGGGTAAGGAGGGCAAAGAAGAAGAAGAAAAATGTGTCGAGAAAGATTTTTTTACTATGATTCTGATGAGGATAGTGAGGAACGAGTCATAGATTATGAATATTTCTTTAGTGCTAGGGGATATTTTCCGATCTTAACAAAATTACCTAATAAAAAAATTATGTTTTATATACTCTTCCCTTTTGGGCCTCTTAATGAACTTATTTATTATTATTGTTTTATATACTCTTACCTTTATATACTCTTTCCTCTTTACTACAAAAAAAAAATAGTACAAGTCAACAAAAATAACAACAATTACAACAGTAATGAAGAATAACAATAACAATGTTGCGGTGAGAATCAGATATCAAGCTATTGGATTTAACTTTAATCACAAATCATGAAGTTCACGACTGAGCTTTGATTTATCCAAAGGAAAGGGTAAAGATCGAAGAAAAACCTAAGTGCGCCATGTAACAACATAGCTAAGAGATCTAAGGTTCGGGGGTTGGTTATAATTAGGGAAAATGTTAGCATCCTAAGCATCTGTAGTACTCTACAGGAACCTCTTGTTAGTATTTGTGTTATGTTAAAGTTTGTTTGCTAAGGGAACTGTGTTAAGATAAAGACCTAAGGTATATACACTAAGTATGTACAAAGTATGTTCGCCAAGACATCTAATCTCGTGCCTATGTATCCTGACAGGAATGGAATCAAAGCAACCTAGTTCCTCTCAATAGGGGTGAGGAACTCTTGACTGTGGTCAAGGTTCTAAAGGGAAAAAAGTAAGTGTTTGCGGTGAGACACTTACATAGAGTGTGGCGACTCTAAACTAAGGTTAGGTTAAACGGGAAGAAGTGTGTGGCAGAACACACACAAAGTACATATGGAAAAACATCATGGTAACCGAACAGTGAAAAGTCAACAGAAATACACAGAAAAATATCATGCATAAGCAGACAAAGATACACAGCAAAGCATTGTGAAACAGATTAATCGTGAAAAAGCAACATCAAGAATTAATCAGATAGAACAAACCCAAAACGTGAAAATAGACAAATCATCACATAGACTTAGGTGACAGAGAATTTTTAATTAATTTAAATATAAATATTTAATAAGATTGATTAATATTTTAACTAATCAATATTAAATAAAAATATTTAAATTCAATTAATAATTACAATTTATTCTATGTTTTTAAATATTTTTAATTTAACAAAAAAAAACAGTAAAAAAGTTTTCTTTTTTTTTGGTATTTTTCAATAAGTAAATAATTAGAAATTTGTTTTTTTTGCATTTTCAATATATTTAAAATTAATAAATTTGAAAACTAAAAGTGTTAAAAATAAAATTATTTAAAATGTCATTTTTTTTATTTTTCTAAATATCACAAATTAAAACTAATTAGAATGTACATTTGGTCCTTTTGGATTTGGATCCTCTCCTATTTTATATATCATGTCATCTCTCATGTTTCTAATTTAACGGTTTAGATTTATAATGAAGAAATTCCAAAAATAACAAAAACAAATTACTTATTCATTTCTCTCTCCTATTAAATGACCTTTTTTTTATTTAATTATTTTATAAATTCTGAACCGTTAAATTAGAGAGGATCCAAATCCCAAATCTTCTATACTAAAAAGACAGAGAATACACAAAAATAAGGGGATAAGAGTTTGAAGGATAGATACATAAAGAGACAAACAATGCATACGACACTTCAAGTGAATACAAACTTGTTAAAAAATCACTACTATCCTAATTTCATATACACATATTTTTTTTAGGGAATACAATAAGTGGTAAGTTAAAAAAGAATAAAAAATAAAGTAGCATGAGGATTAATAAACAACATATGCAACATGCAGTAGAGAAAATAATTAAGTGAGTAAGCATAATAAAAATCAAATAAACAAAAAATATATTTAAACAATAAAACAAAACGGTTAAAAAATATTTAATTTGAATAATTATTTAATAAAATATATTAGTTAACTATTAAAAATAAAATAAAAAGTGTAAGAGTAAAAATAATAAGAGGTGATGGTACTCAAATCAAACCATTGTGTCGGGCCCAAGCAAAAATGTGACCTGTTACTTAATTTTATTATCAATACTAATTACTAATAAATAAAATAATAATAATAATAAAAACAAGAAAAGAAAAAAGAAAAATAATAATGAAAAAGTGAGAAGAATTTTAAAACTAACATGAGTTTTCAGAAGAATAAAATACAAAACGTGACTCAAACAACACTATTCATCAACTACTAAAAACAAAACCCCAGCAGTGGCTATGTAAACACGGTTCGCAAGAAGAAACGACACAAAAACAGGAACACATGACGAATAACAACTATAAAAGAAACTCGAAAATGAAACGTTACCATGCACAGCGTCGTTGTTGTGATGTCAGAAGAGTAATGAGACGGAGTGATTCTCGCCGAAAAAGCTTGAAGAATGGCGGTGTCGGATGTTGTGTGTTCGTCGGAGGGTCTGGTTTATGCTACTGATGGTGATGGAGGTAATATGAAGTAGATGAGGAAAATGATGACGAAAAATTAATAATAATAATAATAATAATAGTCTAATTATAGATATGACTGTACGACATATTATGATAATGCAATAAACATGTACCTGTCATGGTTGAATCCATTTGCCTGAGCGTAAACTGAGAATACTACTGCCCTCTTTCTGATGGAACGGTTACGCTTGATTATCTGACTTAATGGGATAGTCAAATATATAACCACCAGATGAGGGAAGGGACCTCTCAGCGGGCTATCCAAAAGAATGACCCAACCCATCACGGGTCATTCAACAATTAAGCCATAATACAATATTCATTTAATTAAGTAAATGTTAATTGATATAATAATTATATATATAATAAAATAATTAATTAAAGTAAATCCATTATATATTTAACACTCTCCCACTTGGATGACTTTAATTAATTATTAAAATAACACAATTATAATAACCAAATATATCAATCACTTATCATCAAAATGATGTGAGAGGGCACAAAATTTAACAATGCATAAATTGTATCCGATAGGGAAACAAATCACACATTTCAAATACCCACATTTCATATAACGATAATGAATATGAATTAACATAATATAATGTAGAAATATGTAATCCAATAATGGTCCAAGCATCTGAAATGCTATAAGAGATATGATTATTAAATTGACGTCATCTTATACATATCTCATTACAATAATTAAATGCAAAAATCAGACTCCCACTAATCCAAAATATCAAATGACTTAACTACACCCATGTTGGCTACATGTCTTTGAAAAACACCAACAATCAAGCCTTTGGTCAGTGGATCAGCCAACATGTTCTCAGTGGCAAGATGTTCAATTTGAGTCTGAAATTCAAGAATTTTCTCTCTGACAAATAGATACTTAATATCAAAATGCTTTGAGCGAGAAGAGCTCTTAGTGTTCTGAGAGAAATGTACAGCAGCAGAATTGTCGCAATATATCACAAGTGGCCTAGATATGCTTTCAACAACTTTGAAGCGAGAGATTAAGTTCTTTAGCCACATAGCTTGACAAGTAGCTTCATAGCAAGCTACATATTCTGCCTCCATGGTTGAGGTAGATGTAAGAGTCTGTTTAACACTCTTCCATGAAATAGCTCCTCCTGCCATCATAAAAAGTAAGCCGGAAGTAGACTTTCGGTCGTCAGGGCAACCTGCAAAATCAGAATCAGAATAACCAATGACCTGAAGTTGATCAGACTTCTTATAGGTCAATATGTAATCCTTGGTTCCCTGCAAATATCACATGACCTTTTTAACGGCTTTCCAATGACCCAATCCTGGGCTACTCAAGTATCTCCCTAAAACATTAACTGCATATGCAATATCGGGACGAGTACAAACTTGAGCATACATCAAACTGCCAACAGCGGAAGCATATGGGACTCTTTCCATTTCAGCAGTTTCTTCATCATTTTGAGGACATTTAGATTTAGAGAGTTTATCACCCTTTTGGACAGGAACAACGCACGGGGAGCAAGACTGCATATTAAAGCGTTTAAGAATTCTCTCAATATATCCTTTTTGAGACAAGCCAAGAACACCACGTGACCTATCACGAAAAATTTGGATGCCTAAAACAACAGAAGCATCACCTAGGTCCTTCATATCAAAGTGGTTACTTAACATTGTTCTTGTCTCATTCAAAAGACTAACACTAGTGCTAGCAAGAAGGATATCATCGACATATAACACTAAGATTATAAAATCTCTCCCACTGGTCTTTAAATAAATGCACTGATCTGAAGCATTTTCATTGAAACCAAAAGAAGTGACAATTTTGTCAAACTTTAAATACCATTGTCTAGATGCCTGTTTTAATCCATATATGGATTTCTTCAGTTTGCATACTAACTTCTCTTTTCCTTCTTCAATAAAACCTTCAGGCTGAATCATGTAAACATCTTCAACAAGTTCTCCATTCAGAAAAGCTGTCTTCACATCCATCTGGTGAAGTTCCAAATTAAAGTGTGCAACCAAAGCCATAACAACTCGAAAAGCATCTTTGGTAGAGACGGGTGAGAAAGTTTCTTTGTAATTAATCCCTTCTCTTTGACTATAGCCCTTTGCCACTAGTCTGGCTTTGTATCTATCAATTTTACCATCAGGATTACGTTTAGTTTTGAAAACCCATCTGCATCCAATGGCCTTGCAACCAACTGGTAACTCTGTGAGATCCCAAACACCATTAAGAGACATAGAATTTAATTCATCATGCATAGCATGTAGCCAATTAGAAGCATGAGAACAAGAAATTGCTTCATTAAAAGTGGTAGGATCATCACCATCATGAATATCAAACTCATGCTCTTGGAGATACACAACAAAGTCATTTGATATTGTAGGTTTTCGAACTCTCAGAGAACGTCTCAATGGAACAACTTCAGTAATGTCACTTGGTTCAGCAACACCAACAGGCTCTAGGGTATCAATTTGTTCATGCTCATCTATTTGTGGTGACACAACTTGATCATTATTTTGAATTACTGGAATCACAACCTCATTATGGAAAGGAACAATTGGTATAGGAAGAAAAGTACGATCTTCTTCAAGGGTAACTGGTCGTGGCGTAGAGACTCCACAATCCAAATCACCCTCAAAGAAAATTGCTCTATCAGATTCAACGACTCGTGTAGAATGAGAAGGACAATAAAATCTGCAACCTCTAAACCCAACACTATATCCGATGAAGAAACCACTAATAGTCTTCATATCAAGTTTCTTCTGTTGAGGATTGTAATGTTTGACTTCAGCCTTACAACCTCAAACATGAAAATGTCTCAAACTTGGCTTCCTTCCTGTTAATAGTTCATAAGGAGTCTTCGACACTGATTTACTAGGCACCTGATTTAGAATGTAGACAGCAGTCCTCAAAGCATCACCCCAAAGAAAATCAGGCAATGACGAATGACTCATCATGCACCTAACCATATCCATAAGTGTGCGATTACGTCTCTCTGCAACTCCGTTCTGCTGAGGAGTACCTGGCATAGTGTACTGAGCCTCAATACCACATTCATCTAGAAATCTAGCAAACGGTCCCGGATTTCTTCCTGTCTCATCATATCTACCATAATATTCTCCTCCTCTATCAGACCTCACACATTTGACCTTCTTTCCTGATTTCAATTCAATGGCAGCTTTAAAAGATTTGAAGGCATCCAAGGAACTAAACTTGTCTTGGAGAAGTTCTATCCATCCGAATCTGGAGAAGTCATCTATGAAAGTGATAAAATACTTGTATCCACCCATAGCAATGGGTGTAATAGGTCCACACGTATCTGTGTGAATCAATTGCAATACATCTTCACACCTATTTGCTTTTGTATTCCTGATTTTGGCAGTGAACTTTCCTTTGAGGCAATCAACGCAAGTTTCAAAATCAGAGAAGTCAAGATTATGCAGAATACCCTCCTTAATTAGTCTTTCAATACGAGGTCTAGAAATGTGCCTTAAGCGTCTATGCCACAATATCGAAGAATTCTCATCTTTTCTATTGCGCTTTGTCCCAACAACAGAATTAACAAACATCTCATTCACATTCAACATATATAAACCATCACGCAAATTTCCAGAACCAACAATAGCTGAATTAAAACAAACATCAAGTTTTCCATTACCAAAAACAAAAGAGTAACCACATTTATCCAAAACTGAAATAGAAATCAAATTCCTTCTCATTGAAGGTACATAAACTGCATCCTTTAAAATCAAAATGTGTCCGGAAGGTAAAAACAAGGAAACAACTCCTATCTCCATCACTGATACTCTAGCTTCATCTCCCACAATGACCTTCGCCTCAACATCACTTGGTTTCCTCAGGCTTGTGAACCCCTGCAAAGAATTCACGACATGAATAGTGGCACCTGAGTCTAACCACCAAGTATTGGAAGGAACATCTACTATATTTGATTCAAAACAAGCTAGAGCTAAGAGTGTACCTTGTTTTTCAAGTTTCTTTTTCAAGATAAAACAATCATCTGCCTTATGTTCATACTTCTTGCAGTACTTGCACTCTCCTTTAAAGATATTTTTCTTAAAAGACTTATCCTTAGGCTCCAAATATTGTGTTGTTCCTTTTCCTTTCTTATCATCAAAATGACGTTTCCCTTATGGAAGTTTTTCTTATAATTCTTTGTTCGTAAAGTAGAAGCAACAAACTGAACACTTTGATCTTTTGCCTTTTTCATAGAATCTTCCTCTTGAGTTACTATGGTTGTCATCTCATCCACAGACCATTCGACTTTCTGAGTATTATAGGAGGTCTGCATAACATCAAATTGGGGAGGCAGAGACTCAAGAACCCTCCAAATTAAAGTGCTCTCACCAATTTCAACTTTGAGAGTTTTAAGCTTATTATAATAGTGGACCAACTTCATAATATGCTCACGCACACCACTAACACCATCATACTTAGTTTTGTCAAACAGAGAGAGATCCTCACACTTCTTAGCCTTATCAAAACGAGTGAACTTCTCACCAACAGACTTCAAGTAATCTTTAGCACTCTCACTTTCTGGTATGCTTTGTCTTATAGATTTTTCCATAGTGTAAGATATCACCTTAAGGCACACTCTATTGGAGTGTTCCCATTTTTCATAAAGAGTCTTTTGAGCTTCAGTAGACGCGTCAGTAATAGCACCAGGCTTTTCAGTTCTCAAAGCCAAGTCAAGGTTGGCTATAGCTAAATAAAGGTCGAGAGACTCTTTCCAGTCCTCATAATTGGTCACATTAAGAGTTTTGACAGAGTTAGGAAAAGAGACTGTCATGGAGGAATAAAGAATCCTTAAATAAATGATTATGTAATACAGAAAATTGATTCCTCATATGTCAGTCAAATATTTTCCTAATAAAAAAAAACTCTAACTCATTATGATCTTGCATCAAAGATACAATAATAAACAGAAACTTATATTACCAAAATTTTAATATCGATAGGATATTTAAACATGATAAAATAAGCATAAATTGTCAACATCATTTTGTATCACAACAAAATTACACTAATAACAATATACCGATAGGATATGATAATTATTAATATAATACAGATCATAATTACAAATAAAATTTTATTTATTCTGAATTTATATCAATAATAATATATATCGATAGGATATACTTATCATTATTATAAATAAATATTATTAATAAAAATTAATTATTATGGCAAATTTTATTATGCATGATAATAATTAATTAAATAAAACAAAAATATATATCTCAAAATAAAACAATATAATTTCCTAAAATATAGCCATGTCTCCTATTAATTTGAAATTAGTTATAAACCGTAAATATTAGGCTTACGAAGAAGTGAGGACCGGTATTTTAGGATTGATTGGAATAAGGATATCTATTTTCATTATACTATTATGAGAATCCAATATGAAAATCCAATATTGGAAAAAAGGAAATCCATATTATACTGTTAAACACATTGATAATCAAGGAAATCCAATATGAAAAAAAAGGAAATCCAATATGAAAAAGGAAACGTTATTACCGAATCACACAAACTATAAAAAAATGAGGATAATCTTTTTCATATTATTTTCTCGTACATGTTTAGGTTTAGTATCAATTGAAAAATTAAAACATGTGTATATTCATAGTAAAACTGGTACACACATATTGAAATAAATCTATAAATTTCAAATAGCCATACAACATATCTATTAGACTCTGATACCAATTGACAAAAAACTAAGAATAATAATAGTCTAATTATAGATATGACTGTACAATATATTATGATAATGCAATAAACATGTACCTGTCATAGTTGAATCCATTTGCCTGAGCGTAAACCCAACCCATCATGGGTCATTTAACAATTAAACTCAATACAATATTCATTTAATTAAATAAATGTTAATTGATATAATAATTATATATATAATAAAATAATTAATTAAAGTAAATCCATTATATATTTAACAAACGATGGCTATGGTTTGTTAGCGTTGTGTGAGAGCATCGCCGAAAATGCTTCTGAGAAGGGGGTCGGCATGACATGCGTATTTGAATCTTGTAACAGAGTGTGTTTATGGAGTTTTTTTTTTATAAAAATAGTGTGATGAAGTTTGTATGAGAAGGAAGAATATGATAAGTTTATGGTGTGGAGTTATGGCATGAAAATGGTTACAGTAGTGAGGAGAGAATGTTCATGGTGAAGAAAAACGGGGTAGTTTTTTTGGGCAGGAAGTCTCTCATGGAATCATAAAAATAAAAATAAAAAAAGGAGTTAATGCAATGCAAATGTGACAGAGTCAAAGGTGTAATGTT
Organism: Lathyrus sativus; assembly: GCA_963859935.3. Lineage (NCBI taxonomy): Eukaryota > Viridiplantae > Streptophyta > Magnoliopsida > Fabales > Fabaceae > Lathyrus > Lathyrus sativus. The sequence continues at coordinate 590,867,294 of OZ012737.1, read as the reverse complement.
AGTTTTCAGTCCGCAACTAGTTTTCATAACTTTGGATATCAAATAAAAAAAACTTTAGAAAACTTAATTGATAAGATTTTCTACAAAAGTAAAACAAAATAAAATAAACAATTTCAATAAACTAAAAAATATAAAATATGATTAAAAAAAAAATTAATTAAAATTAAAAATTAAAAAACGGTTAAAAACAAATAATCAGACTAGTATCGAAGTGTTCAGAAAAAAATGAATGCACCAAAATGATCAGCACGAAATATACGTATTGGAAAAATACAGCGTTTGTTCAAATTTTAAAATAAATTTTACCCACTAAAATGACTTAAACTGTGTCATGGTGAAAATCGAATATTAAACTATTATATTAATTTGAATCACAAATCATGAAGTTCACCACCGAGTTTTGATTTATCCAATGAAAAGCGTAGAGATCGAAGAAAACCCGAAGTGCGTTATATAACAACACAGTTAAGAGATCTAAGGTTCGGGGGTTGGTTATACCTAGGAAAGGTGTTAGCATTCTAAGTATTTGTAGTACTCTACAGGAACCTCTTGTTAGTATTTGTGTTATGCTAAAGTTGCTTGCTAAGGGAAATGTGCTAAGATAAATATCCAAGGGTATATACAAAGTTTGCTCGCCAAGACATCACATCTCGTGCTTACGTATCCCGATAGGAATGGAATCAGAGCAACCGTAGTTCCTCTCAAAAGAGGTGAGGAACTCTTGACTGTGGTCAAGGTTCCAAAGAGAAAATAAATGTTTGCGGTGAGACACCTACATAGAGTGCGGCGACTCTAAATTAAGGTTAAGTTAAATGGGAAAGTAGATGTTCATGGCATAACAAACTACAGTGACTCTAATCCTAAGGCTATGATAAAGGGTAATGAAAACTTGCAAGCTAGGATAAGTATGACATGGCAGTCAACAGGGGGATCCTTTCCTTTGGAATGAGGCACAGACAATTGTAACAAAAGAATACAGAGAAAAACATCAAGTGTCAAGGTTAAGTTTATGAACAAATGACAACAAGCAAAGATCAAAGTGAGTGACCAACATAAACTCACGAGACGGAGTATCTCAAATACCAAACAAGACTCATAACGAATAGAAACTTCAAATACAAGACGAGCATCGAGAATTAATCGGAAAAACAAGCAAGTGGCAACAAGAAGAATTATTAATTAATTTAAATATAAATATTTAATAAAATTAATTAATAATTTAATTAATCAATATTAAATAAAAATATTTAAATTAGTTAATAATCAAACAAATTTTTTTTACATTTTTTCAAATATATTCCTAAATAAAGACTTGAAAATAATAACAACTTAAAAAAAATGATATAAAAATATTTTTTTTGTTGTATTTTTTCTAAAATATACAAATAAGAGAAAAATTATAAAAAAGCAAATAACTAAATAAAAATTAATTAGCAAATTATTTAAAAAGTTTGTTTTCTTTTAATGCATAGCTACATACATGTATTTATTTGGATATCACTAATTAAACAATTATTAAATTCACACTCATACAACTAACAAACTAACTAAACACACATAAAAATGAATAGAAAGATCTCATGCCTAGAGTAATCACACGTACTGAGAATTAATCAAATCTAATGAAATTCTTGTTTTAACCTAGATTTTTATATTAGGAAAAATGATAATAGTAAAAAAATAAATGAGGGCTGACTTTCAAAACTTAAACAAACAACAACCCAACAATTCATGAGAAAACAAAACAAAACAAATCACTTATTCAAAGCAATATTAATACAAAGGCCATGCTGATAAATCAAACGTGGAAGAGATAAAATTATTAACAAAATGAGCTAGACAAAACTAACTGCAGGAAAATATAATTGATAGAGCTTTCTTATATCGTGAAAAAAAAAACTATGCTGCAATTTAAACATACACTTCTTACAATATTTACAATGTTACAACATAACCCAATATTAAAACAAAAAGCAAGTGATTTGCCGGTAATATGCTTTCCCAATTCATGATTCATGGTCACCCAACTGTGAGTATTCTCCAATTTGCTGATGATACATTACTCATCGGAGACGGGTCGGCGTCAAATATTTGGATTTTCAAGGCTATTCTTAGGGCCTTCGAGATAATTTCAGGTCTCAAAACTAATTATTCCAAAAGCTGTTTACTGGGGATTCATATAGATCCTGATTTTTTAGTGGCAGCGGAAGATTTTCTTCACTGTAAATCGGGAAAGTTGCCTTTGAGTTTCCTTGGTATTACTGTTGGCGGCAATCATCGTCGTTCTCCTTTTGAAAACCGATCCTGCAGTGTTTGAAGAATAAATTATCTAATTGGCATGGGAGAAACTTGTCTATGGGGGACAGAGTCACTCTCATTAATTCGGTCCTTGCAAACCTCCCAATCCATTATCTGGCTTTCTTCAAGGCTCCCAATAAGGTTGTGAAGGATTTTATAGCGGTTCAACGGCGGTTCTTATGGGCTGGGAACTCGAGTAAGTCGTTTATCTCTTGGGTTTCTTGGAATTCCGTTTGTAAACCTAAGGAAGATGGCGGCCTGGGTATTAAGCATGTCGGTAGGTTCAACAATGCATTGTTGGCAAAGTGGGTTTGGAGATTCAAACTGGTGAAAATGAAATATGGAGGAATACCCTTACTAACAGATACGGTAATCTTAGCATTAAGTCTCAAACTTATTCGGAGGTGGATAGTACGAGATCCGATTCGTTGTGGATGAAGGATATTATGACCAATGCATCTTTAAACTCTCACACCAACTTCTGTAATTTCATGGCATGTTCTGTTGGTGAAGGAAATGATGCGGCTTTTTGGCAGTCAATTTGGATAGGCGACAAGCCGTTAAAAGTCAGATTCAATGGTTTGTTTCAGAATTGCCCTTTGAAGACTGTGTCCGTTAGTGATATGGGCTACTGGGAGGATGGGCAGTGGATCTGAAAGTTGAGAGATTTGTTGGTTGGCCCAAAATTTCAGCCTGAACCAGAATGGTCTGAATGTTGTAGTTTGCTGGAAAATATTTCAGTTACTCCTGGTGAATCCGAAAAATGGCGGTGAATTGCTCATGATTCTCTATCCTTCAAAGTAAGTTCTATGTATTCAGTCCTCCTTTCCTCTCTTCCTGAACAAGCCTTTGGTTCAAGTTGTGCTTCTCTTATTGAGGTCATATGGAAGACGGTTATTCCGTCGAAAGTGCAAATGTTTAGTTGAAGGTTGACGCTTGATAGATTATCTACGAGATCTAATTTATTGAATAGAAGGGCTCTTGATTCTGAGCAGGATCTGACTTGTGCGTCTTGTTCGAGTAGCCTGGAGAATGTATCCCACCTTTTCTTCTCGTGTTCTAAATCTTCTCAGGGGTGGAACAAGATATGTGAATAGGCGGATATAGGCATAATTTCGGATTTTTGCTGCTACTCTCACGCTATGGAGTGGAAGTTGAGACTTAGAGGTAGGTGTCAAGCAATAAAATTTATTCGATTTGGTTTGTTACTTGTTGGTGTATCTGGAGGTCTAGAAATGATTGTATTTTTAATAATGTAGTCACTGAGGTCGATAGTATTGTTTTCGACATAAAAATGTATTTTTGGAATTGGTTGGTTCTAGGTAGGAAGGGGAGCAAGTCGTGTTGCTTGTATGATTGGTTTAAATTCTCCTTTGATTTCTTGTAATTGGTTCTAGGTTTGAGATTTCCTTAATCTCTTATTATTTGATCTGCTTATCAAAAAAAAAAAAAAAGCAAGGAACAATATTTAACTTGATAAAGAACATAAAAAAGAAAGTAAAAGCCAACTTATATTTTTTTAGACACAAAGAAGCCAGTTTATTAAATACAAGAAAAAAAAAACCTGAAAATGCGACTGAAAAGTGATCAAAAAATTTAAATGAGCACGTGGTTAAACTACACGAAACGTAGATTAATATTACTGACGTTTGCAGGCTCGATTTTAAAATTTCTCGTCCACCGATTTTACGCACAATTGACTTTTGATTTGACCGATTCGGCTGTAATTCCAACAAGTTTATTCTGACTGATAAATTGAATATTATGCAAGATACAAGATATGATAGGCTATGTAGATGATTGACCTAAAATGATATGCAAAAGATCAAAGTATCTAAGGGTAAAATTTGGAGTATGACAAACTGTTCAAAAATGTGACTGAAAAGTAGCCGAAAAATTAAAACGAGCACGCCAGGTTAAACTACACGAAACATAGATTATTATCACTGACGTTTACAGGCTCGATTTTAAAATTCTCCATCCACTGATTTTACATACAATTGGCCTTTGATTTGACCGATTCGACTGTAAATTCATCAAGTTTATTTCAGCTGATAAATTGGGTATTATGTAGATACATGGCCTAGAATGATATGCAAAAGATCAAAGAATCTAAGGGTAAATTTTGGGGTATGACAAACAACAATTAATAACTCTCTCACAATTGCGTTTATAAATAAATAAATAAATTGAAAGTTATTTAACCCCTGTTTTACAATACAACCGTTGTAAATTTTGAAAATTGCATCACGATTTTTCTTTCTAACCGTGATGAAAAGTGATATTTTTTAGTATATAAGCGAAAGTATCTATCGTTCAGTACATAACAGTCGTTTCTCTAAAAAAACCTAACATATTTCACTTTTCTCTCTCAGAACATAACCCTAACATTCATGTCAGTCTTAAACATATTTCAACCTTCAAATTCGTCTTATCCAATCGCTAACTTGAGGTTCATTCATTAAACTTATGCTTCAATTTTGTTTATGTTTCTTGTTTAAAATGGGTTCTTATTTTTTCATTTGGTGAATGTTCTCATTTTTTTTATATTCGTTTTCACCACCTTAGCAAAGCGCATACTTTGGCTATGACACATATGTATAGCTATGAATAAAAATACAATAAGTATGAAGCTATTGTGTAAACTTTATTCACCTTTACTTCTTCTTCATAGCTTCATAAACTAGATGAACTTCATAATTTATTTCATATCTACGATTAGTTTTAAAAAAAAGTGTGTTCTTGAAACATTACATAATATCTTGTGTTGTTGTATGTTGTTGTTGTTGATTAATGTTCTCAGAACTTCATAAGTCGTTGTTGTTTTTGTTTAGTATATCTTGCGTTCTTGAACCTTTTTTTATTTTGTTGTATGTTGTTGTATTGACGATAAATGTTGTTGTTGTTGATTAATGTTTTCAGAACAAGAATAAAACATTGCTAAGTTACAAGAAAGAAGCTTCTTGTGATTTAGCAATGTTTTATTCTTGTTCTGAAAATATTGATAAATATTTTGTTCTTGACGATAAATGTTGTTGTATGTTATTGTTGTTAATTAATATTTCAGAACAAGAATAAAACATCGCTAAGTCACAAGAAAGCTTTCTTGTGACTTAGCAATGTTTTGTTTTTTAAATTCTTATATGTTATGTAGATAAAGTTGAGTTTATTATATGCTATGAAGATTGTTTGTTTCACTATCCCTTTACTGAAAATAAATTTCATTTAAATTAACAAATAGGAACTTATAATCTGAAAATTAAGTTGTATTTGAAAACCAACTTATATCAATCAATGTTTTCTGAATTAGATTCGTCTCATCATTCATCTTTTGATCTTTAACATATAGGATGTGGTTTAATGACCTAATTCCTTCATCATATCCATATATTCTCTTATAGTTTAATTTGAATAACAACAATTTATTTATTTTATTCAAATTAAACTAGAATAGAAGGAATTGATGTCATGAAAGACTTAGACCATTTAACTGTTAGACGATAGGCTTTAATCTAGAGGGGGTGCATAGACCACAAAGTTTACAACCAAAAAATTTGGTAAAAATTCGTTTTTAAAAATATGGTACATCGGAAAAACGACCTGAATCGAATAGTCTACCTAAACCTACTATCGAAAATCAAGATGCGTAACGTAAACCAAGCGGAGTGATAACGAACGTAAATGGTCAATAATGATCAGGCTACGAATTAATTAAATGCAATGCTAATCGTAACTCACATATCCAATGAACCAAAACGCAAACAAAATACACATAAACAGTTTATCGAACACTTGATATGCAATCGATAACAATTAGAAATATAGTTTGTTCTATTGATGTTAAAACCTATCACAATCAAAGTGATTGTGATTATATCAATAATAACACCTTTAAAAGATAGTAGAAAATAATTTCCAATCGAATTGATCAAACAACGATGAAATCGATAAATTGTGTAATCAACAATAAAAAATAAAGAGATGAAGAGAAAGAGAGACCAAGATTTGCTTAGGCAGTTCCCCAATCAGTCTCACCATGGGTGTAACGCCCCGATTCCGGTTTCCCAATTTTGTTGAGCCTTTTATTATTATTTGAGTGATTATTATTTTAATTGTGGAATTTATGTGTTAATATGTTATGTGTGCATATTATGCTATTTTATCATTTGGAGAGTTTTGGGAACTTAAGTTAGAGAGTATTTTGGATATTTCCTAATTAATGGTAAGATGACATATTTTGAGAGAAGAAAATATAGTGGAGAGAAATAGAATAGAAAGGTATATAAGAGAAAGTGGAGAGAAGAGGAAAGAATGGAAACATAAGGGAAAGAAGAAGAAAAAGAAGAGAAAAGAGAAGGAGAGGAGGGGAAAACTTAGATTCATCAAGATCAACCCTTAGGAATCGATTTAATCAAGGTAAGGGTGTGAAATATTGTTATCTTATCAATGTATGTGATTATGTATGGATTATTTGGATTGTTTGGATGTTTTTCTCCATTTTCCATTTTTAGGTCGAATATGATTTAATCGATAGAACCGATGTTTTAACGGTTAGAATCGGGAATAAGTTGTGTAGTTTAGTCGAGGAATGTTAGACTAAGACTATTGGAACTGGATTGGTGAAAATCGGGTGAGTTGTGAGCTCCCGATGATTTTTGGACAGTTGGGGTTTTGGAGTATGCAAACGCTCGCTAGCACGTTCGCTAGGCGAGTAGGGTGGCGAGCGTTCGCTCAGCGAGCTGGTAGCGAATGGTCCCAGACTTGGGCAGAATGGAAATGACCGTCTTCGCTGGTAGCGAGTGAGGTAGCGAGTTGTTCGCTAGGCGAGGCTCTAGTGAGCCAGTAGCGAATCCTTCCAGTAGCTTCTGTTTGCCTTCGCGAGCTTGTTCGCTAGGCAAACCAGTAGCAAGTGTTCGCTAGGACCTCGCTAGGCGAGTGGTCCAGCGAGCGTAACAATGTTTGATTTTCTTATTGTGTTTCCATCCAACGTTGATTGTTCGGCTCGATTGTGATCGATCTTTCTAAATGCATAGTTGTATGATGTGATATGTTATGTTGTGGGTAGCCGTATGGCGTGATTCCTAGATTGTGGAATCGATTGTGAAACGTGGCCTTTTGGCATATATGATTGTTTTATGAAAATATGTATATGTATATATGTTTGATGATATTCAATGTTTAGATTTTCCGCTTTATTCTAAATATTGAGATGTGGGTGAAAGGACTAAGTTCCTCTGTTGCATCTACCCCACTGTTGCATATTTTAAATCGAGCAGGTGTTGTATATTTTAATCTCACGTATTGTGTGACATACTCCTTTTATACCATGTTTTAATTATACTCTGATGAAAATTTGAATATGTGTATAAATGATTTATATGTTTATTTGGGGGTATAGAAGGGGGTGTTACATTAGTGGTATCAGAGCAGGTCGGCCAGTTGGCCAAGTTGTTATTATGTTTATCCCCATTTATATCTGATTGTGTCGATGACACTATCGATATTGTTAGTTCATATGAAGTTTGTTGTTGGGATTCAGAATAATGGTCGCCGGTAGGAATGATGAAGCGATTGCCGAAGCCTTGGTGATGTTGGCTGGAGTGATTGGACAAAATCCACAAGCCAATGTGAATGCTGGAAACAACGTCGACGATGAGTTTCGTGCTTTGGGAAGGTTTCAAAGGAACAATCCACCAATTTTCAAGGGAACCCATGAACCTGACAAAGCACAAGTATGGCTGAAAGCAATTGAGAAGATCTTTTGAGTCATGAACTATTCAGATGCGTAGAGGGTGCAGTTTGGCACTCATATGCTTGAAGAGGAAGCTGAGGACTGGTGGGGTAATACTCGCCAGAGGTTTGAAGAAGATGAGGTTGTGGTTACTTGGGATGTTTTTAGAGAGGCATTTTTGGAGAAGTATTTTCCAGAAGATGTGTGTGGTAAGAAGGAAATTGAATTCCTTGAGCTGAAGCAGGGTAACTCAACTGTGGCCGAGTATGCGGCAAGGTTTGAGGAATTGATTAAGTTTTGTCCTCATTACAACACTGCTAATGCTGAGAGATCCAAGTGTATTAAGTTTGTGAATGATTTGAGACCTGAAATCAAACAAGTCGTTGGTTATCAGGAAATTAGGCGATTTTCTGAGTTGGTGAACTAAAGAAGAATTTATGACGAGGATAGTAGAGCTCAGTCTAGTCACTATAAGAGTTTAAATGACAAGAAGGGAAAAAGCCAATTCATAGGAAAGCCGTATGTGAATCGTACTGATAAAGGGAAACAGAAATCTGGTTATGGCAAGAAGCCGAGTGGGGGAGGAGCTTCCACTCCAATGAAGTGTTTTAAATGTGGTGTTGAAAGGCATCGTGCTCCTGAGTGCATGATTGTTGAGCAGAAGTGTTTCAAGTGTGGAAAGTCAGTCCACAAGGCTTTTGAGTGCAGAGGTGGTGCGAATGTGACTTGCTACAACTGTGGTGAGCAAGGGCACATTAGTACCAAGTGTGTCAATCCAAAGAAGACTCAAGGGAATGGGAAAGTGTTTGCTCTATCAGGATCAGAGACTGCGAGCGAAGATCGGTTGATCCAAGGTACGTGTTTCATTAATGGTATACCTTTGATCGCTATAATTGATACTGGAGTTACACATTCATTTATTTTGTTTGATTGTGTTAAGAGATCGAATCTTGAGTTGTCAACTATGAGTAGTGGTATGGTTATTGATACTCCTGCTATGGGTTCAGTAACTACGCCATATGTGTGTTTGAATTGTCCGTTGAGTATTTTTGGTAAAGACTTTGGAGTTGATTTAGTGTGCCTTCACTTAGATCAACTTGATGTTATTCTTGGGATGAATTGGTTGGAATTCAATCGCGTCCATATTAACTGTTTTGACAAAACAATTATTTTTCCTGAAACGGATGATGAAGGAGATTTGTTTATGACTGCTAAGCAAGTGAAGGAAGCAGTGCAAGACGGTGCGAAGGTATTTTTGTTGATGGAAACTTTGAGTATTGGTGAAAATGGAGCAATGGATGCTTTACCAATTGTCTGTGATTTTCCGGAAGTTTTTTCTGATGAGATAAGAGACTTACCGCCGGAACGAGAAGTGGAGTTTACGATCGACTTAATTCCTAGAACTAGTCCGATATCGATGGCTCCATATCGTATGTCTGCGTCGGAATTGAAAGAGTTGAAGAGTTAACTTGAAGATCTACTTGATAAGAGGTTTATTCGTTTGAGTGTGTCACTGTGGGGTGCACCAGTTTTGTTGGTTAAGAAGAAAGAAGGTTCTATGAGACTTTGTATGGACTACAGACAATTGAATAAGATGACCATTAAGAATAAGTATCCACTTCCGAGGATTGATGATTTGATGGATCAATTGGTTGGTGCGAGTGTCTTTAGTAAGATAGACCTGAGATCTGGGTATCATCAGATTCGTGTGAAGGCCGAAGATATTCAGAAGACTGCTTTTAGAACGAGGTATGGACATTATGAGTATTCTATGATGCCATTTGGTGTGACTAATGCACCAGGTGTATTTATGGAGTACATGAATAGGATTTTCCATCCTTATTTGGACAAGTTTGTGGTTGTGTTCATTGATGATATTTTGATTTATTCGAAGAGTGAAGAAGAACACGTCGAGCATTTGAGGATTGTGTTATCTGTGTTAAAAGAAAATCAGTTGTATGCTAAACTTTCTAAGTGTGAATTTTGGTTGAAAGAAGTGAGTTTTATTAGTCATGTGATTTTGAGTTGAGGTATTTCGGTTGATCCTTCGAAGGTTGAAGCGGTGTCGCAATGGGAGACTCCAAAATCAGTTTTTGAGATTAGAAGTTTTCTTGGTTTGGCAGGTTATTATCAAAAATTCATTGAAGGATTTGCCAAGTTATCATTGCCGTTGATGCAGTTGACTAGGAAAGGTAAAGCTTTTGTCTGGAATGCAAAGTGTGAAGAAAGTTTTCAAGAGCTTAAGAAAAGACTGACGACAACTCCTGTTTTGATTTTACTGAATCAGGCAGAACCATTTGTTGTGTATTATGATGCTTCTTTGATCGGTTTAAGAGGTGTGTTGATGCAAAATAAACAAGTTGTAGCTTATGCTTCAAGGCAAGTCAAAGTGCATGAGAGGAATTATCCGACGCATGACTTAGAGTTGACTGCTGTTGTGTTTGTGCTGAAGCTTTGGAGGCATTATTTGTTTGGTTCGAGATTTGAGATATTTAGTGATCATAAGAGTTTGAAGTATCTCTTCGATCAGAAAGAATTGAATGCAAGGAAGAGGAGATGGTTGGAACTTATGAAGGATTATGATTTTGGTTTGAATTACCATCCGGGTAAAGCAAATATGGTAGTTGATGCATTGAGTAGGAAATCGTTGCATATGTCGATGATGATGGTAAAAAAGCTGGAAATGATTGAGCAATTTCGCGATTTGAGCTTAGTGTGTGAGAAGACTTCCTACAGAGTTAAGCTTGGTATGTTAAAGCTTACTAGTGGTATTCTTGACGAGATTCGAGAAGGACAAAAATCTGATTTGGGTTTAGTTGATCGATTGACTTTGATCAATCAAGGTCAGGGTGGTGATTTTCGGATTGATGAGAATGGTATCATGAGATGTCGTGATAGAGTATGTGTTCCTGATATTGTTGAGCTGAAGAAGAGTATTCTTGAAGAAGGACATCATAGTGGACTGAGTATTCATCCGGGTGCTACTAAGATGTATCAAGATTTGAGGAAAGTATTTTGGTGGCCTCGTATGAAGAAGGATATTGCCGAGTTTGTGTATTCTTGTTTGACTAGTCAGAAGTCAAAGATTGAGCATCAGAAACCATCGGGCTTGATGCAACCGTTGTTTATTCCTGAGTGGAAATGGGATAGCATTTCTATGGATTTTGTGTCTGGTTTACCGAGGACACCGAGTAACTTCGAAGCTATTTGGGTTATTGTGGATAGATTAACCAAATCTACTCACTTTATTCCTATGCGAATGGATTACCCGTTGGAGAGATTGGAAAAGCTGTACATTGAAAGGATTGTTAGTTTGCATGGTATTCCGTCTAGCATTGTGTCAGATAGAGATCCAAGGTTTACTTCGAGATTTTGGGTGAGTTTGCAAAGTGCTTTGGGTACGAAGTTACGTTTGAGTTCAGCTTATCATCCGCAGACCGATGGTCAGACTGGGAGAATGATTCAATCACTTGAGGATCTTTTAAGAGCTTGTGTATTGGAGAAGGGAGAAGCTTGGGATAACTACTTACCTTTGATTGAATTTACTTACAACAACAGTTTTCATTCGAGTATTGGTATGGCATCGTTTGAGGCATTGTATGGTAGACGGTGTAGGACGCCATTGTGTTGGTATGAATCTGGAGAGAGTTTTGTGGTTGGACCTGAGATAGTCCAGCAGACTACCGATAAGTTTAAGATGATTCAAGAGAAGATGAAGATTTCTCAGAGTCGACAAAAGAGTTATCATGACAAGAGGAGGAAAGCACTTGAGTTTCAAGAGGGAGATCACGTGTTTCTTCGCGTTATTCCAATGACTGGTGTTGGTAGAGCGTTGAAGTCGCGTAAGTTGACACCGTGTTTTATTGGTCCTTATCAGATTTTACAGAGGATAGGAGAGGTAGCTTATCGGGTTGCTTTACCGCCGTCACTTGCTAATCTCCATTATGTGTTCCATGTTTCACAACTTCGAAAGTATGTTCCGGATCCGTCACATGTTATTTCTATGGACGAAGTTGAAGTGAGAGACAATCTCACGGTTGAAGCTTTACCAATTAAAATTCTGGACCGTGAAGTTAAGAGGCTAAGAAGCAAGGATATTTCGCTTGTGAAAGTAGCGTGGGGAGGCGCAACGGAAGGCAATATGACTTGGGAATTAGAGAGTGGGATGCAAAAGTCGTATCCAGAGTTGTTTACATCAGGTAACATTTTCGAGGACGAAAATTTCTAAAATGAGGAGAGTTGTAACGCCCCGATTCCGATTTCCTAATTTTGTTGAGCCTTTTATTATTAATTGAGTGGTTATTATTTTAATTGTGGAATTTATGTGTTAATATGTTATGTGTGCATATTATGTTATCTTATCATTTGGAGAGTTTTGGGAACTTAAGTTAGAGAGTATTTTGGATATTTCCTAATTAATGGTAAGATGAGATATTTTGAGAGAAGAAAATATAGTGGAGATAAATAGAATAGAAAGGTATATAAGAGAAAGTGGAGAGAAGAGGAAATAATGGAAACATAAAGGAAAGAAGAAAAAGAAGAGAAAAGAGAAGGAGAGGAGGGGAAAACTTAGATTCATCAAGATCAACCCTTAGGAATCGATTTAATCAAGGTAAGGGTGTGAAATATTGTTATCTTATCAATGTATGTGATTATGTATGGATTATTTGGATGTTTTTCTCCATTTTCCATTTTTAGGTCGAATATGATTTAATCGATAGAACCAATGTTTTAACTGTTAGAATCGGGAATAAGTTGTGTAGTTTAGTCGAGGAATGTTAGACTAAGACAATTGGAACTGGTTTGGTGAAAATTAGGTGAGTTGTAAGCTCCCGATGATTTTTGGACAGTTGGGGTTTTGGAGTACGCAGACGCTCGCTAGCACGTTCGTTAGGCGAGCAGGGTGGCGAGCATTCGCTCAGCGAGCTGGTAGCGAATGGTCCCAGACTTCGGCAGAATGGAAATGACCCTCTTCGCTGGTAGCGAGTGAGGTAGCAAGTTGTTTGCTAGGCGAGGCTCTAGCGATCTAGTAGCGAATCCTTCTAGTAGCTTCTGTTTGCCTTCACGAGCTTATTCGCTAGGCGGACCAGTAGCAAGTGTTTGCTAGGACCTCGCTAGGCGAGTGGTTCAACGAGCGTGACAGTGTTTGATTTTCTTGTTGTGTTTCCATCCAACGTTGATTGTTCGACTCGATTGTGATCGATCTTTCTAAATGCATAGTTGTATGTTGTGATACGTTATGTTGTGGGTAGCCGTATGGCGTGATTCCTAGATTGTGGAATCGATTGTGAAACATGGCCTTTTGGCATATATGATTGTTTTATGAAAATATGTATATGTATATATGTTTGATGATATTCAATGTTTAGATTTTCCGCTTTATTCTAAATGTTGAGATGTGGGTGTAAGGACTAAGTTCCTCTGTTGCATCTACCCCACTGTTGCATATTTTAAATCGAGCAGGTGTTGTATGTTTTAATCTCACGTATTGTGTGACATGCTCCTTTTATACCATGTTTTAATTATACTCTGATGAAAATTTGAATATGTGTATAAATGATTTATATGTTTATTTGGGGGTATAGAAGTGGGTGTTACAATGGGTACGTTTGCCCTCAATTCAAAATCAAATAGAGATAGTACTATTAACCTTTTCTTTGCAAAAATGTTTATATAAGAGATGAAGAATGCAAACCCCAAAAACCATATTGTTTTGTGTTGATTCTTCCACCTCCAAACTCTTGATCAAAGCTTGATCAAGTGACCAATAATATGACTATAATCCTCCGATTACCCCGAGGACGCAACTTGTTAAAACCTGAGATTCCCGAACACAATTCACCGTCTTGCGCTACTCCCTTGCAAGGAAACTACCTTTTCCCAAGGCTTTCACTCGGTCGAATCTATGTTGACGTGATATCATTCAAAGCCTTCAAATCAACCCAATCTTGAAGGAAGGAAAACCCCACATTGGTTTTCTTATTTGAAACACACAAAGCCCCCAATCCAATATTCTCAGTTACACCAAACCTAATTGGACGTTATTAACCCTAATCTAGATGGTCATCCAATCAAAAAATGATTATGTCTAGCTCAATTGTGTGTATGCATAGAAGAAAGGATGAAAATGATGGACAACTTTGTATCTGGTTTCATTTAGGTTTTGTTTACTAGGAAACCTTGTCTAGAAGAAGATGCATTTATGAGTATATATAGCTATATGAGGAAAATGGACAAAAGGATGCAATAAAAAAAAGATGCAAAAAAAAAAATTAAGTCTTAACTTGCATATGTCGGCCTATGAAGGTGTTCATGCCGGCCTGTGAGACGACCTGAAATACAGCCTGTTGGCAGAATCTACAGGATTCGTTCTTGAAGCATAGAAGTCGACTTGAAACATGGATGTGTATGAAATTCCTAAGATCTATCAAACTTGTTGAAAGACTCTTTTTATGCATCATAAGGCTAAGAGGGCAAATGAACACCTAAATTTAGGTTGACACTGTCCAATATACAAGAGCATTACACTAAACTACCTTATTTATTCCTTGTTTGACATCATTCAAAACCCATTTTAATTTGTAGTTGCAAATATCCAACACTCATATGAACCATATTCTATATGTTAAATAGCAGAAAATGAATAATAAGACACATGCAATTTGGAAAACAGTGGTTTATGTAAGTTGGTTTTCAAAAATAGTTTAATTTTCAAATTATATACTTCTTCATCAATTTGAATGTTTGTATGTTGTTGTGAGGTTTATTGAAAAACAATAAATCTACATATTTTATAATAAACCTGGGTACTTTTAACAACGATTATTTCTTTTAACCGTGATTAAATCTTATTTTCATAAATGTATATACCACAGTGGTTGATACTAGTAACAATTGTGGTAGGTAGCACACGTCCTGCCTTACTATCACGGTCTCGCAGCCGTGGTAGAAACCATTATACATACAATCACCCCTTACCTCACAATGAATGGTCAGGCATTATGGTATCAGTTTTCCAACCGTTGCCGTATGGCTTTTTCGTAGTAGTGTGTAACAGGTGTGGTTGTTGTGGTGGGTAAGACCTAGCTTGTAAGCCCAATTGTTAAGTTAGCTTGTAGCCAAATTAGCTTAGTAGTTTATAAATAGACTAGTTCTCGCAGGTTGTTGAGAGAGATTAATTGTTGTTATTCACCATTAATCTTTGAACCCTTATTGAGAAAGTGAATAGTAAAACAATTTTAACAAATTCTTCTTCTTCTTCTTCTTCTTTTTCTTCTTCTTCCTTCTTCTCTCTCTTTTGTAAACCTAAATAGGGTTTCTTGTGTTTTTTTCAAGAAACTCAATATTTATCTCATAACGTTGTTATGTTATTGACGATATTGTTTCACAACAAATTGGTGTGGTGAGCGTGGAGGATAAAATGTTGTTAATAAAGTATGAGATTGCGAAATTCACCAGTGTGAATGATTTCGGTTTGTGACGCTTGAAGATGCAAGCCTTTCTTGTTCAATGGGGCTTGTTCTAAGCATTGAAAGGATCAGAGAACATGGACGCTGCCCTATCATAGAAAGAGAATACAATGATGGTAAAAAAATCCCATAGTGCTATTGTGTTGAGCCTCGGTGATAAGGTTCTCCGACAGGTTTCAAAGGAGAAAACTGCAATTGATGTATGGACAAAATTTGAAGGTTTGTACATGATAAAATCATCTCTTTATTGTCTCAACCTGAAGGTTGTTGTCTTATCAACCACTGAAGCAGAGTATATCACCCTCACTGAAGCTATGAAAGAAGCGTTGTGGCTTGAAGGTTTTGCTAAGGAGTTGAAACTTCTAGGTCAAGTTATCATTGTTAAATGTGATAGTCAAAGTGATATACACATGTCAAAGAATTCAACCTATAATGAGCGAACCAAGCACATCGATGTGAGGTTTCACTTTGTCATAAAGATAATCGAGCATGGAGAAGTCCATGTGTTGAAGGTTTCAACTGATGACAATGTTTTCGATACGATCACCAAGACATTTCCAAGTAGAAAATTTTTCCATTGTATGTAGTTGATAAAGTTGTATGATGAAAGCTAGTTTGTTCCCTTGTTAGTGTAGAGTTTATTCTAAGATGGATACTTTTGGTATTTGGATCGAACTCTAGTGTCGACAAGAGTAGCTTCATGGTTCAGTAGGAGTTATGCATGTTGTAGTCGAAGTCTGTTCAAGCATGTTATCAAAATATGTTAGATTTGTGTTTAAGTTAGCATGTCGAATAAGGCCTAACTTGTAAGTCCAATTGTTAAGTTATCTTATAGCCAAGTTATCTTAGTAGTCTATAAATAGACTAGTTCTCTCAAATTGTTAAGAGAGGTTAATTGTTGTTATTCACCCTTAATCTTTGAACCCTTATTGAGAAAGTGAATAGTAAAACAGTTTTAACCAATTCTTTTTCTTATTCTTCATTCTTCTCTCTCTGTTGTAAACCTAAATAGGGTTTCTTGTGTTTTTTCAAGAAACTCAATATTTATCTCATAACGTTGTTATGTTATTGACGACATTGTTTCATATTCATGCGAGTCATTGGGGACTTACAAGGAATCCTTCACACTCGGGTGCAAAGTATTTTCTATTCATAGTTGATGGTTACTCCAGAAAGTTATAGGTATTCATCCAAAAGACTAAGGATGAAAATTTTTGAAAATTTCAAAAGTTCAAAGACTTTAGTCGAAAACCAAATTGGTAGGAAGTTTAAGAGGTTGAGGACCGACAATGGTCTTAAATTTTATAATGAGGCTTTCGACAACTATTGTGTTGCGTTTGGTATTGCAATGCACAAAACTACTACAAGTACTCCTCGACAAAATGGTTTGGCTGAAAGGTTTAACCGAACCATCCTAAAAAAGGTGAGGTGGATGTTGATAAGTGCATAATTAAAGAAGGCATTTTAGGCAGAAGTTGTTGTGACTGCATCATACTTGATAAATAGGTGTCCCTCAACGTGAGATACAAGGAACCATCTGATCAAATTAGATGATGAGTGATCCTTAGATGGTAGGAATTAAGTGTTGGACTACTGTTAATCTTGATCCTCAACTACTTTGTGAATATATCTTTTAGATATACTCTCCTATGATTAAGCTTTTCCTCTTTTAGGCCTTTCACCCCTGTCCGGAACAAAACAAAGCTTGCCAACTCTCTTTTCTATCCTATTGTAATATTATAATTCTATGGCAAAGTTTTTTTAATTCTAATCCTTTTACTCTTGTTTCAGTAAATTCAACATGTGATTAGCTGACATATAAAAATAGAAGTGGCATACATCATTTACATTGTTGAAAATATGATAAATATGCTTCTTTTTTTATAAAATCAATTAGTGGCACTTCATCAGGATCATATCTACCCTTAAAAGTAGGCAGATTATTCCTCTAAAACTTCCCCAGATGATGGAACTCATCATTCCCACTACATTAGGTTGACTCTCCATAGCCAGAGCCACAACCTGCAAATTAGCAACAATTGCAACATCGTTTCTTCCATCCATTATTTGTCTCACAAAAATAATAGCAACAGTGGTTAGAAGACTACATTGACAGTATTCAATTGTTACACGACATCGACTCGACAACTTGGTCGGACAGACCAACCATACTTTGATACCACTATGTAACACCCTAATTTTCCCCATGTAATTTTAAATAAAAAATTAGAGTAAAATAGGAAAACCAAACAATTAGCTTATTAGCCATCAGTCATCCACTATAAGCTATAAGTTATCAATCATCAACCATGAACCTAAGCTATAAGCTAACTTATCAGTCAACCACTATTTTTACCAAATAAAGCCTAAGTGAAACACATTATGGATGAAAATAGAATCTATGGGTACGAGTACTAGTCCCCTGCTACCTACCTCGTTTAGTAAATATAATATTTGTACCCACCTCAAACTCGTGCATGTATCCTCCAGACGAGTATCTGTGGATTTTGTGATATTCGTAGGTATTTAAAAATACACATGGATACCTTTTTTTTAAAAATTGAAATTTACTAATTTTTCTTATATGATGTAAATATAAAACTATGTGTATAACTTTTGAAGAAGACGCAAAGCAAGAAGAAGACGCAAAAGAAAAACGTACGAAACTAGGGTTTTGAGTGAAAATGAGACTACATTGTTAAACTAAGTAGTTATTAATGAAAATAATTTATCAAGTATAATAATTTTAAAAGATATTTAAATATTTTTATTTATTAAAGGAAATGGATATCCGCATGTATGGGTATCATAAAATTCGTATATACGTCAGTAAGGAAACAAGTAATTCAATATTTATTTATTTTATCTATAGATACCCATTAAACTATTCAACTATGCACGACAGGTTTTATCCGCGGTGTCGCAGTGAAATTTGGATACCAAACTATTGATTAGTTTGAATCTTTAATTCATTTTGCAACTGAACTTTGATTTGTCCAAAGGAAGGGATAAAGATCGAAATTCCCATAATGCAATGCAAATGCAAGCTAGATTTGTTTAGGTTCGGGGGTTGGTTAAACTTAGGGAAGGTACTAGCATCCTAAGTTTCTGTAGTACTCTACAGGAACCTCTTGTTTTATATTTGTTTATTGCTAAGTGTTTATCTGCTTAAGGGTTAAAAGACCCTAGTGGTTTATATCTAAGTATACTCGATAAGATGTCGCATCTTATGCCTACATATCCTTACGGGAGTGGAATCAGAGTATGTTGTAGTTCACCCTAAAGGGTTAGAGGAGTTCTTTGACTGTGGTCAAAGTTCCTACGGGTTTAGGGTAGTTGGTTGATTGAGTTTAGGAGAAGAGACGAGTCTTCATGTTAAGGGAGAGATAACCACCACGAATGTAATAGGGGGTCGTAGGAAATGGTCTTTGCATCGTCTTAAGAAAAGATCTTACATACTCGGATGGTCGTCCAGTATGCCTTTATCGCTCTTAAGGCAAAGTTCCTACGTGTTTGATTGTATTGTTGTGGGGGTGGAGATTATATCTCACTTAAGATGATTAACATCTTTTCTCTATTGTGTTTGAAAAGTTTTATTGTGTTGATTGTTTTGTTTCTATGTTGTAAAGATAAAGACAATGTCCTTCCTATGGGGTAGGATCTATCCTATGAAGATCGACTTGAATGGGATCAAGGATTATGGGGAAAATGATGCAAATGATATGCACTACACACAAGTGTTACGTCATGTGTAGGTTTTTCCTTTGGACGGAATGCGATGTATGAATAGATAAATATGATAATGTAAATGCAATAGAATAAATTGCAGGAGAGTAAATTGCACAAGTACGCATGAAAGCGCTAAGTGTGGGTGAAGGTGTATGTGTCGTGAAGTGGGTGTGCACGATTAGCTTGTATTTTACGATGTTGATTTGATTTTAAGACGAAGGTTGAATTGAAAAGAGTTGATTTAACTTTAAGAGTTTTATTTGATCATTTTTAGAAGATTAATTGGAGAAATTATCTTAAGAAAAATACGTGAGATTTATTTTTATTATTATCATGCGAAAAGAAGTTATTATTAAAGTCAAAAAATTAATTTTAAAGGATTATCATAAAAATGAGTTAATAGTTGGTTTTTTATTATTTATTTTATTGAATAAAGTTATTTCAAAATATAACATAAAAAAAGAAATGATGAATAGAATAGATTTTCAAAAGGGTTGCTAATTGTAGAAAAAGAGTTAATTAAAACATATTAGTTAAATTATAAATGTTTATACTAAAAAAAAAGATTAATTATTTTTAAATTATCATATAAAGGATTGTTTAATCAAACAGATTTTTTCTTTTTTTTAAAAAAAGGTTAAGTGGGTTAATTGGTGATTAGTGGGTGATAACGGTGTGGTTAAATGATGGTTAGTGGCGTGAGGTGAGGTGATTACGTGTGTGTGCGAATGATTAACGGATTACATCAATTTAAACAAAACAACACCCAATACCCTAAGTTGCCCCCCAATCCCTCAATCTCCCTCTGCGCCTCAGAGCTTCCCTTTCTCTCGTTTCAAATTCCTCCCTCTTCCTCCTTGTTCCTATATCAATCAGACAAAATAAAAGAAAACGGTTAAGCGTTAGTGCAAAAGAAAAGAAATCTCACGGTTGCGGTGGTTTTCTGCGGGTAGTTTTGACGGCGGATGGAAATGGAAGTTGAGGAAGCGGCGATTCGACGGAGGTTTCGTGGCGAGCGGCGACCTGGGGTTTGCGACGGAGCTCCACAATGAAAGATAAGCTTCTTTTCAATTACGAAATTAGGGTTGACTTAGGGTCGTGTTTCTTGTGGGTTTTCTGTTAGGTTTTTCGTGTCCTCCGAATTCCTCCTTATATAGGATTCAATCTTGACTTCTCAATTGAAATTGCTTTAATCACTATTGAATGTTGATTCGATTGTTGACTGAATTTGATTTAGAGTTGATTGGATTTCTATTTTGGTACAGACCAAATTCGAAACTTTCTCTTTTTGTCTAATCTTGTTAAATGTCGTTAATGAACCTCAATCTGATACGTAAATCAAATATATCTGCATTCAGTGTTTTGGGCGGTGGATTGGGGTATCCGAATCTCATGGTAGGAATATCCTTCAATTGATTTACTAATTTGGTTTGGTATCTTGACAGGTGTGGATAGTGACTTGTTTTGGGCCAAGGAAGGGTTAGAGGCCCAGATGGAGAAATTCGTGTTTTGTGATGTCCGGTAAGAACTTTCATGGAAAAGTTGGTGGTGAAGAGCGACAGATGTAAACACTTCCTTTGTGCAGGGTATACTTCTTTCCCATCCAAACTCGGTTCGTGAGGTATTTCTTTAAACTGATGCATACTTGGTTTCTGGAACTGATATTGAGTTATTGCAAGCGTTCTTGTTTTGGTCTAGTTTACTTTAATGATGTATTTTTCATTTTCTCATAGCTGTGCATGGATGTTGATGATTGGAACTGATTTTGCAGGTGCTGTTTTGTGGTGTTGATGACTGTAAGAGTTAATGACTTCCCAATTCAAAATTTTTCATGAATACCTCGTCTTTGTCCAAAATATTCATAATTGGAAGCTATTAACTTCCTTTCCTTTTGTTAATTTGTGCAGCTATTAGCTGGTCTGGGAATGCGCAAACCGAGTTTCATCTTCATGAAACACTTTCTTTTCTGCTATCTGATTCCGTTAGGAAACTCTCTTGATGAGTTTCAGACTTAGCTTCTGAACCACATTGACATTTCCTTCTTCTTCTTTCAGGAACAAACTTAAGTTCGGAGGCTGCCGGTTTTATGTCGTTCGCCGAGAAGGGTTTGGTGCGGTTATGATGATGATGACTTAATCATCTGAACCAAAGCTCTGTGAGATTAGTGTTGCCTTTGAATAATAATGGTTGCCTTGTGCGGAAACTGTCTGAAACTAGTTGTCTTTCTTGTCCCGAATTCGATTTCGTCGATGTTCGGTAAGGAGTCGGCGCCAGCTTTGGTTGTTGCCCTCCCGGCCACTCGTATTCTGTCCTATGATGAGTTTTCGGAGGGCTGAACTTAAATCACCTCCTCTCCTTCTTAGATTTACTCTGAATCGATCTTGTTAACTAATGATGGTGTGTTGTATTTTGCAGGTATTAATGGGATGACTTTGGAAACGCACCTGCTGTGGTTATCACTACGCAATTGCGGTAAGATGATTGAGAATTCTATCACTTTCCTAATGAATCTCTTGAGTTAACTCTTGTTGAATCATTGTTGATATTTTGACAGGTTGTGGTGTCTTAATGCATTTCGATGACGAAACGTGCGATGCTGCGAAATCCAAGATTGCTTGCATTTGATGGCATGTCAAAGTGGCTGGTTCTGAATTGTATGGAACTTATAGAGTAGCTTGTAACGAATGCTTGAAACCAATGCTCTTCAATTTAGTTTAATGAAACAACTATATAATGTATGAAGGATTTTATGTCTTCTGAATTTGTTGGAAAAAGTGTAATGCAGTGGTCGGCTGGCGGGATTGATTCACAATTGATGATCAATAATTGAGGTTGGCGACTAACATTAGGTGCCTTAAGAGGAAACGGAGGTCTTCTGATACAGGTAGGCTCGCAACTATTCTTAGGATTGTGTTAACCACGTTGAACTTTGGTTGTAACTTGGATTCTTTTGTCAGGTTTCGGTGAGACAACTCTGCTGATTTGTGCAAGATACGAACAATGAGGATACATCTTGCGGCTACGACGACTTTGTCAGTAACAAGGTTGCTCGATGACATCTAGTGCATATCATGGCTTGGTGTAACTGTTCATGGCATAAGTGGAGTCAAATGTAGAAAGCCTACTGAATATTTCTCTGTTAGTCTCACTTGGAGTTCCAACATAGTAGACGGTCGAAGCGTCCGTGTCGTAAAAGAGCAAAGTCTTGGCAGTAGTAGTGCTTGAACATCGTAGCTAGTAATAATTTATCTAAGCTTGTAATAGTTGTTAAGTGCCTTTGAAATAGTGGTAGGAATAGTCATGGGGTGGACTGAGGAATATCATTCAATATATGCGGCGCTTTCAATTTGAAACAGACTACTTTGTCACCCAAATGATAAATACCGTGTTGTCATTTGAATTCTAAAAAAAGAAACCAAAATTGAATGCCATTCTAAAATCTGGATGTTAATTGAATTTCCAAGAGCCTGTTAGTCCAAATCTCTAATTTAATCGTGTGTCTAATTCTCCTGATGGGTCTCTTGTCATGAAACAAGTTGTCTTACAGACTGTTCAAATGATCCTTTTAACGACGGCAGTCCTAGCATAAAAATCAAGGTTGTGAAGAACCCCCATAAATAGCGGTTCCACTTGTCATGCAGTCCTATTCTTGAAGTTCACGAATAAATGAAAGACTTAGGACAATCCCTGGTTATGATCAACTGGCTATGCTTTGGAATGCTCGACTAGGGAAATAATTATTCATCTATTGTAAATTATGCCTGCACCAAATGGTTAGTCACATAAATATTAAATATTAAAATAAAGTCAAATAACAATAGAAAAAATGCGCAAAAAGAGAGGGGGTCTTATGGTCAAAAATTAGGGTGCAACAGATGCCCCTATTTAAGTTACTCCTATTCGGAGATATGGAGATGAAATCTCTGTCTCGACGAGATAGGAGGGACTTAAATACAAACATTGCACGAATTTTTGGGCCATAAGAAGCCACCGAATGAAAATGATATGCAATGATATGAGAATGCAAGATAGAGGACCCTGTGGAGAAATGGCGCCACAGGGAAAAACCAGACATGACATGCGGGAAGCGAAAGAGTAACAGACTCAACGAAGTGGGACTCCACTGAGACTGGAAACAACCACCGATGGGGAATCTCCAAGGATATGGCGATTTAGACAATAGGTGAGAAACTTATTACCATAGTGTAGTGATTGATACTAATCCAAATGAGTCGATGATGATTCATCTTTATTTGTATTTTTCTTTTCTCCCCCCCCCCCTTTTTTTTTGTTTCGGTATATCTTCTTTTGGAACTCAGCTTGAAATAATAAAATGTATGACTTCCCCGAGCATTATGATAAGGATACCATGAGCTGGTCCCGGTCTCTGTCTGAAATGTCAAAACTTTGTAGATGTAGATGTAATCACTGTAGATGTAAATGTCGTTGTAGGTGTTGTAGTGGTAGAGCTTCCCCGAGCATCATGATATGGGAGCCATGAGCTGGTCTCGGTCTCTGATGTCGAACTTCCCCTTGCATCATGGTATGGGAACCATGAGCTGGTCTCGGTTTCTGATGTCGAACTTCCCCTTGCATCATGGTATGGGAACCATGAGCTGGTCTCGGTTTCTGATGTCGAACTTCCCCTTGCGTCATGGTATGGGAACCATGAGCTGGTCTCGGTTCCTGATGTCGAACTTCCCCTTGCACCATGGTATGGGAACCATGAGCTGGTCTCGGTTCCTTCCCGAAATGATGAGAACTCGTGAGAGCATCTTCATAGGGGGTTGTAATTTGTAGATTGTAGATTGTAAATTCTCGGCTGTGAGCCATAATGTCATTGTAGATTGTATGTTGTAAATTGTAGAACTGTAGAATTGTTGATGTAAATGTTGTGGATGTAATCTGTAATTGTAGAATTTTGTAGATGTGATCTCGTACTTGTACTTGTAGATGCAATTTGTATTGTATTGGCAATTTGTAGAATATGCACCGGGGATCTTCAGAGGAGCTGTAAACCGGTTGATTTGTGGAGTGTCCTCTTGTAAGGAGATATGTCATTGATAGTACTCGTAATGAACTCTCTGAGGAAGATCGTTTCTGAGGAATATCTTTGCTGTAATTGTAAGAATATGAATTTGCTGTAGCAGAAGTCCTCAAATAGGGAAGTGTCTGTAATGTCCTCTGCTCTGACTTGATAATCTTGAAATAATCCACTAGGGAAGGACAGATTGTCTCGAGGAAATTGTTGTTTGTCGTTTTGAGAATAAGTCAGCCCAAGACGAGTTGCTCAAATAAAGAGATCTTTTGTCATTCAGCTGTAAGTTGTCGAGTGGATCTTGTATTGTTGAAGAAATGCTGTGTCTTCAAATGGTGATCCTCATAATGTCAAAGTGAAAAATAAATGCACTCTTGACTTGTGTTCAAAGCTAGAGATGTTCATAGTGTGATTGTCAAGGATCGAAGTTCAATTCGGGAAATAACCGAAGAGAAACTGTCAAGCAAGACTCGACCATAGAGGCATAAACTCCGATGGGAATGTACTGAAACAACTGTCTTCCACGAGGATCGAACTTCGTGGGGAAATAGGAATATTGAGTTTTTTCTGCTTAAGGCTGACAACTCTATTTGGAAGGAGTAAGACACGCCCAAATACCCAAGGGTAAACGCAATAGAAGAGATAGAGTAAAACATACAAAGGCTGCACAAATGCAAATGTTATGCTATCTACTTATATGATATGAGTATGCTTATGCTGACAAGATAGACGAGCAGCGACCGAATACGGGATAAACATCTTGGAACGAACATCCGACCAATCTTCAAAGATAGAAGTATCACTGAGGATAAATGAAGAACTAAATATAGGATCCCAATCCTGCTTCAAAACTTCACGATTTCTCTTGAGAAAAAGTGATCAATCCATTTGGGGATGTAACATCTTGATAAGTTTGGCGCGTTGTATGAAATTGTAGACGAAGGTACCCAAACCGAAGTTTCATAGGGGATAAAATAAATATCCTGGGTCTTCGTAGTTGTTGAACATGTTGGGGTTGAGCTTCCTGAGGATGAAATATACATCTTGCTCCAATCTTCAAATGCCCCAAGTCACATAGTTTAAAACACCATCTAGAGAGGATTTTACAGAAAACATGATGTCCAAATGCCCCACTGTTTTCAAACTCTCTAGAGATTCGCCGAATCTCGACGTAACTGCCCCTGATTGGCGGTATAACTGAGTTCTTGAATTTCTTCTAGTTGAACCCAAGACTTGCGCGGATGGAATTTTCTTGGGAAGAATGACTTGCCCCAAGTCAGCAAAGTCTTCAAATATCATCATCAATGTCTGTATGCTGTCTTTCTAAGATGTCAAGCGTATTTAGCACATTTGAAATATCCATTTTGAAATGGTTAATGCAACACGCGTTTGTCTTGAAGTTTTGAAAAGGGGTATCGAAATAACTTGTGATCGAAACCACTAGTTAGGATACAAATTGAGCATTATTTATAAAGCCGATTTAATTTGAGCGTAGCTCAAGGAGTCAGGAAACAATATCTCATCGAGTATGCTTTCGAATTAAACCTTACTTCAATTAGGACTTTTAAGGTTATATATGAGCTTAATTCGAGACTGATAAAATGGAGGTAGAAAGGGTTAGTATATTTGTGCCCACCCAATTTTTGAAAGTTGTTCATCATTCTTGATATCACCCTGCCCCAGGTTAAGAAAATGATGTTTCGGTTTGGGAGAAAAAACGGATCTTTTCTCACGGCTTAAAAGAAAGGGTTGACTATTTTGGCATTTAGGAGGTTGGAAAAAATGCCTTACATCATCAGTAGGGTTTTTATTCGAAGCATACAACAAGAGATCATGTGTTTTACTTCATCATCCTCCTTCCAATTCTCTGTCAGAGCGAGAGATCGGGTAAAAGTCGGCATTATAAATAATTTTGAAAAACTATTTGAGTGAAAACGAATGGATTTCTTCAAGACAAACAGTTATTGCATTACTTATTCAAAACAGAAAGTTCTTACATGCCAAATATGCTTTTAACCAAAGAAATAAACACACAAACAACAAAAAAAAGAAATAGAAAGTTCTTCTGGAGTTTTCGCTTATATCAGCGTAATGGTATTCCATTCATGATCGGTCTTTCTCCTTTGAAGGTTAGCACTTCATTATTGATCATTTCTTGAACTTTCCCTTGAAAAACTTTGCAATCTTCGATTGAATGCCCCAACACTCCATCATGAAATTCACAGCTGGTGTTCGGGTTGAACCACGGCGGGTGAGAGTTCATGGTTCTAGTCTTTCTAGGTGTCATTACCGAGTTTCGGATGAAATAAAACCATAATTGACGGTAAGTCAATGGGATAAGATCAAACCAATGGGTCTCTTCTTTCAGAGTGTTCAGAGGCATTTTCTGATTCGGAAACTGTCTTCGAACATGTCGGTGCTGATTTGGAGATGACATCCTTCGCTTAGGAGGCAATTGCTGCTCGCGCTGAACGGGCATTGCGTACTCATGTTGAGGACGGGATACCGAAGCTGTGGATTCTCTGGGAGATCCTTTATCACCTGTTTTATCGAGAACTATTCCCAAACTGTAATTGTACTGCTTTACAAAAGCAACAGCTAAGTCTTCCCAAGACTGGATGTGATTCACTTGTAGCTTCATATACCATATTAATGGTGCTCCACCCAAACTTTCTTGAAAGCAGTGAATCATTAGTTTGTCATTCCCGAGGTAAGCGATCATCTTCTGACAAAACATCATCAAATGATACCTTGGACAAATTGTACCTTTGTACACTTCGAAGGCGGGCATCTGGAATCCTGGGGGGATAACTAGGTTTGGAACTAGGTGCGGGTCATGAGCATGAAAATCAGGCGCACGGTTCCTCTTCATCATTTTCCATCGTTCCTCGAAGTCACGTAATTCATTCTTGAATGCTGTAAGCTCTGGATCGTCCATTTCCTTTTCTTGCACAGGCTGAAGTTGCATAGGAAGAAAGTTGTCGGAGGGACGGCGAAGTGTCGGATTAGACCTTACTCTGAAGCTAGTCATGCGATCCATATCTTTGTTCTCCTTACTATCCTTTAATGATACTTCCGGCTTGGTCAGATGGTCGAGACGGCGACTGACAGCAAAAGATGGAAAACCGAAATGAGCCACAACAAAGGAAGGACACATGCACAAGATGTAAAATGCCATGCAGAATGTAGGATGCATAATGCAGATGTAAGAGGATACTTCAAGAAACTCAAAGTGTTTTTCAGTATTATAATGTAGAATAATTGAAAAACTTTTTATTCTTGAGAAAAACTGTAAAGCAAAGTACTCTTTTAAGAGTTTATTACAACGAAAGCAAAAGAAAACTTAGAAATCTATCCCACAGTCCTCTCCTTTGTACGGAGCTCCTCGATCAACTGGTCAATGCGATCCTGCAACGCCGCTTTCTCGATGATGAGTCGTTCCACACACTCCTTCCAAGCCATGGTAGTTGAGGGGAGATCATCATTGGTGACAACACTTGAAGAGGCATGAGGAGAAAATAAATCTCCTTGTGCCTTTCTCTTTCTGGCAACTTCTAATTCTGGTGTCTTATGAAGTCTTTCCTTCTCTACTTTGAGGGTGAGGAACTTGTTCTTCCAAGCAGTCCTCAATTTCCGGGCTTCATCTAAAGCAATTTTTACTTGTTCAATTTCATCCACATCGAACCAGTCGGGGTCATGAGCAGACAATACCATAGGTTCATGAAAAGGAAAAGGCATCTTGAGATCGAGAGCCCTTTCTCGCACCCAATGCAGATAATCCTCGGAAACAGCACAGTCGGGGTATCCTGAAGCAGCTGTTCCTTCCCTATCAATATATTTCCATGCATAAATGATGACAGTCTTTAGGTCTGGATCCTCTTCTCCTTTGAAATAGATCTCTTCCAACGAAACTGGGTCAGGCACTTGGATCATAGGCTGTCCAAACTGTCTACGGGCCAAAGCGGGATTGTAACTTATACATCCTTCTCTTCCAATAAGCGGTACGTTGGGGAATCCTCCGATGCTAGGAATCATAGGCACGCCTCCATAGGCGGGATCATACCAAACAATGTCCGAATGGGTGAGGGCCATAAGTATCTCGGACCATCGAGGTGTTGCTACTTCGTCCCAAAGGGACGGATGCCAAGTCAAACGAGCGATGAACCATGAGTACAGCAAGGCGGTACAACATACAATGTGTCCTCCTCCTTCGGCATTCTTCGAGTGAATTGAAAAGTACGTATCAGCGAGCAAGGTGGGTACTGGATTCTTGAGTATGAACAGCTTGATTGCATCCATATCAACAAAATTGTCAATTTTAGGGAACCAGAAAGTCCCATAGACCAACAAAGCGAAATTGGCTTCCACTATGAGAGCCTCCTTTCTTTCAGCATGGTAACGGACTTTTTCGATCAAGAAGTCAGCGGGAAAACCAAGGACTCCTTCCTTGGTGGTTAGGTGTGCTTGAACATCTTCAAGGCTAAGATGAGTGGCATTTGCAATTTCTTGGTGACCAGGCGTGTCTTCCCTTCCGGTGAATAGAGGTCGAACAGTCACATGCATCCTCAAGAGTTCTGAGTACTCTTCCAAGGTCGGCATCAATTGGTAGTCTGGAAAAGTGAAGCAGTGATACCTCGAGTCATAAAATTGAACCAATGTTTCCAACAATCCTTCTTTCATCCTTAGCTCAAGGAAACGGAAAACTCCTCCATATTCTGCTGCGAAGGCAAAGCGATCCTCGACAAGTTCGGCTAGTTCTCTCAAGCTTTCGAGGTTGGGACTCTGAAAAGTGTACTTCAGGGTTTCTCTTCTGAAATCCATGATTACAACACCTACAGAACGAATTTGAGTTTCTTGAAGTGAACAATGGAAAAGAATGCAATGCAAGATGATTAGGACTTCATGGGATTCCTCTTATTTATGGGCATTGCGGTAAAAGGAAACGTTTTATTAAATTCGAAACGGACTACATAAATATTATTTTAAAGAGTCCCAAATAAAAGCTAAATAAAAGCTAGTAAAGAAACTAAAGAAGCTTTGAATGCTGCTGCTTGAGCTGCTCTTCTAGTTGCGCCTTCTCACGGATAAGGTTGTCCACAATTATTTTCCAGATAGTGCATTGTGGGTCGGAGAAAAATAAATCCTCCATGACTTTCCTCTTCTTACAGGGGAGTAGCTCTTCATCCTTCAATTGTAGCTGTTTCTGAAGTTCATCCTTCTCCTTTTGAAGTTCATCCTTCTCCTTTTGAAGTCCATCCTTCTCCTTTTGAAGTTCAGCCTTCTGCTTTTGACACTCATCATTTTCTGCCATTGCTACATGGTACTTGTTCTTCCAAGATTCCAGCTCGTGTTGAGACTTCCTTAAGGACACCTCTAACTCCTCGGCTTTAGACATAAAGACATAAGTGGGCTCTCTCCTTGGAGCTATGGGATCTTGACGGGAATAGGGCATCTTTAGCTTGGTTGCCCTTTTTCTGACCCACTGGAGGTATGGTTCTAAAGATACACAGTTAAGCTTCCCTAGACTTCTCTTCCCTTTCTTGTGTACACTGCGCCATGCATGTAGAATCCTTCCTCGGAGTTCCATATCATCTTTGAAGAACATACCCTCTACTTGAACACTCTTGGGAGGTTCCTTCAACGGGTATCCCAACTGTCGACGAGCTAAAATAGGATTGTAGCTGATTCCTCCATCAAAGCTGAGCAACGGTACATTAGCAAAGTCACCGCAACTATCAATGATTAAGACTCCATCATACACTCGGTTGTACCAATCAATGTCAGAATGGGTCAAAGCCATAACTTTTGGAGACCAATGCTCTTTGCCAATGTTTGTAAAAGAGCTAGACTTCGGCAAGTGCGAAATAAACCACTTGTAAAGTAGAGGTACACAGCAAGTAATCATCCCTCCACCACGAAGGTTTCGGAGATGTATAGAGTGATATGCATTTCCTAGCAGAGTTGGCACTGGGTTGTTCTTCATAAAGATCTTGAATGCCTTGAGGTCGATGAAACCTTCGAAACTTGGGAATAAAAACAGCCCATAAACAAGCAAAGCAAAAATTGCCTCAAACGGAGCCTTATTAGAATAATCAGCATAGAATGAAGCCTTCTCGATTAGGAAACCTGTCTTTAAACCAAGGATTCCATCCTTAGTAACTAGGTTGGCTTTGACGTCAGATACCTTCAAACGGAGGGCTTTAGCAATATCTTTCTCATCGGGGTCCTTTTCCAAGAAGGGAAAAGGAGATTCTTCTAGGACAGGTAGACCAACCAAAAAGGAATACTCTTCTAATGTAGGTAGCAACTGGAAATCTGGAAAGGTGAAACAATGGCAGAGAGGATCATAGAATTGTAGCAAAGTGGCAAGAAGTCCTTCGTTCACTGAGCAACCCAACAAGGATATCAGCTTCCCATACTTGTTCTTGAATTCTTCTTGATCTTCGATGAAACCCCACAACTTCTTTAGGTCATCCAATTTGGGACTCTTAAAAGTATATTTCACAGTATGTCTTTTATCTGAAGCCATAGTGACCTGCAATGTCCATAAACGAAAGTAAATCCCATGAAGTCCAATGCAGAATGATGTTATATGAATGCAGCAAACACAAGTATTCACATAAGGACAATAAAGATAAACAAACAAAGGGCACCCTAGGTTTGCAACGAGCATGGAGTAAAGGTGTACCCTTCCCAAAGGTTCAAGGACTAAAGGTTGTTTTGTACCTGTAGAACAAGGTTCTAATGGGACTCAGAATCATCAGCCCATCTATCGGATATTATCAATTTTCCCAATTACTCGAGGATTAATAATATTCTCAAGAGAACTTCTTTTGAGTGTAGCTTCGCGTAGCACTATTTCGGAAGTACTTCCTCATAGTCTCGCACTACGTCCTAATAAAGGCCAAAGTTGGGTTAAGGTAACTACGGTCCTCAATATCATAGGCTCCAAAGTCGAAAGTAGTGAGTGTCTTCACGATTGATCGTTCAACAGTACTATTTCGAAAGGGCCTCAATTGAGCGGGATTCTCGATTCAACTTAGTAGGGATTCCACTCCCTATAAGCCTCCTCGAATATATCACCATCCTATCTTAATTTCTCTCAAGTTCGGGTGTAGAACTTTATCTCACCACTCAAGAACAATAATCCCAAAAGAAAAACAAGAGAAAGCATGTAAACAATTAATCAAGTAGGCAGATAGGTAAAGCAGTAAACAAATAAAATAAGATAGGGAAACCCACTAGAGATTCCCCAGTGAAGTCGCCATTTCTGTCGCGGTGAAATTTGGATACCAAACTATTGATTAGTTTGAATCTTTAATTCATTTTGCAACCGAACTTTGATTTGTCCAAAGGAAGGGATAAAGATCGAAATTCCCATAATGCAATGCAAATGCAAGCTAGATTTGTTTAGGTTCGGGGGTTGGTTAAACTTAGGGAAGGTACTAGCATCCTAAGTTTCTGTAGTACTCTACAGGAACCTCTTGTTTTATATTTGTTTATTGCTAAGTGTTTATCTGCTTAAGGGTTAAAAGACCCTAGTGGTTTATATCTAAGTATACTCGATAAGATGTCGCATCTTATGCCTACATATCCTTACGGGAGTGGAATCAGAGTATGTTGTAGTTCACCCTAAAGGGTTAGAGGAGTTCTTTGACTGTGGTCAAAGTTCCTACGGGTTTAGGGTAGTTGGTTGATTGAGTTTAGGAGAAGAGACGAGTCTTCATATTAAGGGAGAGATAACCACCACGAATGTAATAGGGGGTCGTAGGAAATGGTCTTTGCATCGTCTTAAGAAAAGGTCTTACATACTCGGATGGTCGCCCAGTATGTCTTTATCGCTCTTAAGGCAAAGTCCCTACGTGTTTGATTGTATTGTTGTGGGGGTGGAGATTATATCTCACTTAAGATGATTAACATCTTTTCTCTATTGTGTTTGAAAAGTTTTATTGTGTTGATTGTTTTGTTTCTATGTTGTAAAGATAAAGACAAGGTCCTTCCTATGGGGTAGGATCTATCCTATGAAGATCGACTTGAATGGGATCAAGGATCATGGGGAAAATGATGCAAATGATATGCACTACACACAAGTGTTACGTCATGTGTAGGTTTTTCCTTTGGACGGAATGCGATGTATGAATAGATAAATATGATAATGTAAATGCAATAGAATAAATTGCAGGAGAGTAAATTGCACAAGTACGCATGAAAGCGCTAAGTGTGGGTGAAGGTGTATGTGTCGTGAAGTGGGTGTGCACGATTAGCTTGTATTTTACGATGTTGATTTGATTTTAAGACGAAGGTTGAATTGGAAAGAGTTGATTTAACTTTAAGAGTTTTATTTGATCATTTTTAGAAGATTAATTGGAGAAATCATCTTAAGAAAAATACGTGAGATTTATTTTTATTATTATTATGCGAAAAGAAGTTATTATTAAAGTCAAAAAATTAATTTTAAAGGATTATCATAAAAATGAGTTAATAGTTGGTTTTTTATTATTTATTTTATTGAATAAAGTTATTTCAAAATATAACATAAAAAAAGAAATGATGAATAGAATAGATTTTCAAAAGGGTTGCTAATTGTAGAAAAAGAGTTAATTAAAACATATTAGTTAAATTATAAATGTTTATACTAAAAAAAAAAAAGATTAATTATTTTTAAATTATCATATAAAGGATTGTTTAATCAAACAGATTTTTTCTTTTTTTTAAAAAAGGTTAAGTGGGTTAATTAGTGATTAGTGGGTGATAACGGTGTGGTTAAATGATGGTTAGTGACGTGAGGTGAGGTGATTACGTGTGTGTGCGAATGATTAACGGATTACATCAATTTAAACAAAACAACACCCAATACCCTAAGTTGCCCCCCAATCCCTCAATCTCCCTCTGCGCCTCAGAGCTTCCCTTTCTCTCGTTTCAAATTCCTCCCTCTTCCTCCTTGTTCCTATATCAATCAGACAAAATAAAAGAAAACGGTTAAGCGTTAGTGCAAATGAAAAGAAATCTCACGGTTGCGGTGGTTTTCTGCGGGTAGTTTTGACGGCGAATGGAAATGGAAGTTGAGGAAGCGGCGATTCGACGGAGGTTTCGTGGCGAGCGGCGACCTGGGGTTTGCGACGAAGCTCCACAATGAAAGATAAGCTTCTTTTCAATTACGAAATTAGGGTTGACTTAGGGTCGTGTTTCTTGTGGGTTTTCTGTTAGGTTTTTCGTGTCCTCCGAATTCCTCCTTATATAGGATTCAATCTTGACTTCTCAATTGAAATTGCTTTAATCACTATTGAATGTTGATTTGATTGTTGACTGAATTTGATTTAGAGTTGATTGGATTTCTATTTTGGTACAGACCAAATTCGAAACTTTCTCTTTTTGTCTAATCTTGTTAAATGCCGTTAATGAACCTCAATCTGATACGTAAATCAAATATATCTGCATTCAGTGTTTTGGGCGGTGGATTGGGGTATCCGAATCTCATGGTAGGAATATCCTTCAATTGATTTACTAATTTGATTTGGTATCTTGACAGGTGTGGATAGTGACTTGTTTTGGGCCAAGGAAGGGTTAGAGGCCCAGATGGAGAAATTCGTGTTTTGTGATGTCCGGTAAGAACTTTCATGGAAAAGTTGGTGGTGAAGAGCGACAGATGTAAACATTTCCTTTGTGCAGGGTATACTTCTTTCCCATCCAAACTCGGTTCGTGAGGTATTTCTTTAAACTGATGCATACTTGGTTTCTGGAACTGATATTGAGTTATTGCAAGCGTTCTTGTTTTGGTCTAGTTTACTTTAATGATGTATTTTTCATTTTCTCATAGCTGTGCATGGATGTTGATGATTGGAACTGATTTTGCAGGTGCTGTTTTATGGTGTTGATGACTGTAAGAGTTAATGACTTCCCAATTCAAACTTTTTCATGAATACCTCGTCTTTGTCCAAAATATTCATAATTGGAAGCTATTAACTTCCTTTCCTTTTGTTAATTTGTGCAGCTATTAGCTGGTCTGGGAATGCGCAAACCGAGTTTCATCTTCATGAAACACTTTCTTTTCTGCTATCTGATTCCGTTAGGAAACTCTCTTGATGAGTTTCAGACTTAGCTTCTGAACCACATTGACATTTCCTTCTTCTTCTTTCAGGAACAAACTTAAGTTCAGAGGCTGCCGGTTTTATGTCGTTCGCCGAGAAGGGTTTGGTGCGGTTATGATGATGATGACTTAATCATCTGAACCAAAGCTCTGTGAGATTGGTGTTGCCTTTGAATAATAATGGTTGCCTTGTGCAGAAACTGTCTGAAACTAGTTGTCTTTCTTGTCCCGAATTCGATTTCGTCGATGTTCGGTAAGGAGTCGGCGCCAGCTTTGGTTGTTGCCCTCCCGGCCACTCGTATTCTGTCCTATGATGAGTTTTCTGAGGGCTGAACTTAAATCACCTCCTCTCCTTCTTAGATTTACTCTGAATCGATCTTGTTAACTAATGATGGTGTGTTGTATTTTGCAGGTATTAATGGGATGACTTTGGAAACGCACCTGCTGTGGTTATCACTACGCAATTGCGGTAAGATGATTGAGAATTCTATCACTTTCCTAATGAATCTCTTGAGTTAACTCTTGCTGAATCATTGTTGATATTTTGACAGGTTGTGGTGTCTTAATGCATTTCGATGACGAAACGTGCGATGCTGCGAAATCCAAGATTGCTTGCATTTGATGGCATGTCAAAGTGGCTGGTTCTGAACTGTATGGAACTTATAGAGTAGCTTGTAACGAATGCTTGAAACCAATGCTCTTCAATTTAGTTTAATGAAATAACTATATAATGTATGAAGGATTTTATGTCTTCTTAATTTGTTGGAAAAAGTGTAATGTAGTGGTCGGCTGGCGGGATTGATTCACAATTGATGATCAATAATTGAGGTTGGCGACTAACATTAGGTGCCTTAAGAGGAAACAGAGGTCTTTTGATATAGGTAGGCTCGCAACTATTCTTAGGATTGTGTTAACCACGTTGAACTTTGGTTGTAACTTGGATTCTTTTGTCAGGTTTCGGTGAGACAACTCTGCTGATTTGTGCAAGATACGAACAATGAGGATACATCTTGCGGCTACGACGACTTTGTCAGTAACAAGGTTGCTCGATGACATCTAGTGCATATCATGGCTTGGTGTAACTGTTCATGGCATAAGTGGAGTCAAATGTAGAAAGCCTACTGAATATTTCTCTGTTAGTCTCACTTGGAGTTCCAACATAGTAGATGGTCGAAGCGTCCGTGTCGTAAAAGAGCAAAGTCTTGGCAGTAGTAGTGCTTGAACATCGTAGCTAGTAATAATTTATCTAAGCTTGTAATAGTTGTTAAGTGCCTTTGAAATAGTGGTAGGAATAGTCATGGGGTGGACTGAGGAATATCATTCAATATATGCGGCGCTTTCAATTTGAAACAGACTACTTTGTCACCCAAATGATAAATACCGTGTTGTCATTTGAATTCTAAAAAAAGAAACCAAAATTGAATGCCATTCTAAAATCTGGATGTTAATTGAATTTCCAAGAGCCTGTTAGTCCAAATCTCTAATTTAATCGCGTGTCCAATTCTCCTGATGGGTCTCTTGTCATGAAACAAGTTGTCTTACAGACTGTTCAAACGATCCTTTTGACGACGGCAGTCCTAGCATAAAAATCAAGGTTGTGAAGAACCCCCATAAATAGCGGTTCCACTTGTCATGCAGTCCTATTCTTGAAGTTCACGAATAAATGAAAGACTTAGGACAATCCCTGGTTATGATCAACTGGCTATGCTTTGGAATGCTCGACTAGGGAAATAATTATTCATCTATTGTAAATTATGCCTGCACCAAATGGTTAGTCACATAAATATTAAATATTAAAATAAAGTCAAATAACAATAGAAAAAATGCGCAAAAAGAGAGGGGGTCTTATGGTCAAAAATTAGGGTGCAACACGCGGGTACAGATTTTTTGCCATCCCTAAGACACACCCCTATTTTTCCAAAAACTAGTATGTAAATGTATCTCCGGACAAACTTGTTCAATAATTTTGTTAACAACTAAGTGACAAATATGAAAGTGTAGTTCCGGATTTGTCAAACGGGAATTTGAAAAAAAAAAAAACCTCCTTGCATGTATTTTTCAACTGAGCGACTATTTCGGAAGTGCCTTTCTGGAAATGTCAAGCGGGAAATCTAATAAAACACTACCTGCATGTTTTATTCACTCATGATCAAAAATATAATTTCTTCTTCAAACCATGTCAAAAATTCTTTCCACACTCAATTAACTTTTCTACTTCAAAACAACATTTGTCTTTTTTTTTTCACATCAAAAGGAGAAAAGAATATTAAAAATCGAGAAGATGCGAAATGAAATGGTATGAACGGATTGAAATGCTAGGTCGCAAGATGAACTTGGTCACGAACTTGTCGTGTATTGTAACGCGAGACCACAAATTCTCTCATATAGCCACGAATTCTTCTGTATGGTCACGAGTTCTTTCGTAAGGTTGTGAGTTATCTTGCGAGGATGCGAGTTCTTTCATATGCCCACAAAATGTTAACGTAACGTAAAGCAATGCAAGGTCACAAAAAGTTAACATAACGTAAAGCCACAAAATGTTAACATACGCGAAAGGAAACGTAACACAACTAATCGTGTAGAACGTAATATTGAACGCAACCAAAACAACACACGCACACATTGGTATGTCATATTAATATATCAAACAAAACTTTGTCGGCATAACAACATGTAAATTATGTTGAACCCACATATCACTTAAATTTACGCAACGTAACGAGTCAATACTAGAATTGGAGCTCTGATAGCAATTAAATGGGTAAGAAACACAAGAAAGGGGGGGCTTGAATTGAGTTTTTGGATTAAAAAATTTTCGCCACCTAATGTATCAAACAAAAATAAAAAAGATAAGGATGTGAACACCAATATTTTCATCTTGGTTCGCTGTTAATAAAGTTGCATCCAGTCCACCCACCTGACTGATTTCGCCTTAGAAAAGGACTTAATCCAATAATCAAACTAATTACAAGAGCAATGACAACGTATCTCTGATTTATAAAGAATTTTGACCCAACTGGTCCCCTAAGAAATCTGAAGGTCACTGACTCCTTAAGATCTTGAACAACCTGGTCACTTAAGGAGATTTAATCTTCAATGACTACCTGCCGCTGACTTTTCAAGAGTCTGACCAACCTGGTCGCTTGAGGAATACAATCAAAGTTACAATAACAAGTTTTGTGTTTACAGAGAGTTTTCTTTTCGATAACCAGTTTACACACGATGTAATTCAGTTTGTACACTTGAGAATATTTGAAATTAAGCTTAGTGTTTCTTGAATCTTTCTTTCTTGATGATGGTTTTCTTTAAATGATCTTCTTCATTATGGAGTTTCATCTTTGAATCCTTTTTCTTTTGTAGTCATCTATCATCATCGTAGTTTAATGTAAATCCTTTGATCTTTGTATATATGAAGAATAAATCCATTGGAGGATACGATTAGAGCTTTCTTCGAAGTACACCTTTGATGTAGAGTAGGTAGGTACAATAATAAATCTTAGGTAGGTAGAAAATCTTTTTCTATCCGTTTGAAGTAGTACTTATTGATTTAACGTTTTGTTAGCACAATGTGAGGGTTCCATGGTTTTAAGATTGACAATATTTTTGCTAAAATATGGTTCATAGCAGATGTCCTGACAGATGTTGTAACATGTTGTACCAAAACATTTTTTCTGGATGTTTTAAATCGTGATAGATATGATTTGATTCTGCGGTATTTCTTTTGGATATATCTCATTAATTTTCGTAGGTCAAAAATATTTTATCTGGAACAGGTTTTTGTATCTCCAGTTGTACACAAGTTGTCAAATTTGGATGATGAGACAATTTAAGAAACGTTGTGTTTGTTCCAAGATTTAAGGAGATTTTTTTTGCATAATTGATGCAACTCTCAGCATGTGGATCAAGCTAAAATTAGGTAAATATTTCGAAGTTCATAGACTGCTGAAGAGTATTTAAAAAAGACCTAAACCTAATGTATTTTACGGATTTCACTTTTGTAAAAACTATGAGAAGTTTTAGAAACTTAGATTTTGAGAGTCTCTTATGAGTGACTTTGTAAGTCACCCTTTGTATCTTTTGATACATCGTGGTAGACATATTGTTGATTGTATGTTGTTCTCACGCTAAAGCTTTTAAGCAAAGGAGTTGAGTATTGTTCTTGGTTGAAGTTGTGAAGCAAAACCGAGTATTGTTCTTGGTCAATAGTCTTGACCTAGTATTGTAGTAGAAAGAGGGTATATCTTTCTTTTTGGTTTCTCGTGACATGGTCATTGGGATTATGACTGCTTGTTAGGAAGTGAGAGGGAGATCTCATGTCTAGATGGCGATTTTTAGGTAGAAGTAGCACAAGGTATTGATTAGGCGAGAAGTTGTAAACGGGAGAGTTTAACTTTGAACTAATGCTATCATAGTGGATTTCCTTCCTGGCTTGGATGCCCCTAGATGTAGGTGAGTTGCACCGAACTGGGTTAACAATTAACTGTGTTATTCATTATTCTGCAATTTACAGTTTCTGCATAATTAAAGATTGATAATATTATTCTATCAGACTTAAGATGTCATAACATCTGTCTTGACATTGTACTTTGATGTTGGGACATCAGAATCTCTATCATATGTTGCATGTGCCAGAAAATTTCACAATGCATAATAGCTATTCATCCATTAAAATACTTTATAACAAAGTCTTTGCATACGTGTGATAAAATGTTCTGAGTTCAGAACCTATCACAATCTTGATGACTAGATAAGATTAGGATGACACATAGTGTATCAGATGTGCCTTCTTCAGAAGCGTTTACTGGTGACAATTAGATTAGTTAAAATCTTCAAGACTTCTATAAGCATGGAATTGATTCAGTTTCTAATGACGTCCATATTTCAGAGTCTCGTATATCAGTGTCCAAAGTCTCTATATTCAGAGTCTCTTTAGGACCTGAGGTCAGAGTCTGTTATTATCAACATACTTCAGAATTTCTGTTTGTCATCACACGAACTTCTGTCATTGATAAGAATTCTTGAGATGGTGTGGTATCCACAAAGATGATCATTGCTAACGGAAGTGTCACATTAGGGATCCCTTCCAACTTTTCGTAGTCTCGAAACTCTATGATAGGTATTTCTTACTTTAGTTTCCCTTCCGACATCACCGATCTTGAGAAACTCTCAGTCAAAGATTTCTTGTCTAACTCCTTTTTATTGGGCGATCCTCTGTCAATGGAGAAACATGAAGTCTGTTGGAGATCTTGAAGTAGACGCACAAGACGTGACTCTAGAAGCTAGATCGAGATATCGATAATTGCACGAGATCGCTAGTGATGAGACATGGGCATTGTTTTGTGGTGGAACCAGAAATGATAGATGCAAGGGGAATGAAGAACGCAAGGGTGACAATAAGTGCTTTCAGTACAACGAAATATAATCGACTTGCAAGATTAACACTCCAACGTCTAAGTAAATTAATAGTAGATGAGAAATGATTATGGGAGTAAGAGTGAGATCATATGTAAAAAAATGGGAGGAGAAATTTATATATCAAATTCGGTTAGAATTGTATCGTATTCACTGACGTGAGATACAAGGAACCATCTGATCAAAACATCGATCAGATGTTGGGTGATCCTTAGATGGTAGGGATTAAGTGTTGGTAGGGATTAAGTGTTGCACTCTCCGATCTGTTAATCTTGAACCTTAACTACTTTGTGAATATATCTTTTAGATATACTCTCCTATGATTAAGTGTTGCACTTTCCGTCTTTTAGGCCTTTCGCCGGTCTGGAACAAAACAAAGCTTGCCTACTCTTTTTTCTATCCTATTGTAATATTATAATTCTATGGCAAAGTTTTTTTAATTCTAATCCTTTTACTCTTGTTTCAGTAATTTTAACATGTGATTGGCTAACATATATAAAAATAGAAGTAGCATACATCATTTACATTGTTGAAAATATGATAAATATGCTTCTTTTTTTATTTATAAAATCAATTAGTGTAGAAGACGGAGAGAAGACACCCCATTTTTCAAATTATCTAAAATAACACTTCAAATTAAAATATCATTAAAAATTACAAAAGAGAACAAACATGCATTTTCAAGCTTCATGCAGTTTGCAAATGTTAGCCTGATGCAAACAGAAAAAGCTCCATAAGGCTCATAGTTAAAAGGGGAGATTCACAACCATTACAGTCTCCATTCCTTCAGCAGAAAAGAATATTAACAATAGCTATAGCTACTTAAATTACCTTCGATTCAACAAATGATAAATGCCGTGTTTTCTTATTATATAGGGACGAAAAGAAACCGTGAATAATAATTTGAAGTTATTGGACTTGGCTTCAAACATACAGACGGATACAACTACCTCTCCACACTCAGTTT
The DNA here is from genome assembly GCA_963859935.3 of Lathyrus sativus. Taxonomy (NCBI): domain Eukaryota; kingdom Viridiplantae; phylum Streptophyta; class Magnoliopsida; order Fabales; family Fabaceae; genus Lathyrus; species Lathyrus sativus. Next base: position 590,826,563 of record OZ012737.1, on the reverse strand, counting down.
TTGCATATCCTTCATCTACAGTTCACTCGAGTCTCATCATTCTTCTTTCTCAACCTCATCACTGAAAATGAACAACATATTATTACCCTATCAAAACACTATTTATCTATTTGAAACTACAAAATTACAAGGAAAGTACATATAACAAACATATTCTAAAATAACAGAATTGAAAAGTGTCTCAAATTTAAGTTAAACAAACAGTAATGTTCTTACCTAAGGTACGGTAGAAGATCATCGTTGCTCATCTCTCCTTCCTGAGGAACCCTTTCTTCTTCTTTTTCTTCTTCTTCTCCAATGGAAACACGTTTAATGTGAGAAATCATGGGCCAATACTCACCATAATGTGGCTGACATTTCCGACATAATTTAGGACAGCCATCTATGGTCAAAGCTTCAAGGAAAGTGAGGTGTTGCATGCCACTTGGAAAAGAATCCAAAAGAGGACAGCGGGCAATACAGAGACCTTTAAGACAAGTCATTCTTGTCAAACAATCAGGAAGTTTCCAAAGCATAGGAATATTTATAATTATCAAGGTCTGTAAAGTCTCTGCAGCTCTTTCAATCCATTCTGGCAATGTATGTAGCTCTGGAAAATTCTCAAGACGAAGATATTTCATCCTCCATCTTTTCGTTTTGCTTTGAGGATTCTCTGGCAGTCTGAGCTGTAGCCTCTTACAATCTGTGACTTGCAAAGCCTCTAGTTTAGAGAAACTACAGAGAGGTAAGGACACAAGGCTTCCACAACGATAAAAAGTCAATACTTCAAGGGAAGCGAGTTGTACCTCTCCGAGCAAAGCCTCCAAATTGTCACAATTTCGAAAGTATAAAGTTTGAAGATTGCTCATGCTTGCAAATTCATCTAGTGACAGGACAGATTGCTTTGTGCTTATATACAGTTTTCGAAGGCTGATTAGTTTACCTAATCCTTTAGGCAATGTTTCAAGATTCATGCAACCTGCAAATGACAAAACTTGCAAACATTGGAGTTTGCAAATAGAACAGGGAAGTCTTTTGATATTGCAGTTATCAGAAAGATAGAGAACACGCAAGTGCTTCAATTTATCAATTGAATTGGGTAGAGTCTCAAACGAAGAATCACTCAAATCTAAAATCCGCAAATATTTGTATCTTAATATCCATGCATCCAACAAAGATTCACTGTCAAGGCCCACTCCTTTGATGGGAAATAGTATAGTTCTCACACTTTTGGATTTGGGGAATAAAGCACTGTCAAGTGAACCATTATCGATCATTGAGAAATGCCTTACTTGCTGAGATATATTCCGAGTATGGGAGTCAACTACTACACACTCGTCTTTCGCAACATACAATGCAAGATCATGCACCAAATCGTGTACTTTGAAAGTGTAGAAGTGGCTAAAGTCCTTAAAATCTTGAAGAAATGACCTTGAATGTAGTTCATCAATATAATCTCTTGCAATACTCTCAAGACTTTGATTTCCATCTTGTGATTGTAGTAATCCTAGTGCCCCCCAGAGATTAGTCATTTTAACACAATTGAAGGTAAAACCTTTTGGATAAAGTGAAAAGTATGTGAAACAATGCCTCAAATGAGATGGCAATTGATCATAACTTAACTTAAGCGCTGGTAAAATGTCATCTTCATTTTGTTTTAAATTCCATATTTCAGAGTCTCTTGCAAATTTCCACTTATTTAAATCAAATTTCGAGTACAAAGAACATCCTAATGTTCTCACTGCCAGTGGAACCCCTCGACATTTTATCACAATTTGTTTTCCGATCTCCATTAGATTTGGATATTTATCTTCTTCACCTTCCTTAAATGCCCATTTGACAAACAAAGATAAACAACTCTCATGAGAAAGAGCGTCTAAAACATAGGAGTGGAAAGTACCCATCATTGAAGCAATTGAGTTACTGCGTGTTGTCACTATGATTTTGCTTCCTATTTCCCCACCTTTTAACAAGTCTTTTAATATAATCCATTTTGCACGATCGTCATTCCATATATCGTCCAGTACAAGCAAAAACTTTTGCTTAGAAAGCTTATTTCGAAGACGACACTGTAACTGCTCAATATCTAAGTTGTTAATGTTCTCGTGAGCCGATGGAATGGATTCTGAAGCAGAGTTGATGATTTGAATAATTATTTTCCTAACGTCGAAATCATTAGAGACACACACCCACATCTTCAATTGAAAAAGATCATCCATTCTCTTATCATTGAATACCAACTTAGCAAGAGTGGTCTTCCCCAATCCTCCAATTCCCACAATGGGAATAACACACAAACTCTTATCACCATCACCATCACCATCACCCTGAGGATGAGGTTGCATTAAAAGCTTAATAATTTCTTCCCTATCATTCTCCCTTCCTATAACATCCAAAGCATCTACATGAGAGAAAGTCATTTCTCTCCTTTGCGGAATAAATCCAGGATCAACACTTGTTGCTGCAAGACCAAATCTAGTCCCGTCAGTTGCTACCTTATCCAATCTATCCTTAATCTCTTTGATTTGATGTGCCATCTTACAACGGAAAACAAAAGGATTAGAGGAAGATAAGAAATGGCTTACCTTCAGCCGAGTGCTGCTAGAAGCTTCTAGAACTTGCTTTTTCTTGTGTTCCAGCTCAAATCCATCGAATACATTTTCAGCATCAGAACAAATGTTTTGAATCTGTCTCATCCATTCACGCAAGGCATGTGGTTGCTTCTTCTTTTCTTCAGCATCCAGTAGAAGTCCTTTGACAATTGATAGAGTGTCTTTGATTCCTTGAAGATCTTCGTAAACACCAAAGGCTCGAGAAGCTTCTTCACAAACATATGAAGCAAGCTTTCCGAGCAATGAATCAGCCATATCAAACACAAATGATTCAGCCATGAATGATCACAAAAGTAAATGAGGAAAATGCAAAAGTGGATGTAATTGTGGCTTCAGTTCAGATACATACTTTGCAAAAGTGGTTTTAAATAATGCATGAGAAAGTAAATACAATAATACATTATTTTATAATGACGTAAATGCCCTTGATGTTGTAGAAAGTAATCTCAGCCCTCCAAGCACTCTCAGCCCTCCAAGCAATCTATCCACTTTCTACAACATGAGATTATTATAAAATGAACGGTTATATCAATGATTAGATGGATATCACACTTGAGATTAATATAAAATGGCTATTAAAATTATCATTATTAATATGGCAAGGTGACTGATCACACAAACATGTATTTTTTTTCTTTTGAAAGTGGGTGTCCTCTATCGCTTTCAAGCTGGGAGGATTATAATAAACGGTAATTTTTTTCTCAAAAGAATTTAACTTGCGTGTTTTGAATTGGGCGTTTTGAGTTAGAATCGAATTCAGGATCTCTGTGTAAACTTGAAGTGAACTTTAATATTGCAACATTATAACTCTTCTAGTGAGTAATTTAAGGAGACGAATTTCATCGAGTTAAGAACTTTGAAGTCTTAAACTTTGATTGGTTCATGTTAAAATATATTGCATAAGAGCTATCTTCATGTTTATCATGCTTATTCACACTTGTCACTTTAGAAAACGCTTATTTAAAATTATGTTAAGAGTAAGTTTGAGTTTCTATTTTTAGAAGTTAGTTGGTTAGTTTCTTATCTAGATTGATATATAAATTTGTTGTAATCTCATTTGTTCTCTTGATCTGAATCAATGGAATAACATATTCTTCTTCAATTGTTCTTCAATTGTTGTTGTTGTTCTTCTTGTCCACGAGTATTACAATATTTTAACATGGTATCATTCGTCATTTTGATTCAACCTTACACTTCCGCTCCACCTCTAATTTTCTGCTCCATCTTCTTCATCAATAGCGTTACCACGAAATGCTCCAATTCTTGATCCACAACTTGATCAAGCTAGTCCATATTTCGAACATCCAAGTGATGGACCTAATTCAATCAAGGTTACACATCTTTTTAATGGTTCCAATTATCATTCTTGAGCACGATCAATGCGGCCTGCACTTGGTTCCAAGATGAAACTGGAATTCATTGATGGTTTCATCACAATTCCAAACGATCCTTTTAATACAACCATGTATGTTTGGAACCGATGCAACATGTTAATCCTTTCATGGATCATCTATTCAGTTTTTGAATCTATTGCTCAGTCAATAGTTTACATTTAAAACTCCATTGATGTATGGAAAGATCTCAAGGAAAGATTTTCACAAGGTGATCTTATTCACGTTTTTGAACTTCATAAGAAATCAATGCTTTAAAGCAAGATTTCAAAAGGAAAGATTTCACAAGGTAATCTTATTCACGTTTTTGAACTTCAGTAAGAAACCAATGCTTTGAAGCAAGATTCCAAATTTGTTACAGATTTTTTTCAAAACTCAAATTTTTTTTTAGGAAGAATTAGATATCTATATACCAATTCTCAACTGTGTTTGTCGAATTAGATGTTCATGTGCAACTATGAGGAATGCATAAGATAATCACAATTTGATATATGTTATATGTTTTCTCACAAGTCTGAATGAAAACTTTGATATAGTGAAATCACAAATTCTCTTAATGGATCATTTATCAACCATGAACAAGATCTTTTCTATGGTGTTACAACATGAAAGGCAATGTAACTTTGCTCCCTCTGATGATTCTCAAACTTTGATCAATGTTGTAAGCTTCAAAAGGTCAGGTCTAAAATTGGACAATTCCAACTTTCAATCCAATACATTTAAGTCCAAAATGTGTACTCACTGTGGAAAAATCGGTCACACTATCAAGGTTTGTTATAGGAAACATGGTTTTCCACCTCATTTTGATAATAAAGTATCCATGGAAAACAATGCTTTTTCAAGTGAAAATGAAGATGACAACAGTGTCATATAGACAACATGCTAATCTATACTAAATAAGTTAAGCTTAACAAAAACTAATACTAATACTATTAAATATCAATTAATTTTCTTAACACATCCCTTATTTCTTTTGGATTAATAGTTTTTGTCCTTTTTCATTATTAAGCTATGTGACAAGTTATGCCACACAATGCCTTTGAATCTCAACATGTTTATAGTCCAAGATATGATAAGTATATCTTGTGTCATTAAAGAAAAAATAGTACTGGTAAGATATTTCAACCACACCAACTGACATTTCAACACAATCAACCCCATATGATTAAACAACGTCTCTGAAATCCACTGACGACAAAATCTTGGCCCTTGAATAAATTATTGTGTCTCGAGAATCCTGACGTCAAAATTGCCGTAAAATTCAATTCGTCCTCAAATAAATTCCAAAACTCGAAAATGGAAATCCTAATCACTTGAGGAACGGTTGATGATGACACAAGCTCATGAACTTTTGCCAGACTGCCATTAATGACCATTTTACCCTTCATAAGTTAAAGAGGGCTCAACATGATTTTCCCTGCAGAATCGACAGACTACACGAACTTGTTAGTGATTAGTTAAATGCAATGCAAAAGTGAAATGGAATGCGAAATAAAACGACCAATCTAAGAGAAAATTTTGGGGTATTACAGGGGTGAATAAGATTTATTGGACTTTCTAAAAAATTTCTATTTTATGAAAAATGTCGAGTGTTCTTATTTTTCCTGAAATGAAAAGAATGATAAAATGCAGAAAGTAAGTGCTGGAAAAATAAAAGACATCGTACGTCTAATCCCCTCACACCCTGTGAGAGATTGCACTGTATTAGAATTTATATAATCCAACTACTAGAAATACAAGAATTACCTGTGGATTTTCTTGTGGAAATTTATCCGCAGATGTACCTGCGATTTTACCAGCGAATTTACATTATAAAGAATTATTTTCTGCGAAAATTGAGGTAGCAGCAAAGTTCACAGAAATTCCTTAGACTTTACTGCAATTTTGGATTTATAACAATATATCATGCGACATTTTCCTGCGACATTTTCCTACGACTTTACCTACTAAATTAATTACCTACGAAGGTTTTAGTTGGGAACAGAAAATAGCAGGAAGAATCGCAGGTAACACGTTTTCTGCGAAAATGTTGTCAAATTTCGCAGATAAATCCGCAGAAAGACCGAATTTTTCTAATAGTGTCCTCACACCAAGGTCACTCATACACTAATCTAACACAAAAGAAAACCCACCATTTTCTTTTACACTTTGAATAAAAATCACACCACTTTTAATCTCAAACAAAGATCACTTAACACTTAGTGATCTAGTAAAAACATAATGTTGTAAAGATGAAGATTTGAATATGTACAAAACAAATTTACAATAGATCTTGGTTTAGAACAATCCAATACATTTTAGAAAAGAAAAATCCACACCATCTCTTTACCTAATAAAAATATACAAAACATTACAATAGATTAAGTATCATATACCTAATAAAAAAAGATTTAATAAATATATTTCAAAATAAAAGTTTATTCTCAAAGTTTGATCTTAAATCTGAATATTATCAAATACATTTAAAAGAAAGAAATAGATATAAAACTGCTTTTGTGGTGCTTCAAAATGAATGGAATTTCATGCCACTATGGTTAAAAAATTCACCTTTTGAATTTCAAGATAGTATAAACAATATATTCAATGATTACTCTCCTTGGCATTTTAACCATACTTGATTTAACAAAGATATCTCTCTTAATTTTTCTAGTTGGTTAGTCCAATAGCTTTTAAGTTATTGGACCACCTTTAGAATTTTTCCCAATTTATGTCGGAAAGACTCTTTTAGATTTTTCTGAAAAAACTATTTGTCCTCAATATAAATCTCTATTTTTTACTGAATTATTTTGCAAAGGGTTTTCTTCCTTCTAATTAACCAGAAAATTTTCTATCAAATAGTGGTCGAAGTTCAACCCAGAATTACTTTCTCAATCAAGATTAAATGGTTGGTTTTAAGCATATCTTGTTGGTTGCCCACAATTATTGCTCATACCTTTTTTTTAATTATTAGTTTCTATCCTTTTTCATTATTAAGCTATGTGAGTCATACCGTTAATTATTATTGTTTTAGAGTTTGTCGTCTTTTAGTTATTGAAAATCATGTGATCAAAATAGTACTAGTAAGATATTTCAACCATGAATGGGCCCATACAGTTCAAAGCTTCCCCAACAATTTTCATGTGCATGCCAGCCAAGTTCTGACCCTAATAAATATTCAGTGCAAGTGCATTAGGCAGGAAAGAAGCATAAGTTTAATTGATCTAAATATTGCTATTAAGAAAATTATAGAGATGGCAGAACATTTTGTGAATCAGGGAAAAGAATATGCAGATGCAAGACCAAGTTATCCACCACAGCTCTTTCAATTCATAGCTTCTAAGACTCTCTCTCACAATCTTGCTTGGGATGTCGCCACCGGAACCGGCCAAGCTGCTAAATCTGTGAGTCTCTCTCTTCTCTTTTATTAAACATTTCTCTTGTTTTTGTATGACAAATATAACTTGTGATTTCAGTTAACTACTTTGTACAAGAATGTGATTGCTACAGATGCTAGTGAGAAACAGCTTCAATTTGCAACCAAACATCCTAACATAAGATACCAACACACCCCATCAACCATGTCCATGACTCAGCTTGAACAAATGGTGTCATCCCAAGGAACCATAGACCTTGTCACCATTGCTCAAGCCCTTCACTGGCTTGACCTCTCATCTTTCTACAAACAAGTCAACTGGGTTCTCAAGAAACCTCACGGTGTCATTGCTAGTTGGTGTTACACTTCACCAAGAGTTAATGATGCAGTTGATGCTATGCACAATAAGTTATATTCTCTTGATGCAAAGCCTTATTGGGATCCAAGACGGGAGTTACTTGAGGATAATTATAGAAGCATTGAGTTTCCATTTGATCCTGTGGAAGGAGTTGATCATACGGGACCGTTTGAGTTTGAGGGTGAGACTGTGATGGATGTTGATGATTTCTTGAATTATATAAGATCAAGATCAGCTTATCAGTCATCGAAGAAGAAAGGGGTTGAGCTTCTTAAGGATGATGTTGTTGAAAGATTCAAACATGCTTGGGGTGATGATGGACAAAAGATTGCTAAGTTTCAAGTATATTTGAGAATTGGAAAAGTAAGGGATGCTTGAAAATATGGAAATGATTGAGTACTGTGCCGCAACATGTTCTTCACTAGTAAATTTTTAGAAAATAATACTATTGTCTTGTTCTTGTCTTAGTATTATAATTGATATTTCAATTAGCTATAAAATAATACTCAATCAACTATAAAATATTTAAGTGTTACTCATATTTTTTTGCAATTAGCTTTGAATGTGATCCAGAATCACCATGTTGTTTTGATTAGACTTCCAACTCTTATTGTTACCGAAAAATTTGAATAGGTTTATCTATAAGTTTCCTTTACAAGACAGATATACAGGGTCATGTTTGAATTGTTTTAAACCTCTATTTGAGATGTCTCATTTATATAATTTTTCTATGTCTCATTTACTATGTCCACTTTTTTCATTGGGGGCACTTGTATCAACTAAAAAATCTCCATGTGCTAGCGTATTTTTTCGAACAATGTTGTGTATTTGTTGTTGTTTGCTATGTGTCAATTAGATGCCAATTATGATATACAAAGCTGTGAGACATTGGATCGAACTCTAGTGTGGTCGAAGTCTGTTCGCAAGTAATGCGTGGTGTAGTCGAAGTTTGTTCTAACATGCATGAGTAAATATTGCTAAGGTTGTTAGCATGAGTAAATATTGCTAAGGTTGTTAGCATATGAGTAAATATTGCTAGGGTTGTTAGCATGTGCTATTTTATTATAAATAGGATGCTAGTTTCTCAATCTTGGCATAAGGAAAAATAGGAAGATAAAATCCTAATTTCAAGGGAGAGAGGTTATTTTGTTATTCTTGTATACTTGTAATCTTGTTCTAAGAGAAAGGAAAGAATAGCAGTTTAATAACCAATTCTTGTTGTTCCTTGTTGTTTTACCTTGCCTTCTTTGTTAACCCTAACCCTTGTATGTTTCTTGATCATTAAGAAACCGTTTATACTTTGTTTAAAGGTATCTGATTCACAACAAATTGGTCCGGTGAGCGTGGAAAAGATGCCTTCAACAAAGTATGAGATTGAAAAGTTCACCGGAGTGAACGACTTTGGTCTGTGGCGCTTGAAGATGAAAGCCCTATTGGTTCAACAGGGTTGTTTGGAAGCGTTGAAGGGTGAGGCATCCATGGACGCTGCGTTAACGGCAAAAGAAAAGACGGGCATGATCGAGAAAGCCCACAGCGCAATATTGTTGAGCCTTGGTGATAAGGTTCTTCGACAGGTATCAAAGGAGACTACAACATCGGGATTATGGGTGAAACTTGAAAGTTTGTACATGACCAAATCTCTGGTGAATCGACTATACCTGAAGCAAGCTTTATATTCATTCAAGATGAGTGAAGACAAAGTGTTGGCTGAGCAGTTGGATATGTTCAACAAGCTGATTCTTGATCTTGAAAATATTGATGTGAAGATCGATGATGAAGATCAAGCACTGTTGCTGCTGTGTGCTTTGCCCAGAACACATGCTCACTTCAAAGAAACTCTCTTATATGGAAGGGAGTCCCTGACCTTTGAAGAAGTTCAATCAGCCTTGTATTCTAAGGACTTGAACGAACGAAAGGAGCATAAACCTTCGACGGTGGGCGAAGGTTTGGCCGTTAAGGGAAAATTCTTGCGAAAGGATGGTAAGTTCGACAAGAAAAAAGGTAAAAGTCAATAGAAGTCTTATAGTGGCGAAACATCTAGTATTCGATGTTACCACTGTAAGAAGGAGGGTCACATAAGAAAGTTGTGCCCTGAACGCCTGAAAGATCATGGAGGTAATGGCAATGCAGCCATTGTTCAAGATGACTTCGACTCATCTGATGTTCTTGTGGTTTCAAGTGGCGACTCGAGGAAAGAGTGGATTATGGATTCAGGTTGCACTTGGCACATGACTCCAAACAGAGAATTGTTCGAGGAGCTATGTGATCAAGATGGTGGATCTGTGTTGTTAGGAAACAACAAATCTTGCAAAATTGCAGGTATTGGATCTGTGAGATTCAAGCTCCATGATGAGTCAATAAGGTTATTGACTGAAGTCAGGTACGTACCTGACTTGAAGAGAAATTTGATTTCTCTTGGTGAATTTGACAGAAAAGGATATGTTTTTCAAGGAGAGAAAAGTATCCTAAGAGTCATGAAGGGGTCGAAGGAAGTCTTGAGAGGCGTGAAGAAACAAGGCTTGTATACCCTTGAGGCTGAGGTTGTAAGTGGTTCGACAAATGTTGCATCCACGAAATCTATGTCGAAGACAAAATTATGGCACATGAGATTGGGCCATGTCAGCGAAAGAGGCCTGGTTGAATTGGGAATGAAGACACCTGAAGAAGTTTGGTCGGGACATCCACCTAGTCTCGACAGACTGAGAGTATTTGGCTGTGTGGCCTATGCTCATATTAGGCAAGACAAGGTCGAACCTAGAGCTCTGAAATGCATGTTCATGGGATACCCTGAAGGAGTCAAAGCTTATAGGCTATGGTGCCTAGAGCCAGGTCACAGGAGGTGTATCACCAGTCGAGATGTAGTTTTCAACGAAGCAGAGATGGCTTTCAAGAAAACTGATGATGCTGACGAAGAGCTGGAACAGGGAGAGATTCCTGTTGAGGTGGAGCATGTTGATGCTGAATTGCTTACCCCAGATGAAGTCGAAGAAGACACAGAAGATGTTGTCGAAGATGAGGAGACTGATAATGACTACCTGCTAGCAAGAGACAGGTCGAGGAGAGTCATCAAGCCACCTCAGAGACTTGGGTATGCAGATCTTATAGCTTATGCCTTAATCTCTGCAAGTGAGGTTCTAGACGAAGAACCTAGAGACTATAAGGAAGTTATGAGGAATCAAAAGAAGACAAATTGGTCTTTGATGTATGATATGGTTTGTACTAGACCCGACATAGCATATGCAGTAAGTCTTGTAAGCAGGTACATGGCGAATCCTGGAAAGGCTCACTGGCAAGCATTGAAGTGGATTTTAAGGTACATAAATGGGTCTCTAAATAGAGTCCTAATTTATGGTGGAGCCTTAGGTGAAGATAGTAAAGCAGCAATCGATGGATATGTCGACTCTGATTATGCAGGTTGTATGGATTCCAGAAAATCTATCTCTGGATATGTGTTCACTATGTTTGGGACAACAATCAGTTGGAAATCAACACTTCAGAAGGTCGTTGCCCTATCAACCACTGAAGCGGAGTATATTTCCCTAACTGAAGCTGTGAAGGAAGCATTGTGGCTTGAAGGTTTTGCAAAGGAGCTAAAACTTCAAGGTCGAGTTATCACTGTTAAATGTGATAGTCAAAGCGCAATACACCTGTCGAAGAATTCAGCCTATCATGAGCGAACCAAGCACATTGATGTGAGGCTGCATTTCATCAGAGGGGTAATCGAGCATGGAGAAGTCCAAGTGCTGAAAGTTTCGACAGATCATAATGCTGCTGATATGATCACCAAGACATTGCCCAGTTGCAAGTTTTTCCACTGTATGCAGTTAATAAATCTGCATGAAGAAAGCTAGTTTCTTGATGTTATAGAGTTAGATCCAAGGTAGAGATTTGTGAGACATTGGATCGAACTCTAGTGTGGTCGAAGTCTGTTCGCAAGTAATGCGTGGTGTAGTCGAAGTTTGTTCTAACATGCATGAGTAAATATTGCTAAGGTTGTTAGCATGAGTAAATATTGCTAAGGTTGTTAGCATGAGTAAATATTGCTAAGGTTGTTAGCATGTGCTATTTTATTATAAATAGGATGCTAGTTTCTCAATCTTGGCATAAGGAAAAATAGGAAGATAAAATCCTAATTTCAAGGGAGAAAGGTTATTTTGTTATTCTTGTATACTTGTAATCTTGTTCTAAGAGAAAGGAAAGAATAGCAGTTTAATAACCAATCCTTGTTGTTCCTTGTTGTTTTACCTTGCCTTCTTTGTTAACCCTAACCCTTGTGTGTTTCTTGATCATTAAGAAACCGTTTATACTTTGTTTAAAGGTATCTGATTCACAACAAAAGCTTTATTAAAAACAATAAAAAACAACACATCACATCAAATCAGATTCATACGGTTAAACAAAGAAAGTCATGATACATCAAAACAAACCACAAAATAAGTGGCCTTGCCCACTTTCTCAAATTAAGAAAAAAAACACATGTTAGGACAAAAGAAAGAACTATTACATTGCCCCCATTAAACTACTTTCTAACATTGACATGCTTCTAAAAAGAAGGTAGCATGAAGCGGGACCTGGAACATGTTATTATCTCATATTGTTACTACTCCAAAATACTTTTTTGGTAATATAATATTACTACGCCTAATGTTTATTTATTTATTTTTAAAGTTATTTAATCACGATTGATTTAAAAACTGCGGTGATAAATTGAGTGGTACAAGGTTTAAATCCTGACAAATATATATATATATATATATATATATATATATATATATATATATATATATATATATATATATATATATATATATATATATATATATATATATATATATATATATATATATATATATATATATATATATATATATATATATATATATATATATATATATATATATATATATATATATATATATATATATATATATATATATTACAGAAAATGTGTGTCACTTAATTTCATAAATAAATAAATTGAAAATTATTTAATCACAGTTGTAATATGATTTGTACAACATTTGCTCTTACCAAAAGAGAGAAACAACTATAATGATGATTAAAATTTTTCTTCATTTCTCAAGACGGTCACAAGTCATTCAAGAATGTTAACCATTAAAAATAATCATTGCAAAGATTAAGTCATCAGATGTTTTATCGCCAACCTCTTTTATAAATGCATAATTTCATATAAATAATCTCCACTTCTTCAAACTATTCTTCTTAACTTTCTTTAGCAACATCAGTTCTTCATCTGAGAATGCTAACATAAATATGTCAACTGAAGTCACCACAGTCCAACAACATCAGTAGTCAATTGAGGAGGTCCATCCATCTGGATGGACTACTGTCAGAGATACACTGAGGGTAAGGAAAGCAAAGAAGAAGAAAAAAAGGTGTCGAGAAAGATTTTTTTACTATGATTATGATGAGGGTGGTGAGGAACGAGTCATAGATTATGAATATTTCTTTAGTGCTAGAGGTAATAAAAAAATTATGTTTTATATACTCTTCCCTTTTGGGCCTCTTAATGAACTTATTTATTAATATTGTTTTATATACTCTTGTCTTTACATACTCTTTCCTCTTTACTACCAAAAAAATAGTACAAGCCAACAAAAATAACAACAACAAGTACAACAGTAATGAAGAATAACAATAACAATGTCGCGGAAAGAATTGGATATCAAGCTATTGGATTTAACTTGAATCACAAACCATAAAGTTCACCATCGAGTTTTGATTTATCCAAAGGAAAGAGTAAAGATAGAAGAAAACCCTATGTTCGCCATGTAACAACACAACTAAGAGATCTAAGGTTCGGGGGTTGGTTATACTTAGGGAAAGTTAACATCCTAAACATCTGTAGTACTCTACAGGAACCTCTTGTTAGTATTTGTATTATGCTAAAGTTTGTTTGCTAAGGGAACTGTGTTAAGGTAAAGACCTAAGGTATATTCACTAAGTATGTACAAAGTATGTTCACCAATACATCTCATCTCGTGCCTACGTATCCTGACGGGAATGAAATCAAAGTAACCGTAGTTCTCCTTAATAGGGGTGAGGAACTTTTAACTGTGGTCAAGGTTCCAAAGGAAAAAAGTAAGTGTTTGCAGTGAGACACCTACATAGAGTGCGGCGACTATAAACTAAGGTTGGTTAAACGGGAAGAAGTGTGTGGCAGAACACACACATAGTACACATGGAAAAACATCATGGTAACCGAACAGTGAAAAGTCAACAAAAATACACGGAAAAATATCATGCATAAGCAGACAAAGATACACAGCAAAGCATCGCGAAACAGATTAATCGTGGAAAAGCAACATCAAGAATTAATTAAATAGAACAAACCCAAAACGTGAAAATAGACAAATCATCACATAGACTTGGGTGACAGAGAATTTTTAATTAATTTAAATATAGATATTTAATAAGATTAATTAATAATTTAACTAATCAATATTAAATAAAAATATTTAAACCAATTAATAATTACAACCTATTCTATGTTTTTAAATATTTTCAAATTAACAAAAAAAAACTATTAAAAAAACAGTAAAAAACTTTTTTTTTTGTTGGTATTTTTCAATAAGTAAATAATTAGATTTTTTTTTTTTTTTGCATTTTCAATATATTTCAAATTAATAAAATTGAAAACTAAAAGTGTTAAAAATAAAATTATTTAAAATGTCATTTTTTTTTGTATTTTTCTAAATATCACAAATTAAAACTAATTAGAATGTACATTTGGTCCTTTTGTTTTTTATCCAAAAGCAAGTCAAATCTTCTATACTATGCAAACAATATAATGTATACTAGTCGAATACCCGTCTCCTGCACGGGTAGATAAAACTTTGTCTAACAATCTTGTTTGATATGCAATATGATGAATACAATAAATTAGAATAAATAATGGAAAAATTATTTATCTACTAATAAGTTTAGAGAAGATATAATAAAAAGTACTAATATATTATCAAAACAATATCCAAAAGGCAACAACTTCATGATATACAATTAGAACAATACATGAACTTTCAAGAAAATAAAAGTAAGTTAGAATAACAGTTGCCAATATGGTGCGAAAAACTACTGACAGAATAACAGTTGCAATATGGTGTGAAAATTATTAAATAATTCCATGACAGAATACCTATAACTGTTAATTAGAAAATAATCTTTGCAGTTATTGTGAATAATTTACATTCATAGAATAGGAAATTAGTCATTATGAATTGTAATTAGTTATTATCAGCTATAATTAGTTATTATGAGTTGTAATTACCGACACTATTATATATAGTATGAAGGCAATGAGAAAGGCATCAAGCCAAATTTCGTGACATGGTATCAGTAGGTTCGATCAAACCTGGAAAATATTATTATATTGGCTGATCAGCGATACCCCATTGGTTCGCTCTCGTAATCGTGTTCGTTTTGAAATTCTTTCGTTTGAAATCGAAACCTTGCAGCTGTCTGAGATTCTAAATCTTTGGTTGCCGGTTCGTAATTTCGTCTTGGAGATTCTCGTTGTTGCGCTGATATTGCAATCAATTTTTTTTGGTTCTTGGCTGTTGTTGCTTCGTGATTCTGGATCGTCATAATCTTCTGTTTTGCCGCTCCTTCCAAATCGTGAATTTGATCGTGCTGTTGTTCGTTGGTTCGTGGGTATTGTTTCTTGTTGCTGCTCTAGTAACTGTGATTACAGCTACTGTTATTATATTATAGTTATTATTATTATTATTATTATTATTATTATTATTATTATTATTATTATTATTATTATAAAATAATATTAGTGAGATTGTATCTGGTGGTTTAATAATTTAGATGGCTTCCGAAAAAGAAAGAGATAATTTTTGTGTTCGTTTTACCGGCAAGAATTATTCGGCATGGGAATTTCAGTTCAAGATGTATGTTAAAGGAAAGGGATTATGGAGTCACTTAGATGATGTTTCTAAGGCACCAACGGAGAAAACTGCTTTAGATGCGTGGGAAACTAAAGATGCTCAAATTATCACTTGGATTCTAAACAGTATTGATCCTCAGATGATAAATAATTTGCGTTCTTTTTCAACTGCTCAAGAAATGTGGAATTATCTGAAGCGCATTTACAACCAGGACAATTCGGCAAAACATTTTCAGTTGGAGTTAGACATCGCCAACTACAAACAAGGTGATTTGTCTATTCAAGAATACTATTCTGGTTTCTTAAATCTTTGGGCAGAACACTCTGCTATTATACATGCTAATGTTCCCAAGACCTCTCTTGCGGCTGTTCAAGAGGTCTACAACACAAGTAGGCGAGATCAATTCCTCATGAAGCTTCGTCTAGAATTTGAGGTTGTCAGAGGTGCTTTGCTAAATAGGAATCCTGTTCCTTCTTTGGATACATGTGTTGGTGAACTTCTCAGGGAGGAACAACGTTTCCTTACTCAAGGAACCATGTCTCATGATACTGTCAGTTCTGAGCCTGTGGCAATTGCATATGCTGCTCAAAGTAGAAATAAAGGTCGTGATATGCAACATGTCCAATGTTTTTCTTGCAAACAGTTTGGACATATTGCTCGTAGCTGCAGTAAGAAGTTTTGTAATTATTGCAAACAACAAGGTCATATCATTTCTGACTGTCCCACGCGTCCTCCACGACCAGCACATCATTCGGTGAAGGCATTTCATGCCACTACAGGCCATACAATTGGCTCTTCCACCACTGGTGCATCAGATGGCAATGCTCTACAACCTGAAATGATTCAACACATGGTACTTTCTGCCCTTTGAGCCTTGGGTATTAAGGGTAAGTCTTCTCATGTTTCTCGTCCATGGTTTATTGATTCTGGTGCATCCAATCACGTGACAGGTTCATCTGAAAACTTGCACAATTTACATTCTTATCATGGTAATCAGAAAATTCAGATTGCTAATGGTAATACCTTGTCTATCACTAACGTTGGGGACATAAACTCGGATTTTCAGAATGTGCTTGTCTCACCTAGACTTGCTTCTAATTTATTGTCTGTTGGTCAATTGGTGGACAATAATTGTAATGTTAATATTTTTCGATCTGGTTGTCTTGTGCAGGAGCAGGTGTCGGGGAAAGTGATCGCGAAGGGGCCTAAAGTGGGAAGATTGTTTCCAATACAGTTTATTTCTAATCATTTGTCTCTTGCTTGTCATAATGTTTTGAATTCCTATGAGGATTGGCATAGAAAACTAGGTCATCCAAACTCTTCTGTTTTGTCTCATTTATGTAAAAGTGGCTTGTTGGGAAATAAAAATGTTATTCCTGATGCCTCGGTTTCATGTTCTGTTTGCAAATTGGCTAAAAGTAAGACACTTCCTTTTCCGTCTGGTGCTAATCGTGCTTCCACTTGTTTTGAGATGATTCATAGTGATGTATGGGGAATGTCTCCTGTGGTTTCTCATGCTCACTATAAATATTTTGTCACATTTATTGATGATTATAGTCGTTTTACTTGGATATATTTTCTCCGTTCTAAATCCGAAGTGTTTTCTATGTTTAAGAAATATTTGACATATGTTGAAACTCAATTTCAAGCAAGTGTTAAAATTTTTCGATCTGACTCTGGTGGTGAGTACATGTCTCATGAGTTTCAGGAATACCTTCAACAAAAAGGCATCTTGTCTCAACGGTCTTGTCCCAATACCCCTCAACAAAATGGCACGGCAGAACGTAAGAATCGTCATTTGCTTGATGTAACACGCACCTTTATTATGAGTTGTAATTACCGACACTATTATATATAGTATGAAGGCAATGAGAAAGGCATCAAGCCAAATTTCGTGACAATAACATGTAACTTATGAAAAAATTTGATTATTGTGATAAAACCCCACCCATAATTTGAAAAGCAATGGCAATGTGATTCATTGATAAAAATGTTAATACAAAGGCAATGTGATTCAATAGCAATGATATTTTATGTATACTATAAGAGTATGCAATATAGTGCGTAAGTATTGTAACAAAATCCAAGAGTTAAACATTCATTTTTCAACTGATTTTTAATGTGTCATAGTATAGAACAATTCTATAAATGTAACTATATGTTTTAGTTACACAATGCCAATTGACAGCACATGCTTACATATGCACATTGACATTAGCTTGATATCAAGAGAGTTGTAAAAGATTAATAGACATTGTCGTTAGGTGCAGCAATAATACGACATTAAATGTTTAGGTTTTCTAAACTTGTGAGTCGACAACATTTTGTTACACTAACAATCACCCTAGATTCATTCAAAATGGAATGTAACAATCATAGTTGGACATCAGTAAGTTAATTGGAGGTGATATATGTTGAAAGTAGGCAACCTATTTTTACTTGAAATAGAAGAAAGACGTTTTTCTAGTTATAAAATAGAAAGCCAGCATGCATGCAACACATTAATGTGACATTGAACAGTAATTGCATTAAATTACCCGAATAGACATATGGAAAGCATGGTAACAATATCAAAATTTATGCAGGAAACATGTTTCCACAAAATCATGCATATATTTAAATAATAAATCAGATAATTTACACTGGAATGGAGTACTGCTATGCTAGTTTTGATTTTGACAGAGCTCTGTTTATGCTGGAACAATAATGTATCCATTTTATGTCAGGTCAAATCCTTTAAATCCAACTTGGTTGACAAAGATGATAGCAGATAACTCTTTTGTTTACATTTGAAATGCAGACACGGATGGACAATATAATATGCTTCAAGAAATGTCACCAAACATGCTAGTCATAAGACGTATAAGCAATCGAATCAAGACACAACAATATGAAAGAAAGAGCATCATTAAAGTAGGTAGACTCATTGCAAAGACAGGTCAAGCTATAAAAATGAAGGATTTGTCAAAGACAGTTCAACCTCATTTTGTCTAAGTTTAAAATATTGAGTTGAAGCTCATTTCACAATAGAGAGTTAACACAAATAAGCTCTGGAATACTGAGTTAGGCTTGACAGTAAATGTACATAAAAGATATTGTAAAAAGCTTATGCAAAAAAAGCTTAAACGTCAGTCGAAAACATTATTATTAAACATGATTTTTTTACAGAAAATAATAAAACATAGGACATGAAACATCACTTGGAAACATGAATTTGGACAAAAAAATCATTCATAACAGAACATAGAGTTATTGCTTGCTGTAGCAGATAATAAACTTATACATACCAGTTTTTGCAGAAACATAACATCATATTATAGAAACAACATACGTAATGACAATGACTAATGGATATGAATTAAAAGAAATTAACCTGTTTGATTCTTTTTCGGAAAAGGCAAATTATTATGGCAACATAAATAATGGCTACATATATGACAAACATTCACATACATTACCAATAGTACAAAAGATAATCCAACTATATATTACCTAAACTATTTCAAAGAAAACACTAATCACACTTGGGGACATCCAGCAAGAAAAACTCCATGCAAATCACACCAGGGACATCCAGCAAGAAGAACTCCAAGCAAATCAGTAACAGAACCCCACTCCCCAACAGCCACCATTCATACACAACAAACTCAAGACACCTCCAAAGCACTCTGACCAGGCACAAAAGCCAGGCATACATGAACTCCCTCAAATGCCTACTACAAAAAGTCGACAAAAGCTCTTAGAAAGCTAAAGACCTATCTCAGTTGTGAAAAAACCAGATGCCTAGCAGCCTCCAAAATCACCCAAACACAACTTAAGTAACTCAATCAATGCCTACGAACTCACCAATGCCGGTTGGATTTGAATAAAACTCACACAATTTGATACTTCTGCCAGACTAAACTTGACTGCATAAATACCTTTTCCACATAAATATCTTCTTCCTTTGCAAGGTCTTCAATTTCTTGCTGCACTATTTAGATCCAACAAATTTATTTTCAAAAATTAGTAATAGACAATTTTACAGATTGAATATAAAAAGAATGAATTATAAAATTTATATCAGCAAAAAAATATTCTGATAATTTCGATATCAGTTGAATAAATCAGAAAATTAACCGAGTGGCTTAATTTTGTGATCTGTCATTGCTAGTGATCACAATGTCATCAACATACACAAGCAAATAAATCATCTCCTAGCAAAATGGGTGCAACAGATAGAATGATCAACTTTATTCAGTGTCGTACCAAATCATTGAGCTAGGCTGTTGAGTTAACTAAACCAAGCCCTAGAGATTAATTATATATGCAAGGATTAGTGAAGACGAAAAAACATGGCAGTCAAGAATGCAAAGAAGAAATTCAATGATGATTCATAATTGTGGAAAAGTGACATATGTTTTCCAACATTACAGGTAACAACATAAAAGTACCTTTCTCCACCAATTCCCTGCACTTTGATCCCCTTGAACAAACTTGAGAGAAACAATGAATAGATAGTCATTGGTTTCTGAATCAGTATGTTTGAAGCATCTGCCAAACGTTTACCTTATATTGCAAAGTCAGAACACATGAGTTAAAGTTTGTAAGCTCAAAAAGTATTGAATTTGAGAAGGCCATTGATTTCTACATATGTTCTTAAAGTGACATCTTTGTACCTTCAATTCCTGAAGGAGTATTCTATGAAATTCATAGTGCTAAAGTCATCAAAATTAGACTTAGAACCCATATCATTGTAATCCTGCCACCCACCAATAGAATCCTCATCTTCTATATTTCTAGTAAGAGAAACTCGCAACTCATAAATGGGAAAAAAACAACGTGATTAACATAAAAATAACTCAAATTTAAACTAAATATAATGAAAATAGAAACAAAAAACACACAAAAAATTACCACGAATGATAAAATCACCATGAATGATAAAATCACAAAGTCATAAACAATGGTTTACAGGAAACAATAGGTAGAAGAAGAATGCATGAAAGAAATCGGGCACACCTACTCCTCTATAAAGACCTCTAATGCCACCGTCTTTGTAATTTTTTGAAATACAATCATGGAGAACTTTCCATACAATGTTGTGGCATACCTTGGACAATATTTTATTCAGAAGTTGAGAAAGCACTGCCTCTACAGGCTGTATATCAGTCACATGTGCACCAGGTTCCCCGTGTTGTAAAGAGGTAACGTTTGTTATCACCATAAAATGAAATTTGGATGAGAAGTAAGGACGTGAAGACAAACCTCAATCATTTAAAATATAAACATGGTTAAATTACTCTATAGATCCTTGTAGTTTATTAAATTTGGATATAAGTCCCTAAAATTTAAATGCTTTAACTGAGAATGTAAACTTCTATGTAAGATTATTTCCAACTCAACTCTCTATCATTTAACCTAAAGATCAAATCCAAAGCCAAAAAAAAATGATATTGTAATTGTAAGTTACAATGAAATATACAAATTAAAGAGAAGCAACTCAACAAATAATTTTGTTAGGTTAATGCAGAAAGAAATTGAACCTGGTCTCAAGAGCACGACTATAGTTATCAGTTGCCTCATCAAAATCGTTCTCTTTCATGGCCTTGTTTCTCTTATTCATCAACTCAACAAATGTCCAAAGTCTTCTGACCGTCGCTACTGGACGCCACATCAGAAGTCGCTGACACCGCAGTGGACTCCACGACAGTGTCGACAGAGATTCTGACTGTTTCAGATGCAGTAGGAGCTTCTTCAACCATAGTAATCTTCGGAAAATTTCACTTCAGAGAGGGCGATAAAAAGGAAAATTGAGATTTCTTTAATAGGGTTTAGATTTTGGGGTTTTGTTTAGAAAGTGCGATATGGCGCAAAATGTAAGAAATGAAAAATAAAAATAAGAAAACCAAATTTCTTGAACTAGATTAACATACATGTACTCCTCATGTCTCTCAAAGATCATTTTCGGAAGAAAATAGAAGTTTTGAACATCAAAGAGGCAGCGGCGGATTTACGGTTTATGGAGAAAAAGAGAGAAAACATAGAAAGGGGCGGAATTAGGATTTGTGGAGGAAAGAAGAGAAAATTGAGAGTGATAAAAAACGGGAGAGAGTGAGAGAAATCTGAAGAGAGAATGGTTTTGGTGGGAAGGGAAAAATTTGAGGTATCCAATGATTAATTGACATTTGTCATGCAAATAGAGGTTTGTGTGAGATTTATTTGTTACATTTACACGTGGACACCAAAGAGGAGGAGGAGGAAGAAGAGGAGGAAGTGAATAAATTGAGTCTTTTGTTAATTACTAAATAACCCTTTTTGAAGTGAATTTTTTTTTGCTTAAAGGGCAATTTAGGAAAACTATTCAATTGTTTAATTAGTATTAGATAGATAGTAGATGATAATAAAAAAGACAGCAGAAAATACACAAACATAAGCGGATAAGAGTTTGAAGGATGGATACATAAAGACACAAACAATGCATAATGAATACAAACTTGTTAAAAAACCACTACTATCCTAATTTCATATATACATATCTTTTTTAGGGAATACAATAAATGGTAAGTTAAAAAAGAATAAAAAACAAAGTAGCATGAGGATTAATGAACAACATATGCAACATGCAGTAGAGAAAATAATTAAGTGAGTAAGCATAATAAAAATTAAATAAACAAAAAATATATTTAAACAATAAAATAAAACGGTTAAATAATATCTAATTGACTAATTATTTAATAAAATATAATAATTAACTATTAAAAATAAAATAAAAAGTGTAAGAGTAAAAAAAAAAAGAGGTGATGGTACTCAAATCAAACCAATGGGTTGGACCCAAGCGAAAATGTGACCTGTTACTTAATTTTATTATTAATAATAATAATAATAATAATAATAATAATAATAATAATAATAATAATAATAATAATAATAATAATAATAATAATAATAATAATAATAATAATAATAATAATAATAATAATAAGAAAAGAAAAAAGAAAAATAATAATGAAAAGTGAGAAGAATTCTAAAACTAACATGAGTTTTCAGAAGAATAAAATACAAAACGTGACTCAAACAACACTATTCATCAACTACTAAAAACAAAACTCCAGCAGTGGCTATGCAAACACGGTTCGCACGAACAACATAACTTGCATTCTTTTTCAAAAAAACATGCAGAAACGTCGAACATGCAAAAACAACTTGTATTGTTTCAAAAGAAGAATCGACACGAAAAATTAAACACATGATGAATAACAACTATAAAAGAAACTCGAAAATGAAACGTTACCATGCACAGCGTCGTTGTTGTGATGTCAGAAGAGTAACGAGACAGAGTGATTCTTGCCGGAAAAGCTTGAAGGATGACGATGTCGGATGTTGTGGGTTCGTCGGAGGGTCTGGTGTATTCTACTGATGGTGATGGAGGTAATATGAGGTAGATGAGGAAAACGATGGCTATGGTTTGTTAGTGTTGTGTGAGAGAATCGCCGAAAATGCTTCTGAGCAAGGGGGTCGGCATGGCATGCGTATTTGAATATTGTAATAGAGTGTGTTTATGGAGTTTTTTTTATAAAAATAGTGTGATGAAGTTTGTATGAGGAGGAAGAATATGATAAGTTTATGGTGTGGAGTTATGGCATGAAAATGGTTACAATAGTGAGGAGAGAATGTTCATGATGAAGGAAAACGGGGTAGCTTTTTTGAGCTGGAAGTCTCTCATGGAATCATAAAAAAAAAAAAAAAGTTAATTAGTAAAATGGAAAGTAGAGATTTGTGGCATATGGTTTTTCTTTATTGAAAATGCTATGCAGTGTTTTTGGTGAAGGGATTCGTTTGAAGATGATACGTGGCCTGTCCTTTTTTGTCTTTTTGTAAATTTCAAAATGAAGGGAAGTGGAGTGTGGTTTTTAATGCAATGCAAATGTGAGAGAGTCAAACGTGTAATGTCATTTTTCAGTCTGCAACTAGTTCTCATAACTTTGGCTATAAAATAAAATAAAATTAGAAAATTTAATTGACAAGATTTTCTACAAAAGTAAAACAAAATAAAATAAATAATTTTAATAAACTAAAAAATATAAAATCTGATTAAATATATTTTTTTTAATTAAAATTAAAAATTTGAAAATGGTTAAAAGCGAATAATCGGACTGGTATCGAAGTGCTCGGAAAAAAATGAATGCACCAAAATAATCAGCACGAAATATACGTATTGGAAAAATACAGTGTTTGGTCAAATTTTGAAATAAATTTTACTCGCTAAAATGACTTAAACTATTGTATTAACTGTGTCACGGTTAGAATCGAATATCAAACTATTGTATTAACTTGAATCACAAATCATGAAGTTCATCGCCGAGCTTTGATTTATCCAATGGAAAGGGTAAAGATCGAAGAAAACCCTAAGTGCGCTATGTAACAACACAGCTAAGAGATCTAAGGTTTAGGAGTTGGTTATACCTATGGAAGGTGTTAGCATCATAAGTATCTGTAGTACACTACAGGAACCTCTTGTTAGTATTTGTGTTATGCTAAAGTTGCTTGCTAAGAGAAATGTGCTAATTATGGTAATTATCCAAGGGTATATACAAAGTATATACGAAGTTTACTCGCCAAGACATCACATCTTGTGCTTACGTATCCCGACGAGAATGGAATCAGAGCCCTCGTAGTTCCCCTCAAAAGGGGTGAGGAACTCTTGACTGTGGTCAAGGTTCCAAAGAGAAAGTAAATGTCTGTGGTGAGACACCTACATAGAGTGCGGCGACTCTAAATTAAGGTTAAGTTAAATGGGAAAGTAGATGTTCATGGCAGAACAAACTACACAAACTACGGTGACTCTAATCCTAAGGCTATGATAAAGGATAATGAAAACTAGCAAGTTAGGCTAAGTATGACATGACAGTCAACAAGGGGGATCATTTCCTTTGGAATGAGGCACAACCAATCGTAACAAAAGAATACAGAGAAAAGCATCAAGTGTCAAGGTTAAGTTTATGAACAAATGACAACAAACAAAGATCAAAGTGGGTGACCAACATAAACTCACGAGACGGAGCATCTCAAATACCAAACAAGACTCATAACGAATAGAAACTTTAAATACAAGACGAGCATCAAAAATTAATCGAAGAAACGAGCAAGTAGCAACAAGAAGAATTATTAATTAATTTAAATATAAATATTTAATAAGATTAATTAATAATTTAATTAATCAATATTAAATAAAAATATTTAAATTAGTTAATAATCAAAAAAATTTTTTTTTACATTTTTTCAAATATTTTCCTAAATAAAGACTTGAAAATGATAACAACTTAAATAAATGATATAAAAATATTTTTTTTGTTGTATTTTTCTAAAATATACAAATAAGAGAAAAATTATTAAAAAAAAACAAATAACTAAATAAAAATTAATTAGCAAATTATTAAAAAAGTTTGTTTTCTTTTAATGCATAGCTACATACATGTATTTATTTGGATATTACTAATTAAACAATTATTAAATTCACACTCATACAACTAACTAACTAAACACACATAAAAATGAATAAAAAGATCTCATGCCTAGAGTAATCACACGTACTGGGAATTAACTAAGTCTAATGAAATTCTTGTTTCAACCTAGATTTTTATATTAGGAAAAATGATAATAGTAAAAAAAATAAATGAAGGCTGACTTTCAAAACTTAAACAAACAACAACCGAACAATTCATGAGAAAACAAAACAAAACAAGTCACTTATTCAAAGCAATATTAATACAAAGGCCATGCTGATAAATCAAACGTGGAAGAGATAAAATAATTAACAAAATGAGCTAAACAAAACTAACTACAGGAAAACATAATTGATAGAGCTTTGTTATATCGTGGAAAAAAAACTATGCTGCAATTTAAACATACACTTCTTACAAT
The DNA here is from genome assembly GCA_963859935.3 of Lathyrus sativus. NCBI lineage: Eukaryota > Viridiplantae > Streptophyta > Magnoliopsida > Fabales > Fabaceae > Lathyrus > Lathyrus sativus. Next base: position 590,801,055 of record OZ012737.1, on the reverse strand, counting down.
ATTTACAATGTTACAACATAACCCAATATTAAAACAAAAAGCAAGGAACAATATTTAACTTGATAAAGAACATAAAAAAGAAAGTAAAAGCAAGGAACTTATATTTATATTGAAGATGCAAGCCTTTCTTGTTCAATGGGGCTTGTTCTAAGCATTGAAAGGATCAGAGAAGATGGATGCTGCCCTATCGAAAAAAGAGAATACAATGATGGTAAAAAAAATCCCATAGTGCTATTGTATTGAGCCTCGGTGATATGGTTCTCCGGCAGGTTTCAAAGGAGAAAACTGCAGCTGATGTATGAACAAAATTTGAAGGTTTGTACATGATGAAATCATATCTTTATTGTCTCTACCTGAAGGTTGTTGTCTTATCAACCACTGAAGCAGAGTATATCACCCTTATTGAAGCTATGAAAGAAGCGTTGTGGCTTGAAGGTTTTTCTAAGGAGTTGAAACTTCTAGGTCGAGTTATCACTGTTAAATGTGATAGTCAAAGTGATATACACATGTCAAAGAATTCAGCCTATAATGAGCGAACCAAGCACATCGATGTGAGGCTTCACTTTGTCATAGAGATAATCAAGCATGGAGAAGTCCATGTGTTGAAGGTTTCAACTGATGACAATGCTGCTGATACGATCACCAAGACATTTCCAAGTAGAAATGTTTTCCATTGTATCTAGTTGATAAAGTTGCATGATGAAAGCTAGTATGTTCCCTTGTTAGGGTAGAGTTTATTCTAAGATGGATATTTTTAGTATTTGGATCTAACTCTAGTGCCGACAAGAGTAGCTTCATGGTTCGGTAGGAGTTATGCATGTTGTAGTCGAAGTCTGTTCAAGCATGTTATCGAAATATGTTAGATTTGTGTTTAAGTTAGCATGTCGAATAAGGCCTAGCTTGTAAGTCCAATTGTTAAGTTATCTTATAGCCAAGTTATCTTAGTAGTCTATAAATAGACTAGTTCTCTCAGGTTGTTAAGAGAGGTTAAGTGTTGTTATTCACCCTTAATCTTTGAACCCTTATTGAGAAAGTGAATAGTAAAACAGTTTTAACCAATTTTTTTTCTTATTCTTCATTCTTCTCTCTCTTTTGTAAACCTAAATAGGATTTCTTGTGTTTTTTCAAGAAAATCAATATTTATCTCATAACGGTGTTATGTTATTGACGTCATTGTTTCATATTCATACGAGTCATTGGGGACTTACAAGGAATCATTCACACTCAGGTGCAAAGTATTTTCTATTTATAGTTGATGATTACTCCATAAAGTTATGGGTATTCATCCAAAAGACTAAGGATGAAAATTTTGAAAATTTCAAAAGTTCAAAGACTCTAGTCGAAACCAAATTAGCAGGAAGGTCAAGAGGTTGAGGACCGACAATGGTCTTGAATTTTATAATGAGGCTTTCGACAACTATTGTGTTGCGTTTGGTATTGTAATGCACAAAACTACTACAAATACTCCTAGACAAAATGGTTTGGCTGAAAGTTTTAACCGAACCATCCTAAAAATGGTGAGGTGGATGTTGATAAGTGCATAATTAAAGAAGGCATTTTAGGCAGAAGTTGTTGTGACTGCATCATACTTGATAAATAGGTGTCCCTCGACGTGAGATACAAGGAACCATCTGATCAAATCAGATGCTGGTTGATTCTTAGGTGGTAGGGATTAAGTGTTGGACTCTCTGACACTGTTAATCTTGACCCCCAACTACTTTATGAATATATCTTTTAGATATACTCTCCTATGATTAAGCTTTCCGTCTTTTAGGCCTTTCGCCCCGGTCCAGAACAAAACAAAGCTTGCCTACTCTCTTTTCTATCCTATTGTGATATTATAATTCTATGGTGTCACACCCTAATTTTTGACTTTCAGATCCCACCTGCTTGTGCTTATTCTTGCTTGTTTTATTTTACCTTTTATATGTATCTTTATTACGGCTAACCGGTTTGCGCAGGTGCGGTATTGTCAAGTACAAATCCTTACATTCTAGTACTTCAAGGTGACCGTTGGACCATAGAGATCCTGGGATTATTCTACTGGTCGTCTCCTCAAAGGCCTCTCAGGAGTTTCATTGTTCCCCCCAGAGTTTCAAGTTGTTTTGGTCATTGGTATTGGGCATAGACATTTGAGGTTTTGCTTTGGTTCATGGGGAGTAGCATGCAGGTTATGGCTTTATCTTCAAGATTCCTTTAAGGCATAGTTCGCATAGCAGGTTACATCATCATCTTTGATTTTGTCATCATTTATGAGAAAGTGTTCGGTTTTGTTGATGGTTTAACACGGCAAGTTTGGATATTTCATGATTGAGGCTTGTTGTCAAGACAAAGTTAATTTGACTCGTTGACTTATAAATCTTAAGTTACGTTGAAATTCATCCAAGGGTGCACAACCCAAGAGTTTCAGATAAAAGGCTCTAGAGTAATTCAATTTACAAGCTCAAGTTAAAGATTCGTAGTATTCATTTAAGCTGTTAGTACAAGAGAACCTTTTTCACTATATCTTAATCTACGTACCAAAATCCAGGATTCAGGTTATCATTCAAGCGTTAATTCAATCTCATGTTTAAGTCAATCTTATGTTTATAGTTCAAGTATGTGCGATAAATCTACTATGCTCAATTTTTCAGCTCGAGATCCATTCAAGCATATTTTTCTATAACAAACCAAGTTATTGGACCTTTTGGGGATTTATTTTCACAAGTTAGATTGAACTCGTATGATTCAATTTCGTTTGGTTGAGCTTCAAAGGCAAATTTTCAGAATGTATTGGATAAAGTTTTTTTGAGTTGAATTCAACCCACCAGGTTTAAGCCTAAAAGGTTCAAGTTCCTTAAGTTTATTTCCAATTCAATACCACGTGGTAAATTGCATGACAAAACCCATACGGGATACAAGCTGTTGGAAAATAAGTTTAAGGTCGTTCGCCAAACCGAATACTTGAATTCACTTTACAAGTTTTTTATATAACAAATCATGTACAACTAAGTTCATTAACTCTAGAAAGATTCAAGGTGTACAACAATACAATGATTCACTGTTCCCTTTACAAGACCAAGCTAACTAAACTAAGGACTAATTTATTACATGGAACGCAAGCCACTATGGAAGCCATTTTTGAATTATTTATGGATGGAGTAGAAGCAGCTGTTGCTGACCTACTGGGAGTTCCTGCAAGACTTGTAAAAGTTGTGACTGATATCATCGCCGATGACAAACCAACGGCCGAAGAATTCCTGCGGAATTTAGCATCTGTAACTATCGCACTTAATCCGACTGTCGAACAGATCATAAATTATATTAATGGGAAGTCTATATCTCAACTTTGACAACCAGGTTTCACCTTTCCATGTTTTGTTATATGCAATGTCCTACAATTGTACACTATCACAGTTGATTAAATTTGTGAGATATAAGCAAATAAAAACTTTTAAACTGAGAAGTATTAAGCTCCGACCAAACGCCTCACGTTGGTTGACGATATTAGAGGCATCGCATCAAGCTTCCAAGTCTAAACCAGAATTTTCTGCAAAGAAAATTAAAAGAGTGTGAGAAAGATGTTTGTGACTACTTGCTTTATGTCAATAAAATCACTCCTGGGTAACACTCACTTGTTGGATCAAAGCAAACTTGTTGTCGGAGTTGCGTCGTGGGACTTCAGCAAACAACCACGTCGGCAACGCTGCAATTAGAGCTTAATCTACGAGTAGTATTTGAGACGCAACAAAACTGTTTCTGCATCACAAGAGGTCGTCGCCATTTTTTTTAATTTGAAAAGCCAACAACACAATATCAAGAGTTGGCACTGAAAACCTGTTACACAAAAAGAAGAATTAAATCACCAAGAAGTACGAATCAATAATGTTACTTCATCACTTGGTCTCAAAAATTAAGCAACTAATGATCCTTTCCAAAACATTTATCAGCATGCCAAATCGAAAACAGCAAAAAATTCATTACATTCAAGCCAAATTTGAAATCCATGACAGAACTTCGAAAATGGTGTCGACAAGGCCTTAAATAATTTTCCAATTTCGGACAAACATGTTCATACAGATTTGGTATTGTTTTAAAAAGAAATCATGGATTGGAGACTATAAGAAGGAGATTCGAGATGAAAAGGGAATGGACAGAATTCCACAGAAAATCCCCAAATTCCAAAATTCGGAAACCCTAAAATTGTTGTGAAGAGGAAAGTTAAAGAACTCATCTTTTCTTTTCTTCTGCCACGAGATCACCTTCACGAAGCCGCCGTCGAAGCCGACCAAACCCTTTCTGTCCGTAGCCGAAGCTTTTACCATCGCCTTCACCCTCGAATCGCGCACTTTTCCGAAAGACGCTGCCAGATCCCTAGCACTTCCGTCTTCGACCATCGCCCTCAAAAAACCCTGCAAAAAACCATTGAAACCGTAAGTTTTTTTGGGCTAACATTGTTAATCTATTAATTTTTTTAATTGTTTTATGTAGGAGGAGATCGGAAATCACGAATGAGGAGGGAGAGGTTCGTGAGCGGTGAAGAAGAAAGGAAAGAAGAAGAACAGTTCGAAGAAGATAGAAGAAAAGAAGTTGGAAGAAGAAACGGAAGGAGAAGTGGAAGAAAGTGACGAAATAGAGGAGAGAGGAGAAAGAAGGTTGAGCGGCGTGAGAAGAGGAAGGGGAATAGATCTAGGGTATTCTGCCAATTTTTGTTTTTGTATTGTGGATCGCGTATGTGCACACCCACCGTCCCTATCGTGCACCGCACATCATCACTTTTCATCTTCTCATCAGAGCACATCAAGCGCTGTTGCACCCCAAAATTTGACCAACATTTATTTACCTAGCTTGTGTTCACTAGCATTATCATCTGCATCTCATTGATATGTGTGCAGTAGATCAAGAGGTATGATTACCCAATAAGAGTTATGCAAGACTTGGAAGCTATCCAATAAGGTTGTTCAAGTGTTCAAAGGTTGATACCATTGTCAGAGAACTCAAGAGATCCTCAGAAAGATTGGTTGAAACCAAGGGTGTATGCCTCATAACTTGAGAGTTGTGGGAGCCCCTCAGATAATTCTGAGGCTATGAGGATGGGCTTAAAGCTTTGAAAGAGCTTATGAGATGTCTTGAAAGCCATCATGAGGCCTAGAGAGGTCATTGTACAAGTTTAAGAGGACTCAGCCATGAGTGGTGGAATTAGGGTTTGACTGGGTCAACCCTAGGTCAACTGATGATTTGGAGAGGGTTGAGACCTAATCCAAGAGCCATGTGATCATGAATTGATGCATTGAGATGCTATAAGGATGATTCCTAGATCAACTCATCATGATTGAGGAGTTTGAGAAGTTTTAAGCTAGGGTTTCTAAGGCTTGACAGTGTAAAATCCCCTAGTTTGATCCCTATCTTCAAGGCAGTTTAGCTCAAGATGTGATTGTCATCTCATCTTACCCCCAACATGAATGTTGTAAATCTTGCTCTTAGCTTTAATTTTAGTACTAGAAGTCCTTGATAGGATTTGTAGAGCTCAAGTTATGACTTTGACAAATTACAGGTCATCTGAGGTATGTGAATCTGGGTCCTTGAAAGTCACCCAACTTGCAGCCAACTTCTGCCCAAAAAGGATGATTCCTATGAACTCTTGGTCAACATGAATGTTGTTCCTCATCTTATTAGATTTCTAGAGAGTACTAGAAGTCCTTGATAGGATTTGTAGAACTCAAGTTATGGCTTTGACAAGTCAAGGGCATTTTGGTCATTTGGATGTTATAGGTCATTTCAAGCATAAGGCCATATCTCCTATTTCCAAGCTTCAAATGGAAAAATCTTCAACATCAAACTTGCTTAAAATGATGTTTTAAGGCTAGTAAGGAGGTCATGAGATGTTGAAAAGGCTTGTAGCAAAAAGTGATAAAAATGACCTAAAATGGAGGCATAAATTAAATAAGTTCAAATTGGAAATTGGAAATCCCAAGTTACACATCCAAACCATGTCATATAATAGGTCATTTTGACTCTAAAAGACATTCTAAAAACAATGGTTCATCCACTCTTTTGAATTGAGGCCTAGATCATGGGGCTGCTTGGGAAATTGCTTGCTTGCATCTTAAGGCACAAATGCAAAACTTAAGGAAACTCAATGTACAAGCTTGTAAAGGGTTTCAACATATCATATATCTCATATGAGGAGAATTTCAGGTCAGTTACAAGGGCTGCAAGGGCTATGGCATGAGATGATACATGATATGAATGAATTCATAAACTCATGGCATGAGAATTCCAATTTCTCATGGGATGGTTCCAGATGGTTCTAGATGATTCTAAACCACTCTATATAATGTATAGAACTTGCTCAGATGCAAGGTTGGTGTAAGATTTGAGAGAAGAGAGAGTTGGCCATTTCACTTGCTTCCATTGCAAGTTGGAAGCAAAATCCACATTCTGATTCAATTCCATTCATTCTTTCAATTTAAACACATTCCTCTGATCATAGTGAAGCTGTGCAGACCAATTTGAGGGCAAGTTCTTGGATATTTGAAGAGTTGACATTTGGATTTTCAAGGTTGCAAGTCACCATCGAATTCTGAGATTCAAGCATTCTCCATCAAATCTTTTGCAAACAATAGCAAGATCATCATTCAAGGATCATTTCTGAAGAGTTTGAAGGCTTGCAGTGAAGGTTTACTCCATCTGTTAATCAAGATTCAACAGGTTAGTAACTTTTCTTCTACACCATGATTTAGGCATGATTAGCAAGAATGGTTAGGTTAGAACTGTTAGAGACCAATAGGAGATGGATTCTTAACAGTTTGAGAGCAATTGGTGAGGTTTCAGTTGGTGTCACCATTTTGGTTTGGACCAAGAACTCAAGTTATGGTGAGCTATAGAATGAATTAGATGTCAAGAATCAATTAGTGTGAAACAGTGATCAATTTGAGGTATTTAATTGCAAGAATTGTGAGAGTTGATGTCTGAACCTATTTTTGATCTTGGATCGGGTTTGAAGATTTAGGATGTTTCAATTGATTTTGAGACCATGGTTAGATTCAACATGAAATTCTGGACAGATTAGGGTTTGGAATTTTGGTTTTTCATGGAGAAATGATGAGGTTCGAGTTTGGGGAAGATGGAGCTTGAAGCTCTGCATTTCCATGGCTTCAGTTAGAACCCTAGCTGGAGGAAGAAGATGAAGAGAGGGCCATTGGATCAGGCGTGGACCCTTTGACTGAGGGGAGATCCAAGGGCCAGGATTTAATTTCATTTGAAGAGGGAATCTGGAACCAGCATGAAACGCATCGTTCCATTAAAAGGGATTTGGGCTGGATTGCTAATCACACCCCAGATCATGGCCCATGTTTATTTTGTACTGATTTTCATTACTTTTCACACCGTTGCTTTTGCATTTTCTTTATGTTTTTGATTTAATTTCTGATTAAATAATTGGGCCTAGCGCGCCTCACTAATTGCACCCCCATTTCAAGCCCATATGGAATTTGAACTGTCCATAGTTGCTATCTGCACCAAAGTTTTATCTTTTTAATTTCTTTTTCTCCATTTTATGCTAATCTTTGAAAAATCATAATAAATAGAAAATTAATGATTTTTGCATGGGGATTTTTTCTCCCATTTCATGATAATGTCTAGAAAATTATCAAACAATAATATTTGTATTTCATGCATTTTTAATATTTTTGTGTATTTTCTCTTTTAATAGCTTTTTAATTCTTTTATGTTGATGCATGGAATTTGTAGAATTTTGTTTAGCTAGTTCCCTTCATCTTTTTAGTCCATTCTTTTTAGGATAGTTAGATTAGGACTTTAGCTCCCCTCTGGATTTATTCCATAATTTTGTGATGAATTTTTGATTAGTTTTGCTTAGATGATTTTAGGTTGTGTAGAATTAGGTCAATCCTTAACATAGGTCCACAATAACACTAGAATTTTGGGTTTCTAGGTCAAGATAGATATTGGGACATATAGGGTATTAAGGGTAGGTATATAGGATCCCCTAGAAATTATATTAGGTTTTGATATAGTAGTATACTATTTTTAAGTGATTTTTGTAGTTGATGATTGTTTGTGTTTCCCTTGTGGGCTTGTATTTTTGTTTGCTTTGCTTTGTGGGCTTGGAGAGCTTGGTCTTGCTTTGAGGAGCATAGTAGAAGACTTGAAGTTGATTGAGGAGCTTGAGAGCTTGAGAATCTTATTTGTTTTGTTGTTGTTTTAGGGTTAGGAAGTAGGAAGAGTTTAGACCTAGTTAACTTCCTTCTTAAACATGGATGGTATCTTTCACCTCCATTCCTCCCTATGATTCAAAGTCCTTCCATGGTATTCACCTCTCTCCTTTGGAGGGATAAGTGATGGTACCTAGGAAGTAGAACTTTTGAGGGAACCATTCCTTTGATGTTGAACCCTTATAGGTCACCTTTGGTGGTCAGTAAGCAGTTTAACACCCCAGCTTATCCAGTTAAGTGATTTCCTCTGGTTTGAATATCTTGAGAGATGTTGAGCTTGAGTGTGAAGATGAAGACTTCATTGAAGGATGTGGAAGAGGATGATTCCTTGAGCATTGCCATTCCAGCTGAAGCTTGAAGAGCAACAAGAGCAAGTTGATACTTGAAGACCCAATGAAGATCCAGTAGAGACTGAATGAAGAGCTGAGGCTTAAAGACTGAAGAATAAAGTTGACATTTCCAGATGCTTGAAGACTACTCTGACAAGCTGAAGCTTGCAGGGAGAGAAGACTAAGTTAATACTTAGGAAGAGGATTCAAGTGTGATTGATTCTGAAGAGCTGAAGCTTGAAGAACAAATGGAGTTGATATTTACTTTGGAGCTTGGAGATCCTGAAGGAAGCCAAGTTGATATTTGTGGTTAATAGTGAAGCCTAAAGGTGGAACTGATCAAGAAGCTGAAGCTTAAAGAAGAAGATAAGTTGAAACTTATGTTAAAGGGTTGAAACCTTGAAAAGCAAATTGATATTTGTCAAGAGTGATGGAAGTCTGAAGACTGAGTTGCTGTTGGAAGAGCTGAAGCTTGGAGTTGAGAGAGGAGTTAAGCTGCTTTCTTCTTTGCTTCTTTTCTGTATTGATGTGCCTTGTTTGATTTGCTTGATGCATTAGAATAAGTTCATATCTAGACTAAGTAAAATCTAGGAGCATGATTGCACTAGAGGTTGAGTTGCTCCCTCTGCTTGTATTGTTACTGTATGGCTTTGCTTGCGGGTATTCGGTAGAGCCCAGCTCCCTTGCCCATGTGGTTTGTTTGCCTTATGGCATCTTATTCTATTTCTTCTGTATGATTGCAGTTTACTGTCTTGCTTGATAGCATGTTTTATATTTCAGTATAATTACTGTTATTCATTCTGGCTTGAGGTTGAGATGAGCTTGTGGAGGCTGAAGCCCCACACACATTTCCTCCCTCACGGGCATTGCATGCATTTTACAGTTTGAGCTGATGTTTTATCTGTTTCGGTGTATCATTGACATGATCCCTTAGGACTCTCATTTCCTTTGATAAGGAATTGATGATAGAACTTTAGGTTGAAACCTATGCATGACAACTTCTAGGAGTTCCTTGTTCAAACCTCAACCATAGGATGAATCCTTGGCATGACAACAGTAGGACTTGATAGTCTCCCTCCTAGTTGGGACTGTTCTCTTCTCATCTCAAAACAGTTTAAGATACAGTAATCATGAATGATTTCTTTCGTACGTTACGGGCCTTAAGCTATCTGAGAAAGGATTGTGGGAGAGTCTCTTTTCCACAGTCTGGATGTTTAGTATGGTACCCTTTGGGTGACATGCGACGCATTCACTCTCAGGTCATAGTCTCTAGTGCGATTGAAATTGCAAACACAATAAAAAACACTTCTTTCGTAAAAGACAGGAAATAAACCGTAGTGTCCCGAACTACGTAAGCTCTGATCTCTCATACCTGTTGAGAGTACGTAGGCACAATACTGATGTATTGGCGAGCTACCTTCCCCCATAACCCGTCGTAGGTCGAACTACGTTGACTCTGATTTCTCGTTCTCTGATGAGAATACGTAGGCATAAAGTGCGACGCTTTGCCGAGTCATTTTTCTTTTCTTTTTAAGCCAGCCTCGATAGGTTGATAGATACAACCAACCCGTCTAAGTAAACACAACAAGCGTGGATCCCGTCGAGTACGACGGACGTGAGAGGTGCTAATACCTTCCCCTTGCGTAACCGACTCCCGAACCCAGACAATGGTTGCGACGACCTTGTCTTACCCTTTTTCGTTAGGTTTTTCCGATCGTTTCCTTTCCCGCTCTGAGGGATAAATAACGAAAGGTGGCGACTCTTCTGTTTTGTCGGCACCTTATTTTCGCGAAAGCGACAGCTGGCGACTCTGCTGGGGACTTCTGGTTCTCCGGTTCCCCTGCGAGAGTCAATCCTAGCGCTTGTATGATTACTTGTTAGGTTGTGTTTATTTATCGCATTCTATTTCCCGCATTTTATTTTCAGTATGATATGATTATCTGTGTTGTTGTGGGAGGGGCATTCTGATGAGTGAGAAGCCAGACCCAGGCTTGAGTGAACATAGCATTAGTTGTGGAAATTAGTGGGCGCGTGCTTGCTTGGCAGGCACTAGTGTCTCATGAAATCCACGCTCAGACGAGGTTATCCGGTTGGCTTCTTTTTCAACCCTTTGGGTTGAGGGGGTTGCTGGTTTGGAGGATTGTCGACTCTAGGGACCGATCATTTGTGATCCAGCCGAGTGAGGCCGCTTCATGAGCTGGTGATGCCACACCTTCTGGGTATCGTATCACCCCTCTTGAATGTCTGTGACGCTGATGAACGCATAGGATGCCGAACTTGAGTCAGTTTAGGTCCATACCTGTGAGCAGGGTTGGGTTTATTGCAGGAAACTTTGACCTTCAGACCACCTGGTTTTCTTGATAGCGAATCAGTTTTGTTGGATCAGAGGATCTTATCATCAGATGTATTTGTTCTTGATAGAGCAGGTTTGGATCAGAGGATCTTATCATCAGATGTATTTGTTCTTGATAGATCAGGTTTGGATCAGAGGATCTTATCATCAGATGTATTTGTTCTTGATAGAGCAGATTTTTGATTGGGGTCTGAAGATCTCATCAGCAGATGCATGTTTGTTCTTGATAGAGCAGATTTTTGATTGGGGTCTGAAGATCTCATCAGCAGATGCATGTTTGTTCTTGAAAGAGCATATTTTTGATTGGGGTCTGAAGATCTCATCAGCAGATGTATGTTTGTTCTTGATAGAGCGGACTTTTGATTGGGGTCTGAAGATCTCATCAGCAGATGCATGTTTGTTCTTGAAAGAGCAGATTTTTTATTGAGGTCTGAAGATCTCATAAGCAGATGCATGTTTGTTCTTGAAAGAGCAGATTTTTGATTGGGGTCTGAAGATCTCATCAGCAGATGTATGTTTGTTCTTGATAGAGCGGACTTTTGATTGGGGTCTGAAGATCTCATTAGCAGATGTATGTTTGTTCTTGATAGAACAGAGTTATTATCAGATGTTCGTTCTTGATAGAGCAGATTTCTTGGTCCTACATCAAAGGTCCTTATTATCAGACATTTGTTCTTGACAGAGTAGAATTATGACCCTATGTATATGGCCCTATCAGATGGTTGTTCTTGATAGAGCAGCGCTATGATTTTGTTGATACAGAATCTCCACAGCAGTTACCTTGATCTCCTATTGCATGATTACATTTTGCATTAGTTTGCATACTCATTTGCATTTCATTAACGTGTGTCTGTGTTGTAGGTACCGTTTTCCCCGATCTAGGATTTCTTGCCTCCTATTGTATAGTTATGGGCTCTCTGAGGAAGACCGTGGCTTACAAGTTCCCTGCCCCTGATGTGGTTAAGTTGACTGGTTTGATAGATGATTCTGTGAGGGATGAGTTCAGAAAATATTACGGCAGGTTGCTCAGTTTGGTTCGTAAACCTTCTGCGTTCGAGTTGAATGGGTTGCACGCTCTGCTGCAGTTCTACGACCCTCCGTTGAGATGTTTCACTTTCCAGGATTTTGTTCTCGCACCCACGCTGGAAGAATATGCTGATTTGCTAGGGGTGCCTATCAAGAGGCAGATGCCTTTTGTTCATATGGATGCTGAGCCTGATCTGGCTGGTTTAGCTCCTTCACTTCATCTGGATGCCTCCGAGTTGGTATTGACTAGTTGGAACAAGGCGTCGGGGTTCTCCTTGCAGTTTCTAGTGGGAAAGGCTCAGCAGTGCGCCAAAAACGGATGTTGGGTTGCGTTCAATGCCATCCTCGCTTTGTGCATATATGGCATCATTCTGTTCCCCAATATGCCCGATTTTGTAGACTTTGATGCGTTTCACATCTTTGCTTCAGGGAATCCAGTCCCTACCTTGATAGGAGATGTCTACCATTCTATCCACTACAAAAACGAGAACAGGAGGGGCAAGAATGTCTCATGCTGTGTAACCTTGCTTTACAAATGGCTTGAGAGTCATCTGCCCAAGAGGGGTCCTTTTGTTTCGTCTGCAGCCACAGCTGAGTAGTCCGAGCGTCTGATGAGTTTATCTGCAGAGGATATTGACTGGTTCGACAGAAATAGGTTGGGTACTGAGGTGATCTTCAGCTGCAGCGGGTTTCCAAACGTGCCTTTGATAGGCAGGAAGGGCTGTATAAACTACAATCCGTCTTTGCTGGTCCGACAGTTCGCATATGCTTTGAGAGCTCCGCCGAGGGAGGAAGAGGTGCAGGAATCTCTGTACCTCACTGGTCTTCTAGAGGGGGATCTGTTGTCCAAGCTTCAACGCGCCTGGAATGGTATCAGTAAGCGAGGAAAGCCATTGCTTGGAAGAAGCAACAGTCAAGCCTACCCTCCGTATTTGACGTGGATCAGAGCCAGAGCAGATGCTATAGGGATGCCGTTTCCTCATGCCAAGCCAGAAAGCCCTCCAATGATTGAAGAGCCTACTACTGTGCCCATTCAGCAGCATAATCAGGTGTTAGCTTAGTGAGACGAATTGAAGCGGGCAAATGAGGAACTGGAGAAAGAATTGGCTCAGCTCCGAAGCGAGAGGAACGAAGTCGTTCATTCTTTCAAAAGGCAAACAGAGCTAGTGAACCAACTGGGAACAGACCTGACTAAGCAGATAGCCGAGCGTGAGCGCATGGGTCAAGACTTCAAAGCTGTCAACGACGTACTGGCTACGAAGAAGCAACACTTGGACGAGGCATATCGGAGGATATCCAAGTTCAACCAGCACTGGAAGGCTTCCCTGGCCACCAAGAAAGAGCGGGAGGATAAGCTGATGCTACAGATCTCCAAGCTGGAAGCCCAGGTGAAGGACAGTGAGAAGAGGTTTGATGAAGAAACCGCTCGCAGATACGCCGCCGAAGGCCAGCTCAACAAAGCTCTCGCTAACCTGAAGGAGCGTAAGCTGACGTTTGAGTCCAAGAAGCAGAAGTTAGAAGATTGCTTTAGCGAAGGAGAATGGGAAGGTTCGGTCGAGGGTCTTCAGTACACCATCGTGCAAAGGGAGCTACTCATCGAGGGGTTGCTCACTCTACCAGATCATCCAGAAACGAAGGAGTTGTTAGAAAAGTATCGCGCCCGTGGCCGTACTTGACTATTTGTATTCCTTTTGTTTTGATCATTGTTGTATGCTGACCATCACCAGGCTTGTTGGTTGAGGTCACGCTGTTGATTCATCTTGTACTCGCTGATGCTATGTACTGCCTTGATGGGCTTTCTTTATATATGAGATTGGTATTTCCATGATTGGACTCGAACTTCTTCTTATTATTGTCAGCACTGGCACTCAGGCACTAGGATCAGGGGGGATCTCCCTAATACACAGACACACGCATGCATTTGCATGAAGCATTTGCATGATGAGCATTTTGTTGTTTTTCCTAACCCTTTTGTGTTCACAGGTTATTTCAGGTGGTCGCAGGTTGTTTCAGGTTGTTCTAGGCGGTTCCAGGATTGATCAGAGACTGATTCACCGTTATCCGATGAGAGCTAATCAAATCAGGATCATGGAGCAAGTGCAAACTGATGTTCAGGAACTCCACGAAAGGATGGATCGCTTCATGGATCTCATGCAAGCGGTCGCTAATGGCCAGGATCAGCTGAGAACTTTGGTTCAGCCTTTGATTTCCAGGGTTGATAGCAACGGCGTACTCCACGGTGGAACCGTGCCTACTCCTCCACCAGTTGAAATTCCACATAATGGTGTTCCTGTGACCGGGGGCAACGGCAGTGCTAATGGCAATGTGATGGCCAACATCGGACTCAATACGACGGGCGTCGGTAACGGGAGTCTGGGAGCTAATGTCAACGTCGGACCGGGCAACGGCAATGCAGGCGTCAGGAATCTGTTTGTGCCTCAGCCATGGCTTGAGGATCGTCAGGATGATGTGTTCTCTCAGAAAGGTGCTGAAGGGGAGCCGAATGCTGAAACACGGCTTAGATTTAAGGCACTGGATGATAAAATGAGAGATATTGAGAATCAGAATACTTTGGGTGTTGATATGTCCAAGCTGGGATTAATTGCTGATTTCAAGGTGCCTCCTAAGTTCAGGGTACCTGACTTTGAGAAGTATAACGGCACCACTTGCCCTCGTGTCCACCTGAGATCGTATTACAGGAAGATGTATGCTCATTCCGAAGATGAGAAGTTGTTGATGCACTTCTTCCAAGACAGTCTTTCCGGGCCATCCCTCGAGTGGTACATGGGTCTGGAGCCCACTAGTGTGCGCACATGGAAGAATCTTGCTGAAGCATTTGTGCACCACTACCAATACAATAGCGACTTTGCCCCGAACCGAGTCCAGCTGCAGAACCTGTCGTAGAGGAATAATGAAGGGTTTAAGGAGTACGCCCAGCGGTGGCGTGAGTTGGCAGCCAGGGTTCAGCCGCCGATGGTTGAACGCGAGCTCGTGCAGGTGTTTGTTGCCACCCTCCCAGGGGTTTACTATGAGGAGTTAGTCAGCGGTATGTCTGGGACGTTCTCAGCTCTCATTATCATGGGTGAGCACGTCGAGAATGGGATCAAGATAGGGAAAATTCAAGGTGAGTCATCCTCAGTTGGAGGAGGCGGAAAGAAACCTTATGCTAGCAAAAGGCGAGAAGGAGAGACGAGCGCTGTGACCAACGCTCGAAGAAAGGGTAAGGGCCCTCAGCAGCAGGTGGCCAGTATAAATATCCCGGCAGCTCCGCAGCAGCAGCAGCAGCAGCAACCGAATCAACAGGGATATAGAAAGTACCAGAATCGGGCATCTTTGGCAAACCGTCACTTCGAGACACCGCCCATGTCGTACGCGCAACTCTTGCAGACTTTGCTTCAGCTACAGTTGGTCCAGAAGAGGAAGATGGCTCCCTTGACAGGGGCACCTCCGCCGGGGTACGACGCCAATGCCACTTGTGATTTCCACTCAGGGGCACCATGCCACACAATCGAGAACTGCAAAGCCTTCAAGCATAAGGTGCAGGACATGGTGGATGCTAAGATCATCAACTTCTCCGATAATGTGCCCAATGTCACGAAGAATCCTATGTCGAATCATAGGGGAGGCGGAGTGAACGCCATTATCGAAGAAGAGAGTGCAGATTTGTTGACTGACGTCAAAGATCTGAAGATGCCGCTTAGCTTCGTCAAAGCTAAGTTGCTGAAAAGAGGGTTCTTTCCAGGTTGCGGAGAGTTATGTATGGACTGTGCCACACATTCTGATGGATGTGATTAGTTGGTAGAAGGAATTCAAAGTCTGATGACTGAGGGGATTCTACAGTTTAGCCGGAGGGCTGAAGGTGGATCAGGAGAGATAGTGCTGAAGCAGGCCGATGAAGTCGCCACCATCACCATCCCTCGCCGGCCGATAACCATTTCTGTGCCCAGACCGCCTACACTCACTATTACCAAAGCTGGGCCGATACCATTCGAGAGCACTAACGCCGTTCCGTGGCATTATTTGGCTGAAGTCTACTGCAACGGACAGAGGTTGGAGCTAGAACCGTATGGGTCGACTGTGGAGAATCTGGCGGGGATCAGTGGTATTACTCGCAGCGGAAGAGTGTTTGCACCGCCAGAGGTCGTGGCGGATAAAGCGGTCAGGGCTGATGCGGCCGATAAAGGTAAAAGCAAAGTCGTTGAAGAGGTCCCGTGTGGGGTAGAAAAAGACTTGCTCGTTAAAGATGCCCAGGAGTTTATGCGGTTGATTAAAAAGAGTGACTACAAGATTGTAGATCATCTCCATCAGACGCCCTCGAAGATTTCCATTCTCAACTTGTTGCTGTGTTCTGAAGCACACCGCAATGCGCTGCTGAAGGTGTTGAACGCCGCTTATGTACCGCAAGAAATATCGGTAAATCAGCTAGAAGAGGTCGTAGCCCACGTAAATGCCGGAAATGGGCTAGGTTTCACGGACTTGGAGCTGACGCCGAAGGGGAGAAATCATAATAATGCCTTGTACATCTCGATAGAGTGTAGGGGCACAATCATGTCGCACGTGCTGGTAGACACGGGTTCGTCGCTTAATGTCCTTCCGAAGAAGGCATTAATGAAGTTGGATACTCGCGGAGTGATCTGCACACCCAGTGATCTGGTTGTGAAGGCGTTCGACGGGATTAAACGACACGTTTTCGGGGAGGTGACCCTGCCGATCCAAGTAGGCCCGGAAACGTTCGACGCGGTCTTTTATATTATGGACATCATGCCTGCCTACAGTTGTCTCTTGGGCCGGCCGTGGATCCATGCTGCTGGTGCCGTGACCTCCACGTTGCACCAAGAGCTCAAATATGCTGTCGGGGGAAGCATCGTAACCGTGTGTGGCGAAGAAGACATAATGGTGAGCCATTTGTCGTCCTTCAAGTATGTGGAAATGGATGGCGAAATCCATGAGACTCTTTGCCAAGCGTTCGAAGCTATCAAGGTGAAAGACGTAGCTCCTGTAGTCACAGAAAAGCCAGAGATGACTCTCTCCTCGTTCAAGGAAGCTCGGGCCGTTGTCCAAGCCGGATCTACCCCAGGCTGGGGGCGAATTTTGGAAATACCCAACAAGCAGGATAAGTTTGGGTTGGGGTATTCTCCTGGAGCTGAAGCTTCTTCTTCTTCTTCTAGAAGTACGTCTCGAGGTAAAGGGCCGATCCAGTTTACCAGCGGCGGAATGATTTTCGAAAGCATCAACGCGGTGTCTGAAGACAGCGGAGATAGCGACTGTGACCTCGACTCTTGGATTCAGCCAAGCAAGCCAGGCGAGGGCCTTACCAATTAGTACATCAAGGATATCATCCGGATGACAAGTGAAGAGTAATGATTTACTTTTTCCAATCATTGTACAACCCTATGTTCTACCCGGGGCATAGTGGTTTTATTGTCAGGGCCTTGTTGGATTATGTACATGCATTTTGTTAATAAATCAAAGGCGTTTTCTTCGTATTCAAATATTGTGATCTCTGTTATTCCTGTTTTATATTTGTTTTGAAAAATAATAAAATGGCAATGAGGTTTGTGCTAACCTACATATCCTTGTTTTAAGCTTAACCCTTGTTATTGCAGGATCCACATAACAGATGACATCGACTCTGGACCTTCTACGACTCACTTCGACTTCGATTGCCCGATCTATCAAGCCGAAGAAGAGATTGATGAAGACGAAGACCTTCCTGAAGAGTTGGCTCGCTTGTTGAAGCAAGAGGAGAAAGTTATTCTGCCTCATGAAGAGGAAATCGAGATCGTGAATTTGGGTTCTGAAGAGCTCGTCAGAAACGCCAGGATAGGGGCTGCATTGCAGAGTGATGTCAAGCAGAGATTGGTCGAGATGCTAAGAGAGTATAGTGACGTCTTTGCTTGGTCATACGAAGATATGCCCGGACTTGACACGGACATCGTGGTCCACCACTTGCCGCTGCGAGAAGATTGCCCTCCCGTTAAGCAGAAGCTTAGGAGGACGAGACCAGATATGGCCGTTAAGATCAAAGAAGAAGTGCAAAAACAACTTGATGCTGGCTTCTTAGCGGTCACCACTTACCCTCCGTGGGTCGCCAACATAGTGCCCGTACCGAAGAAGGACGGTAAGGTACGCATGTGCGTCGATTATCGGGATTTGAATAGGGCGAGCCCTAAAGATGATTTCCCGTTGCCTCATATCGATGTGTTGGTCGACAACACAGCCCAGTTCTCCGTGTTTTCGTTCATGGACGGCTTCTCCGGTTACAATCAGATCAAGATGGCGCCGGAGGACATGGAGAAAATGACGTTTATCACTCTCTGGGGAACGTTTTGCTATAAGGTAATGCCTTTCGGTCTGAAGAACGCAGGGGCCACTTACCAACGAGCAATGGTAACTTTGTTTCATGACATGATTCATCATGAGATTGAAGTCTATGTTGATGACATGACTGCGAAGTCCCAAACGGAGGAGGGACATCTGGTCAATTTGCTGAAGCTTTTTGAGAGGCTTAGGAAGTTCAGGTTGAGGCTGAATCCTAACAAATGTACTTTCGGAGTACGGTCCGGAAAGTTACTGGGGTTTATCGTGAGCGAACGAGGCATCGAGGTTGATCCTGCGAAGATAAAAGCCATACAAGAAATGTCAGTGCCAAAAACAGAAAAAGAAGTTCGTGGTTTCTTGGGCCGAATAAACTACATTGCAAGGTTTATCTCTCAGCTCACGGCCACGTGTGAACCGATGTTCAAGCTTTTAAAGAAAGATCAGGCGATTACTTGGAATGCAGATTGCCAGAAGGCATTCGACAAGATAAAGCAGTATCTTCAAGAACCTCCAATCTTGATACCCCCAGTGGCTGGACGGCCATTAATCATGTACTTGACAGTTCTTGAGAATAGTATGGGGTGTGTTCTCGGTCAGCACGACGAGACGGGCAGAAAGGAGCATGCCATTTATTACTTGAGTAAGAAATTCACTGACTGTGAATCTCGCTACTCGATGCTGGAGAAGACGTGTTGTGCACTAGCCTGGGCTGCCAAACGTTTACGACAGTACATGCTCAATCACACCACCATGCTAATCTCGAAGATGGATCCGATCAAGTACGTCTTCGAGAAGCAGGCTCTTTCAGGCAGGATTGCCAGATGGCAAATGGTGTTAACGGAATACGATATTCAGTACGTGTCCCAGAAGGCCATCAAGGGAAGCGTATTGTCTGATTACCTTGTCGAACAGCCGATCGAGGATTACCAGCCGATGAAATTTGAATTCCCTGATGAGGATATCATGTTTCTCAAAGCAAAGGATTGTGATGAGCCGTTGCCCGACGAGGGGCCAGATAGGAAATCCCAGTGGAAATTGATATTCGACGGGGCGGTTAATTCCTACGGAAGTGGTATTGGGGCGATCATCACGACTCCCCACGGATCCCATATCCCGTTCACTGCGAGACTGACGTTTCCAGTCACCAATAATGAGGCGGAGTACGAAGCATGCATCATGGGTCTAGAAGAAGCAATTGATTTGAGAATCAAGAATCTAGACGTATATGGTGACTCGGCGCTTGTGATCAACCAGATTAAAGGGGAGTGGGAGACTCGTCAATCGAATCTGGTGCCGTACATGAACTATGCCAGAAGGCTACTTTTGTTCTTTGATCAAGTGGAACTCCATCATGTGCCCAGAGCAGAGAATCAGATGGCTGACGCCTTAGCCACGTTGGCTTCGATGTATAAAGTCAATTTTTGGAATGAGGCTCCAAGAATTGTACTATCTTGTCTTGATAGACCTGCATTTGTCTTTGCAGTCGAGGAAGCCGCCGACGGCAAGCCATGGTTCCATGACATCCAGACTTTCCTTATGGATAAGGAGTATCCTGCGGGTGCGTCAACCCAGGATAAGAAGACTCTGAGGAGGCTGTCTGGAAATTTTTATCTCAATCCTGATGGAGTGTTGTATAAAAGAAACCACGATCTCGTGCTACTCAGATGTGTAGGTGAGAAAGAGGCGAGTATGCTCATGGAAGAAGTCCATGAAGGCACATTTGGTACGCACGCCGGCGGGCATGCTATGATGAGAAAGATCCCGAGAGCAGGATACTACTGGCTGATGATGGAGGCTGATTGCTTCAAATTCGCGAGGAGATGTCATAAATGCCAGATTTATGCTGATAAAGTTCATGTGCCGCCGTGCCCGTTGAATGTCATGTCCTCCCCGTGGCCGTTCTCCATGTGGGGCATCGACATGATAGGCAAGATCGAGCCCACTGCATCTAACGGTCATCGCTTCATTCTGGTAGCTATCGACTACTTCACCAAGTGGGTGGAGGCAGCCTCGTATGCTAATGTGACCAAGCAGGTGGTGGCTAAATTCATAAAGAGGGACATCATCTGTCGTTACGGAATTCCCGAGCGGATCATTACTGATAATGGTTCGAATCTGAATAACAAGATGATGAAGGAGCTGTGCCAGAGTTTCAAGATTGAACACCACAACTCATCTCCTTACAGGCCGAAGATGAATGGCGCCGTTGAAGCGGCTAATAAGAACATAAAGAAGATTGTTCAGAAGATGGTTGTGACCTATAAAGATTGGCACGAGATGCTGCCATTTGCATTGCACGGTTATCGTACGACGGTACGTACGTCAACCAGGGAAACTCCTTTCTCCTTGGTGTACGGTATGGAAGCAGTCCTACCGTTAGAAGTGGAGATCCCTTCTTTGCGAGTTTTGGTTGATGTGAAACTCGACGAGGCAGAATGAATTACTAACCGACTGAACCAACTCAGCCTGATGGACGAGAAGAGGTTAGCATCGATTGCGTTTGGTCGTCTGTACCAAAGCCGAATGAAGAAAGCTTATGATAAGAAGGTGCGTCCTAGAAGCTTTCAGACGGGTGATCTCGTCCTGAAGAAGATTCTTCCTCCACACTCCGATCACCGGGGCAAGTGGACTCCGAATTATGAAGGTCCGTATGTCGTCAGCAAGGTCTTCTCGGGAGGAGCTTTGTTGTTATCCACGATGGATGGTGAAGATTTTGCATCCCTGGTGAACGCGGACGCAGTTAAAAAATACTTTGCTTGAAAGCGACCCGCTGGACAGTAAAAAGAGAGTCCAGGCAAAAATGGGGCATCCCGGCGAACCATAAAAAAGGAAAAAGGTTCGGGCAAAAATTAGGGATATAAAATGTACACCCGCAAAGTCGAAAACCTGGATGGGCGACTTTGGCAAAAAAGGGTATCCCGGTGAACTGAAAACCCGCAAAGGGCGGTTCACGCAAAAGTTAGGGATTTGAAAAGGCAAATGACTGCGTTCCGCGTATGGACTTTCTTTGTTTAGTGGTTTGGAAGACCTGAGGGCCGTTTATCTGAATCAATCTCTTCCGAAGCTGAAGCGTCGGAGAAGTATCGAAGTCGAGTGGGTCATAGAGGGATCAACTCATGGTGTTCGTCTACGCCTCGTTGCCGACATTTGTATATACTGATGTATATTTATGTTTTATTTTTGCGCGGCTTCCTCATTCCAGGAGCTTGCATCTGTTGTAAAACATTTTTACCCATTCAGGGGTTCGTTATCAATAAAATGCATACTATTGAGCAAGTCTGCTTGCCTGTTTAGCATTTATCTGTTTTGTTTGCGAAAAAGAACGCTGATGTTTTTGATAAAATGCGCATACATAAATTTACTGGCCTAGGCCATTGATTGTTGAAACAATGAATTACTTAAACATCGTCACAAGATAATAACTTTGATAGGTCCCTTTGAGAAGGGTATCTTGTCTGTCTGTTTGTGTTGTTACAGGTGTAGCATATTCCAGGCAGTGCGCCGTGCGCATCCCGAAGCAGGATGATTCCTCTTTCTCCAACAAAGTTCAGCAGCCTCTCCCCGCAGAGTCTGAACACGAGATAATGAGCATTGATATGTCTCCCCAGGCAGAGATGATTCTCTCCCCAATCAGATGCATCCTGAAGGAACGTCATCTCCTCAGCTGAGTCATACTGAAATGTGCAGCAATTGATAGTCCAGACTGAAGTCTTCAGCGGAATTGAAATTCCCCCCAGAGTCGTACTCTCCCCGGCAAGCAGAATGATTTCTTCTTCCTCAGCCGAGTTTGCAGATACCCAAGAGAGCCGAATCCTTGGAAGCTGCTCAAGCCATGATTGGTTTTCCCCAGTGGAATGTTGAACAGCTGATGCTGTGTTTCCTCACCGGAGTCGTTATCTCCAGAGAAGCAGCCATGAAGGCCGTGCAGTTTATTCCCGCGATTGACATCGCTTTCCCTCAGCAGGTCCACGTTCTCGTAGAGCTTCGTTCCCCTGCAGCAGTCAAATGAAGTTGTTTCCCCCGCAGCAGTCAACTGAAGTTGAGTCCCCTGCAGAGTCCAATTGAGATTGGCATGACCTTGCTCTCCTCAGCAGGATGATTCATCTATCTGAGTGGTTCTTTCTCCTTGACAGGAGGATTCTCCCTTCAGCATTTATTTTGCTGACGGGATCGCATCATTTTGCATGACTGCATAGCATTTATCATAAACGCATAGCATTTCCACCGTGTGGAGCATTGCGTCATTGCTGAAGCATACGCATAATAAACATGATCTAGGTTGTTACCGTTCTTGTTTTGCAGGTGTTCTGCCGCAGAATTGAGTGCTCAGGATGATTCCTGAAGTTCTCCCCAACGAAGTCGCTTGCTCAAGATGATTCTTGAAGTCCTCAGCGAAGTCTTCAATTCAAGATGATTCTTGAATTCCCCAGCAGGGTTGTTCGCTTAAGATGATTCTTAAGACCCCCAGTGTAGTCGCCAGAGTGGTTTCTCAAGTTGATACTTAGAGTCCCCGGCAGAGTGTTACTCAGGATGATTCCTGAAAGCTCCAGCACGGTTATCGGTTCAAGATGATGCTTGAAGTCCCCGGTGGAGTTATTTGTCCAAGATGATTCTTGAAGTCCTCAGCAGAGTTGATTCATCCAGAATGATTTATGGATCCCCGAAGCGGAGTTACTTGATAGTTCTCCAGAATTCCCTAGTGGATATGCGTCATCCCCAGCAGGTTTCTAAGCGGCAAAGTTGAAACTTCCCTTGAAGACTCCATGATTGAAGTCTGACCGTATAATGAAGCAGTTCTCTCAACTGATGCGGAGTGCCTGATGGCAGAGGTTTAGATATTCCCAGTTGGCTCATGATTGACCAAGAATTCTATTCTCGACTTGCTGATGAAGTTCGGCTGATGCCCGACAGTTTTCTTTGAATGCCTGATGGCATGATCAACCTGATTGTTGACCTAGTGAAGTCCGGCTGATGCCCGACAGTTTTCTTCGAATGCCTGATGGCATGATCAACATGATTGTTGACCTAGTGAAGTCCGGCGGATGCCCGACAGTTTTCTTTGAATGACTGATGGCATGATCACCATGATTGTTGACCTGGTAAAGTCCGGCTGATGCCCAACAGTTGTTCTTTGAATGCCTGATGGCATGATCAACATGATTGTTGACCTGATGAAGTTCGGCTGATGCCCGACAGTTTTCTTTGAATGCCTGATGGCATGATCAACCCGATGGTTGACCTGATGAGTCCCGAGGAATCGTGATTCCTGATGGCATGATCGACCATGCATTACCAGTTACCGTATGACCAATTCTCCAGCTAGTTGTCGTGCAGCTATTATTCCAGTTTCCGAAGATTTGTTCCCGCCAGAGTACCGTGTACTTGTGCAGTTGGCAAATTTTCGGGTTTATCGGTATTCAACCGTCTCGCACCTTGATTGGATGAGAGTCGTTCGCTCCTCACCCAGTCAGGTTCAAGCCGTTTGAATAGGGGCAGCTGTTGCACCCCAAAATTTTACCAACATTTATTTACCTAGCTTGTGTTCACTAGCATTATCATCTGCATCTCATTGATATGTGTGCAGTAGATCAAGAGGTATGATTACCCAGCAAGAGTTATGCAAGACTTGGAAGCTAGCCAAGAAGGTTGTTCAAGTGTTCAAAGGTTGATACCATTGTCAGAGAACTCAAGAGATCCTCAGAAAGATTGGTTGAAACCAAGGGTGTATGCCTCATAACTTGAGAGTTGTGGGAGCCCCTCAGATAATTCTGAGGCTATGAGGATGGGCTTAAAGCTTTGAAAGAGCTTATGAGATGTCTTGAAAGCCATCATGAGGCCTAGAGAGGTCATTGTACAAGTTTAAGAGGACTCAACCATGAGTGGTGGAATTAGGGTTTGACTGGGTCAACCCTAGGTCAACTGATGATTTGGAGAGGGTTGAGACCTAATCCAAGAGCCATGTGATCATGAATTGATGCATTGAGATGCTATAAGGATGATTCCTAGATCAACTCATCATGATTGAGGAGTTTGAGAAGTTTTAAGCTAGGGTTTCTAAGGCTTGACAGTGTAAAATCCCCTAGTTTGATCCCTATCTTCAAGGCAGTTTAGCTCAAGATGTGATTGTCATCTCATCTTACCCCCAACATGAATGTTGTAGATCTTGATCTTAGCTTTAATTTGAGTACTATAAGTCCTTGATAGGATTTGTAGAGCTCAAGTTATGACTTTGACAAATTACAGGTCATCTGAGGTATGTGAATCTGGGTCCTTGAAAGTCACCCAACTTGCAGCCAACTTCTGCCCAAAAAGGATGATTCCTATGAACTCTTGGTCAACATGAATGTTGTTCCTCATATTCTTAGATTTCTAGAGAGTACTAGAAGTCCTTGATAGGATTTGTAGAACTCAAGTTATGGCTTTGACAAGTCAAGGGCATTTTGGTCATTTGGATGTTATAGGTCATTTCAAGCATAAGGCCATATCTCCTATTTCCAAGCTTCAAATGGAAAAATATTCAACATCAAACTTGCTTAGAATGATGTTTTAAGGCTATTAAGGAGGTCATGAGATGTTGAAAAGGCTTGTAGCAAAAAGTGATAAAAATGACCTAAAATGGAGGCATAAATTAAATAAGTTCAAATTGGAAATTGGAAATCCCAAGTTACACATCCAAACCATTTCATATAATAGGTCATTTTGACTCTAAAAGACATTCTAAAAACAATGGTTCAGCCACTCTTTTGAATTGAGGCCTAGATCATGGGGCTGCTTGGGAAATTGCTTGCTTGCATCTTAAGGCACAAATGCAAAACTTAAGGAAACTCAATGTACAAGCTTGTAAAGGGTTTCAACATATCATATATCTCATATGAGGAGAATTTCAGGTCAGTTACAAGGGCTGCAAGGGCTATGGCATGAGATGATACATGATATGAATGAATTCATAAACTCATGGCATGAGAATTCCAATTTCTCATGGGATGGTTCCAGATGGTTCTAGATGATTCTAAACCACTCTATATAATGTATAGAACTTGCTCAGATGCAAGGTTGGTGTAAGATTTGAGAGAAGAGAGAGTTGGCCATTTCACTTGCTTCCATTGCAAGTTGGAAGCAAAATCCACATTCTGATTCAATTCCATTCATTCTTTCAATTTAAACACATTCCTCTGATCATAGTGAAGTTGTGCAAACCAATTTGAGGGCAAGTTCTTGGAGATTTGAAGAGTTGACATTTGGATTTTCAAGGTTGCAAGTCACCATCGAATTCTGAGATTCAAGCATTCTCCATCAAATCTTTTGCAAACAGTAGCAAGATCACCATTCAAGGATCGTTTCTGAAGAGTTTGAAGGCTTGCAGTGAAGGTTTACTCCATCTGTTAATCAAGATTCAACAGGTTAGTAACTTTTCTTCTACTCCATGATTTAGGCATGATTAGCAAGAATGGTTAGGTTAGAACTGTTAGAGACCAATAGGAGATGGATTCTGAACAGTTTGAGAGCAATTGGTGAGGTTTCAGTTGGTGTCACCATTTTGGTTTGGACCAAGAACTCGAGTTATGGTGAGCTATAGAATGAATTAGATGTCAAGAATCAATCAGTGTGAAGCAGTGATCAATCTGAGGTATTTAATTGCAAGAATTGTGAGAGTTGATGTCTGAACCTATTTTTGATCTTGGATCGGGTTTGAAGATTTAGGATGTTTCAATTGATTTTGAGACCATGGTTAGATTCAGCATGAAATTCTGGACAGATTAGGGTTTGGAATTTTGGTTTTTCATGGAGAAATGATGAGGTTCGAGTTTGGGGAAGATGAAACTTAAAGCTCTGCATTTCCATGGCTTCAGTTAGAACCCTAGCTGGAGGAAGAAGATGAAGAGAGGGCCATTGGATCAGGCGTGGACCCTTTGACTGAGGGGAGATCCAAGGGCCAGGATTTAATTTCATTTGAAGAGGGAATCTGGAACCAGCATGAAACGCATCGTTTCATTAAAAGGGATTTGGGCTGGATTGCTAATCACACCCCAGATCATGGCCCATGTTTATTTTGTACTGATTTTCATTACTTTTCACACCGTTGCTTTTGCATTTTCTTTATGTTTTTGATTTAATTTCTGATTAAATGATTGGGCCTAGCGCGCCTCACTAATTGCACCCCCATTTCAAGCCCATATGGAATTTGAACTGTCCATAGTTGCTATCTGCACCAAGGTTTTATCTTTTTAATTTCTTTTTCTCCATTTTATGCTAATCTTTGAAAAATCATAATAAATAGAAAATTAAAGATTTTTGCATGGGGATTTTTTCTCCCATTTCATGATAATGTCTAGAAAATTATTAAACAATAATATTTGCATTTCATGCATTTTTAATATTTTTGTGTATTTTCTCTTTTAATAGCTTTTTAATTCTTTTATGTTGATGCATGGAATTTGTAGAATTTTGTTTAGCTAGTTCCCTTCATATTTTTAGGCCATTATTTTTAGGATAGTTAGATTAGGACTTTATCTCCCCTCTGGATTTATTCCATAATTTTGTGATGAATTTTTGATTAGTTTTGCTTAGATGATTTTAGGTTGTGTAGAATTAGGTCAATCCTTAATATAGGTCCACAATAACACTAGAATTTTGGGTTTCTAGGTCAAGATAGATATTGGGACATATAGGGTATTAAGGGTAGGTATATAGGATCCCCTAGAAATTATATTAGGTTTTGATATAGTAGTATACTATTTTAAAGTGATTTTTGTAGTTGATGATTGTTTGTGTTGCCCTTGTGGGCTTGTATTTTTGTTTGCTTTGCTTTGTGGGCTTGGAGAGCTTGGTCTTGCTTTGAGGAGCATAGTAGAAGACTTGAAGTTGATTGAGGAGCTTGAGAGCTTGAGAATCTTATTTGTTTTGTTGTTGTTTTAGGGTTAGGAAGTAGGAAGAGTTCAGACCTAGTTAACTTCCTTCTTAAACATGGATGGTATCTTTCACCTCCATTCCTCCCTATGATTCAAAGTCCTTCCATGGTATTCACCTCTCTCCTTTGGAGGGATAAGTGATGGTACCTAGGAAGTAGAACTTTTTAGGGAACCATTCCTTTGATGTTGAACCCTTATAGGTCACCTTTGGTGGTCATTAAGCAGTTTAACACCCCAGCTTATCCAGTTAAGTGATTTCCTCTGGTTTGAATATCTTGAGAGATGTTGAGCTTGAGTGTGAAGATGAAGACTTCATTGAAGGATGTGGAAGAGGATGATTCCTTGAGCATTTCCATTCCAACTGAAGCTTGAAGAGCAACAAGAGCAGGTTGATACTTGAAGACCCAATGAAGATCCAGTAGAGACTGAATGAAGAGCTGAGGCTTAAAGACTGAAGAATAAAGTTGACATTTCCAGATGATTGAAGATTACTCTGACAAGCTGAAGCTTGCAGGGAGAGAATACTAAGTTGATACTTAGGAAGAGGATTCAAGTGTGATTGATTCTGAAGAGCTGAAGCTTGAAGAACAAAGGGAGTTGATATTTACTTTGGAGCTTGGAGATCCTGAAGGAAGCCAAGTTGATATTTGTGGTTAATAGTGAAGCCTGAAGGTGGAACTGATCAAGAAGCTGAAGCTTAAAGAATAAGATAAGTTGAAACTTATGTTAAAGGGTTGAAACCTGGAAAAGCAAATTGATATTTGTCAAGAGTGATGGAAGTCTGAAGACTGAGTTGCTGTTGGAAGAGCTGAAGCTTGGAGTTGAGAGAGGAGTTGAGCTGCTTTCTTCTTTGCTTCTTTTCTGTATTGATGTGCCCTTTTTGATTTGCTTGATGCATTAGAATAAGTTCATATCTAGACTAAGTAAAATCTAGGAGCATGATTGCACTAGAGGTTGAGTTGCTCCCTCTGCTTGTATTGTTACTGTATGGCTTTGCTTGCGGGTATTCGGTAGAGCCCAGCTCCCTTGCCCATGTGGTTTGTTTTCCTGATGGCATCTTATTCTATTTCTTCTGTATGATTGCAGTTTACTGTCTTGCTTGATAGCATGTTTTATATTTCAGTATGATTACTGTTATTCATTCTGGCTTGAGGTTGAGATGAGCTTGTGGAGGCTGAAGCCCCACACACATTTCCTCCCTCACGTGCATTGCATGCATTTTACAATTTGAGCTGATGCTTTATCTGTTTCGGTGTATCATTGATATGATCCCTTAGGACTCTCATTTCCTTTGATAAGGAATTGATGATAGAACTTTAGGTTGAAACCTATGCATGACAACTTCTAGGAGTTCCCTGTTCAAACCTCAACCATAGGATGAATCCTTGGCATGACAACAGTAGGACTTGATAGTCTCCCTCCTAGTTGGGTCTGTTCTCTTCTCATCTCAAAACAGTTTAAGATACAGTAATCATGAATGATTTCTTTCGTACGTTACGGGCCTTAAGCTATCTGAGAAAGGATTGTGGGAGAGTTTCTTTTCCACAGTCTGGATGTTTAGTATGGTACCCTTTGGGTGACATGCGACGCATTCACTCTCAGGTCATAGTCTCTAGTGTGATTGAAATTGCAAACACAATAAAACACACTTCTTTCGTAAAAGACAGGAAATAAACCGTAGTGTCCCGAACTACGTAAGCTCTGATCTCTCATACCTGTTGAGAGTACGTAGGCACAATACTGATGTATTGGCGAGCTACCTTCCCCCATAACTCGTCGTAGGTCGAACTACGTTGACTCTGATTTCTCGTTCTCTGATGAGAATACGTAGGCATAAAGTGCGACGCTTTGCCGAGTCATTTTTCTTTTCTTTTTAAGCCAGCCTCGATAGGTTGATAGATACAACCAACCCGTCCAAGTAAACACAACAAGCGTGGATCCCGTCGAGTACGACGGACGTGAGGGGTGCTAATACCTTCCCCTTGTGTAACCGACTCCCGAACCCAGACAATGGTTGCGACGACCTTGTCTCACCCTTTTTCGTTAGGTTTTTCCAATCGTTTCCTTTCCCGCTCTGAGGGATAAATAACGAAAGGTGGCGACTCTTCTGTTTTGCCGGCACCTTATTTTCGCGAAAGCGACAAGCGCCCCTCACCTACACCCCGTGATAAACCCTTCTACTGCGCCACACCCAATCCACGCACCCATTAGAGAATAAGATGTTAGTCATCTTGACAATCGAGAAATAAATCTCCTACCCCATAACGTAAATCGAGTGATGTAGATCTTTTCCGCTTGAGAGAGATAGTGGCATACTCATCGATAATTTCGAGTGTTTGAGCCCTTCTCTCAAGACGATGCAAAGACCATCTCCTAAAAGTTGTGGTGATTAAGTCGAGTGTTCTCCCTTAAGATGACGACTCGTCTTTTCTCCTAGAATCAATCAATCAAAAACCCTTTATCCCTTTGGAACTTTGACCAACAGTCAATGGTTCCTCAAACCCTTTAGGGGAACTACAAATACTCCGATTCCGTTCCCGTCAGGATATGTAGGCACAAAATGTGACGTCTTGGCGAGTATACTTAGAAATAAACCATTGGGTCTTTCACCCTTAAGCAGATAACCTTAGCAATAAACACATTAAAACAAGAGGTTCCTGTAGAGGGCTACAGAAACTTAGGATGCTAGCACCTTCCCTAAGTTTAACCAACCCCCGAACCTAAATTCTCTAGCTTTTGCATTTGCATTGCATTATGGGTAATTCGATCTTTTTCCCTTCCTTTGGACAAATAAAAGACCGGTGGTGAACCATGAATTAAGATTCAAATTAATTAATAATTTAACATCCGATTCTCACCGCGACAGAAATGGCGATTTCACTGGGGATGCTTAATATTTTATTATTGTGGGTTTCCCTAACTTGTTTTATCTTGCTTGCTTATTGTTATATATATATATATATATATATATACTTATTTGTGTATGTTTTTATGCTTTTGGATTGGTGCCATTTGTGTGGTGAGATAAGTCCTACACTTGGACTTGAGTGAACTTATTATAGGAAGGTCATATATTCGACGAGGCTTATAAGGAGTAAGTCCCGACCAAGCTGACTTGAGAATCACCGCTCAGTTAAGGCCCTCTCAAAAATGGTACTGTTGAACAAGTAGTCGTGTAAACATTCACTATTTTCGACTATGGAGCCTGTGATACTGGGGACTGTAGTTACCTTTCACCCTACTTTGGCCTTTATTAGGATGTAATGCGATGACTATGAGGGAGTAGTCCCGAAGTAGTTGTTATGCGATACTACACTCAGAAGATGTTCTCTTGAGAATATTATTAACCACCGAGTAGTCGGGAAATTGATAATATCTGAAAGATGGACTAATGATTTTGGGCACCCTCTTAGAACCTTGTTCTGCAGGTACAATCGACCTTTAGTCCACACCCTTTGGGAACGGGTATAACCTTTTCTCCATGCTCGTTGCAAACCTAGAGTTCTTGTTTGTTTATCCTTGTTTATCTGTGTGCTTGCTGAAGGTACGAAAAACACTGAGAAAGGGGGGGGGGGTTGAATAAGGGTTTTCAAAAACAACTTAGACAATATATATAACAGGTATTTTTATACTGGTTCGTTTGAACTCAAACTACTCCAGTCCACCCGACCAAGGTGATTTCGCATCTCTCAATCGAGGACTTAATCCAATAATCAAAACTGATTACAATCTTTTCACTAAGACAAACTGTCTTAGTCTTCTCAAGAATACTGACCACAACTTGGTCTCTCAAGGAACTATTACAAAGTAATACAAACAAATGTGTTAAAGTGCTTCTTAGAAAAAGCTATATCACAACAGTGATTTTACACAAATGAAGAACAATGAAATTATCTAGAAAGACGTAGTAGAATGATGTTCTTGTATTTTTCTACTGTTTCGATTTCTTGTTCACTGATTGTTGACGTTGAAATGTTGTTGAAGACTTTTTTAAATACTCCAATTTCTCAAATAGCGTGCAACTACCTTTTTGTCTTCTTTCTAGAAGAGGAATGTTCAGAGATGTTGCACCCTAAAATATGCTCAACATATTTCACATGGTTTATGTTTCAATTGCATTATCATCTGCATAGTCACATCATGTACATGGTCTAATCCTTTGCATAGCATAACATAACAAGTCATCTAACAGGGATCAAGTGCCATCCTTATCTAAAGAAGCACATCAAGGGGCCTTGTTCAAGCTGAAGAACATCCAAGTCATCAAGGAATGGGTTGAAGCTTTGAGGAGATTTGAATGTCAACAAATGGATTTCTCTCCTAACTTGAAGTGTATTGAGGGTCATCAATGGGGTATGAAGCATGGAATTATGAATTTGAGGTGTGTATGGATCCTATGGAAGGCCTAGAGATCTCTATGGAAGCTTAGACAAGTCGTGGTATCAAGTTTAAGAATCACAATTGAGAGGTGTACAAGTAGGGTTTCATATGGGTAACCCTAGGTCAAGGAGAGTAGAGAGAGGGCATCAAGACCTAGCTCTCAGTCAGGGAAGTCATGGATTGAGATGTTAAAGTATGTGTATGGATGAGTCAAGATCAAATTCAAGAGAATCAAGAGTGGTTGGAGGGGTTTGAGACAGGGTTCCTAGGGTAAAATCCCCTGTATAGCACTAGACTTCCAAGCCACACCAGTCCAAATACAAGTTTCAAATGGATTCTTGGCCAACATGGAACTTGTATATCTTCTCAACAGCTTTAATTTGAGTACTAGAAGTCTTCAAGGAGATTTGTAGAACTCAAGTTATGGGTCATCAGAGGACACTGAAATTTATCTGTGAAAGTCACTTGACTTCCAAGCAACTTTTGCCCATCAAGGAGTTTTCAAATGGATTCTTGGCCAACATAAGAATTGTAGGGCTTGATCTTAGCTTTAATTTCAGTACTAGAAGTCCTCAAGAAGATTTATGAAACTCAAGTTATGATCTTGGCAATCCAGGGGTATTTTGGGAAAGTTGACTTATAGGTCATTTTCCAACATAGGTCAAAATCTCTATCTTCCACTCCTCAAATGAAAAAATGTTCAACATGAGATGTGCTTAAAATGATGTTTTTAGGTCAAATAAGAAGTCATGGGTGATTGAAATGGCTTGATTCACAAAATGATTCAAAATGGCCTAAAATAAGGATGGATTTTAAATGAACCAAAGAGGAAAATTGTGATTTTTGAGCCATAGGTCCAAACAAGTCCATATGACATACCAAATTGATCAGAAAATGAATTTCAAACACAATGACATTTCCACGTTTTTGAGTTGAGGGTTAATTTCATGACTTCCTTTGTAAAGTGGTTACTTACATTATAAGTCACAATGCCAAAACAAAAATCAGGGCAACTCAGGCCAAGCTAACTACCTAAACACACTCCATAACTAATTTTCAGTTGGATAGAACCTTCTAGAGCAATCTGGAAGCTCAGAATCGTGACTGGTACATTGCATTTTCATGGCAAAATCAGAATTTTGGATCAATGGATTTGGGCCTGAACTGGATTGAATAAGCCCACAAACACTTCATATTTAAGCTCTAGAGTGAATTCAGATTCAGTTTGGTGCAGAATTCGTGGAGGAGAGGAAGATTGAAGTTGAGTTTCAAGAGCTTCAACTCAGAATCAATTTTGGAGTTCAAGGCATATTCAAGCCAAATTGAGGGTTGGAAAAGCTTTATCTTGCTTCATTGATCGTGTTTGCATAGTTGCACAGCTTGAATCCATCATTTTCTACCTCTGTTGATCCCATTTTCACAGGTATGTACTTCTTGAATTCCTTCATAATCTAGGGAGAATTAGCTTAGAATATGCATGTGGTTAGGATCTAGAGATGATAAGGAACGTTTCTGGATTGGTTTGGAGTTGATTGGTGACAATTAAGATGGATGATCAATTTCTGTTTGAGCTTGGTTCTTGTGATTCTTGGAGGATTAATGGTGTTTAGATGATGGTAATTGATCAGTGTAACATGTAGTTCATGTTAGTACCTTCAATTTTAAGAATGGTGACCATTGAGACTTGGTGATGTCTCTGCAACTTTGATCGGGTTTAGCTTTTGAGGGTGAATCAATGATTTTGGATGGTGGATTTGAGTTCAGGGTGAAATTTGGAGCGGATTAGGGTTTTTATTTGACTTGATTGGTGAGGTTTTGGGTTTGCTTTGCCGGAGAAGAAGGTGGTTGGACCACCGGACCACCACCTGAGAATGTGGCCTTCGCCTGAGCTAGAGGTAGGAGATGAGGTCTTAGCCCTTGGATCAGCTTCCTCCATTGACCTCGTATGTGCATCTCACGACCAAGATTCAAACTGAGATTGCCTCCAAGCCATTGAAACACATCGTTTCATTAAACGATGTGGCACGCCAGTCAGCACCCCACGTGGACACGCTCTGGAGCTTTGGATGCGTTTACCAATCTCTCCATCTGATGGCTCCCATTTAATCCAGTTTTTTTATTTCTTTTATTCTTTTTAATATTTTCTTTTATTCCATTTTATTTCTAAAAATCATAATAAATCCAATATTGATCCAAAAAATATTTTAAAAATACCTCCATGATCTTCGATTTATTTGTGATTTTATGAAATTAATAAATCTCATTTTCATGTCTTTTTCAATTTAATTTAATTTTTTCCATTTTTATTATTTTCTTTAATTTTGCATATTTGCTACATGTTCTTGCTGATTTTCTTGTGATCAATTGGTGAATGATTTTGAGTTGATTCTTGTTGGATTGATTAGATTAGGGAAGCATGTACCCTTAGAAATTTTATCACAATTTTGTGAATAAAATTTAGGTTAGTTTGAGAGGTGAATAGGAGAGGTGTTAGAATTAGGGTTTCAAAACAAATAGTTGTAGTGTTGGGCATAGTTTGAGGACTTAATGGTTGATTTAGGGTTTGGGATTCCTATGGGGCATTGGGTATAGGGTTAGGTTCCCTTAGAAATTTATCTAGGATTTTCTTATAAGCTTTAGCATTTTTTATCTGATTTCTCCAACTTGTGTGATGATTGTGGGGTTCTCCTGTGGATATTGGGTTTGGTTGCTTGTGTGGGGCTATTTTGGAGTGATTTTAGCTTGGGCTTTGCTTGGATGATTTGAAGATCAAATGAAGTTGCTTTGGGATGGCTTGAAGAAGCTTGGAGTTGAAGATTTCTCTTTTGTTAGAGGGCTTGTCAGAGGCTTAGGGATTAGGGTTCATAGGAAGAGCATTAGAGTAGTCTTGTTTCTTCTTTCAAACATAGAGAGCTTCTTGTGCCTCTATTCCATCCCATGAAATAAGGTCCCCCAAAGAAGTTCCATCTCTCCTTAGGAGGGATGGAGAGCATGCTTTGGTTGGGTAGAACCTTGAGGATACCTTTCACTTGCTATGTTAATATCTTAGTGATTTCCTTGGGTTATCACTAAGCCTCTTAACATTTCAACTTGATCTATTAATTGATTCTCTTCTGGAGTGATTGCATTGAAGATGGAGACCTATTGAAGATGAAGTTCACTGAAGATTGGTGAAGATGAAGCTTGTGTCTGTCAAAGATAGTTATCTGTTGAAGCTGGGGTTTTCCTGCTGATTGAAGTTGTTTGCTGGTTGAAGTTCATGCTTGCTAGAGCTGGGATGCTTTTGAAGACAGGTGCTTATCTAAAGTTTGGGGGTCATTGAAGAGTGAAGATGGGATCTTGCTTGAAGTTGTTACTGTCAACTTTTTTTGTTGTTAATCAACTGTAGCTGTCAGAGCTGTTGCTGTTTGAGCTGCTTACTGTAGGAGATGATGTTGCTGTCAGAGCTGGTGTTGGGTTTTATTCTTGTTTCTGTATTGTTTGTTGACTTGTTCAGTTTGACCCTAAGGTTTGAAGTGAATACTGTTTACTTTGCCTATTGTTTTCCCAGGTTCGAGGTTGAGTGAGACTCCCTTGCCTCGCTTGTATTAATGCATTGCATGCATGTTTACTGTTTACTGCATATATCTGTTTCTTTTCCATTTATCCCCTAGGATCTCTGTTTCCCTCTGTGCAAGAGAGAAATATGACAGACATCAGGTTTTAACCCATACATGACAACATTAGGTTAGTTTTATTCCCTTTTCAACCCTAGGCTTTTTAGAGCTTCTTTCTCTTCTTATCTCAAAACAACTCAAAAACACAATAATAAGGTTGATCGATGTCGTACGTTACGAGCCTTAAGCTATTTGAGAAAGGGTTGCTGGAGAGCTTCTTTCCAGTAGTCTGACTGCTTAGTGTGGTACCCTTTGGGTAACACGCGACGTAGTCACTCTCAGATCATAGTCTCTAGGGCGACAGAGATTGCAAACATCATAAAAAACAGTTCTTGCGTAAAAGACTGAAAACAAACATCAAAGTGTCATTTTTGTCCGCTTGGACTCTTAATCAGAAGAAACCTCTTTTCAGAAAGATAAAAAACAGTCAGACAAGCCTGTGTTTTCCGTAGCCCGAACTACGTTTGCTCTGATCTTTCATGCTGTATGAAAGTACGTAGGCATAGGATGTCGTATCCTAGCGAGCAACCTTCCCCTCCTTTCCCGTAGGTAGGCGAACTACATTGACTCTGATTTCTCGTTCCAGACGGGAATACGTAGGCATAAAGTGCGATACTTTGCCGAGTCATTTTATTTTCTTTTAACCCCAGACCTGTAGAGTAGATAGAATAACAATCCGTACTAGAAAACAAGCGTGGATCCCGTTGAGTACGACGGACGTGAGGGGTGCTAATACCTTCCCCTTGCGTAACCGACTCCCGAATCCAGGATTTGGTTGCGACGACCATTCCTTTCCCGTTTTGCGTTAGGTTTACTCTGAGCGCTTCCTTTCCCTCTTTTGGGATAAATAATGCACGGTGGCGACTCTTCTATTTAGCCGGCGCCGATTTTTGCAGTAGCGACAACTGGCGACTCTGCTGGGGATACTTTGGTTCCCTACGCGAGTCAATCCTAGCGCTTGTTTTCCCGTCGTGGGTTGTATAGATTTACTTTTCTGTCTTTACTTTCTGCATTGTATTATCAGCTTTATATTGTTATTGCTGTTGTGGGGAGGGGGTGATCTGTTAAGAGATAAGTCGGACCTGGGCTTGAGGTTACACCTAGACTTAGAAGTAGAGAGTAATGGTTAGCCTGCTTGCTTAGCTCGCACCAGCTAGCCGCGAAATCTGCGCTCGGACGAGATTCTCTTTGATGCTTCTTGTCTGGCCCTTAGGGCTCGACAAGTTGTCTGACCCGAGGATTGTCGACTCTGGGGACCGATCAATTGGAAGTTGGCTGAGGAGGGCCTCTTCAGGACAGGATGATGCCACACCTTCTGGGTATCGTATCATCGGTCTTGAATGTCTGTGACGCCAACGACCGCATAAGATGCCATACCTTGTGTCAGTTGATAGGACACCTACCTGTGAGAGGGATTGGGGCATGCAGGAAACTTGACCTTCAGATCACCCGGTTTTCTTGATATTGGATCAGTATGTGTGGTTACCTGGGTTTCTTCTTCAGAGCTTTGGTATGGGTCTGTTGAGACCAGGTTGGAGCATTGTTTTGGGTCTGTCAAGACCAGGTTTGAGCAGTATTGTGAGCCTACGAAGACAGATATTATGGATGGATCTCCTCAACAATATGTCACTTAATCCCCGCTGCATTATTTTTGCATATTGCATTGTTGCATACTCATCTTGCATATCATTAACGTGTATTTATGTTGCAGGTGTGATCATTCTCCCCTGATTCTAGTGTATTTTCTGGCCAGACATGGAGTCCCTGAAGAGGACAGTTGCCTACCGGTTGCATTCACCAGATATCAGTTCCTTGCTGGGGTTAGTTGCTCTAGCAGATGAGAGGGTGAGGGCTGAGTTCAGAGTATCCTATGGGAGATTGTTTAGTTTGTTATACAGCTCTTCCGCATTTGAGACGACTAGGGTGTATACTTTGATGCAATTTTATGAGCCGCAGCTGAGATGTTTCTTATTTCCCGACTATATTTTGGCACCCACTTTGGAGGAGTATTCTGCCCTGTTGGGAGTTCCCATGTTAGACCAGATGCCCTTTATACACGTTGAGGTTGAGCCTAAGTTAGCTACACTCGCTGAGATTGTCAGTTTAGACGCTTCTGAGTTCCCTGGAGGTTTGGTCAAGCTGAACGGAGCTTATGGTTTTCACCTGTCTGTCCTGGTTGAGAAGGCTACACAGTGCGCGAAGAGTGGATGTTGGGTTGCTTTCAGTGCCATTCTAGCTGTCTGCATCTACGGGATTGTCTTGTTTCCTAATATGCCAGATTTTGTTGACTCAGATGCCTTCTTGATTCTTGCCTCGAAGAATCCAGTTCCTACTCTCTTGGGCGATGTTTATCATTCTATTCACTATAAGAATGAGAAACGTCGTGGCAAGAATGTTTCCTGCTGTCTTCCTCTCTTGTACAGGTGGTTCCAGGGGCATCTTCCGAAGAAAGGACCTTTTGTTGATGTTGTTGATACTTTGGATTGGTCTTCCCGGTTGATGGGGTTGTCTGCTAAGAACGTCATTTGGTTTGATCGGAGCATGCTTGACACTGATATTATATACAGTTGCAGTGGCTTTCCGAATGTCCCCCTGATTGGACGGAAAGGTTGTATTAACTATAACCCTGCACTGCTGGTAAGACAGTTCGGTTATGCTTTGAGGGACGCTCCTATTGAGGGGGAGATACAAGAATCTCTGTATCTCACAGGCTTATTAGACGCGGCTATTTTGATCAGATTGAGACATGCATGGGCTAACATCCATAGGAGAGGGAAAACTTTGCTTGGTAAGAGCAACAACAAAGCTTATGATCCTTATTTGGCTTGGATCCGCGAGAGAGCTAGGATTTCCTTGATGCCATATCCTGCTGTAGAACCTCTGTATCTTCCAATGATTGAGGTACCTGCTTCGATAGAGCTTGAAAAGTATAACAAATTGTTGGCTGAAAACGAAGAATTGAAGAAAGCCAATGATGAGTTAGAGAAGGAGATCTTCCAGTTGCGTCATGAGAAGAATGAAGCTACCTTCACTGTGAAGGAACAGACTGAATTGATCAATAGGTTGGGTTCAGAGTTGACGGAAGAGACCAACAAGAAAGAAAAAGTGGGAATAGCCTTGAACGGTGTCAGCAAGGTGCTTACTTCCAAGAAGGAACTTTTAAGCAAAGCTTATTCCCGCCTCAGCAAGTGGGAAGCATTGTGGAGTGCCACGCTTACCAAGCGGAAGGAGCGTGAAGATGAACTGAAGCTGCAGATTGCCACGCTAGAGGCACATATTAGAGCCCAAGACGCAAAGATTGCCGAAGAGACATCACTTAGGAGCGCTGTTGAGCTTAGAGTAAGTGACCTTGACGAGAAGCTAAGAGGTTTTGAAGTGAAGGCCGGCTCCAAGAGATGCAGACTCGACGAGTGTTTTGGCGAAGGGACCTGCAAGGACGACGCCAAAAAGCTGAGATCCACGGCTGAGCGACATGCATTACTGATACAGGAGCTGATCTCCTGATTAGGGCATTCAGAGACGTTGAGGATATTGGAAGATGTCAGAGCACGCCATTTGGCCTGATTTATCTTTGCCTTGCTTTTGTTATTTGTACTTGTATTTTCACCATCGCCAGGCTTGTTGGCCGAGGTCTCTTCAGTTGTACTCTTGTACTCAGCCTCTTGGCATTTGTTTATATATGAGGGTTTTCTGATTCCTTGCTTGCTTGATGGGGATTCCATTGTCATGATGGCCTTCTCTCTGAAACTAGAATCGGGGGAATATAACCTGTAGCATATTTACACATTTGCATATGCATTCATCTTGCATGACCGGTATTCTCGAATCTATATCTTATTTCCTGCATCTCCAGGTTGTCCAGGATTGACGAACAAAGAGTCCACCGCTACTCAACCTGAAACAACTGCAAGAGAATCATGGATCAAGTCCAAGTGGAGATGCAGGAAATCCGCGAGAAGCTGAACCTGTTCATGCAAGCAATGGAGAACATTGCTAAGGGCCAGGAGAGCCTCCAGACTTTGGTAGAACCTCTGCTGACGCGGACTAATGGGAATGGTAACAATGACCATAATTCTGCACACGTTGAGACTATTCCAGAGGATGGGCCCCCTACGCCTGTGGTTCCACCTGTAGTGACCCCACCTGTTGTGGTTGTAAACGATGGCGCTGGCGCTGGCAATGGCAACACAGGGAATGGAAATGAGACTGTTGTTAACAATGTTGGATTTGGGGACGCCAACCAAGGCGGTGGTAACAACAATGGTGGTAATGGTTTCGGCAACAATGGTTTCGGCTACAACGATCAAGGATTGGA
The DNA here is from genome assembly GCA_963859935.3 of Lathyrus sativus. Taxonomy (NCBI): domain Eukaryota; kingdom Viridiplantae; phylum Streptophyta; class Magnoliopsida; order Fabales; family Fabaceae; genus Lathyrus; species Lathyrus sativus. Next base: position 590,761,553 of record OZ012737.1, on the reverse strand, counting down.
TTACGTCAATCAGGACGGGAAATTTGGTTTCAACACTTAGGGTTTCGGTTATGACGGTTTTGGTAACGCTAACCAGGGGTATGGTGGATTTGGTAATATGAATGGTGCTGGGGTGATTCCTGTCAACACTGGGTTTGGACCTGTAAGGGTCAACCAGGGTTTTGGTACCGGGGGACGAGGTCCCATGTGTTGCACCCCAAAATTTGCCCTCACAATACAAGACTTTGTGTTCCAAGAAGGTTCACAAGGTTCACAAAATTCACAATTGGTCAGAAGAGTTGACAATTCCCTCAGACAATGCACCTCCTAAGCAGTGCATCCAAAACTAGGGTTTTGACTTTAATCAGGCTAAATGGACTTCCAAGACTTCAAGTGAGCTTCATAACATCTTATATGTGTATAAGAACCCCCATGTCAAGTTTCAAGACTTTTCTCAAAAGTTTGCTCAGTCAGATGATCAGATAAGTCAAAAGCAGTCAATGCAGTTAAAAGGTCAAACTGAGGTCAACTGTGGTCAAACCAAAGTCAAACTTCATGATTTTTTTTGCCAACATCAAAGAGAGGTTGGGTGAGAAATACTATCATAATAACTGTAATACCCCAAATTTTGCCCTAAGATTTGTCGTCGCATTTCATTGCATTTAATCAATTACTAACAAATTTGTGTAGTCGTTTGACTTTTTGCAGGTAAATATCATATGGCATGCATTTTTTTTCTAAAAAGTAAAAATGGCACAATTGGCAGGAGGACATGTGTAAGGAGTTATGAGTGTGAGAGGTTGAGAGTTCGAATCTCACCTTTGTCACTTTTTTTTGTTTTTTATTATTTTTACTCTAAATTTTTCTATCTTTCATTAAAAAAATAACAAAAATAGTTTTTTATTATTATTTAATTATTATTTTCGTATTTTAATTAAATCATTTTTTAAAATATTATTTTTTTCACTTTTTTCTAAATTATTCATAAAAATATCCAAAAAATCATAAAATAAAAAATATTGAAAAAATTTTGTTCTTTTTATAATATTTTTTATTTTAGGAATCAATAGGATTATTAGTTTTCATTTTAAGTTTATTTTAATTATTTTAAATTATTTAAATTTTATTTTTTCTTAACTAATTATTTAGTTTGGGCTTTAAAATGGGCTTTAGGGACATTATTGACAATTTGGTGTTAACCCTAATTTGTTCCCTATATATACATGTGTTGCCTTGTTGGAAAAAAGGGGAGAGAATGAAAAAAAACCTAAGAGGAGTGAGTGCCGTTTGCCGTTATTTAGTTTTCTTCTTCATCCATTACTATTGTTTCTTTTTCTTCATCGTTTACCGTTATTTCTTTTCCTTCATCTATTACTGTTGTTTCTTTTTCTTCATCTTTTACCGTTATTTCTTTTTCTTCATCTATTACCGTTATTTCTTTTTCTTTATCTATTACTGTTACGTTTATATATATATAATTTTTAAATTGTTAGAGTTTATATATATAAGACTTTTGATCGAATTATGTCGATACGATGTTTGCACATTTGTGTGCATGACGCGTGACATTTGTGTTAGTTCGATCTGGTTGCGATGATCGCATTTTTGTGTGAGCAATAATACTATTTTTTGCTTAATTTCTTTTTCTTTGCGATAAATTTTGTTTCGTCCGATTTAGATCTGGTTGCGATGAGCGCATTTCTGCGTTAGCAACATTGTTGGGTTATTTGGCACATTTAAAATTCATTATTGCTTTATTATTATTATTATTATTATTATTATTATTATTATTATTATTATTATTATCATTATTTATTATTATTATCATTATTATCATTATTATTACCATTATTATTATTATTATTGTTATCATTAATTTATTAAAATTTGTTATAATATAAAAATCTGTTTTTTTAAAATAAATAACATTAACATCTTTTCCAAATTAATATGAAAACCTATTATTTTTAAGAAAAACTTTTTTTTAGATAAATTTAAAATAATAACTAAAATCTTTTTTTTAAAATAATAACTAGAACCGTTATTTATTTTATTTTATTATTGTTCAATTCAAATTTCATTATCATATTGTATCTGCTCCTCTCATGTAACCTCGCGAACTTAACAATCGCTCTTTAAATTCTGCCTTTAAATTTCTGCTTGCATGGTTTAAATTATGACATTATCTCTCTGTTTGCATGATTCAATTATCTCACGCGTTTACTATTATTTCTATCACATTGCACACATCCGAAGGTTAGGTCTAACTGTTTGGCCGCCGCGCCAATAGTCCGTAAAACTTCACACATTCAATTTCAAATCCTCAAAACTACAAACTACAAACCCTAATTTTCACAAATGCCTCGCCGCAGGCAAAATTACAATTTTACCCCTAGCATTAGGTCAAAGAGCCGCCGCGCTCATTTTAGGGTTTCCCGCCGTGGAATCCCTAATTTAACCCTAATTACAACTTAACATTTCAACGTAGAGATTTGGAGTTTCTACACTCCATGTAAGCGTGTCCTTAAGATGCGTTTATTCCCCTTGAGACCTTGACCACAGTCAAGAAGTTTCTAACCTCCCTATTGAGGGGAACTACGATTACTCTGATTCCACTCCCGTAAGGATACGTAGGCACAAGATGCGATGTCTTGCCGAGTAAACTTAGAATTAACCCCCTTTATTATTTATTATTGCTTGTTTATATTTTATTTATCTTGGCTATTTAATTATTTTGCTTATTATTTTGTAATTGTTTCTTGGATGTAAAGTTGTTTAATTATTTAATTATTATTATGGTTAGTAATTAGGGAGTGTAACAACATGTATGTAATATTAAAATAAATTTAGATCACTTTTAAATAAAGATAATTAAAATAAACACGTCACACACGTAAGTCGATTTTAATCGCCGTCTCACTTCCTAAGGATATCCCTCAAGTTGCCTACGAATAATGGTTAAGTGGGGTGTATAAAGCAAGTCCCTCAAATAGAAAAAAAAATCATCAAAGTCCCTTATGGTTGCCTTTACGAATCAAGTCCCTTTCGAAAAATGATGATGGTCCCTTATATGTGCTTATTACATCCCACAATGGCCTTCAAAATCCAATTGTCCCTCACATGTCCCTTAACATCCAAAGTAAGGACTACCTACTCCATTATAGTAGAGATAGTCTTACTAAGGAAAGGATAAAGAATAAGAAAGACCTTAAGACATTAGGGTAGGATACTCCTAGATACTTGCTCACTTCAAAACTTTTTCACACTTAAACAAATTTCCAACAAAATTTTCAAACAAGTTTTTTTCACATCCATACACGGATTATTATTAAACTATTCTGAAATTTTTTTGCTATTCACACACTGCACTTTCAAAACAATTCAAAAGTGAGCTTAAGTACCTAAGAGCCCATGGATAACCATGGATGAAAAGGGTGCTAACACCTTCCCTTTTCATAACCTACCCCCCGGACCCAAAATATTCTCTAAGGTCTTTCCTGTTCTTTTATAACCTTTCCTTATGGATAAAATAAAAGTCGGTGGCGACTCTTGCTATCCGCAACATTGTTTAAAGTCAGTTCTCCCACCGTGTTACAGAACTGGCGACTCTGCTGGGGATCTATTTAAGAGGGGTACCCTTAGGAATTAAGATCACTTTAAATTGTTTGCCTTGTTTGCTTTATTATTATATTGTTGGGGTGCTCTTATGTGTGAAAGGTCCTAACCCGGACCTAGTGTACCTTAGGTAAATGGCAATAGACCAAGGAAACTGTACGACGTATATCGATACGGTTGATCTGGTGGCCATAGTTAGTGCGACTTCATGGTTGGTGCTTATATTCCTTAAGTCAAGTTGAGGATAATATTGAGGCTGCCATATGTTGTCAATGCACTAACTGACTTTTAGAACCCTAGTTAACTCATCTTGGCCTTTAGAAAGTAGTGAGGTAACCGGCTTTGGTGCAGACTGAAGTTGGTTGACACTCGATGCTACGCTCATTGAGATCTTAAACTTGGAGGGTTTTGGTTGGCAAGTAAGTTGCCTTCTGATCAACCACCCTTGTGAAGGATCAATGATATTGAGATCCCTTAGAACCCGGTTACTTTTGTAGGACAGGATGAACCATCTAACTTCAGGGGAGGGTACTCACCTTTAAACCTCATGCAAGCCTTTAAACCTAGGGCTATGGTGTGACTTGTTTGTGTGTGCCACATGTTTGTGATTGAGCATGACATCATGACATCATCATGCATCATAAGCATATCATTTTCCCTAACCATTTCAAGGACCAAGGGATTTATTTTTGTTCTTTGTTGCAGGTCATGGCTTCTGCTCGTAGAAACACCATCAGGATCAACTTTGTAGGGATACCTGCTAAGCTCAAGGAGTTAGTTTCCCTAGTGCCTGATCATTCCCAGTTCAACAAGAGACATGGTCACTTATTGGATCTAGTTACTTCAGGGTTCAGTGAAGACATGATGAGTGTGCTGTTTCAGTTCTTTGACCCTAAGCACCATTGCTTTACATTTCCCGATTATCAGCTGGTTCCAACCATGGAGGAGTTCTCTAAACTTCTGGGTATACCTGTTCTTGATCAGAAGCCATTCACAGGCTTAGAGAAGGAGCTTAAACCAGAAGTTATTGCTGCAACTCTACATCTGAAGAAGTCCGACATTGTTCTAGAGACGAGAAGTGGAGTTAAAGGTATTCTTGCCAAGGTATTAGTGGATAAAGCTCAAATGTTCTTGAAGGCTATGAGCTACGATGCTTTTGAGGAGATCTTAGCCTTATTGATTTATGGCTTAGTGTTGTTCCCCAATCCCGATCAGTTCATAGACGTTCATGCCATCAACATATTCCTGAGTCACAATCTAGTGCCTACCTTACTTGGAGACATCCTACATTCTCTTCACACCCGTACTACAAGGGCAAGAGGAACTTTGATGTGCTGCATACCTTTACTTTCTAGGTGGTTTATTTCTCACCTTCCTCGCTCAGTAATGAAGAATGAGCAAGGGTTCAGATGGTCCAAGAGGATCATGTCACTTTCTCACTCAGACATCCATTGGTGCTCTAGATCTATGGAGAATGTCACCATCATTGACCGTTGTGGGGAGTTTCCTAATGTGCCACTTCTAGGCATAAGAGGAGGCATCACCTACAACCCATCTCTAGCTTTACGACAGTTTGGTTACGCCCGGAGCGATGGTCCACATGACATGTTGATTCAGGGCATTGTGTTTGACTACGACAACGATCTTCAGGGTTACCGTCAGAGATTCATACGAGCTTGGGGAAAGGTAAACAGGATTGACAGCAAGACACTGGAGCCTAAGTACATTATTCCTATGGAGGCTTATCTCAGATGGGTACGATCTCGTGCTCAGACACTCATGATGCCATATCCTGCCGTCCTACCAGTTACCATGGAACCTGTTGCTGAAGGAGACACAGCTTATACCATCCTTCACCCAGACATGCCTACTGATATGGAAGACTTGCAGAGATCATGGATCCAACTGAAAGAGCAAAGGGATACTTTCGAGGCTCATTACAAAGCAAGCCAAGCAAGGATCCTAGAGCTAACAAAGCTACTTCATGAGGAACGAAACCTCAACTCATACCTCAACACAAAGAGGAAACGTCCATGGGAGACTTAAAACCCCATCTTTTGTACTTATTTCGTTTTCATTTTTGTAAGCCTAAAAGGCAAAACAAGTTATTACTAATAAAAAGTTACTTTCTTGTTTGTTTAAGCAAATTTAAATCCTGCGGTCCTTGAAAACATTGCATATGCATTCCCATATCATTGCATCACAGGTTTATAATTGTGCACAGGTTTCTCATCTTCTCGCTGTTTATTTCAGCAATGGCTCTTGAACAATCAGTTAAGGATCTCCAGGCACAGAATGCACAGTTCCAAGAGCTGATCCTGAACCTATCCAAGGGGCAGGATGAATTGAAGACACTGCTGGCCAAGAAGACTAAGAAGGCTAGAAGGTCTGCTGGGTTGCTCAACATGGGGAGAAGGTTCAAAGGTCCTGTCAAGACCAAGGGACATGTTGAAGACTATGAATCTGAAGAATCTGAGCAGGAGAGAGGCAGTCTCCACAACACTATGGGGGACTCTGATTCTGAGGCTAACTACTACCATGAGCCTAACGAAGACAAATTCAAGATGCTGGTGGATAGAATGGATGCTATGGAATTACAGAAATCATCTGGGCTGGATTTTGAGGATTTGAGCTTGATATCTGGGGTGGTCATACCCATTGGGTTCAAAGTTCCTACATTTGTTGTCTATGATGGGGTCTCTTGTCCCAAATTGCATCTGAGGTCTTATGTCAGAAGAATTCAACCCCACACTGCTGATAAAAAGTTGTGGATCCATTTCTTTCAAGAGAGTTTATCTGGAGCTCAGCTAGAGTGGTATTATCAGTTGGAGAGTGTCAACATCAGAGATTGGAATGACCTTGCTGAAGCTTTCTACAAGCAGTATCAATACAATGCTGACTTAGCCCCCACTCGCATGCAGCTTCAAAGCATGTCTATGGGTGCCAAAGAAAGCTTTAAGGAGTATGCTCAGAAGTGGAGAGACTTAGCTGGAAGAGTTCAACCCCCTTTGACTGATAGGGAGTTGGTTGATATGTTCATGTGTACGCTGAACAGTCCGTTTTACAGTCATCTCATTGGAAGCTCATCATCTGGCTTCACTGAGTTGATCATGACAGGAGAGCGAGTAGAGAATGGTATCAAGAGTGGTAAAATCCAAGTGGGCACTTCTTCATCAGGTGCTGCAAAGAAGCCTCCCACTGGGAAGAAAGAATCTAATGCTGTGTATGGTCAGCCTGATCGTAACAGAAGGCATCAGTCTGTTAGTGCAGTTCATATTTCAAATCCAACCCCTGCAACAACAGAGCAGCCTCAAGGCAACCAACAGAGGGCTAGAAGACAGTTCACGAAGATCAACATGTCAATGGCTCAGGCATTGCAACACTTGTTGAAAGCTGAACTTATTACTCTGAGGGAGGCCCCTCAGAATCCCAATGTTACCTCTCCCAAGTACAATCCCAATGCACGATGTGCATATCATTCAAACTGTCCAGGACATGATACTAATAACTGCTGGGTCTTGAAGAACAAAATTCAGGATATGATTGATGCTGGAGAAATTGAGTTTGATCCACCAGGTACTCCAAATGTGATTACAGCTCTAATGCCAAATCACGAGAAGACTGTCAACGCCATTGATGAAGATATTGATGAAGATCTGCATGTCTATTCGGTTATGGAGTTGAGCACACCATTGTCTGTTATCAAAAAGAGGTTAGTACAAGCTGGGATCTTTCCAGGTTGTCATGAAGATTGTCTATATTGTACCTATAAGCCGGATAGTTGCTTCATTTTGAGAGATGGGATTCAACGTCTCATGGATAAATATACTATAGTGTTTGAAAGAAGACCAGCATCTGTAGAAAGTATGGTGGATCATCTGAATCAGGGTAAGAAGATTGAAGAGGTTGACATGGTTGACAAAGTACCACTAAGAATCACTTCAAAGGGTCCCATTAAAATCACTCATCAGGGCCCAATCAAGATTACTGCTGAAGGTCCTGTGAAAGTTGTTGCTGAAGCCAGAGTAGCTCCTCTGATCATTACCACTCCTGGTCCTATTCCTTATACATCTGACAAAGCTGTGCCTTGGCACTATGGGTCTGATGTTTACATCCATGGTGTCAAGCAGGAGCCTTTACCTGATATGCCTGTTGACATTGATAATATTGCTGGATCTAGCAAGATCACACGTAGCGGAAGAGTCTTCTCTCCTCCAGTTGCTTCTAAGAGTGCAGTTACTCCTGCTGTTACTTCCACCACTGATGCTCGGGGCAAGGGTCCTGTTATTGAGCCTGTATCTACTAATGTGCCAGCTGCTGATGACCTCTCTAAGCAGATGGAAGAAGTATTGAAAATCATTCGCAAGAGTGATTATGATATTGTTGATCAGCTGGGGCATACTCCCTCAAAGATTTCTATGCTCTCCCTGTTATTATGTTCTGAGGCTCATGCCAAGTCATTGATCAAGTTTCTAAAGATGGCTCATGTACCCAGTGCAATTTCTGTGGACCAGTTTGAGAATTGTGTTGCTCACCTGACTTATGACAGCGGGTTAGGATTTTCTGATGCTGACTTGACCCCTGCCAAGAGGGATCATAACAGGGCCTTGCATATTTCAATTGAATGCAGGGGCACTACCCTGTCTCATGTGCTGATAGACAATGGTTCCTCTCTGAATGTGTTGCCTAAGGAAGTCCTGAAAAAGCTGAGTCCTGAAGATACGGTATTGAAGCCCAGTAATATTGTGGTAAAGGCTTTTGATGGTTCTAGAAGAGTAGTGCATGGGGAAATTGATCTTCCAATCAAGGTTGGCTCTCAGGTGTTTACTGCTACATTCTATATGATGGATATTCGTCCTTCGTACTCATGTCTGCTTGGTCGTCCCTGGATCCATGGGGCAGGTGCTGTGACCTCCACATTACATCAAAAGTTGAGATATCCGGTGAATGGAAAAGTTGTTACTGTCTTTGGAGAGGAAGAATACTTTGTCAGCCATGTAAACACTTTCAAGTATCTGGAAGTAGAAGGTGAATACATTGAAACTCCATGTCAGTCATTTGAAGTGGTTCACTGGGCTGTTAAGGATTGTGTGACTCCTCCTGCTGTGAAGAAGGTTCCTGTGGTCATCAGAAACCCTCCAACAATGGCAATGGCCTCCCTCAATGATGCAAAAGCTGTGGTGGAAGAAGAGTCCCAGAAGGCTGTTCGTCGTGCTCATGCTGTTCGTATCACCAATCAAGGGGGTATCAATGCTGTGGGAGATCAAGATGAAGACTACAACTTGGAGGCAAGGATTTTTCCTACTGTGGGTGCTGGACTCAATAATTGGAAAGCTGAAGATGTTATCCCTATCTCCTTTAGTCAGGAGTAAATACTATTACTGTGTTATGTTTTTAAATTTGTAATTTCTGGAACAATTAAAACTTTCAAGCCATGTGCCTTACCCGGGGCACAATGGCGTGCTTGTTACGGGTTGTCATTTCATTTGCATACTTCATTCAATAAAATCAATGGACGTTTCGTTTTCGTAAATATTGCGTTCCTTGTCTTTCTTTTTCTTTTATTTTTGCTTTATCAGCTATGTGTTCTTACACACACCCACGTCACTAAAATGCAAATCCTCATCCACTCTGGATCCAGTTGATAACAGTTCTACTATTGCCAATTACAATTTCGAGAATCCGATCTATCAAACTGAAGACGGAAACGAGGACGATTATGAAATACCTGTAGAGCTTGCTAGGTTGTTACAACAAGAAGAGAAAGCTATACAGCCACATGAAGAGCCAGTCGAAGTTGTGAATCTGGGAACTGAAGAAAACAGAAAAGAGGTCAAGATAGGGGCTGATTTAGAGGACAGTGTCAAGAGCAGGTTGATTCAGATGCTACGTGACTATGTGGAGATCTTTGCTTGGTCTTATGAAGATATGCCAGGGTTGGATACAGACATTGTGGTTCACCGTTTGCCAGTGAAAGAAGATTGTCGTCCAAAGAAGCAGAAGGTTCGTCGTATGCGTCCTGAAATGTCAGAAAAGATCAAAGCAGAGGTAATAAAACAGTTCAATGCAGGGTTCTTGGCCGTAACTTCTTATCCTCAGTGGGTTGCGAATGTGGTACCAGTTCCTAAGAAAGACGGTAAGGTACGTATGTGTGTAGACTACAGAGATCTGAACAAGGCTAGCCCTAAAGATGACTTTCCACTTCCTCATATTGATATTCTGGTAGACAACACTGCTCAGCATAAGGTATTCTCTTTTATGGATGGTTTCTCTGGGTACAATCAAATCAAGATGGCACCTGAAGATATGGAGAAGACTACATTTGTGACACAGTGGGGCACCTGTTGCTATAAGGTAATGCCATTTGGTTTGAAGAATGCAGGGGCAACATATCAGCGTGCTATGGTGGCTTTGTTTCATGATATGATTCATCATGAGATAGAGGTATATGTGGATGATATGATAGCCAGGTCTCAGAATGAAGAACAACATCTTGATCATCTGCACAAGTTGTTTGAGAGGTTGAAGAAATACAGGTTGAGATTAAATCCAAACAAGTGTACTTTTGGAGTTAGATCTGGAAAGCTCCTGGGTTTCATTGTCAGTGGAAAAGGTATTGAAGTGGATCCTGCAAAAGTGAAAGCTATACGAGAGATGCCAGCTCCCCGTACTGAGAAGGAGGTTAGAGGTTTCTTGGGACGATTGAACTACATTGCAAGATTTATTTCCCAATTAACTACCATCTGTGAGCCAATCTTCAAGTTGTTGAAGAAAGATCAGGTGATGGAATGGAATGATGAGTGCCAGACTGCCTTGGATGAAATCAAGAGATATCTGCTAGAACCTCCAATTTTAATGCCACCAGTTGATGGAAGACCCTTGATTATGTATTTAACAGTATTAGACAACTCAATGGGGTGTGTATTGGGGCAACATGACGAGTCTGGTCGAAAAGAGCAGGCAATATACTACCTTAGCAAAAAGTTTACCGACTGTGAAACAAGATACTCACTTCTCGAGAAAACTTGCTGCGCTTTGGCATGGGCTGCTCGCCGACTAAGACAGTATATGTTGACCCATACTACCTTGTTGATTTCAAAGATGAATGGGGCAGTTGAAGCTGCTAATAAGAACATTAAGAAGATTGTACAGAAGATGACTATTACTTACAAGGATTGGCACGAGATGTTACCATTTGCTCTGCATGGTTATCGTACTACAATACGTACTTCAACAGGGGCAACCCCATCCTCCTTAGTCTATGGTATGGAAGCAGTTCTGCCTATTGAAGTTCAGATCCCCTCCTTGAGAATTATGAAGGATGCAGGCTTGGATGAAGATGAGTGGATTCAGACTCGACTTGACCAGATAAATTTGATTGATGAGAAAAGGTTAGCAGCAGTTTGTCATGGCCAGATGTACCAGAAACGGATGATCAAAGCTTTTAACAAGAAGGTTAGGCCAAAGGTATATCAGGCTGGTGACTTGGTAATCAAGCGTATCATATTACCACAGGGTGATCCTAGGGGCAAGTGGACTCCAACATATGAGGGACCATTTGTAGTCAAGACAGTGTTCTCAGGAGGTGCCATGATACTGACTACAATGGATGGTGAAGACTTCCCACAACCTGTAAACGCAGACATAGTTAAAAAATACTACGCATAAAAAGAGACCCGCTAGGTTGACAGGCCTAGGCAAAAATAAAGGCATCCCGGCAAACCAAAAGGGTTTGGGCAAAAATTAGGGATATATATATAAAAAGATGTACACCCGGCAAGTCGAAAACCTGAAAAGGCGGCTTGGGCAAAAAAGGGTATCCCGGTGGATTGAAAACCTGAAAGGGCAATCCAGGCAAAAGTTAGGGATTAAAGCGTATGACTATGCCTCGTTTGGATCACTCATGAAACTGCAACCAGTTGTACTACTTACTCAAGCTCAAACAGATAAAGCTCAATCCAATCGTTTCCGTCTCAACAGCAAGAAGATGAGATACTTGAGTGGCAATAGTAGAATTGAAAATCAATAGGATTATTTCCCACATAGCTGATTCTTTTTGTAAAACTTCATGACAAAATTCTCTTACTAGGGTTTATGTCTCCTTGTACAAACTTACCCGTGTATGGGTCACTTTTGATATAAATAAATTCCATCTTTTGAATCCAGATTTACTTTTACCCTATTTACATAAGCGAAACGTCCATTGGTTGTGTTTGAATGTATGTATGCCTTTGAATATGATTGATGTTTACCAGAAATGCATGTATGCTTTTAATATGATTGATGTTTACCAGAAATGCATGAAAATGCAGTAATAGTATTTACTAAGGATGAACGAGGGAAGGATTTCAACGAAGCTTCGCCGGTTCATCTTTACAAGACAGTTACAAACCATCAGTAGGACTAATCCATTTTCACAAAGTCTAATCTCCCCTGGAATTTATATCCATCTCTTTTATCCTCATACGGATATACGGGAAATTACTTTCCAATAAGGGCACGATGAACGAAGACGGGATGTTATACTTATCCTACTATCAAACGAAAACGAAGGTTATCTATACCCTACTATCCCCAACAACGGGAGGTTATCTATACCTTGTTATCCCCAACAACGGGAGGTTATCTATACCTTGTTATCCCCAGCAGACGGAGGGTTATATATTCTTCAACAACGAATCGGGATTTATTTTTCTTGGCCAGCAGTTGTTATACAAGGATATCCAGACACTTCCAGTAGTGTCATAGCATACATACATCATTTACATCATACCATAACATATATGTCTATAGTACATTACCTAAGTGCATCATGTCATACATGCATACATAAAGCATAAACTAATGTTGTTATACAGAATGCTACCTTGTTTTCAGGTTAATTATCCAACAAACAATCTTATGATCTTTGGGACTGCTTTATTGTAACCTCAGGGTTACTTTATCCTCCTGATGAGCTTCTTATTACTTTGGGACTGCTTTATTGTAACCTCAGGGTTATTTTATCCTCCTGATAGCCTCTCATGACTTCAAGACTGCTTTAGAGCTACTGATTGCTCTATCCTCCTGAAATCATCTTATTACTTCAAGACTGCTTTAGAGCTATTCATTGCTCTATCCTCATGAGGTCATATTACTACTTCAAGACTGCTTTAGAGCTATTCATTGCTCTATCCTCCTGAAGCCATCTAATTATTTCAAGACTGCTTTAGAGTTATCCATTGCTCTATCCTCCTGAAATTACATTATTATTTCAAGACTGCTTTAGAGCTATCCATTGCTCTATCCTCCTGAAATCATTACTTCAAGACTGCTTTAGAGCTATTGATTGCTCTATCCTCCTGAAGACATATCACATTATTATTTCAAGACTGCTTTAGAGCTGTTGATTGCTCTATCCTACTGAAGCCATTCTATTACTTCAAGACTGCTTTAGAGCTATTGATTGCTCTATCCTCCTGAAGCCATTATTACTTCAAGACTGCTTTAGAGCTATTGATTGCTCTATCCTCCTGAGGTCAGATTTATCACTTCAAGACTGCTTTAGGGTTATCATTATTGATTGCTCTATCCTCATGAAGACATGCTGTTACATCAGTATTACTCCAGACTCCTGACAGTTCTCATTATACTACTGAAGAACTTTCCCCTAGTGGCATCTTTAAGCCCACTCAATCATGTTCAACCAACCATCAATATCACTCCATGCACTGGTGAGTGCAAATTTTTGGGCTTTTGTGTTCAATCCCCTTCAACCTTCCAGGTTACGACTGGCAAATATACCAATCTAACCCCTCAGGTTTCAGAAAATTGAACAGGGGCAGCTGTTGCACCCCAAAATTTGCCCTCACAATACAAGACTTTGTGTTCCAAGAAGGTTCACAAGGTTCACAAAATTCACAATTGGTCAGAAGAGTTGACAATTCCCTCAGACAATGCACCTCCTAAGCAGTGCATCCAAAACTAGGGTTTTGACTTTAATCAGGCTAAATGGACTTCCAAGACTTCAAGTGAGCTTCATAACATCTTATATGTGTATAAGAACCCCCATGTCAAGTTTCAAGACTTTTCTCAAAAGTTTGCTCAGTCAGATGATCAGATAAGTCAAAAGCAGTCAATGCAGTTAAAAGGTCAAACTGAGGTCAACTGTGGTCAAACCAAAGTCAAACTTCATGATTTTTTTTGCCAACATCAAAGAGAGGTTGGGTGAGAAATACTATCATAATAACTGTAATACCCCAAATTTTGCCCTAAGATTTGTCGTCGCATTTCATTGCATTTAATCAATTACTAACAAATTTGTGTAGTCGTTTGACTTTTTGCAGGTAAATATCATATGGCATGCATTTTTTTTCTAAAAAGTAAAAATGGCACAATTGGCAGGAGGACATGTGTAAGGAGTTATGAGTGTGAGAGGTTGAGAGTTCGAATCTCACCTTTGTCACTTTTTTTTGTTTTTTATTATTTTTACTCTAAATTTTTCTATCTTTCATTAAAAAAATAACAAAAATAGTTTTTTATTATTATTTAATTATTATTTTCGTATTTTAATTAAATCATTTTTTAAAATATTATTTTTTTCACTTTTTTCTAAATTATTCATAAAAATATCCAAAAAATCATAAAATAAAAAATATTGAAAAAATTTTGTTCTTTTTATAATATTTTTTATTTTAGGAATCAATAGGATTATTAGTTTTCATTTTAAGTTTATTTTAATTATTTTAAATTATTTAAATTTTATTTTTTCTTAACTAATTATTTAGTTTGGGCTTTAAAATGGGCTTTAGGGACATTATTGACAATTTGGTGTTAACCCTAATTTGTTCCCTATATATACATGTGTTGCCTTGTTGGAAAAAAGGGGAGAGAATGAAAAAAAACCTAAGAGGAGTGAGTGTCGTTTGCCGTTATTTAGTTTTCTTCTTCATCCATTACTATTGTTTCTTTTTCTTCATCGTTTACCGTTATTTCTTTTCCTTCATCTATTACTGTTGTTTCTTTTTCTTCATCTTTTACCGTTATTTCTTTTTCTTCATCTATTACCGTTATTTCTTTTTCTTTATCTATTACTGTTACGTTTATATATATATAATTTTTAAATTGTTAGAGTTTATATATATAAGACTTTTGATCGAATTATGTCGATACGATGTTTGCACATTTGTGTGCATGACGCGTGACATTTGTGTTAGTTCGATCTGGTTGCGATGATCGCATTTTTGTGTGAGCAATAATACTATTTTTTGCTTAATTTCTTTTTCTTTGCGATAAATTTTGTTTCGTCCGATTTAGATCTGGTTGCGATGAGCGCATTTCTGCGTTAGCAACATTGTTGGGTTATTTGGCACATTTAAAATTCATTATTGCTTTATTATTATTATTATTATTATTATTATTATTATTATTATTATTATTATTATCATTATTTATTATTATTATCATTATTATCATTATTATTACCATTATTATTATTATTATTGTTATCATTAATTTATTAAAATTTGTTATAATATAAAAATCTGTTTTTTTAAAATAAATAACATTAACATCTTTTCCAAATTAATATGAAAACCTATTATTTTTAAGAAAAACTTTTTTTTAGATAAATTTAAAATAATAACTAAAATCTTTTTTTTAAAATAATAACTAGAACCGTTATTTATTTTATTTTATTATTGTTCAATTCAAATTTCATTATCATATTGTATCTGCTCCTCTCATGTAACCTCGCGAACTTAACAATCGCTCTTTAAATTCTGCCTTTAAATTTCTGCTTGCATGGTTTAAATTATGACATTATCTCTCTGTTTGCATGATTCAATTATCTCACGCGTTTACTATTATTTCTGTCACATTGCACACATCTGAAGGTTAGGTCTAACTGTTTGGCCGCCGCGCCAATAGTCCGTAAAACTTCACACATTCAATTTCAAATCCTCAAAACTACAAACTACAAACCCTAATTTTCACAAATGCCTCGCCGCAGGCAAAATTACAATTTTACCCCTAGCATTAGGTCAAAGAGCCGCCGCGCTCATTTTAGGGTTTCCCGCCGTGGAATCCCTAATTTAACCCTAATTACAACTTAACATTTCAACGTAGAGATTTGGAGTTTCTACACTCCACGTAAGCGTGTCCTTAAGATGCGTTTATTCCCCTTGAGACCTTGACCACAGTCAAGAAGTTTCTAACCTCCCTATTGAGGGGAACTACGATTACTCTGATTCCACTCCCGTAAGGATACGTAGGCACAAGATGCGATGTCTTGCCGAGTAAACTTAGAATTAACCCCCTTTATTATTTATTATTGCTTGTTTATATTTTATTTATCTTGGCTATTTAATTATTTTGCTTATTATTTTGTAATTGTTTCTTGGATGTAAAGTTGTTTAATTATTTAATTATTATTATGGTTAGTAATTAGGGAGTGTAACAACATGTATGTAATATTAAAATAAATTTAGATCACTTTTAAATAAAGATAATTAAAATAAACACGTCACACACGTAAGTCGATTTTAATCGCCGTCTCACTTCCTAAGGATATCCCTCAAGTTGCCTACGAATAATGGTTAAGTGGGGTGTATAAAGCAAGTCCCTCAAATAGAAAAAAAAATCATCAAAGTCCCTTATGGTTGCCTTTACGAATCAAGTCCCTTTCGAAAAATGATGATGGTCCCTTATATGTGCTTATTACATCCCACAATGGCCTTCAAAATCCAATTGTCCCTCACATGTCCCTTAACATCCAAAGTAAGGACTACCTACTCCATTATAGTAGAGATAGTCTTACTAAGGAAAGGATAAAGAATAAGAAAGACCTTAAGACATTAGGGTAGGCTACTCCTAGATACTTGCTCACTTCAAAACTTTTTCACACTTAAACAAATTTCCAACAAAATTTTCAAACAAGTTTTTTTCACATCCATACACGGATTATTATTAAACTATTCTGAAATTTTTTTGCTATTCACACACTGCACTTTCAAAACAATTCAAAAGTGAGCTTAAGTACCTAAGAGCCCATGGATAACCATGGATGAAAAGGGTGCTAACACCTTCCCTTTTCATAACCTACCCCCCGGACCCAAAATATTCTCTAAGGTCTTTCCTGTTCTTTTATAACCTTTCCTTATGGATAAAATAAAAGTCGGTGGCGACTCTTGCTATCCGCAACATTGTTTAAAGTCAGTTCTCCCACCGTGTTACACCATGATCAATCAACAAGGGTTTGGTCGCAACACTAGTTACGACGGATACGGAAATGAAAATGTGAATTGGGGCGAAGACCGCCAGGAGGACGCCTTTTCTGGAAGAGGCATGGGATTTGAAGGACCTGTTGATCCTGTGCAGAGGATCAGAATGCTTGAAGAACAGATGAAGGGGGTAGTGAGTCAGAACTCCACTGGTTTGGATATGACTACAATGGGCTTGGTGATCACACTAAAATTCACCGTATTTCTGACTCCGATTTCGCATGCATTCTTAGCTTTTATTGTTGTTTTGCTTTGTTATTGCTTTGTTTTCTTACGTTTTCAGGTTTTTATAATAATCGGAGCTTGAATCGAGAAAAGGAGCGAAAAAGGAGTGAAAACGGACGAAAACCTAGAAATTCAGCATTTTGCACTTGCGGCACCCACCGTGGCGGGCGCCATGGGGTTAGCCATGACGTGGCCACGTCTCAAGACCACTCCTCAACCTCCAAGACCCACGATCCCCACTCCATCATCCCCTGTAGGGACCATGGCGGGAGCCATGACCTTGTGGCGGGCGCCACAAGGCAAAATTTCATAACCTCCACTTTTTAGTGGAGGGGCGTCCCGGTCATTTCATGCTTTCAGTTTTTACTATAAATAGGACCTTAGATTTTCGTTTTTCTTCATCCAGAATTAGAATTCTCTAGGCATATATCAGTTATAAAGCAGTTGCCATTCCACATCGGGGTGCCTCTGCAATCGAGTGATCGAGTCTGTAATCTGTCTGTGGTTCGAGTTTTGGAGCACTCTGGAGGAAGTTAATCCTGCCGCCATTTTAATTCCAGTTAGTATTTTATTTTTCCGCATTGCTTTACTTTTATTTATTTTCTCGCACTTTACTTTGTTTATTTCCCGCACTCGCACATTTACTTTGTTTATTTCCCGCACTCGCACATTTACTTTGTTTATTTCCCGCACTCGCACATTTACTTTGTTTACTTCCTGCACTCGCACATTTACTTTGTTTACTTCCCGCACTCGCTTTAAATTACTCATATGAAAAACTATAAAAAGAATATTTACTTTATCATGTCTAACTAATCCCATAAAGGTTAGAATGTAAGGATCGTAATTAAACCAGTAATCAGTATAATTGTTCGTGGAAACACCTAAGGGCTATTTTATCTTTCAATTCAAGTAATTGTTTTTAACTATTTCAAAAACAGCCAAAAGCGCTTTGTATAGTTCATTAGGAGTTTTTAGATTAAAAAGAAAAGAGATTCTAAAACGATTTTCGGACGCGTTATGAGATTTAGAGTCTGGTTCATAAGAACCTCTTTTTGCTAAGAAGTCCAGGTTAAAATACTTTTCAACTTTGTTAAGAAACTATATTTCTTAAAAATAGGTTTACTACTCTAACGCAGTACGCACCTTTTTATCCGTGACAATAGGAGGGGTTGATTAGAGAGTACAACTCGGTTCTGAATACGCGAAAGCGATAGTTCCTGTTAAATTAGTTCTTTTCAAAGGAGAAAACATTGCCCATAAGTAGTTCCATTAACAAGTACTGGATTATCATTGATTACGTGAATTACATTCGAGCCTGTCTTTTATTTATTATTTAAAATTATAATTTTATTTACCATTGCACCCTTACTAAAACCCTTAAAAATAGTTGCCTTAGATAAACACCATAACAACAGGTACGATAGATTGACACTTGGTCTCTGTGGATTCGATAATCTTTTATATTACTTTGACGTGATTCGTACACTTGCGAAAAACACGCATCAAGTTTTTGGCGCCATTGCCGGGGAGTCTGAATCGTCAAATTTCATTACCCTGTAGTTATACCGTTTAGACTAAGGTTGTTACCCACCGGTCAATGCGAAAGACTCGCAGTGCCGGAAGTTTAGTAGACCCTCTAGCTGAACCTGAACGTTACGCTCGCGCACGTTTATTTTTCCATAGGAATAGGAGAGCTATGGCCGAAGATCAAAATCGAAGACCTCTTAAGGACTTCGCCCAACCATCAAACGAGGAACCTAGTTCCAGTATAGTAAACCCCGCTATCCCAGCCAATAATTTTGAACTTAAGCCATCCCTGCTGCAATTAGTGCAACAGAGACAATTCGCAGGTCTCGCTACTGATAACCCGAACCAACATTTAAAAAACTTTCTTCAATTAGCAGACACCTTTAAAACCAATGGAGCTTCTCCTGAGGCAATATGCTTAAGATTATTTCCCTTTTCCCTCAGAGATAAAGCTCTATCATGGTTAGATTCCCTTCCACCCAATTCAATAACAACTTGGGATGACCTTAGAAAAGTTTTCCTTGCTAGATATTTTCCCCCAAGTAAGACCGCTCTTCTTCGAAACCTAATAACTAGATTTACCCAACACCAAGGAGAGTCGTTGTTCGAAGCCTGGGAGAGATATAAAGAACTATTAAGAGCATGCCCACACCATGGCCTAGAGAATTGGCTAATCATCCAAACCTTCTATAATGGACTTCTTTATAACACTAAAATGACCATCGACGCTGCCGCTGGTGGCGCACTGATGAACAAACCTTACCCTGAAGCTAGTGCCCTTATCGAGGATATGGCCCAAAACCATCAATCATGGGGAGTAGAACGAGCGACAGTGGAAAAGAAGGAAGCCCAAGGAGGAATACATGAGCTAAGCTCTATAGACATGATGCAGGCTAAAATGGACGCGTTGGCCCTTAGAGTCGAACATATGTGTACAACTCCGAATACTGTTGCCGCAGTTTCGCCGAATTGTGAGATATGTGGAACGCAAGGACACCAATCCGCCGAACGCAATCTGTTGAATGAAACCAACACTGAGCAAGTGAACTATACCCAAGGGAACCCATTTTCAAACACATATAACCCTGGATGGAGGAATCACCCAAACTTCTCCTACAAAAATAATAACCCTATCCAAAATACCGCACCTCCGAGACAACAAGGTTACCAAGCCCCTAGAACAAATCAACCTATGCAACCTGTACCACCTAGCCCGAGCTTTGAGGAAGTTGTGAAAGATTTTATCGTTGCTCAAAAACAACAAAACAAAGAGTTCATGAACCATAACGTCCATGTTAACGAACTAATTACCAAGTTAGGAACCAAGGTTGATCAAATTATTACTCATAATAAGATGCTTGAAACTCAGATCTCTCAGGTAGCGTTAAACCAAGCCCCACAGACTACACCTGGAGGACAGTTCCCTGGACAACCTCAACAAAACCCGAAAGGGCAAGCTAATGCCATTACTCTACGAAGTGGAACCACTTATAAGGAACCTTTAAACCCTAGATTAAGTGAGCCCGAAACTTCTGAGAGGAATGAGGAAAAGGAACCAGAGAAGCCTGAAACCCCGGAAAGTCAAGAAAAAGGAGAAGAACCTAAAAATAAAACCTATGTACCGCCACCGCCATACAAACCACCAATACCTTACCCTCAAAGATTAAAGAAAACCCAAATCGATAATCAATATCAAAAATTCGTTAAGGTTATAGAAAAACTTCACGTAGAAATCCCCTTTACAGAAGCCATCACCCAAATACCTTCTTATGCTAAGTTTCTCAAAGACATACTTACAAATAAACGTAGACTCGAAGATCCGAAACCCGTGGAATGTAATTCTATTTCCGAAAATAGGTTAGCAAAGAAAGATAAAGATCCCGGAAATTTTTCCATTCCTTGTGTTTTGGGGAATCATGTCATCGAAAAAGCTTTTCTAGACTTAGGAGCTAGTGTGAGCTTAATGCCTTTAGCAGTTTGTGAGAGATTAAACTTAGGAGAATTACAACCTACTAAGATGTCACTTCAATTAGCCGATAGATCCGTTAAATACCCTATAGGCATACTTGAAGACGTCCCTGTTAGGATAGGTCAGCTGTTTATACCTACTGATTTTGTTGTCATGGACATTAAAGAAGATGACGACATACCAATCCTCCTAGGTAGACCGTTCTTATCGACTGCTGGAGCCGTAATAGATGTTAAAAAGGGAAAACTAACTTTTGAAGTAGGTGGCCAGAAGATAGAATTTATATTGTCAAAATTTCTTATGGCACCTGTGATAGGAGATTCTTGTTATGCCTTAGATATCATCGAAGAATGTATTAGGGAATTAGAACAAGAAGAAGAAACTGAATCTATAAAATTGCCATCAACCCTTATTTTGGAAGATGACAATTATAAAACACCCTACATTGATGATAACCTTCACGAATGTTTATCTCTTACCCCAGATCCTATGCCTTGCCCTATAAAACCGACCGTAAAACTTAAGGAACTGCCTAAAAACCTGAGATATGAATTTCTTGATGAAGATATGAACCGTCCAGTTATAGTCAGTGCTACCTTAAACCAAGAAGAAACCGATCAATTATTAGAAGTTTTACGTAGGTACCCCTCAGCCTTAGGATATAAGATCTCTGATCTAAAAGGAATAAGCCCATCCGTATGCATGCATCGGATTTTGCTTGAAGAAGATTCAAAACCTTCTAGAGAACACCAACGTAGAATAAATCCTATAATGAGTACTGTAGTTAAGACTGAAGTTCTTAAGTTACTAGAGGCAGGTATAATATATCAGATCTCGGACAGTAAATGGGTGAGTCCTGTGCATGTAGTACCTAAAAAGGGAGGCATCACAGTCGTGCAAAACGAGAAGGGCGAACCTGTAGCAAAAAGAACTGATGGAGGTTGGCGTATGTGCATAGATTATAGAAAATTAAATAAAGCAACTAGGAAGGACCATTTCCCATTACCATTCATAGACCAAATGTTGGAGCGCCTAGCCAGACACTCTTACTTTTGTTATTTAGATGGATATTCAGGATTCTTCCAAATACCTATTCACCCCGAAGATCAAGAAAAAACTACCTTTACATGCCCAGTTGGAACCTTTGCCTATAGAAGAATGCCTTTTGGACTTTGTAATGCTCCTGCAACTTTCCAACGCTGCATGATGTCTATCTTTACTGATTATTTGGATGGAATCATGGAAGTATTTATGGACGATTTCTCAGTTTGTGGGTCAGATTTCAAAAATTGTCTTGTCAACCTTGAGAAAATCCTGGAGAGATGTGTGGAGGTAAACCTTGTGCTAAATTGGGAAAAATGTCATTTCATGGTCACCGAAGGGATTGTTTTAGGACATATAGTTTCCGAAAAAGGTATAGAGGTAGATAAAGCAAAAATAGAAGTCATAGAGAATCTAAAACCGCCGAAGACTATCAGGGAGATAAGAAGTTTTCTTGGACATGCCGGATTTTACCGACGTTTTATCAAGGATTTCTCCAAAATAACAAAGCCCTTAACTGGTCTTTTAATGAAAGATGCTGAGTTCATCTTCGATGAAAAATGTACTGAAGCATTTAATCTTCTGAAGCAAGCTCTGATTTCAGCACCTATAATGAAACCCCCTGATTGGTCGGAACCGTTTGAGACAATGTGTGACGCCAGTGATTATGCTGTTGGAGTCGTTCTAGGTCAGAGAAAAGATAAGAAGTTACATGTGATTTATTATGCCAGTAGAACCCTAGACGCTGCACAGCTCAACTACGCAACAACCGAAAAAGAGCTCCTAGCTGTAGTTTTTGCAATAGACAAATTTAGATCTTATCTAGTAGGAGCCAAGATTATAGTTTACACCGACCATGCTGCCATTCGTTACTTACTAAGCAAAAAGGATGCCAAGCCTAGGTTACTTCGATGGATTCTATTATTACAAGAGTTTGATTTGGATATCCGTGACAAGAAAGGCACTGATAATGTGGTAGCTGATCACCTATCTAGGCTAGAATACCTGAAACCTGATCCAGTACCCATAAATGACGATTTTGCCTACGATAGACTGATAGCCCAACTAGAAACCATTGAAGATGATAACCCAGACCCTCATGAGCAATTTCATAAATCCTTAGCTATAAGCAATGTACCTTGGTATGCAGATTTTGTTAATTACCTAGCCGCTGACATCATACCCCCTGATCTAAACTACCACCAGAAGAAGAAGTTCTATAGTGATGTGAGAAACTTCTATTGGGACGATCCATTTCTTTTCAAGAGAGGTAAAGATGGCATTTTCCGCCGTTGTGTTCCAGAAGAAGAGGTAAATAATATAATTGAGCATTGTCACTCTGCACCCTATGGTGGACATGCAAGCACATCTAAGACCTACGCCAAGATTCTTCAAGCTGGCCTATTCTGGCCTACTATGTGGCGTGATGTCCATGCTTTCATTGTCAAGTGTGACAGATGCCAACGCACAGGAAATATTTCAAGACGTAATGAAATGCCGTTAAGAAATATCCAAGAAGTAGAACTCTTCGACGTATGGGGTATGGACTTTATGGGACCGTTCCCACCATCTTTTGGAAATCAGTACATATTAGTAGCTGTTGACTACGTGTCTAAATGGATTGAAGCTATCGCCGCACCCACAAACGACACCAGAGTAGTCATCAAATTATTCAAGAATTATATATTTCCCAGGTTTGGAACACCCCGTTTAGTCATAAGTGATGGAGGATCACACTTCATATCGAGAATATTTGATAAACTTTTAAGCAAGTATGGAGTTAAGCATAGAGTAGCAACACCATACCACCCACAGACCAATGGACAAGTGGAAGTATCTAATAGGGAGATAAAACAAATCCTCGAGAAGACTGTCTCTATATCTAGAAAAGATTGGTCGCAGAAACTTCAAGAAGCATTATGGGCCTATAGAACCGCTTTCAAAACTCCTATAGGAACAACCCCTTATCAACTGGTCTATGGAAAATCATGTCACTTACCATTTGAGTTGGAGCATAAGGCCTATTGGGCCATCAAAACTTTGAATTTGGATTACTTGACAGCTGGTGAGAAACGTATCCTTGATATCCACAAATTAGAAGAGCTCAGACAATCTGCCTACGAAAATGCCATCATATACAAAGAAAGAACAAAAGCTTGGCATGACAAAAGAATCATAAGAAGAGACTTCAAAATAGGCGATCCTGTTCTCCTGTTCGATTCTAGGTTACGACTATTTCCAGGTAAACTCCGTTCGAGATGGACTGGCCCTTTCGAAGTATCTAAGATCCTGAGATCCGGTGCTATTGAAATCAAGAACCAAACATGTAAACCGTTCATAGTCAATGGACAGAGGTTGAAGCCCTACGAAGGAGGTGACATTCCAACAACATACACATGTCATACTCTGAGTGATCCACCATATCCTTCCAATGATGTTTAAATATCGGTCGTCGAGCTAATGACGTTAAACAAGCGCTGCCTGGGAGGCAACCCATGGTTTTTCTTATTTTTGTACTTTTTATTTTTATTTTTACTTTATTTTAATTTGTTTATTTTATTATTATGTCAGGACTCACGATTGAATGTTTTATGTGCTTTCAGGACTTGTTTGCTAACCTTGTACAGAATGCAGAACCCTGATGACATGCACGTGGCCTTTAGAGATGATGCACAGAGAGAGCGTTACTATGTTCACATGAGACGCCCTATGGCTCCTACCAGGTACCCTGACCATGACTGCATGGATGCCTTGGGGATAGAGCCAAGCGTCAGATTTTTATGCCATCAACTCCAGTGGGACCAGTTTGACGACAGGAACAACACTTATAGGAACTTGACTCTTGAGTTCCTCAGCTCGTTTCATCATGACCCTTGGGCTGGACCCGATGGACTCGCTGTTTTCAGGTTGTTCGGGATTGACTACTCATTCTCTCACAAAGAGTTTGGTGATTTACTAGGTTTCCAGACTACTCCTGATGCTATTCCAGAGACTCCGATGGGGTATTTTATGAGCAGAGAAGTGGAAAAGTTTTGGACTAAAATATCAGGCGGAGGGAGCCAAGATCCTTCTACCCAGTTTTCTCAGGTAATCCACAACCCTGCATTGAGGTACTTCCAGATGATTCTAGCACATTCTTTCCTAGGTTTTCCAGATACAGAGACACTGCTAAGTGAAGAGGAGATTTTCCTACTGTTTTGTGCGACTCAGTCTCGCCCTGTTGCTTGTGGCAACTTTCTACTGAAGGGCCTTGCTAGTGTTGCCAGATCATCAGTAGGAATCATCCATGTCGGTGGGATTGTTACACAGATTGCTACTGCATTGGGTTTGTCTCGCAAGCTATTGCACCTCAGGACCTTCTGCTGCTACACCACCCTGGATATTGATTTTTGTCTTGATAGAGGACTGATGAGGAGGGCTTCTTTTGAGCCCAACATGTTTAGATTGCTGATCGACGGTGAAGCGATACACTACTTTACATTACCAGATCCGCTGATGACCAGTGTCCATGATCCTGCCAATTGGAGTTATGCTCTAGAGGGTTATGGAGAGACTGTCGAAGAGCCGAAATCGCCTCCCGCCGCTGAGTACACTCCTACACCTCTTACTCCCCGAATCACTGTTATGTCTAACAATATGTCTCTGCAGCCACCTGACCTACAAACACAGATTTATGAGCTCCGCAAGGAGACTGCCCTGCTCAAGCAGGAAGTGGCAGACTTAGAGTTACAGATGCAGGTTTCTGATCTCACTCATGCCTCAGAGACCGATGCTCTACATCAGGCGATCGACGAGTTTCGGAGGGAGATAGCTGAGATTCGTGGATCAAGCCAGGATAAGAAACCTACCACATGACTCATTCCACCCTGACAGCACTACCCTAGTATTTAACTTCCTTTTATTTATCGCATTTCCACTTTTATATTTTCATGCACTTTGAATTCCTTATATATATACATATTATGCACTAATTTTTATTTTTATTTTTCTTTTTTGATTTTTAATTATTTTATTTTTGTCGTGCAAAGAAAAAATATATAAGACAAAAATATGCAAGCCAATGCCTTGAAAAGAAGAAGAAAACGCTATTCAGACCCCCCGGAAGACAAAGGTGCAAGGAAGGCCCAAAGGAGGATCCAAAACCACAAGGCCCAGGAATTGGCCTTGTGGCGGGCGCCATAGGCCCTGTGGCGGGCGCCACACCGTACCATCAACAAATACGGGATTCAATCCCCATTTCCACCATTTTCACCCCTTTCTTCACCAAAAACCCATTTTTCCAACCTTCCAAATCCTCCTTGAACCCCATTAAAGCTCCCCCATTTCCAAAATACCCTCCATCCATAAAACATATCCAACATCCATTTCCATTTTCATCCATCAAAAACCAAAAAAATCAAAACTTTATCATTCCCCTCATAAACCACTTTTCTACTATTTTCACTACCTAAGGAGCTTTTCAACAATGGAGTTCAACGGATTTATTCTTCGTGATGGAAGACCGGGCGAAAGGCAACGGAAAATTATTCAGAGGCTTCAAAGTCGAGAAATCCTCTCGACTAGGTACGTCGACGATAACTGTCTGTATGCTTTGGGTATTTATCATAGTGTTTTTAATTTATTAGAATTTCTAGGCTTGCATAATATTTTCATTAATCAGGAACCTACCTATGAGAGGCTGACAACTGAGTTTTTGAGTTCTTTGATATACACTGTCAGTCCTAACACTGCTAGCACTGTCGGTACTGTTATTTTTAGACTGTTTGGAATTGAATATGAATTCAGTACCAATGAGCTAGATAATTTGTTAGGAATCCCTCATAGGGAAGGTTCGATTTGTGAGGCACCTTTGGATGCTGAATGGTCGGCCGAGGTATTTACCTTCTGGCTAAGGCTTTCAAGTACTTCAATTAATTCTTTTGAAGGGATACTTGCGTCGACCATTCACAACCCGACCATAAGAGTTTTTAGACTTCTTTTGGCATGTACTATTTTTGGCCGGGAAAGTCCAAACAAGGTTAATGCTCGTGAACTCCTATTTTTGCAAGGATGCCTCACTAGAACCCACATCAATCCGGTCCCGTTTATGCTTGCCCACATGACTTTATTTACTAATAAAACAGGACCGATTGTTTTTGGAGGGCTTGTTACGTCTATTGCTCGGGCTCTTGGCCTGAATGATGAGATAGCTACACTTGAACCACTACCTCCTCGCACAATTAATTTAAAATTTCTGAAAGACATGAAATTGTGCCGAACAAGGAGAGAAGGTGGTTATGAGTTGATGGTTCATGGGGTAGCTATCCCATCTGTTGCTTTACCATGCAGTAGACGTACTGATGTACGTGATGAAAGGAACTGGACCTATGATCTTAATGCTCCACGTGTTTTGGGTCCACTTCCTCCTAATATTCCCGATGGGGAGGCACATGACACTGATGATGAGTATGATCGGAGAGAGCAGTCTCCCATCCCTCACATGTCCCCCCATCGTCCTTCACAGTCACACACTGCACCATCTTCCTCTAACCCTGTTGCAGGTACTGCTCCTGGATTCTTTGTCACCGAGGAGATGTGGCGTGATATGACAGCTAGAGAAGAAAGGCGTGATGGCCTTCTCTCTACTATTTCACAGCAGCTGACGAACAATATGAGCTTCATGCAACAATCGCGATTGGTTTCGGATCGTGCTTATAGCAACGTTTGCCGTACCTTGAACGATATTTCATTAGAGCAGAACCGTCAGAGAGAGTTCAACAGCCGACACTACCAGCTTGTAGAGGCTACTCAGGGTTCCATCTTGGGTAACCTTCGAGAGGTCCGGAGTGCTCAGGCTGCTTTATCAGCACGACTCGACCGGAGGGACCAGCATCGTAGTAGATCCCGTCGTTCCAGACCATCACATCAGGACGGCGAAGGCACCAGTGCCCCTCCTCAGTAGTCTTTTTCCAGGTTACCCCCCTTATCTTATTTCGAAACATTGGGGACAATGTTCGATTTAAGTGTGGGAGGGGATTTTATTGCTTTCTGTTATTTCCCTTTTTAGTTAATTTCCTTTCAGTTATTTCCCTTTTCAGTAATTTATTTTTCTTAGATAATGCATGAGTCTGACGAGTCACCAGTATAGTGTCTTTTTAGTTCATCTTCATTTTTTCCCATTTCCTTAGCCTTACCAGAAAATTTTTAAAAAGAAAACAATGTTGTTTCACATGTTTTTTGGGCTTTGAGACAGGTTTAGATTAGGATGTGGTGACTTAGGTCAACTTTTTGAAACATCAGAACCATTTTAGCACCATAGACCTCTTGAATATAGGAATCACTCCTAAACCCCACCACCATGGCCTTTACTATCATTCAAAAAATTGTCCTAAGTAGTTTATTTTAGCAGTCAGCTCCGGCCTAAGCATACTCTACGTAGGGGGGCGATGAATATAAGTGAATGATCCAGTGCTAATAAAAAAAAAAAAAAAAAAGGCAAACTCTGGTATAGGTGACCCTCACAAAGTCATTTAAACCGAAAAAAGAGAAGAAAAAAAAATTTTTGCCACAAAAAGAAAAAAATTGCAAGTCACCTATTGTTAGTTGGTTCAGAGGTATCTGGCACTGAACTTGGTAGGGCGGATTACGATCCGATCCCCCGCAGCTACATTTAGGCGAAATAAAAACAGGTTTACACATGCTTATGTGCCAGAAACCTTATGTTATGGATCAGAATCACTAACCGGTCACTCTACTATGAAGCATGTACGAATAACGGGCTTAATGTGATTGCGCCTGAATGAAAAGGACACAAAAAGATGAGAAGATAGGCCTAGGTATCGTGGGATGACATGGAGTGGTTAATATAGGATTGAAGTTTGTGTTTGTGTTACTATGGTACCCTTGGTTCACTTAGTTAGTATCTGTCACTGCATCCTGACTTGAACTTAGAATCCCTTTAGCCCAAAGACAAATGTTGACACCATATTTTCTTAAGCTTTAATGTTTGCTTGAGGACAAGCAAAGGTTTAAGTGTGGGAGAATTTGATCACACTAAAATTCACCGTATTTCTGACTCCGATTTCGCATGCATTCTTAGCTTTTATTGTTGTTTTGCTTTGTTATTGCTTTGTTTTCTTACGTTTTCAGGTTTTTATAATAATCGGAGCTTGAATCGGGAAAAGGAGCGAAAAAGGAGTGAAAACGGACGAAAACCTAGAAATTCAGCATTTTGCACTTGCGACACCCACCGTGGCGGGCGCCATGGGGTTAGCCATGACGTGGCCACGTCTCAAGACCACTCCTCAACCTCCAAGACCCACGATCCCCACTCCATCATCCCCTGTAGGGACCATGGCGGGCGCCATGACCTTGTGGCGGGCGCCACAAGGCAAAATTTCATAACCTCCACTTTTTAGTGGAGGGGCGTCCCGGTCATTTCATGCTTTCAGTTTTTACTATAAATAGGACCTTAGATTTTCGTTTTTCTTCATCCAGAATTAGAATTCTCTAGGCATATATCAGTTATAAAGCAGTTGCCATTCCACATCGGGGTGCCTCTGCAATCGAGTGATCGAGTCTGTAATCTGTCTGTGGTTCGAGTTTTGGAGCACTCTGGAGGAAGTTAATCCTGCCGCCATTTTAATTCCAGTTAGTATTTTATTTTTCCGCATTGCTTTACTTTTATTTATTTTCTCGCACTTTACTTTGTTTATTTCCCGCACTCGCACATTTACTTTGTTTATTTCCCGCACTCGCACATTTACTTTGTTTATTTCCCGCACTCGCACATTTACTTTGTTTACTTCCCGCACTCGCACATTTACTTTGTTTACTTCCCGCACTCGCTTTAAATTACTCATATGAAAAACTATAAAAAGAATATTTACTTTATCATGTCTAACTAATCCCATAAAGGTTAGAATGTAAGGATCGTAATTAAACCAGTAATCAGTATAATTGTTCGTGGAAACACCTAAGGGCTATTTTATCTTTCAATTCAAGTAATTGTTTTTAACTATTTCAAAAACAGCCAAAAGCGCTTTGTATAGTTCATTAGGAGTTTTTAGATTAAAAAGAAAAGAGATTCTAAAACGATTTTCGGACGCGTTATGAGATTTAGAGTCTGGTTCATAAGAACCTCTTTTTGCTAAGAAGTCCAGGTTAAAATACTTTTCAACTTTGTTAAGAAACTATATTTCTTAAAAATAGGTTTACTACTCTAACGCAGTACGCACCTTTTTATCCGTGACAATAGGAGGGGTTGATTAGAGAGTACAACTCGGTTCTGAATACGCGAAAGCGACAGTTCCTGTTAAATTAGTTCTTTTCAAAGGAGAAAACATTGCCCATAAGTAGTTCCATTAACAAGTACTGGATTATCATTGATTACGTGAATTACATTCGAGCCTGTCTTTTATTTATTATTTAAAATTATAATTTTATTTACCATTGCACCCTTACTAAAACCCTTAAAAATAGTTGCCTTAGATAAACACCATAACAACAGGTACGATAGATTGACACTTGGTCTCTGTGGATTCGATAATCTTTTATATTACTTTGACGTGATTCGTACACTTGCGAAAAACACGCATCACTTGGTACCAGGGTTGAGGGTGCCGTTGAAATTCAAGGCTCCAACTTTTGACAAATACAAGGGGGACACCTGCCCTAAGGTCCACGTCCGCTCTTATTACAGAAGGATGTCCGCGTATTCAGATGATGAAAGGATGCTCATGCATTTCTTTCAGGATAGCTTATCCGGACCTTCACTTGAATGGTATATGGGGCTGAAGCCCACACAGATCAAAACCTGGAAGCAATTGGCTGAAGCTTTCGTAACACATTACAAATACAACAGCGATCTGGCGCCAAACCGGGTCCAATTGCAGGGTTTGTCACAGAAGAACGGTGAAAGTTTTAAAGAGTATGCGCAAAGGTGGAGCGATATGGCAGCAAGGGTGCATCCCTCTTTAATTGAAAGGGAGATGAATGACATGTTCATTGGGACATTTACGGGGGTGTTCTACGAAAAATTGTTTAGTGTGTCATTGAGCAGTTTCTCAGATTTGATTCTTATGGGGGAGATGATCGAGAATGAGATTAAAGTTGGAAGGTTCCAAGCAGGTGAGTCTACTTCAGCAGGAGGTTCCAGAAAAGCATTTGGTGGTAGACGACAGGGCGATTCTAGTGCCGTGTTTGGTGGCAGGGGCAGGGGAAGAGGAAGAAATCAGTATGTTCAGCCGCAACAGATAGCTAATGTCACTATCCCTTTTCCTCAACAAGGGCAGCCTCAGCAACAATAACAACAACCACAACAACAACAAGGACAGAATCCTGGTCAGAGAAGGGTACAGAATGCGAGATCGAAAAGAGTGTTCGACGCACCTCCTTCCACGTATGCAGAACTCCTCCCGGCCCTGCTAGGGTTGAACTTGGTTGAAAAGAGGACTTTGGCACCACCTACAGGGGCGGTACTCCCTTACGGATATGATGCCAACAAGCATTGCGAATTCCATTCCGGGGCACCCGGGCATGATATAGAAGCTTGTCAGGCATTTAAGCATAAAGTTCAGGATTTATTGGATAGCAAAGCTATTAACTTTGGACAGGTGGGTCCAAATATCGTACAATAGCCTATGCCCAATCACGGGGCAAACACCATCTTGACGGAAGAAAATCTGAATCTAGTGATGGATGTCAATGAGCTGAAGACACCATTGGGTGAGATTAAAAGCACGCTGTTAAAAGGGGGTGTATTCCCGGGTTGTGATGAATTTTTCTTGGATTGTTGGACCCAGCCAGAGGGTTGTAATAAGTTGAAGCAGGGTATTCAGGCTATGATGGATGAAGGTACTTTGCAATTCGATAGAACCGCAGCTGAAAAGTCTGTAGAGGCGTTGTGTGATGAGCAGAACGATGTTGCGACAGTGACGATTCCGAGGAAAACAATAACGATAACGGCGCCCGCCAGGCGGCCGACGATCACAATTACTAAAGCAGGACCAGTCCCTTTTGAGAGTACTAAAGTAGTGTCGTGGACTTATGGGTTGGAGGTATATTGCGATGGTGAGAAAATTGAAGTCAATGGGCAACCAGCTGGGGTTGTAGATAATGTTGTCGGAACAGGGGGTATGACCAGAAGCGGAAGAATCTTCACGTTACCCGAGGTAGAGGCGGAAAGAGTAGCCAAGGGTAAAGCCAAGGTAACTGAGGGTGGTCCTTCTCAGTCGAATGAAAAGGAAACATCACTTAAGGATGTGAAGGAGTTTATGAGGCTCATTCGTAAAAGTGATTACAAAATCGTTGAGCACCTCCAGCAAACGCCGTCAAAAATTTCCATCCTATCATTGCTGTTATGTTCCGAGGCCCATCGGAACGCTTTGCTGAAGATTCTAGATACGTCATTCGTTCCCCAAGATGTTTCGGTAAATCAGTTAGAAGGGGTGATGGCGCATGTCAACACGGGGCACAGTTTGGGCTTCACAGACTTTGATTTGACTCCGAGAGGGTGAGAGCACAATATGGCATTGCATGTGTCAGTCGAATGCCGGGGCACGGTCATGTCCCATGTTTTAGTAGACATTGGATCCTCCCTGAATGTGCTACCGAAGAAAGCCATGATGAAGTTAGATATCAGGGGGATTATCTGCACGCCCAGTGATTTAGTGGTGAGAGCGTTCGATGGAACGAGGAGGTCGGTTTTCGGATCAATAACATTACCGTTGCAGGTGGGGCCTGAAATATTTGAAATTGAATTCTATATAATGGACATCCAGCCAGCGTATAGTTGTCTTCTTGGGCGCCTATGGATCCATGCCGTCGGGGCAGTCACATCCACGTTACACCAAAAGCTGAAGTATATGGTTGGGGATAGTGTCGTCACTGTTTGTGGAGAGGAAGATATTCTGGTTAGCCATTTCTCTTTGTTCAAATACGTCGAGGTCGACGGTGAAATACACGAAACACCTTGTCAAGCCTTCGAGGGGTTGCGAATTAAAGACAAAGCTCAGGGTTCCAGCAAAATATCAGACGTGGCAGTGTCATCCTACAAAGGGGCTCAAGCTCTAGTGCAGGCAGGCAAAACCAAGGGCTGGGGTCAGGTGTTGGAGATTCCCGTGAAGAATGACAAGTTCGGGCTTGGATATCATCCTTCATCGTCAAAATCCTATTCAGGAGCGCCCAGGTTCAAGGGACCAGTCACGATTACGCCAAGCGGGGTGAGCTTCGAGACTATCAATGCTATTTCCGATGCTGAAGACGGAGATAGCGACTGTGATATGGACGCGTGGATCAAGCCAAGCGTGCTAGGACAAACTCTCTGCAATTGGTCTATTCGGGAAACTGTTCCCGTGACAACTAAACAATAATGATTTGTTTTCTTAATTGTTGAATAATCCTGTGTCCTACCCGGGGCATAGTAATTTTGCTTAGGGCCATTTGGTTATGTACATTACATTGTTTAATCATGAAATAAAGGCGTTTTTCATATACAAATATTGTGATCCCTGTTTTTTTCGTTTTTGTGTTTTACAATAAAATGGCAATGTAGTTATTTGCTTTGTATGCGTTTTGAAGCATTTAACCATTTCCTTTGCAGGATTACTATTTCAGATGACATCTATGAACCGCCTATGACTCACTTCGACTTTGAGCACCTGATATTTCAGGCTGAGGAAGAGATTGTGGAAGATGGCGATGTGCCAGAAGAGTTGACCTGGTTATTGAAACAAGAAGAAAGAATCATTCTGCCTCATGAGGAAGTCATTGAGATTATCAATTTGGGGTCGGAAGAGGTTGTGAGAAACATCCGTATAGGGGCTGCGCTGCAGAGCGACGTCAAGCAAAGGTTGGTTGAGATGCTCAAAGAGTACAGTGATATATTTGCTTGGTCGTACGAGGATATGCCTGGGTTGGACACGGATATGGTTGTTCACCGTCTGCCACTGCGAGAGGAATGTCCGCCTATTAAGTAGAAACTCCGAAGAACTAGACCGGACATGGCTGTGAAGCTCAAGGAGGAAGTTCAAAAACAGTGGGATGCTGGTTTCCTAGCTGTTACAAAATACCCCTCATGGGTCGCTAATATTGTGCCAGTGCCGAAGAAAGACAGTAAAGTGCGAATGTGTGTAGACTACCGTGATTTGAACAAAGCGAGCCCGAAAGATGACTTCCCACTTCCTCACATCGATGTGCTGGTTGATAACACTGCACCGTTCTCCGTATTCTCCTTCATGGATGGCTTCTCAGGCTATAATCAGATTAAAATGACGCCAGAAGACATGGAGAAGACTACCTTTATTACTCCCTGGGGAACATTTTGCTACAAAGTGATGCCCTTTGGGTTGAAGAATGCTGGGGAAACATATCAACATGCTATGACGACTCTCTTTCATGACATGATGCATAAAGAGATCGAGGTTTATGTTGATGATATGATTGCCAAATCCCAGACGGAGGAGGAGCATTTGGTTAATCTGCTGAAACTGTTCAAGAGACTTAGGAAGTTCAGGTTGAGACTGAACCCTAACAAGTGCACCTTCGGGGTGAGATCGGGAAAACTACTGGGGTTTATCGTGAGCGAAAAAGGAATAGAGGTGGATCCTGTGAAAATAAAAGCAATACAAGAAATGCCGACGCCTAAAACAGAAAAAGAAGTGCGTGGGTTTTTAGGGAGGTTGAACTATATCGCCCGGTTCATATCTCACTTAACTACGACGTGCGAGCTGTTATTCAAGTTGTTGAAAAAGGATCAGGTTGTGACCTGGAATGAAAATTGACAAAAGGCGTTCGACAGGATAAAAGAATACTTGCAGGAACCTCCTATTTTGATACCCCTAGTGGCCGGGAGACCTTTGATTATGTATTTGACGGTTCTTGAGGAAAGTATGGGTTGTGTTCTCGGTCAACACGACGAGACAAGACGTAAAGAGCATGCGATCTACTATTTGAGTAAGAAGTTTACTGACTGCGAGTCCAGATACACAATGCTCGAGAAGACGTGTTGCGCGCTAACCTGGGCCGCCAAACGTTTGAGGCAATACATGCTGAATCATACAACCATGCTAATTTCAAAGATGGATCCAATCAAATACGTGTTTGAGAAGCAAGCACTCTCCGGAAGAATTTCCCGATGGCAGATGGTGTTAACCGAATATGATATACAATATGTCTCGCAAAAGGCTATTAAAGGTAGCGTCCTGTCAGAGTACCTTGCGGAGCAGCCTGTGGAGGACTACCAATCGATGAGGTTTGATTTTCCTGACGAGGATATCATGTACCTGAAGATGAAAGATTGTGAAGAACCGTTGCCGGACAAAGGACCAGAGTTGGGTTCCAAATGGCAGTTGGTATTTGATGGAGTAGTTAATTCTTATGGTAGAGGAATAGGGGCAATTGTCACTACTCCTCAGGGGTCTCACATCCCCTTTACTGCCCGATTGACCTTTCCCGTTACCAATAATGAGGCTGAATATGAGGCTTGCATCATGGGTCTGGAAGAAGCTATTGATTTGCGAATCAAGCATCTGGATGTATACGGAGACTCAGCTCTAGTGGTGAATCAGATTAAAGGAGAATGGGAGACACGTCAGCCCAATTTGATACCATATATGAATTATACAAGGAGATTGTTGCCTTTCTTTGACAAGGTGGAATTGCATCATGTGCCGCGAGCAGAAAATCAAATGGCTGACGCCTTGGCTACATTGTCTTCAATGTATAAAGTTAACTTCTGGAACGAGGCTCCCCAGATTGTTATCTCTCGACTTGATAGGCTTACATTCATATTTGCCATCGACGAGGCTCCCGATGGTCAACCCTGGTACTTTGACATCCAGAATTTCCTGAAGAACAAGGAGTATCCGGCTGGGGCATCCAGTCGAGATCAGAAGACTCTCAGGAAATTGGCTGGAAATTTCTATTTGAATCCTAACGGTGTCCTATACAAAAGAAACCATAACTTGGTGTTGCTACGTTGTGTAGATGAGAAAGAAGCAAAGTTGCTCATGGAAGAGATCCATGAAGGTATGTTTGGTACACATGCCGGTGGGCATGCTATGACGAGAAAACTGTTGCGGGCAAGTTATTACTGGCTAACTATGGAAACAGATTGTTTCAAGTTTGCAAAGAGGTGTCATAAATGCCAAATTTATGCGGACAAGGTCCATGTACCCCCAAGTCCTCGGAATGTGATGTCATCACCGTGGCCGTTCTCGATGTGGAAAATTGATATGATTGGGAAGATTGAGCCTACGGCATCCAACGGACATCGGTTCATCTTGGTGGCAATTGATTACTTCACCAAATGGGTGGAAGCAGCGTCATATGCCAATGTCACCAAACAAGTGGTCGCCAGATTTATCAAACGAGATATTATCTGCAGATATGGAATCCCTGAGCGGATTATCACCGACAACGGTTCGAATTTGAATAACAAGATGATGAAAGAGCTGTGCCAGAATTTTAAGATTGAACATCACAACTCTTCTTCTTACCGACCCAAGATGAATGACGCTGTTGAAGCGGCCAATAAGAACATAAAGAAGATTGTCCAGAAGATGGTTGTAACGTACAAGGACTGGCACGAGATGCTACCTTTCGCTTTGCACGGTTATCGTACGACGGTACGCACATCAACCGGGGCAACCCCTTTTTCATTGGTATACGGAATGGAGGCAGTGTTACCGTTGGAGGTTGAGATTCCTTCCTTGAGGGTTTTACGAGATGTCCAACTTGATGAGGCAGAATGGGTTAAAGATAGACTGAATCAACTCAGCTTAATGGATGAGAAGAGACTAGCTTCTCTCGCATATGGTCGGTTGTATCAGAGCCAGATGAAGAAAGCATACGATAAGAAAATATATCCACGAAGCTTTCAGACGGGCGACCTTGTGCTGAAGAGGATTCTCCCACCACAAACAGACCACAGGGGCAAGTGGAACCCTAATTACGAAGGTCCCTACGTTGTTACCATGGATGGTGAAGACTTTACGTCTCCTGTGAATTTGGACGCAGTTAAAAAATACTTTGCTTGAAAGTGACCCGCTGGACAGTAAAAAGAGAGTCTAGGCAAAAATGGGGCATCCTGGCGAACCGTAAAAAAATGAATAAAAAGGTTCGGGAAAAAGTTAGGGATAAAATTGAAAAGATGTACACCCGCGAAGTCGAAAACCTGCAAAGGGCGACTTCGGCAAAAATGGGTATCTCGGTGAATTGAAAACCCGCAAAGGGCGATTCACGCAAAAGTTAGGGACTGAAAAAGCAAATGATTGCGGTTCGGATCTGATACAGCATTGCTTAGTGGTTTGGGAGTACCTGAGGGTTCGTTTATCCAACACAATCTCTTCCGAAAATTGAATACCGGGAAAGCGCCAGAGTCAGGCGAGTCATAGGAGGATCAGCTCAGGATGTTTGTCTGCACCATGTTGCCGACATGTATACAAATATTGTTTTGTATTTTTGTGCATATATGTATGTGTGCGTGCGTAACTTCCTCTTTTCAGGAGTTGCATCCGATGTACAAAGCCTTGCCTATTCACAGGCTCAATCAATAAAACATGTTATTCAGTATTTGATGTTTGTGCTTTACTATTTTGTATGTGGAAAACGCCGATGTTCTGATGAACTCGCATGTGCATAACTTTGCTGGCCCTTGCCAATAATTGCTAAAACTTCGAATTGACTGAAGTAATGTCGTGGATGCTAACCCGAATATATTTGGTTGTATAGATTTGTTTTGTCTCATTTGTGTTGTGCAGGGTTCTCGCCCTTGAAGCG
Source organism: Lathyrus sativus (assembly GCA_963859935.3). NCBI lineage: Eukaryota > Viridiplantae > Streptophyta > Magnoliopsida > Fabales > Fabaceae > Lathyrus > Lathyrus sativus. The sequence continues at coordinate 590,724,176 of OZ012737.1, read as the reverse complement.
GACAATCAGAAAATGGTGGCCCCGGCCAGAGGCCCTGGAAGAAGGACTTAACCTTATTTCCCAGCAGGTCGCACCTCATCCCCAGAGGTTGAGATGTTGTTATCCCTTACCGAAGGAAGGATTAGTTTCCCCAGAAGAGTATCCTCATGGATGTTGTCCACAGGATATCCCCAACAAGACAAGATTAGTGTCCCATGTAGAGGTTACACTCCCCAGAGAGTCGAGTAGGTGCGCGTTCAACCCCCATCTGGGAGAATTTCCGCGACCCATAACCAATTCATAGTAGGTTCAGAAGGATTATCCCCAACGAGGATGGTTTTCTTTCTTCCCGCAGGTCGTCGTGCTTTCGTCAGGATGATTATCCCCGGCGGAGAGGTAGATCCAAGTTTGTAAACTGTACCCAGACAGTTGTCCCCCAGAAGGGTTGCTTCTCCCCCAGCCGGGTTAATCTTCCCAGCAGGTGTTATTCTTTCCTCCCAGTGGAAATCGATGTGTAATCTCTCCCCGGCAGAGTTGGTTGTATTTCCGGCATTTATTTTGCCAGAATACTTCGCGATACCCGTTCATCCCCAACAGGGTGGTATTTGTCTTCAACAGCCGTGTTGAAGCAAGCTTGTCAAAGCCTTCCCCAGCAGCCTGAACCTGCATTTACATTTGCATACATTATCATGTTTGCATCTACCCAAAAAACGTGTAGCATTTCCATGCCGTATGGAGCATTACGCCATTGTCAGACATACGCATTTTGAAACATAAATCAGGTTGGTTAACCTTTTGCTTTCAGGGGTGTTTCTCAGCAGGAATATGAAGTTATAGTTCAGATCTATTACCAGATGATCGAGGTCTCGCTGTGAGACATATGATGATACAGTTCTTGTTATTATCCCCCACAGAGTTACTGGTCGACGTTTCTCTTATCCGACCAGCGGAGTGTTTTTCTTCAGGTTTGCTGTCGCGGCAACATTTCAGGGCTTCATGAATCAAGATTTCAGAAGTGGTCACTTGTTGTCAGAACGAGTGTCGGGCAGTTATTTTCAGAATATCCCCAGTGGAGTTAGCTACTACCAAGAATAGACAAAGAAGCTATATCCAAGTTACCTTTCCCGTATGAAACAGGCGGATGAACTTGTGAGGGAAAACTGTCTCACAACATACGTTCTCAAGTTTCGATGATGACAAAGTACAACCTCGGATGAATCGGAGTCGTCATGCATACTTACGATGATGACAAAGTACAACCTCGGATGAATCAGAATCGTCATGCAATACTTAACATATTACATCCTTCCTATATCCTTTTAAATCATCATATTTCATTGGCAATATATGTGACTAATGTTTGGTCGTGACAAGATGCACGAAACAACAAACATATCAATTTTTGCAGGTTTTGTAGCTATGAGTCAACCATACAGTCAACACATGGATCAACTCATTCTCCACTGGTCAGCTCATGCAGACCATGAGTCGACCATACAGTCAGCTCATGCATCAGGTTTGTAGATTTTGGAGCTATGAGTCGACCATACAGTCAGCTCATTCTCCACTGGTCAGCACATGCAGACCATGAGTCGACCATACAGTCAACTCATGTAGTCAGCTCATCAGGATGAGTCGACCATACGGTCAGCTCATGCAGTCAGCTCATCAGGATGAGTCGACCATACAGTCAGCTCATGCAGTCAGCTCATCAGGTCACTTTTCCACGGGTCAGCACAAACACACCATGAGTCGACCATACCACTCAGCGTATGAAGCTGTGTATTCCCCACGGGTCAGCGCACGCCGACCCTATGGTCGACCGTTCGCGCGTTGTGCAACATTTTCTGCTGTGTTTTATATTTCAGTTGATTGGCTGTTTCATTATTTCTATAAATAGAAGTTTTGGTCAAATAACATAACTAACAATTGAAATCTTGAGTAAATTGTCAGGCAAGAAACGTGAAATAGGTGCAACATATTTCTTCATCTTCATCCTTCAAACAACACACAAATCCTCAAATACACACAATCATTTTTGCTGTGATTGGTGTCTTGTTCAAGGGTGATAAGGTTCGAACGCGTTGATTGAAGATCTGGTTCGAGTGGAAATTGGGGCAGGTGTTTCTTGCAGAAAACCTTGAAGGTTTTACCCATCAAGACTCGAAGGTTTTGAGGGATTTTGCTACGGAATAGTTTGTTCAACATTCAAGCAAGTGTGAAGGTAATTGATCAACGGAAGGTTCATCAGTTTAGTAGCTAGGGCGTTGAAGTGTTGAAGACTTTCCGGGTTTGATTTGTTGGTGTCTAAGATCATCCGAGCCGAAGGTTTGAACAACGGAAGGTTATTCATTAAGGTGGCTGGAATCGGAGATCATTCACAACAAATTGAAGGGCTTGATTCATCTTGAATCAAGGTGCAAGAAGTGATAGCAAGCATCAACATCATTTGAGATTGTTTGTATCATTGTCTATCAACTCTTGTGTAAACTGTTCATTCCAACAGGTGATATATATTCAATATATCTCAATTCTAGTTTTAGAATTGAGGGCAGACGTACCCCGAAGCGAGGACGACGGGGGAACTGCCTCATCAAATCGTGTGTTCTTTAGTTTCTGTCATTTTCAATTCAGCTTATAAAATAAGTGATTCTAGCTTAAGTGATTATTGTCAAACTGTGATACAAATTGAGTAAGGTGTTGAAACTCTGTTTTTAACTACTAAGTACAATAAAAATATTGTACTAGGGCATTTCCAATCTCTTACTCAACATAAATATCCCTTGAGGTATTTGTGCACACAAACTGTTCGACAAAAGTCCTGAACTAAAATTGTCTTATTTTGCTTCTAGTTTTTGTGTGTCTTGTTAATCATTGGAACTAGGTAACCTTGCAAATTGAAGTAAATAATTTATAAGCATAGTTTGTGTTGTGATTCTATTTTTCCGAATTGTCATAAATCCATAGGCTTACGCATATCCGGTTTTCCAATAACCGTTCGTTTTAGACTATATTTTTCCTCGGCCGCTTCCGCACTTAAAACATTTTTAAACCAATTTTAAATTGGTAGCGCCGACTCAAATTTTAATTGGGGATCTATTCAACCTCCCCCTTCTAGATCTGTGCCATAGTCTAACAAGTGGTATCCAGAGCTCCGATTATTCGGTGCTTCAAATACAACGAGATAGAAAATGGCAAACGAACCTAAAGGGGCGTATAATAGGGCTCCTGTTTTCAACGGTGAAAATTATAGTTATTGGAAAGACTGTATGCGTGTGCATATAAACTCCATAGACAGAAAAGTATGGAACGTTATCCTTAATGGTCCAATAGAAATTACTATGACCAATGCGGATAATGTAGTTGTGCCAAAGCCTGAAGCATAATGGACCGATGACGATGAGAAAAAATACAATTATGATTGGAAAGCTAAAAACATCTTAATCTCCTCATTAGGTGTAGATGAATATTATCGTGTATCCCATTGTCCTACTGCTAAGGCCATGTGGGATTCACTACAAATAGCCCATGAGGGGACAACCGATGTTAAGTTAGCTAGAATCAACACTCTAATACAAGAGTTTGATCTCTTTTTCATGGAGCAAGGGGAAACCATTGCCGACATGCAAAAGAGATTTACTCATCTCATCAATCGTTTACATTCATTAGGTAGGCCTATTTCCAATGATGTTGCTACTAATAAAGTCTTGAGATGTCTTAACAGGGAATGGCAGCCAAAAGTGACCGCCATCAAAGAGGCAAATGATCTTACCATATTAGACTTGACAACATTGTTTAGCAAATTGCAAGAGCATGAACAGGTACTCTTGAGCTTAGACCAACGCGAAAAGATGGAAAAGAAAGACAAAGCGAAGGTGAGTGAAAAGAAATCGATAGCTCTCAAGACTTCCTCCTTGAAGTCTCAAACAAAAGAGCAAAATGATTATTCCTCGAGCGACGAAGAAGAAGAAGACACAAGCGAAGATATGGGGTTGTTTGTTAAACGGTATAATCGTTACGTAAGAAAGAACGGCATACAACATTCCGAGAAGAACTTGGTAAACTTCTGGAGACAATCAAGGGACTCTAAAGGCAATGATACTAGAAGAAACAAAACTAGAGGATCATGCTATACTTGTGGTAAGCCCGGTCATTACAAACCGGACTGTCCGATGAACAAGAAGACAAAGGAAAAGAAATCATCCAAATCACACAAGAAATCATCAAAGCCAAGGAGAGCATACATAGCTTGGGAAAGCGATAGTGACTCCTCGGATGATGAAAGCTCTAGTGATGAAGATGAAGCTGTCAACGTATGCCTATCTGCTTATCAAAAGAACAAAAAGAAACAGGTACGACATGCTCAATATGAAAAATCCTCTAGTATGTCTCATCATGAATTACAAGTTGCTTTTGACACTTTACACTGTGAAGCTAAATAGGCTTTTAAAAGGCTTGCCTCAAACAAACAAATTTTTATTCATTTGGAACAAAAAATTCGAGAATCCGAAAGGAAACTTGAGGCACTCAAAGCTTCTATGGTTGAAAGCACAAAAGCAAGTTGTGAGGACCTTAGAAATACGATACTTAACTATGGGTGTGATACTTGTCACATTTGGCAAGGTGAAGTAAGAAACCTAAAGGCCAAACTTGACAAGGCTCTTGAGCCCAAGACTACCTTTGCTATTGATAAATCAAACTTTCGAAAAAGTATGGTTAATCCATATCAAAAATATAAATATGTTATAAAAGATGAAAATAGCAAAGGCAATCAAAGTATTAATTTCTCTTGTCTTTATTGTTGCAAGAAAGGTCACTCTATTGCTAAATGCAGGTTTAGGAGATTTTTAGTTCCTAAAGGCATTTATCAATGGTTGCCCAAATGCAACCCCTTTGTCACTCACGATTTAGGACCCAAAAAGCCTTTGGGTACCTCCTCTTGTTGATTATTTTACACAGGTACAATGTCTCGAGACCACCGAGAGAATATGGGTTCTCGACAGTGGATGCTCAAGGCATATGTCAGGAGACATATCCCTCTTCATTGACTTTGTGGCAAAGAAGAAAGGGTATGTAACTTATGGTGATAACAACCGCGGAGCAATACTCGGTAAAACGATTGCTTGCTGTAGAAGAGTCTGTGCATGTTACTTTTGATGAGTCCTATCCGAGAAATGTCGGAAAGGAAAGTGTTGTTCATGGTACAGGTACATCCATAGAAGACATACTCAAAGATGGCGAAACGAGGATTGATCAACCCGAAAAAGTCAAAGTTGAGGAGGATAAGGATGTACACCATGAAGTAAACGAGGAAGTTCATCCGCCTACAAACGATGATCTCCCTCAAGCTTGAAAGTCTTCTAAAGATCATCCAATTGACAACATTCTCGGAGACATCACAAAGGGAGTCACTACTCGATCAAAGCTAAGTAATTTCTGTTATCACTTCGCTTTCGTTTTGCAAATAGAACCTAAAAATCCTAAGGAAGCCCTACTCGATGAACACTGGTTTTTGTCAATGCAGGAGGAACTGAATCAGTTCACTAGAAATGAGGTTTGGGACCTTGTCCCCCCCTCCGCGAGGTCATCGAGTAATCGGCACCCGATGGGTGTTTAGGAACAAGCTGGACGAAAACGGGGTAATAACCCGTAACAAGGCGCGTTGAGTCGCGCAAGGGTATAACCAAGAGGAGGGCATCGACTATGAGGAAACTTATGCTCCGGTTGCCCGACTCGAGGCTATACGCCTTCTCCTTGCTTTCGCTTGTGTGAAAGATTTTAAGTTATTCCAAATGGATGTCAAGAGTGTGTTCCTTAACGGGTACATAAATGAAGAGGTCTACGTCGCACAACCTCCGGGTTTTGAATCTCATGAGTACCCCGATCATGTTTATAAACTAAAACGGGCATTGTATGGTCTCAAACAAGCTCCTAGAGCTTGGTATGAGCGCCTAAGTAAATTCTTACTTGATCAAGGTTACTCAAGAGGAAAGGTTGGCAGGACTCTCTTTATTAAACGTCAAGGAAAGCACTTGATTCTAGTACAAATTTATGTTGACGATATAATCTTTGGATCTACTAACATGAATCTCGTGAGAGAGTTTTCTGATCTTATGCAGGGTGAATTCGAGATGAGTATGATGGGAGAGCTCACATACTTTCTCGGTTTGCAAATTAAACAACTCAAAGAAGGAACATTCGTGAGTCAAACAAAGTATTGTTTGGATCTTATCAAGAGATTTGACATGGCAAAATCTAAGGCCATAGACACCCCCATGCCTACATGTGCAAACTTGAATAAAGATGAAAGCGGTAAGGACGTAGAGGTAAAAAGGTATAGAGTACAAGTATTTTGTTTATCAAGCTACTCCGACATTAAGGTGATATTGTTCCATTTCTCTCTCTCTCTCTCTCTAATAACTCTCATGATCAACAATTGTATCGTTTGACCTATGTGGCATATGTATGACATTTTTTTTGTATGATAAATTGTTTGGATGCAAATTGTTTTGTGGCATTTTAGGTAGGCATCAAATATGGCTTGATATGTGACATTAAGTGCAAATCTGCATTTGTGCATCCGAACTGAGCTACACACCAAATCTGAACAGTTCAACTCTTTTTCAACAAGAATGAATGAAAGATTTGCAGCTTTCACAACTGCCCATGGATACCAAGAAACAGCCGTCTCTCGCAGCATCAATCGCCTGAATCAAGCAGTGGATTACCTCACTGATATGGCTGATCCATATCGTTATCCGTCTTCCTTTGATATGGGCAAGGGACAAGGATATTAGTCATTTGTTTTTGCATTTGCTCATTCTCCATGTTGTTTTTGTTATCATGTTCTGTTTTATCTCTCCTAAGTGCACACTAATGTTTGTTTTACAGTCTTGATTCCTATAAAATGTTATGACTTATGTGTCCTTAATCTGGTTTAATCTATTTTCAATATTTTGCTCATTGTCAATATTTTGTGTGGATATTGGTATATGATTACTTATAGCCTGTTGAGTATTTTGTTAATTGTTAATATGCCAAAACTTTACCTTTCTCCATCTCTTTTTGATGTTGTGAAAGGGGGAGAAAAGACAAGTAGATTGTAGATCACAACAGCTATGACTGTAAAAGAAAGGGGGAGCTTACTACTATGTTAAAGATATCGCATGTTGTGTTCACCAAGCTTCGCACAGGTTTGTCATCATCAAAAAGGGGGAGAATGTGAGGGAAAATTGTCTCACAACATACATTCTCAAGTTTCGATGATGACAAAGTACAACCTCGGATGAATCAGAGTCGTCATGCATACTTACGACGATGACAAATTACAACCTCGGATGAATCAGAATCGTCATGCAATACTTAACATATTACATCCTTCCTATATCCTTTTAAATCATCATATTTCATTGGCAATATATGTGACTAATGTTTGGTCGTGACAAGATGCACGAAACAACAAACATATCAATTTTTGCAGGTTTTGTAGCTATGAGTCAACCATACAGTCAGCACATGGATCAACTCATTCTCCACTGGTCAGCTCATGCAGACCATGAGTCGACCATACAATCAGCTCATGCATCAGGTTTGCAGATTTTGGAGCTATGAGTCGACCATACAGTCAGCTCATTCTCCACTGGTCAGCACATGCAGACCATGAGTCGACCATACAGTCAGCTCATGTAGTCAGCTCATCAGGATGAGTCGACCATACAGTCAGCTCATGCAGTCAGCTCATCAGGATGAGTCGACCATATAGTCAGCTCATGCAGTCAGCTCATCAGGTCACTTTTCCACGGGTCAGCACAAACACACCATGAGTCGACCATACCACTCAGCGCATGAAGCTGTGTATTCCCCACGGGTCAGCGCACGCCGACCCTATGGTCGACCGTTCGCGCGTTGTGCAACATTTTCTGCTGTGTTTTATATTTCAGTTGATTGACTGTTTCATTATTTCTATAAATAGAAGTTTTGGTCAAATAACATAACTAACAATTGAAATCTTGAGTAAATTGTCAGGGCAAGAAACGTGAAATAGGTGCAACATATTTCTTCATCTTCATCCTTCAAACAACACACAAATCCTCAAATACACACAATCATTTTTGCTGTGATTGGTATCTTGTTCAAGGGTGATAAGGTTCGAACGCGTTGATTGAAGATCCGGTTCGAGTGGAAATTGGGGCAGGTGTTTCTTGCAGAAAACCTTGAAGGTTTTACCCATCAAGACTCGAAGGTTTTGAGGGCTTTTGCTACGGAATAGTTCGTTCAACATTCAAGCAAGTGTGAAGGTAATTGATCAACGGAAGGTTCATCAGTTTAGTAGCTAGGGCGTTGAAGTGTTGAAGACTTTCCGGGTTTGATTTGTTGGTGTCTAAGATCAGCCGAGTCGAAGGTTTGAACAACGGAAGGTTATTCATTAAGGTGGCTGGAATCGGAGATCATTCACAACAAATTGAAGGGCTTGATTCATCTTGAATCAAGGTGCAAGAAGTGATAGCAAGCATCAACATCATTTGAGATTGGTTGTATCATTGTCTATCAACTCTTGTGTAAACTGTTCATTCCAGCAGGTGATATATATTCAATATATCTCAATTCTAGTTTTAGAATTGAGGGCAGACGTACCCCGAAGCGAGGACGACGGGGGAACTGCCTCATCAAATCGTGTGTTCTTTAGTTTCTGTCATTTTCAATTCAGCTTATAAAATAAGTGATTCTAGCTTAAGTGATTATTGTCAAACTGTGATACAAATTGAGTAAGGTGTTGAAACTCTGTTTTTAACTACTAAGTACAATAAAAATATTGTACTAGGGCATTTCCAATCTCTTACTCAACATAAATATCCCTTGATGTATTTGTGCACACAAACTGTTCGACAAAAGTCCTGAACTAAAATTGTCTTATTTTGCTTCTAGTTTTTGTGTGTCTTGTTAATCATTGGAACTAGGTAACCTTGCAAATTGAAGTAAAAATTGATAAGCATAGTTTGTGTTGTGATTCTATTTTTCCGAATTGTCTTAAATCCATAGGCTTACGCATATCCGGTTTTCCAATAACCGTTTGTTTTAGACTATATTTTTCCTCGGCCGCTTCCGCACTTAAAACATTTTTAAAAACCAATTTTAAATTGGTAGCGCCGACTCAAATTTTAATTGGGGATCTATTCAACCCCCCCCCCCTTCTAGATTCGTGCCATAGTCTAACAGAACTTTTCCTGTATGAATCAGGCGGATGAACTTTCCTGTAAGAATCAGGTAGATGTATTTTCCCGTATGAAGCAAACGGATGAACTTTCCTGTAAGAATCAGGCAGATGTGTTTTCCCGTATGAAGCAGGCGGATGAACTTTCCTGTAAGAATCAGACAAATGTATTTTCCCGTATGAAGCAGGCGGATGAACTTTCCTGTAAGAATCAGGCAGATGTGTTTTCCCGTATTAAGCAGGCGGATGAACTTTTCTGTAAGAATCAGGCAGATGTATTTTCCCGTATGAAACAGGCGGATGAACTTTCCTGTAAGAATCAGGCAGATGTATTTTCCCGTATGAAGCAGGCGGATGAACTTTCCTGTAAGAATCAGGCAGATGTGTTTTCCCGTATGAAGCAGGTGGATGAACTTTCCTGTAAGAATCAGGCAGATGTATTTTCCCGTATGAAGCAGGCGGATGAACTTTCCTGTAAGAATCAGGAAGATGTGTTTTCCCATATGAAGCAGGCGAATGAACTTTCCTGTATGAATCAGGCAGATGTATTTTCCCGTATGAAACAGGTGGATGAACTTTCCTGTATGAACCAGGCAGATGAGTTTTCCCGTATGAAGCAGGCGGATGAACTTTCCTGTAAGAATCAGGCAGATGTGTTTTCCCGTATGGAACAGGTGGATGAACTTTCCGGTATCCAGATAGATGATTCTCCCGTGGTAGACAGAATATGTGAGTTGTGTTCCGATATTTGACAAAAGTATTTTCCCCAAGGAAGTCACCGTGATTTCCTCGTGTTACTATCCCTAGTAGTGTCCTCCTCAAAGTCGTTTGTGGGTTGGGACCAACGGAGGTAGCTACTGCAGAGGTAGGCAGAGAAACAGTATTCATATAATCTTCCTGTATGGAGCAGGCGGATGAATTTTCCTGTGATCAGGCAGATGACTTTTCCCGTATGGAGCAGGCGGATGAACTTTCCTGTAATCAGGCAGATGACTTTTCCCGTATGAAGTAGACGGATGGGGTTTCTTGTGTTTAGACAGATGATGTGCCTGTAGGGATAAACAGATGAGTTCCCTGTGTTTAAACAGAAATGTTTCCCAGCGAAGTCGTCGGGATTTTTTCTGTGTTGACGGAATGTAGAGTCCTAATGTGGACAAAGTTCTATCCCCGCGATGATAGAATCTTTTTTGGGTTGATGAAAACGATCCCCAGCATGGTCTCTAATTTTATTGTCTCCTTCTTAATAGACGGCAGAGTTTTAACATGGACAAAAGGCGGGATGTTTCGATAAGAGGGAGTTCAAATCCTGTGGCGATACACAGGCGGTTGACGTTGAAATCATATTTTTGATATCAGATAACTGATCAGTTTGTTGCCATAACAACCGGATTCAGTCAGCGGATGTTGTTTTCCAAGCCGTTTGTGCAGTTTATTTCTGCGGTTGGCAAATTTCCGGGTTCTTGGTATTCAACCGTCTCGTACCTCGATTGTTTGAAGGCCGTTCGCTCTTCACCCAGTCGGGTCCAAGCCGTTTGAATAGGGGCAGCTGTTGCGCCCTAAAATTTGCTCAACCTATTTCACATGGTTTATGTTTCAATTGCATTATCATCTGCATAGTCACATCATGTACATGGTCCAATCCTTTGCATATCATAACATAGCAAGTCATCTAACAGGGATCAAGTGCCATCCTTATCTAAAGAAGCACATCAAGGGGCCTTGTTCAAGCTGAAGAACATCCAAGTCATCAAGGAATGGGTTGAAGCTTTGAGGAGATTTGAATGTCAACAAATGGATTTCTCTCCTAACTTGAAGTGTATTGAGGGTCATCAATGGGGTATGAAGCATGGAATTATGAATTTGAGGTGTGTATGGATCCTATGGAAGGCCTAGAGATCTCTATGGAATCTTAGACAAGTCATGGTATCAAGTTCAAGAATCACAATTGAGAGGTGTACAAGTAGGGCTTCATCTAGGTAACCCTAGGTCAAGGAGAGTAGAGAGAGGGCATCAAGACCTACCTCTCAGTCAGGGAAGTCATGGATTGAGATGTTTAAGTATGTGTATGGATGAGTCAAGATCAAATTCAAGAGAATCAAGAGTGGTTGGAGGGGTTTGAGACAGGGTTCCTAGGGTAAAATCCCCTGTATAACACTAGACTTCCAAGCCACACAAGTCCAAATAAAAGTTTCAAATGGATTCTTGGCCAACATGAAACTTGTAGATCTTCTCAATAGCTTTAATTTGAGTACTAGAAGTCTTCAAGGAGATTTGTAGAACTCAAGTTATGGTTCTTGCAAGTTATGGGTCATTAGAGGACACTGAAATTTATCTGTGAAAGTCACTTGACTTCCAAGAAACTTTTTCCCATCAAGGAGTTTTAAAATGGATTCTTGGACAACATAAGAATTGTAGGGCTTGATCTTAGCTTTAATTTGAGTACTATAAGTCCTCAAGAAGATTTGTGGAACTCAAGTTATGATCTTGGCAATCCAGGGGTATTTTGGGAAAGTTGACTTATAGGTCATTTTCCAACATAGGTCAAAATCTCTATCTTCCACTCCTCAAATGAAAAAATGTTCAACATGAGATGTGCTTAAAATGATGTTTTTAGGTCAGATAAGAAGTCATGGGTGATTGAAATGGCTTGCTTCACAAAATGATTCAAAATGGCCTAAAATAAGGATGAATTTTAAATGAACCAAAGAGGAAAATTGTGATTTTTGAGCCATAGGTCCAAACCAGTCCATATGACATACCAAATTGATCAGAAAATGAATTTCAAACACAATGACATTTCCACATTTTTGAGTTGAGGGTTAATTTCATGACTTCCTTTGTAAAGTGGTTACTTACATTATAAGTCACAATGCCAAAACAAAAATCAGGGCAACTCAGGCCAAGCTAACTACCTAAACACACTCCATAACTAATTTGCAGTTGGATAGAACCTTCTAGAGCAATCTGGAAGCTCAGAATCATGACTGGTACATTGCATTTTCATGGCAAAATCAGAATTTTGGATGAATGGATTTGGGCCTGAACTGGATTGAATAAGCCCACAAACACTTCATATTTAAGCTCTAGAGTGAATTCAGATTCAATTTGGTGCAGAATTCGTGGAGGAGAGGAAGATTGAAGTTGAGTTTCAAGAGCTTCAACTCAGAATCGATTTTGGAGTTCAAGGCATATTCAAGCCAAATTGAGGGTTGAAAGAGCTTTATCTTGCTTCATTGATCGTGTTTGCATAGTTGCACAACTTGAATCCATCATTTTCTACCTCTGTTGATCCCATTTTCACAGGTATGTACTTATTGAATTCCTTCATAATCTAGGGAGAATTAGCTTAGAATGTGCATGTGGTTTGGACCTAGAGATGATAAGGAACGTTTCTGGATTGGTTTGGAGTTGATTGGTGACAATTAAGATGGATGATCAATTTCTGTTTGAGCTTGGTTCTTGTGATTCTTGGAGGATTAATGGTGTTTAGATGATGGTAATTGATCAGTGTAACATGTAGTTCATGTTAGTACCTTCAATTTTAAGAATGGTGACCATTGAGACTTGGTGATGTCTCTGCAACTTTGATCGGGTTTAGCTTTTGAGGGTGAATCAATGATTTTGGATGGTGGATTTGAGTTCAGGGTGAAATTTGGAGCGGATTAGGGTTTTTATTTGACTTGATTGGTGAGGTTTGGGGTTTGCTTCGCCGGAGAAGACGGTGGTTGGACCACCGGACCACCACCTGAGAATGTGGCCTTCGCCTGAGCTAGAGGTAGGAGATGAGGTCTTAGCCCTTGGATCAGCTTCCTCCATTGACCTCGTATGTGCATCTCACGACCAAGATTCAAACTGAGATTGCCTCCAAGCCATTGAAACGCATCGTTTCATTAAACGATGTGGCACGCCAATCAGCACCCCACGTGGACACGCTCTGGAGCTTTGGATGCGTTTACCAGTCTCTCCATCTGATGGCTCCCATTTAATCCAGTTTTTTTTATTTTTTTTATTCTTTTTAATATTTTCTTTTATTCCATTTTATTTCTAAAAATCATAATAAATCCAATATTGATCCAAAAAATATTTTAAAAATACCTCCATGATCTTGGATTTATTTGCGATTTTATGAAATTAATAAATCTCATTTTCATGTCTTTTTCAATTTAATTTGATTTTTTCCATTTTTATTATTTTCTTTAATTTTGCATATTTGCTACATGTTCTTGCTGATTTTCTTGTGATCAATTGGTGAATGATTTTGAGTTGATTCTTGTTGGATTGATTATATTAGGTAAGCATGTACCCTTAGAAATTTTATCACATTTTTGTGAATAAAATTTAGGTTAGTTTGAGAGGTGAATAGGAGAGGTGTTAGAATTAGGGTTTCAAAACAAATAGTTGTAGTGTTGGGCATAGTTTGAGGACTTAATGGTTGATTTAGGGTTTGGGATTCCTATGGGGCATTGGGTATAGGGTTAGGTTCCCTTAGAAATTTATCTAGGATTTTCTGATAAGCTTTAGCATTTTTTATCTGATTTCTCCAACTTGTGTGATGATTGTGGGGTTCTCCTGTGGATATTGGGTTTGGTTGCTTGTGTGGGGCTATTTTGGAGTGCTTTTAGCTTGGGCTTTGCTTGGATGATTTGAAGATCAAATGAAGTTGCTTTGGTATGGCTTGAAGAAGCTTGGAGTTGAAGACTTCTCTTTTGTTAGAGGGCTTGTCAGAGGCTTAGGGATTAGGGTTCATAGGAAGAGCATTGGAGTAGTCTTGTTTCTTCTTTCAAACATAGAGAGCTTCTTGTGCCTGTATTCCATCCCATGACACAAGGTCCCCCAAAGAAGTTCCATCTCTCCTTAGGAGGGATGGAGAGAATGCTTTGGTTGGGTAGAACCTTGAGGATACCTTTCACTTGCTATGTTAATATCTTAGTGATTTCCTTGGGTTATCACTAAGCCTCTTAACATTTCAACTTCATATATTAATTGATTCTCTTCTGGAGTGATTGCATTAAAGATGGAGACCTATTGAAGATGAAGTTCACTGAAGATTGGTGAAGATGAAGCTTGTGCCTGTCAAAGATAGTTATCTGTTGAAGCTGGGGTTTTGCTGCTGATTGAAGCTGTTTGCTGGTTGAAGTTCATGCTTGCTAGAGCTGGGATGATTTTGAAGACAGGAGCTTATCTAAAGTTTGGGGGTCATTGAAGAGTGAAGATGGGATCTTGCTTGAAGTTTTTACTGTCAACTTTTTTTGTTGTTAATCAACTGTAGCTGTCAGAGCTGTTGCTGTTTGAGCTGCTTACTGTAGGAGCTGGTGTTGTTGTCAGAGCTGGTGTTGGGTTTTATTCCTGTTTCTGTATTGTTTGTTGACTTGTTCAGTTTGCCCCTAAGGTTTGAAGTGAATACTGTTCACTTTGCCTATTGTTTTCCCAGGTTCGAGGTTGAGTGGGACTCCCTTGCCTCGCTTGTATTGATGCATTGCATGCATGTTTACTGTTTACTGTATATATCTGTTTCTTTTCCATTTATCCCCTAGGATCTCTGTTTCCCTCTGTGCAAGAGAGAAATATGACAGACATCAGGTTTTAACCCATGCATGACAACATTAGGTTAGTTTTATTCCCTTTTCAACCCTAGGCTTTTTAGAGCTTCTTTCTCTTCTTATCTCAAAACAACTCAAAAACACAATAATAAGGTTGATCGATGTCGTACGTTACGAGCCTTAAGCTATTTAAGGGTTGCTGGAGAGCTTCTTTCTAGTAGTCTGACTACTTAGTGTGGTACCCTTTGGGTGACACGCGACGTAGTCACTCTCAGATCATAGTCTCTAGGGCGACAGAGATTGCAAACATCATAAAAAACAGTTCTTGCGTAAAAGACTGAAAACAAACATCAAAGTGTCATTTTTGTCCGCTTGGACTCTTAATCAGAAGAAACCTCTTTTCAGAAAGATAAAAAACAGTCAGACAAGCCTGTGTTTTCCATAGCCCGAACTACGTTTGCTCTGATCTTTCATGCTGTATGAAAGTACGTAGGCATAGGATGCCGTATCCTAGCGAGCAACCTTCCCCTCCTTTCCCGTAGGTAGGCGAACTACGTTGACTCTGATTTCTCGTTCCAGACGGGAATACGTAGGCATAAAGTGCGATACTTTGCCGAGTCATTTTATTTTCTTTTAATCCCAGACCTGTAGAGTAGATAGAATAACAATCCGTACTAGAAAACAAGCGTGGATCCCGTCGAGTACGATGGACGTGAGGGGTGCTAATTCCTTCCTCTTGCGTAACCGACTCCCGAATCCAGGATTTGGTTGCGACGACCATTCCTTTCCCGTTTTACGTTAGGTTTACTCTGAGCGTTTCCTTTCCCTCTTTCGGGATAAATAACGCACGGTGGCGACTCTTCTGTTTAGCCGACGCCGATTTTCGCAGTAGCGACAAGAGATGTCCTTTTTGTTCTGACATTCTGTACCATACACAAAAGAGGAATAATACCATTGGATGTAGACATTGAAATTGGCAACGACTCTTTCTGGATTAGCATCTTTTTGAATGAACGAATATGGAAATATTTCCTACATCAGATCTTCTGATGATGTTCCATTTTCTTCTTATCAGAGTAATTTTCTTCTTCTTAGAGTAACTCTCTTCCAAAGTTCTGCAGCTTAGTGCTAGTGTGATTGTTTGAGCAAACTGTTCATTCAGAGGAGTGCTTCAGATCAGAGCAGATCTTCGCTCTTCAGATATCCATGTTATCCAGATGTATCACTTTGTTTCTAACGTTTCAAAGTCTTCTTTCAAATGTATCACTTTGATCTTCAGAGCCTCTGTAGTTGCAGCGTTGAGTTTAGTACGCTCAGAGTCTTCTGAATCTCCACTTTATACTCTGCGCTTAGAGCGTTCTGTAGCTTTGCTTTATACCAATTGCTCAGAGTCTTCTGTAGCTTTGTTCAGAGGAATTTTGTGCATTCAGATGAATATTTATTCTGTTATCTGAAACAAAAACACTTGAACAAAATTAGAGTATATATTTTCTCCATACAAAGTTTCATTATTGTTATCATCAAAACATTGAGATATATTAAGAAGCAATTTGTGTTCTAACAATCTCCCCCTTTTTGATGATGACAAAAACTATACAAAATTTTGTTCAATAATTAAAAATATATATCTCCCCATGAGAATATGATTCTCCCTCTGAAATGAATACTGCTAGAAAATA
The DNA here is from genome assembly GCA_963859935.3 of Lathyrus sativus. NCBI lineage: Eukaryota > Viridiplantae > Streptophyta > Magnoliopsida > Fabales > Fabaceae > Lathyrus > Lathyrus sativus. Next base: position 590,707,767 of record OZ012737.1, on the reverse strand, counting down.
TAAAACTTCCCTTTCAGCACTTGTATTCTTTCCAGAGTCAGAGCAAGCTTGTGGACTATCTCAGACCTTGTTCAGAGTTAGTTCTATAAATATTGCAGATGAGTTACTTTAGCTCTGAATCAGCCATAGTAAATCACAGAGTTTTCCAACCGGATCTTTTCTCTGTCACTGTTAAGTGATAGCACTCAGAGCCGGAGCTCTGATACCAACCGAAGGTACGGAAAACACTGAGAAGGGGGGGTTGAATAAGGGTTTTCAAAAACAACTTAGATAATATAAATAACAGGTATTTTTATACTAGTTCGTTTGAACTCAAACTACTCCAGTCCACCCAGCCAAGGTGATTTCGCCTCTCTCAATCGAGGACTTAATCCAATAATCAAAACTGATTACAATCTTTTCACTAAGACAAACTGTCTTAGTCTTCTCAAGAATACTAACCACAACTTGGTCTCTCAAGGAACTATTACAAAGTAATACAAACAAATATGTTAAAGTGCTTCTTAGAAAAAGCTATATCACAACAGTGATTTTACACAAATGAAGAACAATGAAATTATCTAGAAAGACGTAGTAGAATGATATTGTTGTGGAATGATGTTCTTGTATTTTTCTACTGCTTCGCTTTCTTGTTCACTGATTGTTGACGTTGAAATGTTGTTGAAGACTTGTTTAAATACTCCAATTCTCAAATAGCGTGCAACTACCTTTTTGTCTTCTTTCCAAAAGAGGAATGTTCAGAGATGTCCTTTTTGTTCTGACATTTTGCACCATACACAAAAGAGGAATAATACCGTTGGATGTAGACATTAAAATTGGCAACGCCTCTTTCTGGATTAGCATCTTTTTGAATGAACGAATATGGAAATATTTCATGCATCAGATCTTCTAATGATGTTCCATTTTCTTCTTATCAGAGTAACTTTCTTCTTATCAGAGTAACTCTCTTCCAGAGTTCTGCAGCTTAGTGCTAGCGTGATTTTTTGAGCAAATTGTTCATTCAGAGGAGTGTTTCAGATCAGAGCAGATCTTCGCTCTTCAGATATCCATGTTATCCAGATGTATCACTTTGTTTCTAACGTTTCAGAGTCTTCTTTCAAATGTATCACTTTGATCTTCAGAGCCTCTGTAGTCGCAGCGTTGAGTTTAGTACGCTAAGAGTCTTCTGAATCATCACTTTTTACTCTGTGCTCAGAGCCTTTTGTAGCTTTGCTTTATACCAATTGCTCAGAGTCTTCTGTAACTTTGTTCAGAGGAATTCTGTGTGTTCAGATGAATATTTATTCTGTTATCTGAAACAAAAACACTTGAACAAAATTAGAGTATATATTTTCTCCATACAAAATTTCATTATTGTTATCATCAAAACATTAAGATATATTAAGAATCAATCTGTGTTCTAACACTTGCCTGTGTTTGTGCATCTTTGCGTCCATAAAGCATCATGTTGCATAGGTTTCATGGAATTCAACTTTATTTATTAACATTACAGAACCAATACAGATTACAAAAAAAAACATTTTGATATATTCTTTTAAGAGTCCTAACTTGGACGACCTAAGGAAATTGGGAGCTCACATTGAAGAATCAAGGAAACTCAAAGACAAGTACAAGAGACTTTCATTATCATTGAAGATCCAAGTGAACATCAAATCTCTTCCTTACTTTTAGAAAGAAAAGAAAAGAAATGGAGGATTTATTTTCCTCTATCAGAATATTCCTTAGAAGTTGATCATGGACAAACTTGTATTCAAGAAGGTCCAGCTGGAAGAGCAGATCAAGAAGCAATACAAGACTTCCTTAGGACTTTATTAGCTTTTATTTAGCTATTATGTCAGAACTCTTCTAAGAATATTCACATGTAATCCTTTATCAAACAAATAATAATAATAATAAATGAGTTTCTTTGGTATTATGTGACGTTTATAAATATTTGAGTTCCATGAAACCTTTCATATGCATTCTGCATTTTTGCATAGCATCCTGCATTTAGCATTTGCATGTGCATGTGTCTCTTCTCCATTGTGGCTCATCTGCTCTTCTGTCTTTGTCTGTCAGCTGACATTACGACCATCTGACCAAGCTTGAAGTATTACTAAAGAATAGCAAAGAGAACAAAGATATGGATTCCATGACTGGTTTCAGAGTGATGACTAATTCGTTGTTTGATCTTCCCTCTGATGACAATGTTCAACAAGTGGATATGCCTACACAACCTCAGTCTCTGTAAGATAACCTGGTGGATCAAGTTGATGAAAGAGTTTCTCAATTTCCACGGTGTTCATCAGATCTTTAGAATGTTTGTACTAAGATGAAGGTGGACGATCCTATAATTATAATATTTGAGAAAGGATTTCGTGATCTCGAAGAACAATTGAAGATGGTGAAAAGGGTCGATACATCTGGTCTCAAGGTTCACAACCTATGTCTAGTTCCAGGCGTGATCATTCCTCTAAAGTTCAAGATGCCTGTCTTCGAAGTGTACAAGGGTGTTAGTTGTCCAAGATACCATTTGACAATGTTTTTTATGAAAGATGACTGCTTATATTGACAACAACAAGCTGATGATTCACTGCTTTCAAGAAAGTTTATGTGGGGAATCCTTAATATGGTATATGAAGCTACAAAGTAACCACGTTCAGTCTTGGGAAGACTTAGCCATTGCTTTTATGAAACAATACAGTTATAATTTGGATAAGGCTCCAGACAGTAATCAATTAGTGAGCATGAGTGAGAATGACAACGAATCTTTTGGGGAATATGCACAGCGATGGAAAGAATTGGCAGTCCGAGTTCATCCACCACTTCAGGAGAAAGAGTTAGCTAATATGTTTTTAAGAACACTGCCAGATCCAGCTCTAGTATCTTATCCTCAATACCGGTATGCAGTGCCTGCTCAGTGCAAACAGCGACTACCTCCTAAGAAGAGTTTGACCTCTCCAGATCGACATCAGAATTAACGGGTTCGAAGACGGTTTCATAATCAGAAGATACCTCTGAGTATTCCGAGAGAAGAAAATCGTTGGTCCGATCCTATCCCGATGACTTATCGTCAACTATGGTCTTATTTTGCTAGAAACTCGGTAATGACACCCAGAAGGACTAGAATCATGAAGTCTCGCCCACCTTGGTTCAAATCGAACGCCAGCTGTGAATTTCACGATGGAGCAATAGGGCATTCGATTAAAGAATGTGAGGTATTCCAAGAGAAAGTTCAAGAGATGATCGACGACAAAGTGTTGACATTCAAAGGCAGAGGCCCACGTGTGAACGGAACGTCGTTGCGTTGACGATTATGAAGACTTAATAAAATCCAAGAGAAAGGCTTGTATGGCTTTTCACTTTATTTGCTTATATGTATTTCATTTCTTTGATTAAAAGCAGGATTGGCATGTAAGAACTTGTTATTTTGAATAATTAATGCAATAAAATGTTTGTCTTGAAGAAATCCATTCGTATTCACTCGTAAAATTATTTTTCATAATTTTATAATGTCGATTTTACCCAATCTTTCCTCACTTTGGTGAAGAATTGGAAGGAGGATGACGAAGTAAAACGTAAGGTCTCTTGTTGTATGCTTTTGAACAAAAACCCTACTATGATGTAAGGCATTGTTTCAAACATCCCAAACACCAAAGACATAAGGAAGTTAATCCATCTTTAACTCCTTCAAACCTTGATTGAGAATCTGTTTTTCCCAAACCAAACCCTCATTTTTAACCTGGGCAGGGCATTTTTCAGTCAGCTTGATCGAACACTTAAAGCTTTCAAAAAAGAGAATGAACATCTTTCAAAGAATGGGTGGGTGCAAATAAGCTTTGACCCTTATTCCTTTGTTTTACAAATTGTAAACTAAACTGATACAACCTTTCAAAAGTCCTAATTGAAGTAAGGTTTACTTCGAAAGCATACTCGATGAGATAACGTTTCCTGACTCCTATGAGCTATGCTCAATTTTTGTTGGCTTTATAAAAATTAATTTATATCCTAACCAGTGATTTTATCATAAGTTATTGTGATATCTTTTCAAAACTTCAAGACAAACATGTACGTTACATTAATAGTTTCAGAATTAACATTTCCGACGTGCTAACTTTGCTTGATATCATAGAAAGTTTACATATAAACATTGGCATTAAGTTTGTTCTTTTGGAATTTGAAGACTCTGTTAACTTGGGGAAAGTTGGTTCCAAGATTTCTCACTGATACAAGTTTGACTTCACCTAAAGAGCTATTTTTGAAGACCCGGTCGTAATACAGTCAATCCGAGTCAGTTACATTGTGATTCGACGAATCTCTCCAAGAGTTTGAAAACAGTGGGGCGATTGGATGCCATGTTTCCTGTATAATCCTTTTGGAATGTTTTCTTTTCATAAACCATATGACTTGGGCCATTTAAGAAATAAAGATTATTCACTCACAACAAACTATTGTTCAAAGGGCGACTATTACGCAGTTCATCAATGCAAAAGTACCTTGTTCTTACAACATTCTTCATGTCCCCGGTAAATTTTACTTCAGGTGGTCATGGCAATTCTCTGATGAAGCTTTTCAATGCAGGAATTCCCAGTGGTTTGCCTAACTTTACTTCCCCAATGAAGTGGATAATATTTGAATCCTCAGTAACTTGCTTAACTTCACTTCCCCAATGAAGCGGACGCTATTTGACTTCCCAATAGATTCTTCTACAACGCCAGTCTTTCCCAGCGAAGCGGATGTTTATCTCATCCCCATAAAGTTTTGACTCCAACATATTCAACAGCTTTGTTAACCCAGGTTTCCCCATTAAAGTGGATATTTATTTTATCCCCTATGAAACCTCAGTTCGGGTATCTCCGTCTACAACTCCAGTATGAATCTCTCCAGTGAAGTGGATATTTATTTTATCCATGGAGTTCTCCAATTATAAATTTGACTTTGTTCCACAGTGGATGAATTCTCATCTTCAACATGATAATCCAAATGTATCTTAACAAAACTTTCAAGTAAGATCGAGATTCTACACTCCCAAGCGGAATGTTTTCTATTCCCCAAGTGGAGTGTTTCTATTCCCCAGAGGAATTTTGAGGCCCTGAAGCAGGATTGTGATTCCATATTTAGTTCTCCACCTATCCCCAGTGATACTTATATCTTTGAAGATTGGTTGGATGTTTTGCTTTGAGATGTTCTTTTCATCTCCGGTTGCTTTCTTGTCGTTTGTTTTGTCAGCATAGGCATACACATAACATATAGATAGATGGCATGGCATGTGCATTTTGCATCTTTGTGTTTGTTTTTTCTGTCACTCTGGCCGTGTTTATCCCCAAGTGATTGGGTGTGTCTTCTTCTTTCAAATAGAGTTGTCAGCCCTAAGTAGAAAGAGCACAATATTTCTAATTCCCCACAGAGTTCGATCCTTGTGGAAGACGGTTGTTTTAGTTAAATCCCATTTGAGTTCATACCTCAATGGTCAAGTATTTCTTAGCAGTTTCTCTTCAGATATTTCCTGAATTGAACTTTGGTCCCCGATAATCACAATTTTGGTTATTTCCAGACTTTTTGAACCTGGATAGAGCGTGCATTTATTTTTCACTTCACTCCCCAAGAGAACCTTTATGAAGATCACCATTGAAGACAAGTTACTTTCTCTAACAATATTACAAGATTTTCTCAACAATCTATATCTGGACTACAAGCGACCTCTTTATTTGAGCAACTCGTTTTGATCAGGATTTCATCCAAAACGACAAATGGCAGTCTACTCAAGACAGTTTGTCCATCCGTATCAAGGTTATCAACTCGTCAAATGGTATCTCTCCGGAAATTCGTCATAGAAGTTTTTCGAAGACTTTACAAACTTTTTATTTTTATTTGAGAATTTTTACGTCAAGAGTTTCATATATTTCATAGCTACGACAAAGATACTCCTCAGGAATGTATTCCCCGGTGAGTTCGTTACACAAGTCTGATTCCATCAAATAGCATCTCTTCCGAGAAGTTGGTGAAGATTATTACATTTGATCTCTCTTTATTTGAGAAGACATATTTGTAAATCAACCGGCTTACATCTCTTCTGAGGATCCCCGGTGAAGCTTTACAATCCCCAGTACATTATGGATTACCGTTGAAGTCTTTTTATCTCCAGTAAAATTCCAATTGCCATACGAAGATGCTCCCACGAGTATTCGCCATTCTAGGAAGAAACTGAGACTCATTTATGGTAGACAACCTTGACGGGTGGGGAGGTTTATTTTAAGAAACTGAGACCCTTTCATGGTAGACAACCTTGAGGCGTGGGGAGGTTTATTTTAAGAAACTGAGAGTCGTTCATGGTAGACAACCTTGAGGCGTGGGGAGGTTTATTTTAAGAAACTGAGACCCGTTCATGGTAGACAACCTTGAAGCGTGGGGAGGTTTATTTTAAGAAACTGATACCCATTCATGGTAGACAACCTTGAGGCGTGGGGAGGTTTATTTTAAGAAACTGAGACCCGTTCATGGTAGACCACCTTGAGGCGTGGGGAGGTTTATTTTAAGAAACTAAGACCCATTCATGGTAGACAACCTTGAAGCGTGGGGAGGTTTATTTTAAGAAACTGAGACTCGTTCATGATAGACAACCTTGAGGCGTGGGGAGGTTTATTTTAAGAAACTGAGACCCGTTCATGGTAGAAAACCTTGAAGCGTGGGGAGGTTTATTTTAAGAAACTGAGATCCGTTCACGGTAGACAACCTTGAGGAGTGGGGAGGTTTATTTTAAGAAACTGAGACCCGTTCTAGGCACACAAACCTTGAAGCGTGGGGAGGTTTACTTTTACTCTTTTCAAGTTCGAAGAAGAAACTAAGACCCGTTCAATGGCATACAAACCTTGAAGCGTGGGGAGGTTTATTTTTTACTATTTTCAAATGAATGACTCAATTGAAGAAAAGCCAAATTATGTTCGATCAAGAAATTTAATTTTGGCTACTACCATTGTTTGGGCTACCACGCATTGATAATAGATTATCCTTCGATTTCAAGCTTCTCACATGTTATCTAAGTCACCATATTTCTTGTTGTTTTGTGCTTTATATTTATTTTGTTGGAGATTCACCAGCGGTGATTTGTTTGTCTCATCCCTGGTGGAGTCGGATCTTTCCTCTGTGGCATCTTGTCTCCACGAGACCCTTTGTCTTGCATCCCATATCATTGCATATCATATGCATTCGGTGACTTCTTAGGGCCAAAAATTTGTGCAGTGTTTGTATTTAAGTCCCTCGTATCACATCGATACGAAGATTTAAATCTCCATATCTCCGGATAGAAGAAACTTAAATAGGGGCATCTGTCACACCCTAATTTTTGACTTTAAGATCCCACCTTCTTGTGCTTATTTCTTGCTTGTTTTATTTTACCTTTTATATGTATGTTTATTATGGATAACCAGTTTGTGCAGGTGCGGTATTGTCAAGTACAAATCCTTACAGTCTAGTACTTCAAGGTGACCGTTGGATCATAGAGATCCTGGGATTATTCTACTGGTCGTCTCCTCAAAGGCTTCTTAGGAGTTTCATTGTTTGCCCCAGAGTTTCAAGTTGTTTTGGTCATTGGTATTGGGCATAGACATTTGAGGTTTTGCTTTGGTTCATGGGGAGTAGTATCGCAGGTTATGACTTTATCTTCAAGGTTCCTTTAAGGCATAGTTCGCATAGCAGGTTACATCATCATCTTTGATTTTGTCATCATTTATGAGAAAGAGTTTGGTTTCGTTGATGGTTTAACACGACAAGTTTGGATATTTCATGATTGAGGCTTGTTGTCAAGACAAAGTTAATTTGACTTGTTGACTTATAAATCTTAAGTTATGTTGAAATTCATCCAAGGGTGCACAACCCAAGAGTTTCAGATAAAAGGCTCTAGAGTAATTCAATTTACAAGCTCAAGTTCAATATTCGTATTATTCATTCAAGATGTTAGTACAAGAGAACCTTTTTCACTATATCTTAATCTAAGTACCAAAATCCAGGATTCAAGAGTTAATTCAATCTCATGTTTAAGTCAATCTCATGTTTAGAGTTCAAGTATGTGAGATAAATCTAATATGCTCAAGTCTTCATCTCGAGATCCATTCAAGCATCTTTTTCTATAAAAAACCAAGTTATTGGACCTTTTGGGGATTTATTTTCACAAGTTATATTGAACTCGTATGATTCAATTTCGTTTGGTTGAGCTTCAAAGGCCAATTTTCAGGATGTATTGGATAAAGTTTTCTTGAGTTGAATTCAACCCACCAGGTTTAAGCCTAAAAGGTTCAAATTCCTTAAGTTTATTTCCAATTTAAGACCACGTGGTAAATTGCATGACAAAACCCATACGAGATATAAGCTGCTAGAAAATAAGTTTAAGGCCGTTTGCCAAACCGAATACTTGAATTCACTTTCCAAGTTTTTTATATAACAAATCAAGTGCAACTAAGTTCATTAACTCTAGAAAGATTCAAGGTGTACAATAATACAATGATTCACTGTTCCCTTTACAAGATCAAACTAACTAAACTAAGGACTAATTTATTACATGGAACGCAAGCCACTATGGAAGCCCTTCTTGAATTATTTACGGATGGAGTAGAAGCATTTACCATCGCCATCACCCTCGAATCACGCACGTCGCCGGAAGACGCCGCCAGATTCCTAGCACTTCCGTCTGCGACCATCACCCTCAAAAAAACCCTGCAAAAAACCATTAAAACCGTAAGTTTTTTTGGGCTAACATTGTTAATCTATTAATTTTTTTGTTTTATGTAGGAGGAGATCGAAAATCGCGAATGAGGTGGGAGAGGTTTGTGAATGGTGAAGGAGAAAGGCAAAAAGAAGAATAGTTGGAAGAAGATATAAGAAAAGAAGTTGGAAGAAGAAACAGAAGGAGAAGTGGAAGAAAGTGACGAAATAGAGGAGAGAGGAGAAAGAAGGCTGAGCGGCGTGAGAAGAGGAGGGGAATAGATCTAGGGTTTTGTGCCAATTTTTGTTTTTGTATTGTGGATCACGTATGTGCATACCCACCATCCCTATCGTGCACCGCACATCATCACCTTTCATCTTCTCATCCGACTACATCATGCGCCCCTCACCTATACCCCACGATAAACCCTTCTACTGCGCCACACCCAATCCACACGCCCATTAACCACCATTAACAACACCCCCCCGCCCCCCTTAATCTACTAATTAATCCACTTAATCTTAACTTAACTTTTTTTTTAATTAACCACCTATTAAAACCTTTAAGCTGCTTTTAATTAATATAATCATTTATAATTTAATTAATTAACTATTATTTCACCTTTTTGTAATCAGTTTATTTTAAAATTTAAAACAATTAATTAACCCTTTTTATTAATTAACCTATTTATCTAATCAATTCTCTTTTTTTTTTATTTAACTTATTAATTTACTTTTTATTTTAATAACTCAATTTTATTTTACTCATTCTACAACTAATTTATTCCATCTTTTTATAATCCCATATTATTTAATTAAAATAATTTGTTCATATTCTAAATAATAAAAGTATATTTTTATATAATTTAAAATAATTTGTATCTATTTTATTTGTTAAATAAAAATTACATATATTTAATAAGAAACCTTTTTTTCACATAATAACTTGTATTTATCTAATAATCTCACTTAAAATTAATTCAACCTTTTTCTTAAAATCAATTCGCATAAAAACTCCATCAACGCGATCCCGTTTCCATCTGTCTAAGCACCGTTTTTTAATTGTTATATTCGCAACCCCGCTCCACCCGCTTGTCTGTTTTTAGCGCTTTTATCCGTTTGTATGGGTTTAATTATCGTTGTCTTTATTTTATCGTTATTTATTTTATCGCATCGCATAATGTCCAAAGGAAGAACCTACGCATGACTTAACGTTTGTGCGTATTGCATCTCATCTTGCACCATTTTCCCCACTCGATCCTTGATGCTTTTCAAGTTGATCAGTTAAGCTTAGATCCTACCCCATAAGGAAGACCTTTTTCTTTTATTTTTACAACACAGATAAATTATATGCAACTCAATCAACTATTCTCCTATTAGAGATTAAGATGTTAGTCATCTTGACAGTCGAGAAATAAATCTCATGTCCCATAACGCAAATCGAGTGATGTAGATCTTTTCCGCTTGAGAGAGATAGTGACATACTCGTCGATAATTCTGAGTGTTTGAGCCCTTCTCTCAAAACGATGCAAAGACCATCTCCTACAAGTTGTGGTGGTTAAGTCGAGTGTTCTCCCTTAAGATGACGACTCGTCTTTTCTCCTAGAATCAATCAATCAACAACCCTTTATCCCTTTGGAACTTTGACCAATAGTCAATGGTTCCTCAAACCCTTTAGGGAAACTACAAATACTCTGATTCCATTCCCGTCAGGATATGTAGGCACAAGATGCGACGTCTTGGCGAGTATACTTAGAAATAAACCACTAGGTCTTTCACCCTTAAGCAGATAACCTTAGCAATAAACACATTAAAACAAGTGGTTCCTGTAGAGTACTACAGTAACATATGATGCTAGCACTTTCCCTAAGTTTAACCAACCCTCAAACCTAAACTCTCTAACTTTTGCATTTGCATTGCATTGTAGGTAATTCGATCTTTTTCCCTTCCTTTGGACAAATAAAAGACTGATAGTGAATCATGAATTAAGATTCAAATTAATTAATAATTTGATATCTGATTTTCACCGCGACATATGACAGTTTTTTTTAATTCTAATCCTTTTACTCTTGTTTCAGTAAATTCAACATGTGATTGGCTAACATATATAAAAATAGAAGTGGCATACATCATTTACATTGTTGAAAATATGATAAATATGCTTCTTTTTTATAAAATCAATTAGTGTAGGAAGATGGAGAGAAGACACCCCATTTTCAAACTATCTAAAATAACACATCAAATTAAAATATCATTAAAAGTTACAAAAGAGAACAAACATGCATTTTCAAGCTTCATGCAGAAAAGAATATTAACAATAGCTATAGCTACTTAAATTACCTTCAATTCAACAAATGATAAATGACGTGTTTTCTTATAATATATGCTTCAAATACTATAAACATAGAGACGACAAGAAACGGTGAATAATAATTTGAAGTTATTAGACTTGGCTTCAAACAACTGCCTCTCCACACTCAGCTTTTGCATATCCTTCATCTACGCTTCACTCGAGTCTCATCATTCTTCTTTCTCAACCTCATCACTGGAAATGAACAACATATTATTACCCTATCAAAACACTATTTATCTATTTGAAACTACAAAATCACAAGGAAAGTACAGATAACAAACATGTTCTAAAATAACAGAATTGAAAAGTGTCTCAAATTTAAGTTAAACAAACAGTAATGTTCTTACCTAAGGTACGGTAGTAGATCATCGTTCCTCATCTCTCCTTCCTGAGGAACCCTTTCTTCTTCTTCTTTTTCTTCTTCTCCTCCAATCGAAACATGTTTAATGTGAGAAATCATGGGCCAATACTCACCATAATGTGGCTGACATTTCTGACATAATTTAGGACAACCATCTATGGTCAAAGCTTCAAGGAAAGTGAGGTGTTGCATGCCACTTGGAAGAGAATCCAAAAGAGGACAGTCGGTAATATAGAGAACTTTAAGACAAGTCATTCTTGTCAAACAATCAGGAAGTTTCCAAAGCATAGGAATATTTATAATTATCAAGGTCTGTAAAGTCTCTGCAGCTCTTTCAATCCATTCTGGCAATGTATGTAGCTCTGGAAAATTCTCAAGACAAAGACTTTTCATCCTCCATCTTTTCGTTTTGCTTTGAGGATTCTCTGGCAGTCTGAGCTGTAGCCTCTTACAATCTGTGACTTGCAAAACCTCTAGTTTAGAGAAACTACAGAGAGGTAAGGACACAAGGCTTCCACAACGATAAAAAGTCAATACTTCAAGGGAAGCGAGTTGTACCTCTCCGAGCAAAGCCTCCAAATTGTCACAATCTTCAAAGCATAAAGTTTGAAGATTGCTCATGCTTGCAAATTCATCTAGTGACAGGACAGATTGCTTTGTGGTTATATACAGTTTCCGAAGGCTGATTAAATTACCTAATCCTTTAGGCAATGTTTCAAGATTCACGCAACCTCTAAGTATCAAAGCTTGCAAAAATGGCAGTTTGCAAATAGAAAGGGGAAGTCTTTTAATTTCGTGGTTATCAGAAAGATTGAGAACACGCAAGTGCTTCAATTTATCAATTGAATTGGGTAGAGTCTCAAACGAAGAATCACTCAAATCTAAAATCCGCAAATATTTGTATCTTAATATCCATGCATCCAACAAAGATTCACTGTCAAGGCCCACTCCTTGGATGGGAAATAGTATAGTTCTCACACTTTTGGATTTGGGGAATAAAGCACTGTCAAGTGAACCATTATCAATCATTGAGAAATGCCTTACTTGCTGAGATATATCCCGAGTATGGGAGTCAACTACTACACACTCGTCTTTCGCAACATACAATGCAAGATCATGCACCAAATCGTGTACTTTGAAAGAGTAGAAGTGGCCAAAGTCCTTAAAATCTTGAAGAAATGACATTGAATGTAGTTCATCAATATAATCTCTTGCAATACTCTCAAGACTTTGATTTCCATCTTGTGATTGTAGTAATCCTAGTGCCATCCAGAGATTAGTGATTTTAACACCAGAGAAGAGAAAACCTTTTGGATAAAGTGAAAAGTATGTGAAACAATGCCTCAAATGAGATGGCAATTGATCATAGCTTAACTTAAGTGCTGGTAAAATGTCATCTTCATTTTGTTTTAAATTCCATATTTCAGAGTCTCTTGCAAATTTCCACTTATTTAAATCAAATTTCGAGTACAAAGAACATCCTAATGTTCTCACTGCTAGTGGGACCCCTCGACATTTTATCACAATTTGTTTTCCGAACTCCATTAGATTTGGATATTTATCTTCTTCACCTTCCTTAAATGCCCATTTGACAAACAAAGATAAACAACTCTCATGAGAAAGAGCTTGTAAAACATAGGAGTGGAAAGTACCCATCATTGAAGCAATTGAGTTACTGCGTGTTGTCACTATGATTTTGCTTCCTATTGCCCCACCTTTTAACAAGTCTTTTAATATAATCCATTTTGCACGATCGTCATTCCATATATCGTCTAGTACAAGCAAAAACTTTTGCTTAGAAAGCTTATTTCGAAGACGACACTGTAACTGCTCAATATCTAAGTTGTTAATGTTCTCTTGGTAAGCAAGAGGAGCCGATGGAATGGATTCTGAAGCAGAGTTGATGATTTGAATAATTATTTTCCTAACGTCGAAATCATTAGAGACACACACCCACATCTTCAATTGAAAAAGATCATCCATTCTCTTATCATTGAATACCAACTTAGCAAGAGTGGTCTTCCCCAATCCTCCAATTCCCACAATGGGAATGACACACAAACTCTTATCACCATCACCATCACCCTGAGGATGAGGTTGCATTAAAAGCTTAATAATTTCTTCCCTATCATTCTCCCTTCCTATAACATCCAAAGCATCTACATGAGAGAAAGTCATTTCTCTCCTTTGCAGAATAAATCCAGGATCAACACTTGTTGCTGCAAGACCAAATCTAGTCCCATCAGTTGCTACCTTATCCAATCTATCCTTAATCTCTTTGATTTGATGTGCCATCTTTGAACGGAAAACAAGGGGATTAGAGGAAGATAAGAAATGGCTTACCTTCAGCCGAGTGCTGCTAGAAGCTTCTAGAACTTGCTTTTTCTTGTGTTCCAGCTCAAATCCATCGAATACATTTTCAGCATCAGAACAAATGTTTTGAATCTGTCTCGTCCATTCACGCAAGGCATGTTGTTGCTTCTTCTTTTCTTCAGCATCCAGTAGAAGTCCTTTGACAATTGATAGAGTGTCTTTGATTCCTTGAAGATCTTCGTAAACACCATAGGCTCGAGAAGCTTCTTCACAAACATATGAAGCAAGCTTTCCAAGCAATGAATCAGCAATATCAAACACAAATGATTCAGCCATGAATGATCACAACAAAGTAAATGAGGAAAATGCAAAAGTGGTTCTAATTGTGGCTTCAGTTCAGATTCATACTTTGTAAAAGTGGTTTTAAATAATGCATGAGAAAGTAAATACAATAATACATTATTTTATAATGACGTAAATGCCCTTGATGTTGTAGAAAGTAATCTCAGCCCTCCGAGCACTCTCAGCCCTCCAAGCAATCTATCCACTTTCTACAACATGAGATTATTATAAAATGAACGGTTATATCAATCATTAGATGGATATCACGCTTGAGATTAATATAAAATGACTATTAAAATTATCATTATTAATATGGCAAGGTGATTGATCACACAAACACGTATTTTTTTTCTTTTGAAAGTGGATGTCCTCTGTCGCTTTCAAGCTGGGAGGATTATAATAAACGGTAATTTTTTTCTCAAAAGAATTTAACTTGCGTGTTTTAAATTGGGCGTTTTAAGTTAGAATTGAATTCAAGATCTCTGTGTAAACTTGAAGTGAACTTTAATATTGCAACATTATAACTCTTCTAATGAGTAATTTAAGGAGACGAATTTCATCGAGTTAAAAACTTTGAAGTCTTAAACTTTGATTGGTTCATGTTAAAATATATTGCATAAGAGCTATCTTCATGTTTATCATGCTTATTCACACTTGTCACTTTAGAAAACGCTTATTTAAAATTCTGTTAAGAGTAAGTTTGAGTTTCTATTTTTAGAAGTTAGTTGGTTAGTTTCTTATCTAGATTGATATATAAATTTGTTGTAATCTCATTTGTTCTCTTGATCTGAATCAATGGAATAACATATTCTTCTTCAATTGTTCTTCAATTGTTGTTGTTGTTGTTCTTCTTGTCCACGAGTATTACAATATTTTAACATGGTATCATTCGTCATTTTGATTCAACCTTACACTTCCGCTCCATTCAACCTCTAATTTTCTGCTCCATCTTCTTCATCAATAGCGTCACCACGTAATGCTCCAATTCTTGATCCACAACTTGATCAAACTAGTCCATATTTCGAACATCCAAGTGATGGACCTAATTCAATCAAGGTTACACATCTTTTTAATGGTTCCAATTATCATTCTTGAGCACGATCAATGCGGCCTACACTTGGTTCCAAGATGAAACTGGAATTCATTGATGGTTTCATCACAATTCCAGACGATCCTTTTAATACAACCATGTGTGTTTGGAACCGATGCAACATGTTAATCCTTTCATGGATCATATATTCAGTTTTTGAATCTATTGCTCAGTCAATAATTTACATTTAAAACTCCATTGATGTATGGAAAGATCTCAAGGAAAGATTTTCACAAGGTGATCTTATTCACGTTTTTGAACTTCATCAAGAAATCAATGCTTTAAAGCAAGATTTCAAAAGGAAAGATTTCACAAGGTGATCTTATTCACGTTTTTGAACTTCAGCAAGAAACCAATGCTTTGAAGCAAGATTCCAAATTTGTTACAGATTTTTTTCAAAACTCAAATTTTTTTTGTGGAAGAATTAGATATCTATATACCAATTCTCAACTGTGTTTGTCGAATTAGATGTTCATGTGCAACTATGAGGAATGCATAAGATAATCACAATTTGATATATGTTATATGTTTTCTCACAAGTCTGAATGAAGACTTTGATATAGTGAAATCACAAATTCTCTTAATG
The DNA here is from genome assembly GCA_963859935.3 of Lathyrus sativus. Taxonomy (NCBI): domain Eukaryota; kingdom Viridiplantae; phylum Streptophyta; class Magnoliopsida; order Fabales; family Fabaceae; genus Lathyrus; species Lathyrus sativus. Next base: position 590,692,046 of record OZ012737.1, on the reverse strand, counting down.
GATCATTTATCAACCATGAACAAGATCTTTTCTATGGTGTTACAACATGAAAGGCAATGTAACTTTGCTCCCTCTGATGATTCTCAAACTTTGATCAATGTTGTAAGCTTCAAAAGGTCAGGTCTAAAATTGGACAATTCCAACTTTCAATCCAATACATTTAAGTCCAAAATGTGTACTCATTGTGGAAAAATCGGTCACACTATCAAGGTTTGTTATAGGAAACATGGTTTTCCACCTCATTTTGATAATAAAGTATCCATGGAAAACAATGCTTTTTCAAGTGAAAATGAAGATGACAACAGTGTCATATAGACAACATGCTAATCTATACTAAATAAGTTAAGCTTAACAAAAACTAATACTAATACTATTAAATATCAATTACTTTTCTTAACACATCCCTTATTTCTTTTGGATTAATAGTTTTTGTCTTTTTTCATTATTAAGCTATGTGACAAATTATGCCACACAATGCCTTTGAATCTCAACATGTTTATAGTCCAAGATATGATAAGTATATCTTGTGTCATTAAAGAAAAAATAGTACTGGTAAGATATTTCAACCACACCAACTGACATTTCAACACAATCAACCCCATATGATTAAACAACGTCTCTGAAATTCACTGACGACAAAATCTTGGCCCTTGAATAAATTACTGTGTCTCGAGAATCCTGACGTCAAAATTGCCGTAAAATTCAATTCGTCCTCAAATAAATTCCAAAACTCGAAAATGGAAATCCTAATCACTTGAGGAACTGTTGATGATGACACAAGCTCATGAACTTTTGCCAGACTGCCATTAATGACCATTTTACCCTTCATAAGTTAAAGAGCGCTCAACATGATTTTCCCTGCAGAATCGACAGACTACACGAACTTGTTAGTGATTAGTTAAATGCAATGCAAAAGTGAAATGGAATGCGAAATAAAACGACCAATCTAAGAGAAAATTTTGGGGTATTACAGGGGTGAATAAGATTTATTGGACTTTCTAAAAAATTTCTATTTTATGAAAAATGTCGAGTGTTCTTATTTTTCCTGAAATGAAAAGAATGATAAAATGCAGAAAGTAAGTGCTGGAAAAATAAAAGACATCGTACGTCTAATCCCCTCACACCCTGTGAGAGATTGCACTGTATTAGAATTTATATAATCCAACTACTAGAAATACAAGAATTACCTGTGGATTTTCTTGTGGAAATTTATCCGCAGATGTACCTGCGATTTTACCAGCGAATTTACATTATAAAGAATTATTTTCTGCAAAAATTGAGGTAGCAGCAAAGTTCACAGAAATTCCTTAGACTTTACTGCGATTTTGGATTTATAACAATATATCATGCGACATTTTCCTGCGACATTTTCCTACGACTTTACCTACTAAATTAATTACCTACGAAGGTTTTAGTTGGGAACAGAAAATAGCAGGAAGAATCGCAGGTAACACGTTTTCTGCGAAAATGTTGTCAAATTCCGCAGATAAATCCGCAGAAGACCGAATTTTTCTAATAGTGTCCTCACACCAAGGTCACTCATACACTAATCTAACACAAAAGAAAACCCACCATTTTCTTTTACACTTTGAATAAAAATCACACCACTTTTAATCTCAAACAAAGATCACTTAACACTTAGTGATCTAGTAAAAACATAATGTTGTAAAGATGAAGATTTGAATATGTACAAAACAAATTTACAATAGATCTTGGTTTAGAACAATCCAATACATTTTAGAAAAGAAAAATCCACACCATCTCTTTACCTAATAAAAATATACAAAACATTACAATAGATTAAGTATCATATACCTAATAAAAAAAGATTTAATAAATATATTTCAAAATAAAAGTTTATTCTCAAAGTTTGATCTTAAATCTGAATATTATCAAATACATTTAAAAGAAAGAAATAGATATAAAACTGCTTTTGTGGTGCTTCAAAATGAATGGAATTTCATGCCACTATGGTTAAAAAATTCACCTTTTGAATTTCAAGATAGTATAAACAATATATTCAATGATTACTCTCCTTGGCATTTTAACCATACTTGATTTAACAAAGATATCTCTCTTAATTTTTCTAGTTGGTTAGTCCAATAGCTTTTAAGTTATTGGACCACCTTTAGAATTTTTCCCAATTTATGTCGGAAAGACTCTTTTAGATTTTTCTGAAAAAACTATTTGTCCTCAATATAAATCTCTATTTTTTACTGAATTATTTTGCAAAGGGTTTTCTTCCTTCTAATTAACCAGAAAATTTTCTATCAAATAGTGGTCGAAGTTCAACCCAGAATTACTTTCTCAATCAAGATTAAATGGTTGGTTTTAAGCATATCTTGTTGGTTGCCCACAATTATTGCTCATACCTTTTTTTTAATTATTAGTTTCTATCCTTTTTCATTATTAAGCTATGTGAGTCATACCGTTAAGTATTATTGTTTTAGAGTTTGTCGTCTTTTAGTTATTGAAAATCATGTGATCAAAATAGTACTAGTAAGATATTTCAACCATGAATGGGCCCATACAGTTCAAAGCTTCCCCAACAATTTTCATGTGCATGCCACATATAGCATATGACAGGTAAAAATCATTGCAGTCATGGTATATTAAAATTGAGAAGTGAATTGTAGTGCTGCCACATATAGTAGTAGTAGTAGCCATAGCAGTAGCGGTAACACTACCACCTTTACCTATAGCAGTAGTAGCCATAGCAGTAGCGGTAACACTAACACTAGCAGCATCTACCCATAAGGAAACTGAGTTTGTCAACTCAGATTTGGTGGCTATCAGTCTTAGTTTCTCATAGCTAGTTTGATTTCCTTGTGATAGGTAGTAAGTTTCACTTTGTTTTGTCGGCTGAGGTCACTACGCCAGAAATGAGTTTTAGCAGCGCACCCTTTAGCAGCGCTTCTTAAATAAGCGCTGCTAAAGGGTGGGTAAAAAAAAGAAAAAAAATTTCCCACCTAAGACAGCGCTTTTGAAAAAGCGCTGCTAAAGGGGGGCCCTAAGAAAGCGCTTTTTAAAAAGCGCTGCTAAAGGGGTGGCCTAAGAAAGCGCTTTTAAAAAGCGCTGCTAAAGGGGGACCTAAGAAAACGCTTTTAAAAAGCGCTGCTAAAGGTGTCCCCTTTAGCAGCACTTATTCTATAAAGCGCTGCTATATGGCATTGCTAAGGCACCCTAAGAAAGCGCTTTTAAAAGCGCTGCTAAAGGGGGACCTAAGAAAGCGCTTTTAAAAAGCGCTGCTAAAGGGGGCCCTTTAGCAGCGCTTTTTCTATAAAGCGCTGCTATATGGCATTGCTAAGGCACCCTAAGAAAACGCTTTTAAAAGCGCTGCTATAGGTATTAGTATTATAATTTTAAAATACCCTCCAGAATTTTAAGAGAAACAGAACAGTCGCGTACATTTCTTTTCTTCTGTCTTTCTCCTCTGGCGAACGAACTTGCCCTATTCAAACTTTCTGTTGTCGTCATCCGCCGTCCGACCGTCGCCCGCCGTCCGTTCACCGTCCGTTTTCGAGTGCATCCGTCCGTCTGCATTGCATTTCCACCATTGTTAAGGTATGTGACAGTTTCAAGGGATTTTCTTATTTTTTTTCTTTTCACCATTGTTGGTATTTGAAGACATTAAAGGTTTTGAAGGTTGTTGTTAATACTGTTATCTAAATATTGATGGTTTTTCTTTTCACCATTGTTGGTATTTGATGGTTTTTCTATATATTTGTTTTCACCATTGTTGGTATACTATTGTTTTTGTTGTTGGTATACTATTGTTTTTGTTATCTAAATATTGATGGTTTTTCTTTTCACCATTGTTGGTATACTATTGTTTTTGTTGTTGTGTAGATATGTTTCTTTTGAGGACATGCAAGTAAAGTTTAGTGTTGATAACATATACTGTTGTTGAGTAATTGTTTTTGTTGTTGCGTTCAAGTATGATACGTATATTGTTGTTTTGTATTGAAGGTTTGAGGACATGCATGCAAGTAAATTTTAGTGTTGTTGTTGTGTAGAAATGACTTATTGAAGGTTTAGTGAAGGTTTTATATGTTGATATGTTATTATGTTATTATGATGGATTTCTCAATGTTTATATGATATATATGTTATTATGGTTTTATATGTTTAGTTAAGATTTCTCAATGTTTAGTAAGGGTGTCATTTTGGTTTAAGGGTTATCTAGAAATTTTAATATGATTTGTTTTGGTGGATTATCTAGTATTTTTAATATGATTTGTCTTGGTTAATTATTAATATGATTTTAATAAAATTTATATTTTGTCTGCTATAGGGGTTACCTGTGAAGAGCAAAGTTGTGATCGTTTCCAAGCATCCTATTGCGTAGCATTCTTAGAAGTTAGTGATTTCCTTACAGGTATTCTCTGTTTTGTTTAACTTTTATAGTTTAGTGTAGATTACTCAATTAGTATGGATAAAAAATGGATGTCTGGTAATCGATTGTCAAAAGAGTACGAGAATGGGGTATCGAAGTTCGTTAAGTTTGCTGTTGAACACGCCAAAGACCCCAGTAGGATCACATGTCCTTGCTTAGGATGCTGTTATGGGCGTCGAGTTGACGCCGTTCAGTTGGAATCTCATTTAATGAGACATGGAATTGATCGAAGTTACACATGTTGGACATTACATGGTGAGATAAGTAACGAGAATGTTGAACCCCGGAATAATACGACATGTGCTTCAAAGGACAATGGCAGAGATACATATGATTGTGATCGAGTCGAAGAGATTGCAGAAGCACTTGAAGAAGATCTTCAAGATTGTCCCAAGATGTTTGAGAGGTTGGTAAGCGATGCAGAGAAACCGTTGTATAAAGGTTGCACTACTTTCACAAGATTGTCCGCGGTATTAAAGTTGTACAATTTAAAGGCGGGTAATGGATGGTCGGATAAAATTTTCACAGAGTTGTTAGCCCTACTTCAAGAGATGCTTCCGGAGGATAATGTTCTTCCCAATCGAACCTATGAAGCTAAAAAAATATTATGCTCTATTGGCATGAGCTATGATAAGATACATGCTTGTCAAAATGATTGCATTTTGTTTCGAAATGAATATGCATCATTAAACGAGTGTCCTAAATGCGGTGTATCTCGGTATAAGAAAAAATTATCACCAACAAAAGTATTATGGTATTTTCCTATAATTCCGAGATTCAGACGCATGTTTTGTAGTGAAACAGATGCAAAACACCTGACTTGGCATGCAGATGATAGAATTGTAGATGGGAAGTATCGACATCCGGCAGATTCACCACAGTGGATGAAAATTGATAATGATTATCCTGATTTTGGAGAAGAAGCTAGAAACCTTCGCTTGGCATTATCGACTGATGGAATGAATCCGCATGGTCTGCAGAGTATCTCACATTCTACCTGGCCTGTAATTATTATGATTTATAACCTACCTCCATGGCTATGTATGAAGCGTAAGTACATGATGTTATCTATGTTAATTTCTGGCCCTAAACAACCAGGGAATGACATAGACGTATACCTGACACCTCTAATCGAAGACTTAAAGAGTTTGTGGGAGAACGGTGTGGAGGTTTATGATGGATATAGGAAAGAAAGTTTCAATTTGAGGGCGATGGTGTTTGGCACAATTAATGATTTCCCAGCATACGGAAATCTATCGGGGTATAGCATTAAAGGTCAATGTGCGTGTCCTATATGTGAAGAAAACACAGATTGGACGCGGTTGGAATTTGGTCAGAAGAATGTCTTTCTTGGTCATCGTAGATTCTTAAATTCTAGTCATCACTACCGTGGGTGGAGAAATAGTTATTACTTTGTGCGAGCTTGAAATGTATTTTCCTCCATCATTTTTTGACATAATGGTACATCTAGTTGTTCATCTTGTGAAAGAGACACAACTGTGTGGACCTGCCTATATGAGATGGATGTACCCTGTTGAACGTTATATGAAAATATTGAAAGGGTATGTGAAAAACCGAAGTCGACCAGAGGGATGTATTGTTGAATGATACATTGTTGAAGAAGCTATTGAATTTTGTATTGAATATTTGTCCAACGTTCAATCCATTGGTCTCCCAAAATCTCATGTTGTTGAAAAAATAGATGGTAAATAGTTAATTGGAAATAAAGTTGTGACAGTTTCAAGGGATGAACGGGAGCAAGTGCATTTGTATGTTCTGCACAATGACATTGAGGTTGAGCCGTATGTTGAAATGCACAAGGACGTTCTCCGAGGTTTAAATCTGAATAGAAATGAAAATTGGATAGTACGTGAGCACAATCGAAGTTTTATAACATGGTTCAAGGAGCATATTTTTTCAAAGTTTTATTCTAATCCCGCTTCAATAACAGAAAGGTTGAGATGTTTAACATATGGTCCAAGTTTGCATGTGTTTTCTTATAGCGCATACGCAATTAATGGATACACATTTTATACCAAGGAACAAGATGATAAAAGTACAATGCAAAATAGTGGTGTCACCGTGCTTGCCGAAGCAATGTACATTTCCTCGTATTATGGGGTTATCGAGCGCATTTGGGTGTTTGATTATGAGAAGTTTCAGATTCCTATCTTTGGACGCAAGTGGGTTGAAAATAATAGTGGCATACAAATGGATAAATCAGGTTTTTTGAAAGTAGATCTTAATAAGGTGGGGTACAAAGATGAGCCTTTTATTCTAGCCACACAAGCTAAACAAGTGTTCTATGTCACTGATCCGACAAGTACGAAATGGTCTATAGTTCTTTTTCCAACAAAGTAATCGATGATAACATTGGAGAAAAGGGGGATGTTTATGTTGAGAATGAATCTTATATTATAGATGATCCAGATGAGAATATTAGAGCGGACGAATCATATATTAGAAATGATCATAACGAGGGAATTTGGATCAATCCATCTGTCCGTGTTGTTAAGAGACAAGTAAACCCCGTTACAATGAAAAAAAGAAAGAGATGTTAAAGGTACTTGTAACATGTTTTTCTTATTTACACATGTCTTATTTATACCATGTTTTTGTTATTTCTTATTTATACCATGTTTTTCTTATTTACACATTTCTTATGTATATATTTGTTATTTACATATTTGCATGTCATTCATTTGATACTTTGGTTTTTCTGAATTACAGGTATATATATTATGGCCAGCAACGAGGAAACATCACATGATGGAAAACAAACAACAAAAGACGTGGAAGGCGATATTAAAATAGGCATAACAATTATGAAAAAAATCATCCGTGCGAGAGATAAAGGAGTAAAGTATGATGTCCATTGGAATGAAAGAGACCAGTTAGTTGAGCCTAACGGTGCGTTGCTAACAAGTTACATCGGAGCACTTGTACGTTCGCAAGTTCTGATTACTTGCGATAATTGGAGAATTGTTTCATTACAACCGGCTAAAGATAAGATTTGGACCGAGATTCAGGTATAATATTGAAATTGTTTAATTATTGTTGACATTTACGTCTTTAAATTAAATATACTAACATGTTATATGTATGTGTGTTTGTTTGCAGAGATCTTTCAATATTGAAGATCGTAGGAGAAAATATTGTATTCAATTGGCCGGAAAACGCTTGAGGGGATTTAGAGCGTTTTTAACAAACAAGTTTCTAAAAGATTCTGAAGGAAACTTTGTTGACTCAGAGCGTCCGATGAAGTACGCGGATTTGATTTCGGAGGAAGAATGGGAGACGTTTGTTGCAAAGCGAAGATCAAAAGAATTTGAAGTAAGTACAACTTATCATGAACTATGTATAGTATATATACTTCTTCCATGTACAGGAGTTCTGATAAACTTGTTTTTTCAGGTTGTTAGTGGCGTAAGTCGTCAACGGGCATCAAATCCCGCATATCCATACAGAAAGGGCCGGTTGGGATATGCACGATTAGAACAAAAAATAGTAAGTACATATAAATGCTTTAATATGATATATTTACAAAAAATAGTAAGTATATATAATAGGATACAATGCTTTATTATCTGTCTTAATGCGTAGTTGGAAGAGGAGAAGAGTGATGCGACATCTCTTCCGGACCATGTTGTATGGAAGGCTGCCCGTGTGGGACGAGATGGAGTCGTTCAGGAAGAAGTTCAACAAGTCCTTGAACAATGTGTAAGTACAACGTTATCTTTGTCAGTAACTGATCAAAAGTGTGTAATATATTTATATATGTTTTTATCTATATTTCAGGAGACTCTGTCCCAGACCATAACTCCCGCCGAGGACAATGATTGCAGGAGCTTACTGAGCCGGGTGCTGAATATTCCTGAGTATTCTGGGCGTGTGAGGGGTAAGGGATTTGGTGTCACTCCATCCAAACTGTATAAGCAGCCAAAGAAAAAAATCCAACCAATAAAGAAGTGATGGAGACTTTGGAGGAATTGAAAGCGCAAATCCGTGAATTATAGAAGGATAAGGAGAGATACATGGCGGAAAGACGCGCTCCAGAGGGTAGAGCTACTAGTGACAAAGATAGTACCGGTTGTCCACAGAAGCTTCCAGAGGTAATTGTATATATTACATTGAAATTAATTTAGCACACTTTACTTAATTGACACATTAACTGATCATTATTTGTTTAGGGCATTTCACTTTGCCGGCTATATTTATTGTCACCTACTCATCGAATGGTTGGCAAGGGAAAGGTGCATAACTTTCTGGGAGACTTACTTCACCACAAACCGCTCCCTTCTGGATTTTTGAAAGTATCTATTGATATTGCATTAGAGGGGAGTGCGTTGTTGCCTATACTAGATGATATTTCAGGCGCAACAGTGGTGGGAGACGCAGTAGGATCGTATGTGGCATGGCCGGCAAATCTGATTTGCATAGATGATGAGGTAGGTTGAACCTTTTAATACTCAAATGTTTTATGATTCATACATGAAAGTTATTCTTACATCTACATTTTCTTATTTACATGATGATCTAAGACTCCTACAAAATCCAAATCAAAAGATGATAGAATTATTGTGCGGGATACCGATTCAGCTGCATCAAAGAAACAGGTACTACTACAGTTACATGACTATCTTGTTATACAATATTAATTACTGAACTTATATATGACTTTTAGGTTCATGATCAGCAATCGCAACAAGTCAGCAAGGGTAAGATGCCTGAAACTTCCAAGGTTCCCAGAAAAGCAATTGTTCCTCGATTTAGGATGTGCCTTGAAACATATGTCGGAACATCAGATGTGCTTGAGGGTGGCGTCCGTCAAATACATATGGAGGCAGGTATTTTCAGTTTTGAATATCCCGAAACAATTGCTAAGGAGGATTTTGATCAGGTTTTCAACCATTCTGAACTGGGCGTCGGTGTTATGCATTCATACATCAGGTACTTCGATCCATTTTAATTAAATAATTGAACATTTTAAAATTTGCTCGTTTAACTTAATATTCTAATGTTGATTATGTTTTTTTAGGTTCTTGTATGACAAGTTATTGGTCCCAAATGAATTGACTTCAGTATTCGCATTCTTATCTGCTAGCTGTGTCAACTCACGTATAATAGACCAGTCACCAGATACAGTCAAAGAGTACACAGTGCAGAGATTTATGCGCGCGACTACGGAGAAGTTGTTCTTGTTGCCATATAACACTGGCCATGGGTTAGATTTTATTCTAAATTCATTTATTATAATTGTTCGATTTTTCCCTTTCTATATAGATAACATTTCCGTCTAAACTGTTGTCTTATTTTATAGTGGACATTGGTTGTTGATCGCAATTAATCCGACGAAAGAAATAGTGTATTATATAGATTCATTGGATGGCGATACAACAAAATATGAAAATATGAGGAACTTTGTTGATACGTAAATGATGACATATACTGTTGTCTTTAATTATATATATTTATTTATTATGTGACATTGTTCTAAATATGCGTTTATATTATGTTAGAGTTATACAAATATTCAGAGCACAAAGAGATGCAACGGTGCCAAAAAGTAAGGCTAACAACATCAACTGGATCAGAGTGGAGGTATATTCTCGCATATTTCTACTTGATAAAACTATTTAAACTATATATCCGGATAAATGTTCGTTTGTTTTTTCCATTTACAGTGTCCTCGGCAGCGCAATGGTATTGACTGTGGATATTTTGTATTGCGCTTTATGAGGGAAATTATTCTTTCTAGTCAAATTGAGATTCCAGTCCTGGTATGGATCAATTCATTATATAAGTTATATGATTCATTTTGATAATTATCCGATACTTCATCTGAGTAATTAGTTTTAAACTTAAATCTTATTCGATCTGTTATATTATGTAGTATTATGATGAATTCAAGTGCGCTACTTACACGAAAGCAAAATTGGAAGAAATTAAAGAGGAATGGTGTCAATTTATTCTTGGGTTGAGAATTGTATAGAGTTATCGGATTGGAAGACTTGTAATTATATGTGAATTGAATGTATTTGTGTTGTTGTAATTCTGAGGATCGAATTTTGTTGTAACATATTTAAACAGGTTTATGTGTATATTAAAATGTTTATGAACAAAGTCATGAGTTACAATGTATCCAAAGTTTTGAATTGTACATATAAGGCCAAAGTTTGAATTGTATATTTAAGGCCAAAGTTTGAATTTTATTTATAAGGCCAAAGTGCTGAAATAAAGGCCTGAATTATAAGCAGGTTTGTGTAATATAAGCAGGTTGTTGGTAAAATATACAACACAGGGTGAATATTTTATTAAAAAAATTTTTAAATTCTGGGACATTAGACAGCGCTTTTACATAAAAGCGCTACTAAAGGTCACAAATATTACGCTACAAAAGCGCTGCTATTGGTTTGGAAGGGGGGGGGGGGGGGGGGGTCTAAGGCAGCGCTTGTAAAAAGCGCTGCTAAAGGGTGGGCTATGGCAGCGCTTTTGCAAAAGCGCTGCTAAAGGGGGGGGGGGGGGGTCTAAGACAGCGCTTTTTGAAAGCGCTGCTAAAGGGGGGATGGTTGGGGGAATTATGCAGCGCTTACAAAAGCGCTGCTAAAGGGCTAAAAAAGCGCTGCTAAAGGTGCTGCTGAAGGGAGCTTTTAGCAGCGCTTTTTCATTGAAAAAAAGCGTTGCCTTTACCTTTAGCAGCGCCACTTTTGGCAGCGCTTTAAAGCGCTGCTAAAGGCAAAAAAAAAGCGCTGGTAAAGGTCTTTTTTGGCATAGTGGGTAGGGTATGGCCAGATTTGGGGTCATGAGAATTCTTAAGCCAGTTGGAGATCTTGACAGATTAGAACTTCAGTGGACACTGTTGGTTTGATGCTGGGCTTGCTGCCAGGTCTGTTGGAGAGTTTTATTCCACTTAGGTGTGGTTTGCTTGTAATGTCAAATTCAGGATTTTGTTTAGGGAATTTGACAGCATGTTAGAGAATTTGACAGCATACATCTCAAGAACAATGACATCATAGTGTTAGTAATTATGTCAAAAAAATTCAATTACGATTTAACAAACAATACCGGTTACAACTTATTAACACAAATGAATAAACTGTACAAGATATTAGAAAAAGATAAATGCCAAACTATCAATTTCTTCTTTATCTTGTGAAATATAATATACAAATAATAGGCAGTTCAATTCTTTGTTTTGAATTCTGTCAACTTCTTCTTAATATTGTGAATCATCTTAAACTACAACCGCTAGTGCTCCTTCAATAATAGGATTATATTACTCACTACTAAAATGTACATAATTGCAGAATATCATTAATTTGCTCATTTACCTTTTCGAATGATACTAGCTCAACCTCATAATGCAGGGTTGAATTAGGAGGAACCACTGCCAATTCCTGCTGAGTGTTCGTTGAACCAAAACCATACTCAGGTGCAATGATCAACAATGCTACCTCACCCTTCTTCATGGTCCTTACAGCTCTATCAAGCCCATCAATCGCTTATTCTGTTCAACACAACAGACATTTTCTTTAGTGGGTATAAAACCAAATTTATGGGAGAGGATGAAACATTGGGACAATTCATATTACCATCATCTGTTTTGAATTCAAACAACTTGGCTTCATCGTCACCATGACCCTTCTTAGAAACTACAGTGCCATCTTGCAGCTTACCAATTAGTTTCACTGCAAAAATGCAAAATGAATCGGCACCAAATCCATTTAAAAACAATGAAAAAAAAGTCATAGTCATCGTCATTGAGGATTTACATTTCACAACAGCTCCCTCATTTGGATGATCATATCCTTCTCATTCTTTGACGATCTTTTTGATGACTTTCTTGTCATCAGTTACTTCAGAAACAGTCTTCCAAGAAACTAGCTCAAGTGTAATTTGCAATGTTGCATTAGGTGGAACTGCAACCTCACCCTCCGAGCTGGCTTACCCTTCTCACCAAATACATCTGTAACACAATTAAGAAAAGCATACACATCAAGAGTAAGTACTAGCAAGATTCTCAATAGAGAAAAAGTGGTGTTACATAATCATTTTCCAGAAACTTACATTGTGGCTTCACAGTCAAAATCACTTTCTCTCCCTTCTTCATGGTCTTAACATCCTTTGACAATGAAGGACAAAAATGACCTGTCACATTGTAAACACAAAAGTAAGACATTTGTTTCACCTTTGTCCATAAACCTTGACCCAATTCAATTCCTCCAACTTCAACAACAACAGAACCGTTTGATAAAATACTAACTTTTCCTGCAGCTGGTTTTACGTTCAGCTCATACACCACCGGTACACGAGATATTCCCCTCATAGAATTTCTTAAGACTTGTGTAGGTGTGAAGATTAATGTTTCTGACAGAATCTACTTCCATTGAAAGTGTAGCTGCAACATTTTCTATTATACCTTCCGCGATGAATGATCCCTGCACGTCCCCTGGTGCCCTCATTATAGTTCTACTAGGATGATTTGTTTTGCATACTTTTATATCAAAAGAGAGAGCACCCCAGTCATACTTTTTTATTGCGCCGACTATTTTTTGCGGTATTACTGTACTAACGTCAGGATAAATCCCAACATCGACCAATACCTTAAGGTGTAATGTAGTAAACTTCTCGTTCTTCTTAAAGCCAACACTGTATGTTATCTTCATGGGATGCCTTCCTCCGACCATTATCATATTTGTCTTTCGATTTACATACATCCTGACAGGTCGCTGTAATTTATGCGCTGCAAGTGCACAAGATACAACACCCTGCAAATGACATGACACGAAACACACAATGGAGAGGTCAAAGCATATAGTATAGTTGAATAGTTTAGAATGATCAACTTGCATTACACAAAGGAAATTGTATCAATGATATTAAATAGAGAGAATCATTCTAAATACAACTAAGAACTTACAGCTATAGATTTCATGCTCTTCCCTCCATAACCTCCACCAACTCTTCTGGTAATTACTCTAACATTATTTTCAGGAATACCAAGGCAACTTGCTATAGTAGAATGTACATACTCAGGGTTTGCGTGCATGGAAGTGTAACCTGCTACTAATCATACACCAGGTAGTGAGTGTTGTGGGATACCTAATAAGAGTAAATAGCTCACACAACCAGACAAGAATCAAGACCATAAAAGCAAGGAGCTGATCATCATAAAACTCAAAGAGGAAAAACAGAATACCAATCATAATCTGCAGAAATCAATAAGCAATTTATTAGCAAAGCTAATACAACAAGAAATAGCATAAATCACATGCAATTCAAATGAATACGAACATTTGCATAATCAATTAATACGAACACAAGTTCAATTAACTGTATGTAACAAAAGAAGCAAAGACAATGTGAATAATTTCTTTGTTTCCTAAACTTTGCAGTAAAATATAATCATCTGTATATTAATTTGACAAATCAAAATATGAAGATAAATATAAATCATTAAGGAAATGACAGTAGGTCTATTACTTGAAAACATACAAGCATGCTTAAATTGATGGTAATCACAACTAATAGGCTTATTTTTTTAAAAGAAGCCACAACATAGATTTAGCAGTTCCTTTTGGTGGAAGATTTTAAAGATACTCTCTAAACAAAGAAATTGCAAATTAAGAATACAAAAATTAAAAATCCATACCCTTTATGTCATCCAGAGAGACAAATGATGGATGCAATAGCACAACAGCTGGTATAAGTTTGGATTTCGCGAGTTCAGTAACAACCTTAGCTGAGAAAAGGGAGTAAATATATTACATTGTGTGAGTTCAAATTTAGCTTAGTTGCATTTCAAACATTAAACTCGACCGATAAGTAAACCCATCATATCAGAAGCTGAAAGGTCTTCATAGAAAAAGACAGGGAATGATGTATATGAAATAAGTAGAGTGAATAACACTCACCACCCCAACAAAATCCAGCAGCCCCAACAGATGCAACACCTTTACTTTTTATAGCTTCAATTATGAGTTTTGCATCTTCAAAACCCTTGTCCTATTAATATAGTAATAATAATTGGCGCTTCATATCCTACAAGAAAAATTGAGCATGAGCAGTTAGAACAACATTTTGGGAGTTGCAGGGAGCAAAAAAAAAAGAGGGAGAGATGGTACCAAAAATATCAGAGACGAGAAGAACGGCGGAGTTGGAATTCTAGTCTCCGGCGAAGTAGACATTGAGAGCACCGACATTCTGCATTTGGACTCAGTGTTGGTGGATTTGAGCAACATTCTGGACCTGACATGCTTACTTTCTTCTGAAAATGTATTTGGTTTAATTTTAGGGTTCTCTGAAATGAACTAAGAGGGAAACATGAAAAATAAGGTGGGAAATAGTTAGCCTCGGCTCATCCGTGTCTATAAGATAAAACAAATATATTCGGAAAAAAAATAAAAAACCTTAGCCTCGGCTTATCCGTGTCTATCAGATAAAATAAATATATTCGAAAAAAATTAAAAACGTTAGCCTCGGCTCATCCGTGTCTAATATTTAAAAAAATAGAAAAACTTTAAAAATGGGTTTTTTGAGTTTAAGTAGCTTCGGTAACGTCAAGGCTAGTTAGCCTCGGTGTCGGTGGCCGAGGCTAAGTTCACAGCTTAAAATCGTTAGCCTCGGCTAGACCGTGTCTAATATTTAAAAAAAATAATTTAAAAAATAAAAAATATCTAGCCTCGGCCTAGCCGTGTCTAATGAATTAAATAAACATAATTGTAAAAGAAAAACTTTAAAATGACTTTTTTTGCGTTTGAATAGCCTCGGTTTTGTCAAGGCTAGTTAGCCTCGGTGTCGGTGGCCGAGGCTAAATTCGCAGCTAAAATGAAGTTTTCTAGTAGTGCGGGATACAGAATATGTTATTATCCCATGATGTCATTATTACAAAATACATCTTCGGTAATATAATATTATTACGATTATGCCTTTCATTATTGTAATATCGCAAACTGAAAGCGTCTAATGTTTTTTTTTTAAAGTTATTTAGTCACGGTTGATATAAACAACTGTGTTGATAAATTGAGTGGTGCAAGGTTCGAATCCTGACAACTATATTTTTTATTTTATTTTTCCTATTAAAAAAAGCGTGTGTCACTTAATTTCCTAAATAAATAAATAAATTGAAAATTATTTAATCACGGGTTTAATATTTAACCCTTGTAGTATGATCTGTACAACATTTGCTCCTACCAAAACAGAGCAACGATCTTCCCAAAAGAGAGAAACAACTATAATGATGATTGAAATTTTTCTTCATTTCTCAAGACGGTCACAAGTCATTCAAGAATATTAACCATTAGAGGTAATTATTGCAAGTATTAAATCATCGGATGTTTTATCGTCAACCTCTTCTATAAATGCATAATTTCCACTTCTTAAAACTATTCTTCTTAACTTTCTTTAGCAACATGAGTTCTTCATCTAAGAATGCTAACATAAATATGTCAACTGAAGTCACCATAGTCAAACAACATCAGCAGTCAACTGAGGAGATCCAGCCATCTGGATCGACTGTTGTCAGGGATACACCGAGGATAAGGAAGACAAAGAAGAAGAAGAAGTTGAAGAAGAAAAAGAAAAAGGTGTCAAGGAAGATTTTTTACTATGATTCTAATGAGGGTAGTGAGGAACGAGTTATAGATTATGAATATTCCTTTAGTGCTAGGGGATATTTTTTCGATCTTAACAAAATTACGTAATGAAAAAATTATGTTTTATATACTCTTCCCTTTTGGGCCTCTTAATGAACTTATTTATTAGTATTGTTTTATATACTCTTGTCTTTATATACTTTTTCCTCTTTGCAAAAAAAAAAATAGTACAAGCCAACAAAAATAACAACAACAATTACAACAGTAATGAAGAATAATAATAACAACAATTAATAACTCTCTCACAATTGCGTTTATAATTAAATAAATAAATTGAAAGTTATTTAACCACGGTTTTACAATACAACCGTTGTAAATTTTGAAAATTGCATCACGGTTTTTCTTTCTAACCGTGATGAAAAGTAATATTTTTTAGTATATAAGCGAAAGTATCGATCGTTCAGTACATAACAGTCGTTTCTCTAAAAAAAACCCTAACATATTTCACTTTTCTCTCTCATAACATAACCCTAACATTCATGTCACTCTTTAAACATATTTCAACCTTCAGATTCGTCTTCACCAATCGCTAACTTGAGGTTCGTTTATTAAACTTATGCTTCAATTTTGTTTATGTTTCTTGTTAAAAATGAGTTCTCATTTTTTCATTTGGTGAATGTTCTCATTTTTTCAGATTCGTCTTCACCACCTTAACAAAGCACATACTTTGACTATGACACATATGATTTGTATAGCTATGAATAAAAATACAACAAGTATGAAGCTATTGTGTAAACTTTATTCACCTTGTACTTCTTCTTCATAGCTTCATAAACTAGATGAACTTCATAATTTGTTCCAGATCCACAATTAGTTTTAAAAAAAGGTGTCTTCTTGAAACATTACATAATATCTTGTGTTGTTGTATGTTGTTGTTGATTAATGTTCTCATAACATCATAATTTGTTGTTGTTTTTGTTTAGTATATCTTACGTTCTTGAACCTTTTTCTTATATTGTTGTATGTTGTTGTGTTGTCGATAAATATTGTTGTTGTTGATTAATGTTTTCAGGACAAGAATAAAATATTGCTAAGTCACAAGAAAGAAGCTTCTTGTGATTTAGTAATGTTTTATTCTTGTTCTGAAAACATTGATAAATATTCTGTTCTTGACGATAAATGTTGTTATATGTTGTTGTTGTTAATTAATATTTTCAGAACAAGAACAAAAAATTGCTAAGTCACAAGAAAGAAGCTTCTTGTGACTTAGCAACGTTTTGTTGTTTAAATTTTTATATGCTATGTAGATGAAGTTGAGTTATGCTATGTAGATTGTTTGTTTCACTAACCCTTCACTGAAAATACATTTCATTTAAATTAGCATAGAAACTTATAATTTGAAAATTAAGTTGTATTTCAAAACCAACTTATATCAATAAATGCTTTTTGAATTGGATTCGTCTCATCGTTCATTTCTCGGTCTTTAACATATAGGATGTGGTTTAATGACCTAATTCCTTCATCACATCCATATATTCTCTTATAGTTTAATTTGAATAACAAAAATTTATTTATTTTATTCAAATTAAACTAGAATAGAAGAAATTGATGTCATTAAGGACTTAGACCATTTAACTGTTAGACGATAGACTTTAATCTAGAAGGGGTGAATAGACCATAAATTTTACAATAAAAAACTTTGGCAAAAACCTGTTTTTAAAAATATGGTATAGCGGAAAAACGACCTGAGTCGAATCGTCTAACCGAACCTACTATCAAAAAGCAAGATGTGTAACGTAAACCAAATGAAGTGATAATGAACATAAATGATCAACAATGATCAAGCTACAAATTAATTAAATGCAATCCTAATCGTAACTCATATATCCAATGAACCAAAACACAAACAACATCCACACAAACAATTTATCGAACACTTGATGTGCGATCGATAACAATTGGAAATATAGTTTGTTTTGTTGATGTTAAAACCTATCACAATCAAAGTGGTTGTGATTATATTAATAATAACATCTTTAAAAGATAATAGAAAACAATTTCCAATCGAATTAATCAAACAACGATGAAATTGATAAATTGTGTAATCAACAATAAAAGAAATAAAGAGATAAAGACAAAGAGAGACCAAGATTTGTTTAGGAAGTTCCCCAATCGGCCTCGCTATGGATACGTTTATCCCCAATTCAAAATCAAATAGAGATAGTGCTATTAACCTTTTCTTTGCAAAAATGTTTATACAAAAGATGAAGAATGCAAACCCCAAAAACCATATTGTTTTGTGTTGATTCTTCCACCTCCAAACCCTTGATCAAAGCTTGATCAAGTGACCAACAATACATCTATAATCCTTCGATTGTCCCGAAAACGCAACTTGTTAAAACCCGAGATTCCCGAATACAATTCACCGTCTTGCGCTACTCCCTTGCAAGGAAACTACCTTTTCCCAAGGCTTTCACTCGGTCGAATCTATTTTGACGTGATCTCATCCAAAGCCTTCAAATCAACCCAATTTTGAAGGAAAACCCCACATTGGTTTTCTTATTTGAAACACACAAAGCCTCCAATCCAATATTCTCGGTTACACCAAACATAATTGGACGTTATCAATGTAACACGCTTTTCTACCCCACGAATATTATGGCAAAATAATAGAATTTATCAGAGTAAAATTTTAAACACCATAAAAATCACCTCAAAGGGCGTACATTTCTCAATAAATTCAAATCAAGGCCAATGCTCCGTAAGCAACGAATTTTCTCAAAATTACTCAAAAGTGCTCAAATGGCAGCAGAACTCAAAAAGGCAAAAATCCAAAGTTTTCCTTTTACCGCAAAGAAATCAACATAACAAAAACTCATTAAATAGTTTGACTCAAGGACCCCAACCCGATGTTACACTATCAGAGCAAGACCCTCTAAGTCAACCATAATGGCCAACGACCCAAAAACTCAAAAGTCCTCATCGACATCTACAACTAAACATGGTCATCTGCATGTTACCCACGTGGAGGCAACATTCAAACAGTCAAGGTGAGTAAAACGATTCATAATAATCAATATAGGAATCAATATATAAAAAAATGTCATTTTCATATTCAACATCATCATAATAATCAAGGAACATCAAAGGTCACAACATTATAAACTACACCAAATTGTCACATAAATGCAAATGCAACAAGACTCGTGCATGTGGTACCAATCATCACAGCTCGATGGGCACTGGACCATCAACCCTCCATAGATTCCGATCAATAGGATCGATTCTATACAAGAACCGTAGCACATAAAAATACCTCACATCCTTATAATGGGACTGAAACCAAAGAAATAAAGACCCTGAACCAAAGTCCAGATGCACATGAATGCATGATGCACACGTCAATAATCATCCTCATAATAACATCATAGGTGCATACTCATTCATCAAAATCATCATCATCAAAATTATCATCATGAATCATGTCATCATAGAATCATCAAAAACTCATGGAAATATCATCATAGCTCATTATCATTATGTCGCACCTCGAAAAATCACGGAGATATTTTGGAGAAACGACCCTCGCGCGAAAGGCGCGGAAATGCGGTTCGACAGAGTCGCCACCGAACTTTATTTTTTCCAAATAAACGGGAGAGGAAAATATCGAGAAAACCTCTTAAAGAGAAAGGATAGGAACAGGGTTGTCGCAACCAAGTTCTGGGTTCGGGAGTCGGTTACGTGAGGGGAAGGTATTAGCACCCCTCACGTCCGTCGTACTCGACGGGAACCTCTTAAGGTAAATGTGGGGAGTATTGTTTAGGTTTACTTGTTTTCTTCTCGTTGATAAAGGTAGAATTGGTAGATTAAAAGGTTAAAGACGCAAAGGAGAGATGGGTGGTTAGAGGATAGGGTGCTCGCCAAGGATTGGGGCCCTTGTGCCTACGTATGCTCATTCGGACGAGAATGAGAAATCAGAGCGTCGTAGTTCGACTACGAGAAAAGGATGGGGGGTGGACGAAATAATGGAGGAAGATAGAAGTGTGCTCGCCAAGATCATCGCAATCTTGTGCCTACGTATCTTATATTCAAGAATGAATAAAGAATCAGAGTGTCCGTAGTTCGTGGTAACAACCACGAAAAGATGAAGTTGAATGGGTTAAAGTTAAGTTTGAGACAATAGAGTGACTGACAAGCAACCCAAGAGCGTGCCTCAAGAGCTTGTCACTCAAAAATTCAAGAAATGCGAGATTTCAAGAACTCAGTTCTTTCGGAAATTGACTGAACAGGTTGAAGATAAATAGTTGGATGTTTTGAAATCGAAAGAATGAACTAATAACAACTCGAGGGCGTGCCTCGAGAGTTATTCATTCGAATATTCAAAGAATGCTAGATTCTAAGTATATCCCTCTTTCGTAAGTTTTAAGAAAACGTTTGTGAAAAGATCGAATCGAAAAATGGCATGCGAGGCCAAAGGAAGTTGGTTTGAAAAAGTCTCGATGATGTATCGAGGATTTAATCGAAGATGGAACCGTCTTGACGACGTGTCAAGGGTTTAGATGGTGAGAAATGATATTGGTCCCTAAGGGTGCCCCCAATATCGAAACCATGATGAATTGTGAGTGCATGCACGAAATGTGGGTTGCGAATGCGTATGAGCATTCAACTTAGGAGAACATTGGAAAATGATTGAGTTTGAAAAAGTCGAAAGGTTAAGTGGATAACAACTCAAAGGGCGTGCCTCGAGAACTATTCACTCGAAAATTCAAGGAATGCTAGATTCCAAGAATCTCCTTCTTTCGGAGTTTTAATCGAAAAAGATGTTGAGAAAAGTGTTTAAAGCAAAATGAGGTGTGAAAAGAGTTTGTGGTATGAGAGGCGAGAATACGAGATTGGATTGGAGAAGTATAGGAGAAATGACGATTATTTGGTAAATAAGATGTAGGCCTCACAATCAATTAATCGGGGTATTATCGAGATGCTAGATCTCGACGATACCTTTTTTCATTCGATTTTGGATGAACAATGGAAATACCACACGGAATGCTAGATTCTTATGATATTTCTTTGTTCAAAATAGAGTATGTTTAAAGAGCGAAAAGTTGAACAAAACATTATTTAAGGCGTACACCTCAATAATATTCATTCGAAAATTCAAAAAGTGCTAGACTTCAAGAGTTTAATTTTTCGTAATTTGATTTAAAAATAATTTAATATTTAAAAAAAAGAAGTTGAATAAAGATTAGAAAAAAAAATTATTAGTTTTGAGAATGATTTAACTGAGAAAGTAATTTGTATTGAAAAATTTATTGGAATGGAAATAGAAAAATGATGTCAATCTTGAAAATAAAGTTTGAAAATAGTTTGAAGTTTTATTTAAAAAATAATTTAGGATTGTCTTAAAAATAAACTATCTATTAAATTGAAAGCAATTTTTGATTTGAAAAAAAAGATAATTATTGGTATTTGGAACTGCTTAATGAGATATTATTGCTTCAAAGTTTTTTTCTTTAAAATAAAATCTATTTTGAAATTGCCTTATTAAATAAATTACTTAATAAATGAAAGAATGATTTTGATTTAATTTAAAAAAATATTGTTTGAATAAACAACAAAAGTATCACGTGGAATACTAGACTCCAATGACATTTCCTTGTCTAAATAATTAGAGGGCGTATTTTGAAACAAAAAGTCGAATGTCACTACCCAAGGCGTACGTCCCAATAGTAATTATTCGAAAACTCAAAAGATGCTAGACCTTAAAAGTTTTTTTTTTTAATTTAGTTTGAAAAATAATTTTAATGTTAAAAATTGAATTAGGATGATTACCATTTGACTGTGGCTAAGAAAGTTTGACTTGAGCGTACACTCACAAAACTAATTTAATAATCTAACCGATATGAAACAAAATACCAAATAACAGTTAACACTCACTCTCGCAATGACAAATTTAATTTAAATTCAATACACATATGATTATAAAGTGCAGATCCCAAATAAAACTACCAAAATGGGCCTCATAGGCCAATGGTCTACCGCTTCCTGTTCACAATACACAAACTGAAGTGAGATTGCCATAGAAAATATACAACGCGTGAACAGAGATATCACATGTGCATCTGTTAACCTCACAATAAAAAAAAAACACAGATTACCCAAAGCAAAGAAAAGTAACACAGATTACCCAAGTCCTAACTTTATCAAACGTTTGACGATACCTCCTAACTTAATTCAGCATCAACCTTTAACAGCTCAAACATTAAACCCACAAGCACTGCTTGACAGTAATATGCTCAACATCATATATTAATAGACATTACTCAAATATAAACAATCTGTTTTACAATTTGGATTCCGAATTGATTCACAAAGCAAACCTAAAATAACATCAGACATCATAAGTTTAACATTATCCAATAAACATAATGAGGTTTTAGAAAAAACAAGCAGCTCTTAACCACATCAGTAAATGCTAAATCCAACTTAAAACTGTCAAAACTTATCATTCTCAACATTAAACCGCACATACCGCCATTCTGAGAGAATATATCAACTGCGAAATTGAATAAGTACGCGACAAAACCAAACATATTTTGTAGGGGGAATAGAATAACAACAGCAGTATCAACATCCAAAAATAAGACCCTAAAAAAAACTACATCAACAACACAATATTTATGGCACAAACGTGAGAAAGACCAACCGACAATTAACAGACTCTCGCTGAAACGCCAACGGAGTTGTTTTGGCAATATTTTGACGAAGCCTTTTGAGTCTTGTTGAAATCTGAGCTGAGTTAGTGTGATTCCTAGATTGAACGTATCAGTGTTGACGTCGAAAACATCGAAACTGCAACAAGGCCAAGTGCATGAAAGGTTGCGGATCTGGAGTGGTAACGGCTTAGGTAAGTTTGTTGTTGTTCTTCTGCTAGCGCATAGTTTGCCGATGAGTTGCGACATCATAGAATTGAAGTTGTTATTGTAGAGTTGTTCGATGTCGGACTCAAATTCGAAACAAGGTGCCGCCAAGATCTTTGAGATACTAACGACATCTTCAAGACATCATATACACCCGAAGTTCAAACCACCAATGCCACTATAGAAATTGGAATCAACCTGCAAAACAAACAGATAGGGCCAAATAGATAATAGAAATAAAATCCATAGATTCGCAACAGATCCTAGGTTATCCAAAACAAACAGCCTCAACTGAAGTTCCACACAGAATAAGTTTTAAACCAGTTTAATGAATGGTGCTTGTCGCACTTTAGACCATTTCTACTCGGTTCCTGTCATGGTAGATTTCGAGCGTTGCTGGAATCAACTGCTGTTGTGTGCCATTCGACTTTATTCTCGCACAATTTGAAATTCGGCAACGCCGTATCTTGTCCTGTTGTCTGTCGTGCTGCTAAGGGAAGTCGCACGAGAGCCGGAGATGTCATGCTGCTGTTATTCTACTATCGCTCAAAGTTCACAATGCAGTATCTCTTCACCAACGTCTCCATGGTGCCTTGACCATTACAGAAATGGGATTCACTGTTGCAGAAGATGGAGTCTAGGAACGCTGCACCGTCATTGAGTTGATACCAAAACCACTAATCAATTCTCCACCTGCATTTAAATGAAAACACACTAAAACAGGACAGCACAATCACACAAAAATGAAAGCGAAAAAGAAAGAGTTGAACATATACACCCTCTTTGTCTCCATAAACTTGTCACAGTTTGAACCACGCTTAACCGAAACTCGAAAACGGAAGCAAATAGTGTCGAAGTCACCACGATTCTTCTGAGCTGCAAACCGTTGTAGCCATATTCGCAACCTAAACTCCTTGCACTTCTTTCGGTCCTCAAACTTGTCACAGTCTTGTCTCAAAACGTGACAAATCGCCGAGTCTTTCGTTGCTTAGAAGCGTTGCTTTGAAACCATGGCATAGTCATTGTGTTGTAGTCAAACCAGGTAGAGTTTTGAAGTCGCAACTGCTGCACTTGCGACAACCATCTCTTATCTATAATCCGCCAACAGCAACCGAAGCCTGCATAATATGTACACTACAGCACAACACCAACCAAATGTCTTTCGCGAGTGTGGCAGCAGTTAGGAATAACACAGATAAGATAACATAATAACATAAACTCCTAACAGTCGAGATTCACAATCAATCGGCAGAAAAACAGCACAAACCTAATCATGGTGTACACACTCAAGCCATAACAAATGGGATATGAGATGAAAACAAGAAAATGATAAATATGATTTCAACAGCCCAAACAGAGGTAAAAACAAACAGCATCTACACAATTCATAAACCTATTTACAATAACTCAATTAACAGTGAGAATGCAGTAAAAATGGACATAAAAAAAACGAAAATAGCATAACATTATATCTTGGACCTGTTACTTAAACCATTGTTGAAATGGCTTCTTCTTCAGCTACAAACAACAGTTGTGAAATCGCACAACCACGCCGCGTATGGTGGTGACTTATTGTCGGTATTGTGTCACTGTTGTTGAACCGTGCTGCTCAAAAAAACATCGTCGAATCGTGAGAGCTATGGCGACTGTACCAATCCGTTTGTTACTCACCGGGGCGCTGTGTTGTTGCTGAATAATGGAAACTGCTACTAGATTGAATCATATTTGAATGGAGGGGTTATCATTGCCGGAAACAAAGTCTCGGTTTTACGAAACCGTACGCTGAACATTGTTGTTGTGAACGTCGTCGTTGCTATGAAACAGAGTATGGGTTTCAACGTCGATACCAATTGTTGTCACTGTTAACATCATTGAACGCGTGGTTGCTGAGAATCAGAAGAATTTAACGGTGGTGCGGTTTGTTTGAAGATGGAAGGATCGATGATGAAGACGGAAACAGCGGAGGGTGAACGGTGGTAAGTGAGGATTTGTTTTGAGGATGATGGTGGAAGGATTTTCAGTGATGGTTTTAAGATAATGAAGGGATTTTAAAGGTTGACGAGGAAGGTGAGAGGGAAGGGGTCTTCGAAGCGTGCTGAGGGTTTCGATTTAGGGGTAATAGATACGGTGAGGGTTTAATTTGAGCGTCGCCATTTTTTAGCATAAGGAGGAAAAGTTTTGTGGTTGTTAGGGTTTCACGGGATTGGGGCGGCGCCGAGTTGCCTCGAGGGAGAGAGGCGATGAACAGTAATCTCGGTCCCCTTTCAATCGGTTCTTTCCCCTCTTTTTAAAGCATGTCGAACCCAAACCCTAACGGGCCGTTGAAATGGGCCTCTCATCTGGTTCACTCAAATTCCTCTCTTTTTTTTTTAATTTTTCTTTTTATTAACAATTTTTACTAAATATTAACAAATATAATAACTAAAAACTAAAATAAAATATTAACAACTGTTTAAATACATAAATATTAATAAATATAAAATTAATAGATATTAACAAATATATATAAAACAAACTAAAAATTTACAAAATTTAATATTAACAAACAAAAGAGCAATATATGTGCACAAAATATTATTACTAATAATATTTTAAAATAAAAAGTTTAGGAAATTAAGAAAAGAATTAATGTTCACAAACATGTTTTTAGGCCATGTGTCATGCTTTAATTGGTCAAAAAGATAAAGTTCTGAAAAATCAACCAATTGCGAGCAGACACGTGTCTAAATAACAAGAAAAAAAGCGGGCAATGTAAACATACCAGAATAAATAAATAAAAAAAAAACGAAAATATTTGAAAAAAGGGTAGGACAAATTTAGGGTATGACATATGCCCCTATCTAATCGACTTAATCTTAGGAAAATGAACTGCATTAGCATTCATATTCCTGAGGTAGAAGTCAATTAGATATGAAGAAGACCCTGAATTTGTCCGAAAGAAAAAGAGATGCTAGAGAATTGAAAATGCTGGAAAATGTAAACCTCGGAATCAACTGTAAGCAACTGGCAAGAGGTCGTCATCACCAAAAGGATGACGGAATGAAACACACACGACTACTACCACCAAAAGGATGGTAGAGCAAAACACAAACAAACATCGCACAATCTATCATTAATGATTATGATAGACCCCCCACCAAAAGAATGACGGAGCGAAACACCACAAATAATATCGCACAATCTATCATTAATGACTATGATAGACCCCCCACCAAAAGGATGACGGAGCGAAACACAAACAAACATCGCATAATCTATCATTAATGACTATGATAGACCCCCACCAAAAGGATGACGGAGCGAAGCTCACACAAAACAATATCGCACAATTTATCATTAATGGCTATGATAGACCCCCCCACCAAAAGGATGACGGAGCGAAACTCAACAAACTATCGCACAATCCATCATTAATGACTATGATAGACCCCCCACCAAAAGGATGACGGAGCGAAACACAAACAAACATCGCACAATCTATCATTAATGACTATGATAGACCCCTACCAAAAGGATGACGGAGCAAAACACAAACAAACATCGCACAATCTATCATTAATGATTATGATAGACCCCCCACCAAAAGGATGACGGAGCAAAACACAAACAAACTATCGCACAATCTGACACCAATCCAAGTGACAGACCCCCCACCAAAAGGATGACGGAGCGAAACTCACACAAACTATCGCACAATCCATCATTAATGACTATGATAGACCCCCCACCAAAAGGATGACGGAGCGAAACACAAACAAACATCGCACAATCTATCATTAATGACTACGATAGACCCCCTCACCAAAAGGATGACGGAGCGAAACACAAACAAACTATCGCACAATCTATCATTAATGACAATGATAGACCCCCCACCAAAAGGATGACAGAGCAAAACACAAACAAACATCGCACAATCTATCATTAATGACTATGATAGACGCCCCACCAAAAGGATGACGGAGCGAAACACAAACAAATATCGCACAATCTGACACCAATCCAAGTGACAGACCCGCCACCAAAAGGATGACGGAGCGAAACTCACACACATAGGTCGCTATCACCAAAAGGATGATAGGACAACACAGATTTGAAGTTTACCAACACCAAAAGGATGCAGGCTAGGTTGAACGGACGAAGTTCGACTATCACCAAAAGGATAATAGTAAGGCAATTGACAACGGTCACGCTTGCTGGGTACAACTCATTGGGGAACCCCCAAGAGGAAGATTGGATTGAAATGAGTCAACGGGGTACGCCCACCGTCTTTATTGGAGATCATAGTTTTGCTGAAATGATTTCATGGTTACGCCCATGAATTCTGAAGAGGATGCCCCTGACTGGGCTGAGTTTGTCTTGATGTCTTGTTTTGGTCAACAAAAGGTTGAACCACTTCGTGAGGAACGTTCACAGTTTTGCTGAAGATGCCCCTGACTGGGCTGAATCTTGCACTTAAGGTCTTTGGATTTGCCCAACAAAAGGTTGAACAACTTCGTGGGGAACGCCCACGGTCTTGAGTGGTATGCCCCTGGCTGGGATGTATGTTAACTTGAAGATCTGATCAACCACGAGGTTGAAGTACGTCATGGGAAACACCCATAGTCTTGAAAAGAATGCCCCTGACTAGGTTGGATCTTGATTTGAATATTTTGAAATTTTGTGGGAGAAACCCACAATCACAGAAGATTGCCCCTGACTAGGCTGATGATTGCTTTGAAGCTCTTGAAAATCGTGGGACAAACCCACCATCTTGCGGAAGATGCCCCTGACCGGGCTGATGATGGTATTGGAAATCTTCAAGATTGATCCTAGACCTTGCCCTGCATATATGAATGCTGGATGATAAATGATATTCCATATGAGTGGAAGTGCAAATGCAAATGTTGACGCGCGGAGATGCAAGAGTTGGGGAAGTATGATATGATTGGAGTATGCATATGATGCAAGATGCTTATGATGTTGAATGCGATGCTTATGATACACATGACGCAGATGGGTAATTGGAAATGCAGGTGGAGACGCCAGCGTGGTGGACTTTGGGTAGTTGCCAATGCGGATTGGACTTCGGGTGGTGGGAGGGATTGACTTCCTCGACACGCAGTTCATTGAAGACGTCACGATTGAAGCAGAAGATGATGCTCTGGATGCCCCAAGTCTGGGTACTTTGTGGTTTACTGTGAATTTGCTTCAGAGAAGGTTGCAGCTCTGCCTGATGATTAGGGTAACTTGGTCCTGTCCCAGTCTGAATATGGTAATGATATGCCCCTGCTCGAGCTGTTGAATGATTTGCTCCAGCCTGTGGGGTTTGAAGTACTCTTGCTTCGTGTACGCCACTGAAAGTCAAGTTCCTCCTCGGTTGCCCCTCGTCGAGATGTCCTTGAATACCTAGCACTGATTTGCAATTAAAATTGTACATTCATAAATGGTAACATTAATGCAAAGTTCAATGTAAGTTTTGAAAAAGTGTGTCATTTATTGAGGTGTCGTGATAGTGAAATGAATGGACCGTTAGCCCAAACATTATGCTAGTTTTGATTTGTATGAAAGATATATCAAGAGAAATGACACCAATGCTGGTGATTAGAAATCATGTGAGGAGTCAGGTTACGCAACCTTGCGATGTTATGCTTTCAGAATAAACCTCGCCTCAATTAGGTCTTTTGAGGGTTGTAACGTAGTCTGGTTCGCGGTTATGAAACAAAAGATATTAGGCCCAAAGTACGATTTGTACCCACCCCTTCTTGATAATCTCCAGTCCTACGTTCAGTTAATTATACACTTGTCTTGACGGTGTAAGCTTGAAGGTTCAAGGTTTGCTCGACGTGGCAATCACCTTATTTTGGGGTGTCAGTGAGCCTAAATGGCCACTGAATCTTATTTTGTTTTTGTTGAGGGTTTCGGGGTCCTCCGTTGCTTTTGTTCTTTTTGATCCCTAACTTTTGCATGGATTAACTTTGTTTGTCAGATCCATCGGGATTGCCTTGATTTTGCCTAAGTCCCCTCTGAGGTGTTTGACTTAGCAGGCTTTTGAGTTTTTTGGATTTTATTGGAAGATTGTGACTGCCATGTCATAGGTCTTTGATGAACAACCGTCTTCTGGATTTTGCTTTGTTGATTCGAGTGCGGAGTTGGATTAACTGAACACTACCCTGTCCCAGGTTGAGCGTAAGTTTTGAATATTCGAAGGAAACTGCTACTCCTAGGCTCAAAGTGGTTTACTAGGGATTAACTCCTTATATCTCCGGTGTTTAGGGGGATTGAAGCAATGCCTGTACATCATTGACGAGATTCTGTCTGAAAGCATACAGTTTGCAATTATGGGTATCTCGTTTTCGTCATCCTCCCTCAAATCATGATAAACAACAGTGGATAGTGTGAAATGAATAAATGTGTCGGTGATAAGTGAAAAATGAGTGAATACAACATAACTAATTCAAAACATGTATAAACGATACATTAATGAAAAACCAAATACGAATGGCAATAGTTCAAAGCATACAATACTTAAACAAAGACAAATATAAGAAATGCGTAATATGAAATGGCGACATGACGGCCTTCTTCGAGAAATGAACTTGACTTGACTGGATTTGATCTGATGTTGGCACTAGTTGACTGGTGGCATCAGATTGTTGATGACATTTGGAGACTTCCCATTAAAGTTGATAGCATCCCTGTCGATCATGTCTTGAATTATGTGCTTGAAAGCTCTGCAGTCCTCAATGGTATAACCTGGAGCGCCCTTATGAAACTCACAATGAGCATTTGCATCGTAATCAGCAGGAATGACAGTTGGAGGGGCCAAATCTCTCGGAACAACAGCTTTCTTCTCCATCAACTGAGCAAAGATTTTAGCATATGTCATTGGTAAACGGTCAAAGACTCTATCTGGCCGCCATGTTCTCTGCTGACGCTATGGGCGAGTACCTTGTCGTTGCTGAGTAGTTGTCGCACCTCAAAAATTCATCTCGAACATACGACCCTCGCGCAAAAGGCGCGGAAATGCGGTTCGACAGAGTCGCCATCGAACTTTATTTTTCCTGAATAAACGGGAGAGGAAAATATCGAGAAAACCTCATAAACACGGAAGGAACACGGCCGTCGCAACCATATTCCTGGGTTCGGGAGTCGGTTACGCGAGGGGAAGGTATTAGCACCCCTCACGTCCGTCGTACTCGACGGGAACCTCTTAATTCGAGTTGTGATGGATGTTAGCTAAACTTAATTCTTCTCTTCTCACTACTAAATGCTAAAGGATACTATAAAGGGATAAAGACACTAGGGGAAGGGGGATGGTTTAGAGGATAGGGTGCTCGCCAAGGATTGGGGCCCTTGTGCCTACGTATGCTCATTCAGACGAGAATGAGAAATCAGAGCGTCGTAGTTCGACTACGGGAAAGGATGGAGAAAATGGAAGATGGAGGGAATTGTGCTCGCCAAGATCATCACAATCTTGTGCCTACGTATCTTACATTCAAGTGTGAATGAAGAATCAGAGCAGTCGTAGTTCGTGGTAACGACCACGAAGAGGAATAGGATTTGGATTGAGTTTGAAGGGGTACGGATGACGATTACTCGAAGCTTAAGAAAGGCTTCTCGTACCCAAGTAATCGGGAGAGCGAACCAAAGACTTGGGACACTCTCTTTTTCATCTTGAAGAATAATGTTATGTTTGAATGGTGTTTGAAAGGATAAGGTTGAGATGATGACGATCACTTGAAGCTTAAGAAAGACTTCGCAGACCCCAAGTAATCAAGAAAGCGAACCAAAGACTTGGAACACTCCTTTTTTCATCACATGAGAAGTTGTGTTTGAAAGGATGAGGTTGAAATGATGACGATTAATTGAAGCTTAAGAAATAGTTCTCAAACTCCAAATGATCGGGAGAGCGGACCAAAGACTTGGAACACTCTCTTTTTCATCGTGAAAGGAAAGTTGTTTGAGTTGAAGATAGTTGAACGATGTCGAGTTGTTAATGTTATTTAGAGGCGTCAATTGTTCACACCCGAATAAGACAACTCGCATGTAAACAACTGAAAGTAAGATCAAAGACTTGAACCTAATTTTTACACCTTGAAAAGAATTAAATAGTTGTTAATTGATTGCTGATTTGTTTCGAAAATCCGTTTGACGTTGGATCAAGGGTTTGACTCGTTATCGCGTGCAAAGCGTGTTGAAAATGAAATTGTTTAAAAAAAGAGACCAGCTTGACTTACGCATCAAGGGTCTAGTTGTAATAGGTTGATGGCGAATGCGTATGAGCACTCGACTTACAAGGGTTTGAAAATGGCTCGATCGAGAATTAGTTTGAAAATAGTTTGAATCCGCTCTAGTCCCTATGGGTGCTCCTAGGAGATTAACTAATAATCAAATAAATGCGAAACATACATCGGAATGGGGAAGGGATACATGTAATTTACACGGGATTGCACGAAATAAAGGGGTCTCATTGTCAAGTAGCCCAAGAGAAAGCCGTGTGTGTGCATTAGTGTCCTAAACTACGCCTTGAGCAAAGTCGGGCACGACTTAAAATTAAGATACCTGCAAATAACCAATGATACAACAGTCCACCAATTCGGCTTTTAGGATTTCGATAGTTTATTAAGTATTTTCGATTATGGGGGAATAAATATGAATAAATATGATATGATAATAATAGTATGAATAAATAATGTGACAATAATATAGTAAGATAATATAACAATAATATCCACAATAATATTCAACAGAAATTAAATTCAATGGTTAGTTTAGTGAATCGAATCGGGACATGAAAGAATGAATCTCGTCTTAATCGCAAACATAATGCCGATTAATCGAAGGTAGCCTATCACGATCCCAAAGTACGGGAAATGACCCCAATGGTCATTCACCATAGATTTAAAATCGAGAAGGTTATCAACTTCGATACGCGACGCTTATGAATAAAAGACTTCATTGATCCAAAAATCAAAATAAAATCGGAGAAAGAAGGTGGTCTCAGATCCTTTGTTTCACGTCAATATTTTGACGGCTAAACGGCGGAAACTTCGTCATCGACCAAAAACATGATGGAAATGAGTAAAAAGAAAATACAACCAAAAGTAAAAACCCAAATTTATTTACTAAGTAACTCTTATAATATTAGTTGAAAATATTGACGAAAGAAATATGTATATAAATGAAATCTTGATAGAAATATTTAAAACAAATATGAAAACCTTTCATTAAAACTCTTTAAAAGAAATTTAATAGAAAAAGAAGAGGGGCGCTAAAAAAGGACAGGATTAAATATTTGGAATCCTTTGGATTTTGCAAAGCCCATCATCCATCCAAAAGGTGAAACAGACGGTGCAAAAACAGAGGTCCATGGGCTTATGAGTCCAACAACAGCAAATGATACTCGGTCAAAAATCACAACAGGATCCGTGTTTTAAAAGTGAGATAAGTTTGTTACTTCCAATTCTGAAATAATAATAAAACCAAATAAAAATGAAAATTAACAAAACAAGTTAAACAAAACCTCATTGAAAGCATAAAAAAAAACAAAAAAAAAGTCAACACCTAAACTCAAGAGAAACAGGGTAATGCTTCCGCGAGTCAGAGTACCCTTCAAGTTTCTTCTTCGTATGATCTGTTTGTCGTTCTCGTTTCCTCACTCCATAATCACTCTCCTTGTTCGAGCATTTTTTCAAGTTTGTAAGGTTTCATTTTTCACTACGACCTCATTCAACTTTCCCTTTGGTTTTGGATCCGAAATTTCTGAGCTTGATGACAAGGTTAGAGGGTTTGCAGTTATGGAGGAAAGGGGTTTTGTGTGGAGGATCAATTTGAAAGGGGTTTTAACAGGTGGGTGATTTATGGAGTTTGTGAAACATTTTTCTGGGTTATGGGCCTCGAGTTTTTTGCAGGTTGAAGAATTTGGAAGATGTTCGATGAGTTTGTTGGGTTTTAATAAAGGAAGATGTTCGTAGTTTATCTTATGGTGATTCGGTTGAAGAAGAGGTAATGGGTTTCGATATTAATGGGGATTGAGGGTTAATGTTCTTTATGGAAGATGGGAGTTTGAGTTATTTAGTTTGTTGGAGGTTTGATGTTTTTTCTGAAAACAGATATGTGAAGGTTGAAGAGACGAAAATGGAAAATCGATTGGAGGATTTCGAGTTTCTTTTGAAGGGGTTTTGGGTTGTAAGAATGATGAAGAGAGGGTCTGTTTATGTTGTGTTGAAGCTTGGAGGAGGATTAGGGTTTATTTTAGGGTTAGGGTTTCGTTTGGAGGCTGCTAGGGTTCCTTTCTTTGTAGCATCTCATATGGTTTTATTGAGGTGAGGTTTTGCCCTTGTAGTACGATGTATTGCAGATTTTTTTTCTTGCTAGCTATTATTGTTGTCTTTTTGTAGCAGGGCATCCTCAAAATGTGGTGGGCCTCAGAAATGATCCTCACTCAATCTCCTCTTTTGTTTGTAGTGAGGTAAAGACTTTTTACCACAACACCATATCATCCTTGATTTTACTGCTAGTAAAATGAATTTTTACTGTTTTTTTCGGTAGCAGAAATCTATTTCTTTGTTATTCCTTTTCTTCTTCAAACTTTTCCATTGTTGCTCCATAAGTGCACTTCCCTGACAGATTAAACCATGACTCAAATTCTTCAAAAGATAAGAAAATATCAGGTAAGATGAAGTTCAATAATGACCACAGCTCTGCCAAGTTATTCTAGAGCGGTGTCCCAGTCGAAAGAAGCTTATTTTCAACATTGATGTATTTGAACATCTTCACTAATTTGTATTGTGAATTGCTTGCAGGAGGTGTGTCTTTGCTACGGAATTGGTGCATTTACGAATTGTTGGTCGCACAGTCCATTTGAGGTATGCATTCCACATGCTTTTATGAAAGTCATCGTGCTGTCATGCCGTACTATTGGCATTGTAGTATTTGCGGATCCCTCCAATTTTACAACAAATTTTATGTCGTGTTTTTTTAAAATTTGTTATGTGCACCACAAGTTACGTATTGACGCGTACATATTGGTTTATTCTCTTGTAGGCAAGGCTGATAGTGGATTGTACAGCTTATTATCAAGCCGTGTCTTGATGCTCGACCTGTGGAAAAAAAGTAATGACCAAACTCGTAACGCTTTGTATGGTGCTCTCTCGCATAAACGACCCAAAGGATCATCGGCAACATTACGCCACCAGCAACTGTAACTATTCCAATGTAAATCCATCAACTGTCCTTATGCAAGCATTGACAGCAGATTCGATTTGGGCAGATATGCCCGGGGTCATTCAACCAAGCGTTATGAAAATTCCTGCAGGAGAAACCTCACGTATATATTTCCTCCAAACCTGAGTAACATTGTCAAGTGCAACTTTGTCGGGAGTACATTGTCGAATAGTGGAATCGGTGTTGTAAGAATTGCACAGAACAGGCATTAAGGGTCCCGATTGATTGTAATTCACAGCTCTAGCTTGAGGTGGGAAGTTTCAGTTTGTGACTGTCATGTTGTCCTGTTAATTCCATATTTTGTGTGCAGGATGTGGAAAAAATGCTTGCGTCGTCGCACCACTCGTGAAATGCTTCTTTTGCTTCGCGTCTCAGTACAAAGGGTGATATAAATACTCACTGTATAAGTTGGCCGACTTGGTTTTGTGGCTGAAACGGCTGGTAGTAACAACGGAGCTTGTCATGAAAAGAGAAATCATATTTTAACCCTGGTAAGTCGCTCGTGCTTAAACTTGTTCCATTGTTTTTTTAAAACTTGTTTTGGTTTTTTTTAGCAGCAAGGCTTCACCATTGGTTTTGATTGCTGCGTGAATCATGATATTGCTATGAACAACGACTTTTGTTTGCGACGGATACCCCTGCGTCACAGTTTGCATAAGTGGTGGCTTCTTTTCAAAATAAAACGCAGCTGGATTTTAGTTCCACAGCTTGCGATTTTCCTGTCTAATCCGTGAAAGTCAATTTTCCTTCTGTTCATAACTTGTATTGGAGAGCAATTCATTTCTTTTCATTTTGTTTTGTTCCATAACTCTTCTGATTTGTAGTTGCAGGTTTTTGTCTGAGTATAGAGGATGGAAATACAACTCTGTTGTGTTGGTTTTGCCGGTATCAATATGCAAATGTATTTGTCATGTGAGGTGGAACGTTGCGGCTTCGTTGGTGTGTGGACGGTTTGTTCTTTCCATTTCGTGCCGGTTGGAGCAGTTTATGCAGAATGAATTGTGGTATTACGCAGGCTAGTGGGGGTATGGTGGAACAAATTTTGGGGCTTTTATGTGATGCTGTGAATTCTGCTTTTTCGCAGGTCCTATGAAGTTGTGGTCGGCTGGTGTTTATTTGTTGTTCATTTGAAGTTTGGTTATGCACATTTTGGTGTCTGCTATGAATGGGTGAACAACTTGTAATAGGAATTCTCTTAGGTGCCTTAAGACAATTGACGTAAAGGACTTTGGCTCGTGAATTCACCCTCCTTTAGGCATTGTAAACTTGTGACTTTTAATGTAGTGCCATGTCTTTTAATAGATCTTTGTGTGCAATATTATTATTTTCAAACTTTGGCAATAAACACCCACTTGAGTCTCAATATTTCTTGACCATGATCTGTCTTCACAAAACAAAAGTTGGCATGTATTTGTAAATTAAAAATAAATCACATATAGTTTGTAATTTAATTCAAACTTTGTTTCCTAACATAAGCCCGCCATAACTAAAGGACAACCCAATTGAATTTTGCAAATAATCACTTAAATCCAAATTTAATCTTGGGCATCAACCTTTCATCAACTGTGAATCCTTTAATCAGGACTTTAACTTAACTCGCATGGCCTAAAAAAACAAACCTTTTATATTTTGAAAATGATCCAAATATTGTCGTGGATGTATGTATGGTTTGATCATGAAAATGAAAGCACGCCCCTCCACAAGAACTCGCCACATCTTCAAAGGACATGTAGTCACAATACACACACACAAATGTTCTTCGACATACATACTAAAAGTTCGTGGATAAAGTCCCGATGAGAATGACCACGAAATAACATGTGGGTTAAATGCAAGAGAATGGTAAAGTAGGACAAATTTGGGGTATGACAGATGCCCCTATCTAATTTGCGTAGACCGAGTAAGATGAACGGCTATGGCGTTCACTCTTTTAAGGTAG
The DNA here is from genome assembly GCA_963859935.3 of Lathyrus sativus. Classification (NCBI taxonomy): domain Eukaryota; kingdom Viridiplantae; phylum Streptophyta; class Magnoliopsida; order Fabales; family Fabaceae; genus Lathyrus; species Lathyrus sativus. The sequence continues at coordinate 590,655,992 of OZ012737.1, read as the reverse complement.
AAGACAATTAGATATGAAGAAGACCCTGAATTTGTCCGAGAAGAAAAGGAATGACAGGGAATTGAAATGCTAGATAAGGTATACCTCTGAATGAACAATGAATAACTGGAAAAAGGTCCACATCGCCAAAAGGATGATGGGACGAAACAGACACGGCTACTATCACCAAAAGTATGATAGAGCACACACACAAACAATATCACACAATCTGACATTAATGACTATGACAGACCCCCCCCACACACACACCAAAAGGATGACGGAGCAAAACACAAACAAACACATCGCACAATCTATCATTAATGACCATGATAGACCCTCCACCAAAAGGATGACGGAGCGAAACACAAAACACATCGCACAATCCATCATTAATGACCATGATAGACCCCCCACCAAAAGGATGACGGAGCGAAACACAAAACACATCGCACAATCTATCATTAAAGACCATAATAGACCCCCCACCAAAAGGATGACGGAGCGAAACACAAAACACATCGCACAATCTATCATTAATGACCATGATAGACCCCTCACCAAAAGGATGATGGAGCGAAACACAAACAAACACATCGCACAATCTATCATTAATGACCATGATAGACCCCCCACCAAAAGGATGACGGAGCGAACTCACACATCGCACAATCTATCATTAATGACCATGATAGACCCCTCACCAAAAGGATGATGGAGCAAACTCACACAACACGTCGGCCACTACCACCGAAAGGATAATAGGACAAACACAAATTGAAGGCTACCAACACCAAAAGGATGCAGGCTAGGTTGAACTGACGAGGTTCGACTATCACCAAAAGGATGATAGTAAGGCAATTGACAACAGTCACGCTTGCTGGATACAACTCATTGGGGAACCCCCAAGAGGAAAATTGAATTTGAAATGAGTCAACGGGGTACGCCCACCGTCTTTGCTTGGAAATCATAGTTTTGCTGAAATGGTTTCATGGTTACGCCCATGAATTCTGAAGAGGATGCCCCTGACTGGTCTGAGTTTGTCTTGATGTCTTGTCTTGCTCAACAAAAGGCTGGACAACTTCATGAGGTACGCTCACGGTTTTGCTGAAGATGCCCTTGCTCGGGCTGGATCTTGCATTAAACTTCTTGGGTTTGCCCAACAAAAGGTTGAGCAACTTCGTGGAGAACGCCCACGGTCTTGAATGGTATGCCCCTGGCTGGGATGTATGTTGATTCGAAGATCTGATTAACCACAAGGTTGAAATATGTCATGGGAGACGCCCATGGTCTTTGAAGAAAATGCCCCTGACTGGGTTGATGATTGCTTTGAAGATGTTGTGGCAGATGCCCCTGATTGGGCTGATGATGGTCTTGGAAACCTTCAAGATTGATCCTGGACCTTGACTTGCATATATGAATGCTGGATGATGAATGATATTCCATACGAGTGGAAGTGCAAATGGAAACGCTAACGCGCGGAGATGCAAGAGCTAGGGAAGTATGGTATGATTGGAGTATGCGTATGATGCAGGATGCTTATGATATCGAATGCAATGCGTATGATGCACATGATGCAGACAGGTAGTTGGCAATGCAGGGAGACGCCAGCGTGGTGGACTTTGGGCAGTCGCCAAAGCGAATTGGACTTCGGGTGGTGGGAGGGATTGACTTCCTCGACACGCAGTTTGCTGAAGACACCATGATTAAAGATGCTCTGGATGTCCCAAGTCTGGGTACTTGGTGATTTGCTGTGAATTTGCTTCAGAGAAGGCTGCAACTCTGCTTGATAATCAGGGTAACTTAATTCTGCCCCAATCTGAATATGATAATGGTTTGCCCCTACTCGAGCTTTTAAGTGATTTGCCCCAGCCTGTGGATTTTGAGGTAGTCTTGTTTCGTGACAGCCACTGAAAGTCAAGTTCTTTCTTGAGTGCCCCTTGTTGAAACGTCTTTGAATACCTAGCACTGTTTTGCAATTAAAATTGTACATTCATAAATGGTAATAATTAATGCAAAGTTCAATGTAAGTTTTGAAAAAGTGTGTCATTTATTGAGAGTGTCGTGGTAGTGAGACGAATTATCTCAAACGTTGTGCTGATTTTGATTGGTGTGAAAGATATATTAAGAGAAATGACACCAATGCTGATGATTAGAAATCGTGTGAGGAGTCAGGTTACGCAACCTCGCAATAGTATGCTTTCAGAATAAACCTCGCCTCAATTAGGTCTTTCGAGGGTTGTAACGTGGTCTGGTTCACGGTTATGAAACAAAGGATATTAGGCTCAAAGTATGATTTGTACCCACCCATTCTTCTTAATGATCTCCAGTCCTACGCTCAGTTAATTCTACACTTGTCTTGATGGTGTAAGCTTGAAGGTTCAAGGTTTGCTCGTCGTGGCAGTCACCTTATTCTGATGGACGTCAGTGCCCCTTTGATTTGGGTGGCCACTGAATCTTATTTTGTTTTTGTTGAGGGTTCTGGGGTCCTCTTTTGCTTTTGTTTTTGATCCCTAACTTTTGCATGGATTGACTTTGCTTGTCAGATCCATCGGGATTGTCTTGATTTTGCCGAAGTCCCCTCTAAGGTGTTTGACTTAGCAGGATTTTTGATTTTTTTATTTTTTGGAAGGTTGTGACTGCCATAGCATGGGTCATTGCTTGTTGATTCAAGTGCGGGGTTAAATTAACTGAACACTACCCTGCCCCAGGTTGAGCGTAAAGGTTTGAATATCCGAAGGAAACTACTACTTCTAGGCTCGAAGTGGTTTACTAGGGGTTAACTCCTTATATCTCCATGTTTGGGGATTTGAAGCAATGCCTGTACATCATTGACGAGATTCGGTCTGAAAGCATACAGTTTGCAATTATGGGTATCTTGTTTTCATCATCCTCCCTCAAATCAAGCTAAACAACAGTGAATAGAGTGGAGTGAATAAATGTGTCGGTGATAAGTGAAAATGAGTGAATACGACATAACTAATTCAAAACATGCATAAACAATACATTAATGAAAACCAAATACGAATGGCAATTGTTCAAAGCATACAATACTTAAATAAACAAAGACGAAATATAAGAACTGTGAATAATGAAATGGCAACATGACGGCCTTCTTCGAGGAATGACTTGACTGGAATCGATCTGATGTTGGCACTAGTTGACTGGCGGCATCGGATTGTCGATGATATTTGGAGACTTCCCATTGAAGTTGATAGCATCCCTATCGATCATGTCTTGAATTATGTGCTTGAAAGCTCTGCAATCCTCAATGGTATGACCTGGAGCGCCCTTATGAAACTCACAATGAGCATTCGCATCGTAATCGGCAGGAATGACGGTTGGAGGAGCCAAATCTCTCTGAACAACAACTTTCTTCTCCATCAACTGAGCAAAGATTTTGGCATATGTCATTGGTAGACGATCAAAGACTCTATCTGGTCTCCATGTTCTCTGCGGACGCTGTGGGTGAGTACCTTGTCGTTGCTGAGTAGCTTGCATCTGTTGTTGCTGAGGAGGATACTGATATCCTTTCTGGTTGTAGGCTTGTTGCTGAGGAGCCTGTTGCCGTGGCATCTGAGCTTGCACTGCTTGAACAGCTGGATGATAAGGCGTTGGAGCATATTGTGCAGCAGCAACATACGAGTACTGATAATAGGGAACTTGATAAGGCATAGGAACAGGAGCTTGTTGAGAAGCTTGCCCTTTCTGCAAAAAGATGGCATTTGTTTCGCCCTCCTTCTTCTTGTATCCATTAAAAGGCTCCTTGGCATTGGCCTGGCTGTTGGAACCTCCTGGGATCTTTCCACTCTTCAGCCCTTCTTCAATTCTCTCACCGACGATCACCAAGTCAGAGAATCCAGCAGAGACACTACCGATCAGCTTTTCGTAGTACTGGCCTTGCAAGGTACCCATGAAAATATCAATCAGTTCACGATCAACAAGAGGTGGATGCACCCTTGAGGCTATCTCTCTCCATCATTGCGCGTACTCCTTGAAGGATTCGCTATCCTTCTGAGTCATACTCTGAAGCTGAGTACGATTTGGCGCAAGATCGGTGTTGTATTTTTACTGCTTGACGAATGCATCGGCTAGCTCGGCCCAAGTGCGCACGCTGTTACGTTCCAGCTGCATATACCATTCGAGTGATGCCCCAGACAAACTGTCTTGGAAGCAATGAATCATGAGCTTTTCGTCTCTGGCATAGGCAGCCATCTTGCGACAATACATCTTCAGATGAATGTTCGGGCAGCTGAGGCCTTTGTATTTCGAAAACTCAGGCACCTTGAACTTGGGAGGAATTACAACATCAGGCACCAAGCATAATTCCAAAGCACTAACGGAATTTGAACTGTGCCCTTCCATGGCTCGGAGTTTCTCGGCTAGATCTCGGCACATCTTCATGGCTTCTGAATCCTGAACAGCAACAGGACTGGAAATGGGGATAGCAGCATGATAGTTCTGAACGTCGTCATAATGATCCATCAGAGTATCTTCGGTATGGGGAGCTGGGATTTGCACAGCAGTAGGTTGGGCCTGTGAGATAGCTTCAATGGTAACTCCGGGCGCTGGGGTTGGATGAGAAGCGTTCCCTTCGGCTGCGTTATTGAAGTTCAACGGCATCCCATGAGGATTTGGAATTGGAACCAAAGGGATGGCAGTAGACCCTTGTCCTTGACCATTGTTGTTGACGACAGCAGCAGCTTCACGTTGTTCTTCCTCTCTTCTGGTCGTGAGGATGGCTTCGAGGATCTGGTCGATCTTTCCTTTCATAGAATCCAACTCTTCCCTGAAGGTAGCTTGCTCCTGTTGAATCTGCTCCATCATTCGTCTTGTATTGGCTCTAGTTGCGTACTGGTGTCGAGGACTCAGCTTGATTTACTAGATACGAAGGAAAGAGAAACATGAGAAACTGCTGAAGGAAGGAGAATGCAAGATGCACAACAAATGAGATGCAATGCAAATGATATGCAATGCAAGATGCAAGATCCAGGATCACAGGATCACAAATTCAAACAATTCTGAGATTAGCCGGGTGAACGGTTCAAGGATCACGGTCACTGCTCAAAGAAACCCCCACAGGTAGGATTCTAAAACTGGTAGGTGCCTAGAGTCATGGATATCTTTCAAAGATATTACAGCCATGACAAAGCCTCATCACGACGATAATATCCTCCATAGAATCTCCTCTAGGTGAGGTTCTCGTATCTTCCACGCGAGAAAGACTTCTCAGAGGCATCAACTACACAACCATCGACACACGGATTCTAAAAAAGGTTCTCAGAGTCATAGATCGAGGTTGAAAATATTACTGTAAGAAAGTAATACGTTCAAGGGATCTCATCTGATTGGGGCGTTCGTATTAATTCACAAAGAATTAACACTACCAACCACCATGGATAAAACGGTTTATGGTCCTTGGGATAAACGATTCAAACTCGAAAACATTATTATAATGGCAAAGACTCACCACAACAACAATATCTCCAAGGAATCTACTCCAAGCGGGGTTTTCGCTTCAACTTAACGTGAAAGACTCCACGCAAGTCTCCACTACACAACCATCATCCTAATCCTAGGGTTATACTCGGACTCGGGTGTAGAGCCATCTCACAAAGTAACCATAAGCATAACAACCCCCACAATGCCTCAAGCACAAGTAACCAAGATAAGGATACAAATAGAAAGCGAGAAGAAATAAAAAAACAACAAGCTAACAACTCAAACTAAGATAGGCTCGACTCTCTCTTGCATGGTGCAATGTCCCCAGCAGAGTCGCCACCTGTCGCACCTTGAAAATTCATCTCGAACATACGACCCTCGCGTAAAAGGCACGGAAATGCGGTTCGACAAAGTCGCCATCGAACTTTATTTTTCCCGAATAAACGGGAGAGGAAAATATCGAGAAAACCTCATAAACACGGAAGGAACACGGCCGTCGCAACCATATTCCTGGATTCGGTAGTCGGTTACGCGAGGGGAAGGTATTAGCACCCCTCACGTCCGTCGTACTCGACGGGAACCTCTTAATTCGAGTTGTGATGGATGTTAGCTAAACTTAATTCTTCTCTTCTCACTACTAAATTCTAAAGGATACTATAAAGGGATAAAGACACTAGGGGAAGGGGGATGGTTTAGAGGATAGGGTGCTCGCCAAGGATTGGGGCCCTTGTGCCTACGTATGCTCATTCATACGAGAATGAGAAATCAGAGCGTCGTAGTTCGACTACAGGAAAGGATGGGGAAAATGGAAGATGGAGGGAATTGTGCTCGCCAAGATCATCACAATCTTGTGCCTACGTATCTTACATTCAAGAGTGAATGAAGAATCAGAGTAGTCGTAGTTCGTGGTAACGACCACGAAGAGGAATAGGATTTGGATTGAGTTTGAAGGGGTACGGATGACGATTACTCGAAGCTTAAGAAAGGCTTCTCGTACCCAAGTAATCGGGAGAGCAAACCAAAGAATTGGGACACTCTCTTTTTCATCTTGAAGAATAATGTTATGTTTGAATGGTGTTTGAAAGGATAAGGTTGAAATGATGACGATCACTTGAAGCTTAAGAAAGACTTCGCAGACCCCAAGTAATCGAGAAAGCGAACCAAAGACTTGGAACACTCCTTTTTTCATCACAAGAGAAGTTGTGTTTGAAAGGATGAGGTTGAAATGATGATGATTAATTGAAGCTTAAGAAAGAGTTCTCAAACTCCAAATGATCGGGACAGCGGACCAAAGACTTGGAACACTCTCTTTTTCATCGTGAAAGGAAAGTTGTTTGAGTTGAAGATAGTTGAACGATGTCGAGTTGTTAATGTTATTTAGAGGCGTCAATTGTTCACACCCGAATAAGACAAATCGCATGTAAACAACTGAAAGTAAGATCAAAGACTTGAACCTACTTTTTACACCTTGAAAAGAATTAAATAGTTGTTAATTGATTGCTGATTTGTTTCGAAAATCCGTTTGACGTTGGATCAAGGGTTTGACTCGTTATCGCGTGCAAAGCGTGTTGAAAATGAAATTGTTTAAAAAAAGAGACCAACTTGACTTACGCATCAAGGGTCGAGTTGTAATAGGTTGATGGCGAATGCGTATGAGCACTCGACTTACAAGGGTTTGAAAATGGCTCGATCGAGAATTAGTTTGAAAATAGTTTGAATCCGCTCTAGTCCCTATGGGTGCTCCTAGGAGATTAACTAATAATCAAATAAATGCGAAACATACATCGGAATGGGGAAGGGATACATGTAATTTACACGGGATTGCACGAAATAAAGGGGTCTCATTGTCAGGTAGCCCAAGAGAAAGCCGTGTGTGTGCATTAGTGTCCTAAACTACGCCTTGAGCAAAGTCGGGCACGACTTAAAATTAAGATACCTGCAAATAACCAATGATACAACAGTCCACCAATTCGGCTTTTAGGATTTCGATAGTTTATTAAGTGTTTTCGATTATGGGGGAATAAATATGAATAAATATGATATGATAATAATAGTATGAATAAATAATGTGACAATAATATAGTAAGATAATATAACAATAATATCCACAATAATATTCAACAGAAATTAAATTCAATGGTTAGTTTAGTGAATCGAATCGGGACATGAAAGAATGGATCTCGTCTTAATCGCAAACATAATGTCGATTAATCGAAGGTAGCCTATCACGATCCCAAAGTACGGGAAATGACCCCAATGGTCATTCACCATAGATTTGAAATCGAGAAGGTTATCAACTTCGATACACGACGCTTATGAATAAAAGACTTCATTGATCCAAAAATCAAAATAAAATCGAAGAAAGAAGGTGGTCTCAGATCCTTTGTTTCACGTCAATATTTTGACGGCTAAACGGCGGAAACTTCGTCATCAACCAAAAACATGATGGAAATGAGTAAAAAGAAAATACAACCAAAAGTAAAAACCCAAATTTATTTACTAAGTAACTCTTATAATATTAGTTGAAAATATTGACGAAAGAAATATGTATATAAATGAAATCTTGATAGAAATATTTAAAACAAATATGAAAACCTTTCATTAAAACTCTTTAAAAGAAATTTAATAGAAAAAGAAGAGGGGCGCTAAAAAAGGACAGGACTAAATATTTGGAATCCTTTGGATTTTGCAAAGCCCATCATCAATCCAAAAGGTGAAACAGACGGTGCAAAAACAGAGGTTATGCGTGTAAACACCATGGGCTTATGAGTCCAACAACAGCAAATGATACTCGGTCAAAAATCACAACAGGATCCGTGTTTTAAAAGTGAGATAAGTTTGTTACTTCCAATTCTGAAATAATAATAAAACCAAATAAAAATGAAAATTAACAAAACAAGTTAAACAAAACCTCATTGAAAGCATAAAAAAAAACAAAAAAAAGTCAACACCTAAACTCAAGAGAAACAGGGTAATGCTTCCGCGAGTCAGAGTACCCTTCAAGTTTCTTCTTCGTATGATCTGTTTGTCATTCTCGCTTCCTCACTCCATAATCACTCTCCTTGTTCGAGCATTTTTTCAAGTTTGTAAGGTTTCATTTTTCACTATGACCTCATTCAACTTTCCCTTTGGTTTTGGATCCGAAATTTCTGAGCTTGATGACAAGGTTAGAGGGTTTGCAGTTATGGAGGAAACGGGTTTTGTGTGGAGGATCAATTTGAAAGGGGTTTTAACAGGTGGGTGATTTATGGAGTTTGTGAAACATTTTTCTGGGTTATGGGCCTCGAGTTTTTTGCAGGTTGAAGAATTTGGAAGATGTTCGATAAGTTTGTTGGGTTTTAATAAAGGAAGATGTTCGTAGTTTATCTTATGGTGATTCGGTTGAAGAAGAGGTAATGGGTTTCGATATTAATGGGGATTGAGGGTTAATGTTCTTTATGGAAGATGGGAGTTTGAGTTATTTATTTTGTTGGAGGTTTGATGTTTTTTCTGAAAACAGATATGTGAAGGTTGAAGAGACGAAAATGGAAAATCGATTGGAGGATTTCGAGTTTCTTTTGAAGGGGTTTTGGGTTGTAAGAATGATGAAGAGAGGGTCTGTTTCTGTTGTGTTGAAGCTTGGAGGAGGATTAGGGTTTATTTTAGGGTTAGGGTTTCGTTTGGAGGCTGCTAGGGTTCCTTTCTTTGTAGCCTCTCATATGGTTTTATTGAGGTGAGGTTTTGCCCTTGTAGTACGATGTATTGCAGATTTTTTTTCTTGCTAGCTATTATTGTTGTCTTTTTGTAGCAGGGCATCCTCAAAATGTGGTGGGCCTCATAAATGATCCTCACTCAATCTCCTCTTTTGTCTGTAGTGAGGTAAAGACTTTTTACCACAACACCATATCATCCTTGATTTTACTGCTAGTAAAATGATTTTTTACTGTTTTTTTCGGTAGCAGAAATCTATTTCTTTGTTATTCCTTTTCTTCTTCAAACTTTTCCATTGTTGCTCCATAAGTGCACTTCCCTGACAGATTAAACCATGACTCAAATTCTTCAAAAGATAAGAAAATATCAGGTAAGATGAAGTTCAATAATGACCACAACTCTGCCAAGTTATTCTAGAGCGGTGTCCCAGTCGAAAGAAGCTTATTTTCAACATTGATGTATTTGAACATCTTCACTAATTTGTATTGTGAATTGCTTGCAGGAGGTGTGTCTTTGCTACGGAATTGGTGCATTTACGAATTGTTGGTCGCGCAGTCCATTTGAGGTATGCATTCTACATGCTTTTATGAAAGTCATCGTGCTGTCATGCCGTACTATTGGCGTTGTAGTATTTGCGGATCCCTCCAATTTTACAACAAATTTTATGTCGTGTTTTTTTAAAATTTGTTATGTGCACCACAAGTTACGTATTGACGCGTACATATTAGTTTATTCTCTTGTAGGCAATGCTGATAGTGGATTGTACAGCTTATTATCAAGCCGTGTCTTGATGCTCGACCTGTGGAAAAAAAGTAATGACCAAACTCGTAACGCTTTGTATGGTGCTCTCTCGCATAAACGACCCAAAGGATCATCGGCAACATTACGCCACCAGCAACTGTAACTATTCCAATGTAAATCCATCAACTGTCCTTATGCAAGCATTGACAGCAGATTCGATTTGGGCAGATATGCCCGGGGTCATTCAACCAAGCGTTATGAAAATTCCTGCAGGAGAAACCTCACGTATATATTTCCTCCAAACCTGAGTAACATTGTCAAGTGCAACTTTGTCGGGAGTACATTGTCAAACAATGGAATCGGTGTTGTAAGAATTGCACAGAACAGGCATTAAGGGTCCCGATTGATTGTAATCCACAGCTCTAGCTTGAGGTGGGAAGTTTCAGTTTGTGACTGTCATGTTGTCCTGTTAATTCCATATTTTGTGTGCAGGATGTGGAAAAAATGCTTGCGGCGTCGCACCACTCGTGAAATGCTTCTTTTGCTTCGCGTCTCAGTACAAAGGGTGATATAAATACTCACTGTATAAGTTGGCCGACTTGGTTTTGTGGCTGAAACGGCTGGTAATAACAACGGAGCTTATCATGAAAAGAGAAATCATATTTTAACCCTGGTAAGTCGCTCGTGCTTAAACTTGTTCCATTGTTTTTTTAAAACTTGTTTTGGTTTTTTTTAGCAGCAAGGCTTCACCATTGGTTTTGATTGCTGCGTGAATCATGATATTGCTATGAACAACGACTTTTGTTTGCGACGGATACCCCTGCATCACAGTTTGCATAAGTGGTGGCTTCTTTTCAAAATAAAACGCAGCTGGATTTTAGTTCCACAGCTTGCGATTTTCCTGTCTAATCCGTGAAAGTCAATTTTCCTTCTGTTCATAACTTGTATTGGAGAGCAATTCATTTCTTTTCATTTTGTTTTGTACCATAACTCTTCTGATTTGTAGTTGCAGGTTTTTGTCTGAGTATAGAGGATGGAAATACAACTCTGCTGTGTTGGTTTTGCAGGTATCAATATGCAAATGTATTTGTCATGTGAGGTGGAACGTTGCAGCTTCGTTGGTGTGTGGACGGTTTGTTCTTTCCATTTCGTGCCGGTTGGAGCAGTTTATGCAGAATGAATTGTGGTATTACGCAGGCTAGTGGGGGCATGGTGGAACAAATTTTGGGGCTTTTATGTGATGCTGTGAATTCTGCTTTTTCGCAGGTCCTATGAAGTTGTGGTCGGCTGGTGTTTATTTGCTGTTCATTTGAAGTTTGGTTATGCACATTTTGGTGTCTGCTATGAATGGGTGAACAACTTGTAATAGGAATTCTCTTAGGTGCCTTAAGACAATTGATGTAAAGGACTTTGGCTCGTGAATTCACCCTCCTTTAGGCATTGTAAACTTGTGACTTTTAATGTAGTGCCATGTCTTTTAATAGATCTTTGTATGCAATATTATTATTTTCAAACTTTGGCAATAAACACCCACTTGAGTCTCAATATTTCTTGACCATGATCTGTCTTCACAAAACAAAAGCTGGCATGTATTTGTAAATTAAAAATAAATCACATATAGTTTGTAATTTAATTCAAACTTTGTTTCCTAACATAAGCCCGCCATAACTAAAGGACAACCCAATTGAATTTTGCAAATAATCACTTAAATCCAAATTTAATCTTGGGCATCAACCTTTCATCAACTGTGAATCCTTTAATCAGGACTTTAACTTAACTCGCATGGCCTAAAAAAACAAACCTTTTATATTTTGAAAATGATCCAAATATTGTCGTGGATGTATGTATGGTTTGATCATGAAAATGAAAGCACGCCCCTCCACAAGAACTCGCCACATCTTCAAAGGACATGTAGTCACAATACACACACACAAATGTTCTTCGACATACATACTAAAAGTTCGTGGATAAAGTCCCGATGAGAATGACCACGAAATAACATGTGGGTTAAATGCAAGAGAATGGTAAAGTAGGACAAATTTGGGGTATGACAGTAGTTTGCATTTGTTGTTGCTGAGGAGGATATTAGTATCCTTGCTGATTGTAGGCTTGCTGCTGAGGAGCCTGTTGCTGTGGCATTTGAGCTTGCACTGCTTGAACAGCTGGCTGATAAGGTATTGGAGCATATTGCGCAGCAGCAACATACGGATACTGGTAGTAAGGAACCTGATAAGGCATAGGAGCGGGAGCTTGTTGAGAAGCTTGCCCTTTCTGCAAAGAGATAGCATTTGTCTCGCCCTCTTTCTTCTTGTATCCGTTGAAAGGCTTCTTGGCATTAGCCTGGCTGTTAGGACCTCCTGGGATCTTTCCACTCTTCAGCCCCTCTTTAATTCTCTCACCGACGATCACCAAGTCAGAGAATCCAGCGGAGACACTACCGATCAGCTTTTCGTAGTATTGGCCTTGTAAAGTACCCATGAAGATGTCAATCGGTTCACGATCAACAAGAGGTGGATGCACCCTTGCGGCTAGCTCTCTCCATCGTTGCGCGTACTCCTTGAAGGATTCACTGTCCTTCTGAGTCATACTCTGAAGCTGAGTACGATCCGGAGCGAGATCTATGTTGTATTTGTACTGTTTGACAAATGCATCGGCTAGCTCGGCCCAAGTGCGCACACTGTTACGTTCCAGCTGCATATACCATTCGAGTGATGCCCCAGACAAGCTGTCTTGGAAGCAATTAATCATGAGCTTTTCATCTCTGGCATAGGCAGCCATCTTGCGACAGTACATCTTCAGATGAATATTTGGGCAACTAAGACCTTTGTACTTCAAAAATTCGGGCACCTTGAACTTGGGAGGAATGACAACATCAGGCACCAAGCATAATTCCAAAGCACTGAAAGAGTTTGAATTGTGCCCCTCCATGGCTCGGAGTTTCTCGGCTAGATCTCGGCACATCTTCATGGCTTCAGAATCCTGAGCAGCAACAGGACTGGCAATGGGGATAGCAGCATGATAGTTCTGAACGTCGTCATACTGATCCATCAGAGTATCTTCGATATGAGGAACTGGGATTTGCACAGCAGTAGGCTGGGCCTGCGGGATAACTCCAACAGTAACTCCAGGCGCTGGAATTGGCTGAGAAGTGTTTCCTTCGGCTGTGTTATTGAAGTTCAACGGCATCCCATGAGGATTTGGAATTGGAACCAAAGGGATGGCAGTAGACCCCTGTCCTTGACCATTGTTGTTGACGACAGCGGCGGCTTCACGCTGTTCTTCCTTTCTTCTGGCTGCGAGGATGGCTTCGAGGATCTGATCGATCTTTCCTTTCATAGAATCCAACTCTTCCCTAAAGGCAGCTTGCTCCTGCTGAATCTGCTCCATCATTCGTCTTGTATTGGCTCTAGTTGCGTACTGGTGTCGAGGAATCAGCTTGATTTACTGGAGAGGAAGGAACGAAGACATAAGATTCTGTTGAAGGACTGGAAATGCAAAATGCACAACATATGAAATGCAATGCAAATGATATGCAAGATGCAATGCAAGATACAAGATCCAGGATCACAGGATCACAATCAAACAATTTTGGAGCTGATAACTGTAACAGATACACAGCCACAATTTCCGATCAAAAAACTGATAGATACAACCTATACGGGAAGATCTAAACATTCTACCCATAAACCCGCTTACGGGATGGTTTCTACGTTTGGTTCCCAGGATCACAGACACTAGTCATATTGGCGTCACGCAACAGGCTGGCTGTATTACGACGATAATGACGATAAGGTCTCTCCTGAGCGGGGTCCTCATGCTTAGGCGCACAAGGAGCGAGTCCTTGGAGACCAATACTACACGACCACCAATATCAGAACTGGTGCTAACAAAAGGTTCCCAGAATCACGGACCCTTCATTAATCAAGTCGTGCAACAGGCTAATTGTGTTACAACAAGATCTACGAATAGGTCTCCTCTGGAGGAGCTTTCATGCTAGGCACACAAGGAGCGAATCCTTAGTGACTAACACTACTCGACTATCGCACAATCTATCACCAATCCAAGTGACAGACCCCCCACCAAAAGGATGACGGAGCGAAGCACAGACAAATATCGCACAATCTATCACCAATCCAAGTGACAGACCCCCCACCAAAAGGATGACGGAGCGAAACACAAACAAACTATCGCACAATCCATCACCAATCTAAGTGACAGACCCCCCACCAAAAGGATGACGGAGCGAAACACAAACAAATATCGCACAATCTGACACCAATCCAAGTGACAGACCCCCCACCAAAAGGATGACGGAGCGAAAACAAACACAAACTATCGCACAATCTATCATTAATGACTATGACAGACCCCCCACCAAAAGGATGACGGAGCGAAACCCAAACAAACTATCGCACAATCTATCATTAATGACTATGATAGACCCCCTACCAAAAGGATGACGGAGCAAAACATAAACAAAATATCGCACAATCTATCATTAATGACTATGATAGACCCCCCCACCAAAAGGATGACGGAGCGAAACACACACAAACTATCGCACAATCTATCATTAATGACTATGATAGACCCCTCACCAAAAGGATGACGGAGCGAAATACAAACAAACATCGCACAATATATCGTTAATGACTACGATAGACCCCCCACCAAAAGGATGACGGAGCGAAACACAAACAAACTATCACACAATCTATCATTAATGACTATGATAGACCCCCCACCAAAAGGATGACGGAGCGAAACTCACACCGGCCACTACCACCAAAAGGATGATAGGACAAAACAAAAATTGAAGGCTACCAACACCAAAAGGATGCAGGCTAGGTTGAACTGACGAGGTTCGACTATCACCAAAAGGATGATAGTAAGGCAATTGACAATGGTCACGCTTACTGAATACAACTCATTAGGGAACACCCTAGAGGAAGATTGGATTGAAATGAATCAACGGGGTACGCCCACCGTCTTGCTTGGAAATCATAATTTTGTTGAAATGATTTCATGGTTACGCCCATGAACTCTGAAGAGGATGCCCCTGACTGGGCTGATTTGGTCCTGATGTCTTATCTTGCTCAACAAAAGGCTGAACAACTTCATGAGGAACACTCATGGTTTTGCTGAAGATGCCCCTGTCTGAGTTAAATCTTGCTTCGAATATCTCTGAATTTCGTGGGAGAAACCCACAGTCTTGAAAAAATGCCCCTGACTGGGCTGATGATTGCTTTGAAGTTCTTGAAGTTTGTGGGAGAAACCCACAGTCTTGAAAAAATGCCCTTGACTGGGCTGATGATTGCTTTGAAGTTCTTGAAGTTTGTGGGAGAAACCCACAGTCTTGCGGAGAATGCCCCTGACTAGGCTGATGATGGTCTTGGAAATCTTCGAAATTGATCCTGGACCTTGACTTACATATGCGGATGCTGAATGATAATGATGTTCCATAACGAATGGAAGTGCAAATGCAAATGCTGACGCGCGGAGATGCAAGAGCCGGGGAAGTATGATATGATTTGAGTATGCATATGATGCAAGGTGCTTATGATAGTGAATGCAATGCGTATGATGCACATGATGCAGACGGGTAATGGGAAATGCAAGTGGAGACGCCAGCGTGGTGGACATTGAGTGGTTGCCAATGCGAATTGGACTTCGGGTGGTGGGAGGGATTGACTTCCTCGACACGCAGTTTTGCTGAAGACGCCATGATTGACACAGGCGAAGATACTCTGGATGCCCCAAGTCTGGGTACTTGGTGATTTGTCGTGAATTTCCTTCAGAGAAGGTTGCCACTCTGCTTGATGGTCAGGACGACCTGGTTTTGCCCCAGTCAGAACTTGTTAATGGCTTGCCCCTGCTCGAGCTCTTAAATAATTTGCCCCAACCTGTGGATTTTGAGGTAGTCTTGCTTCGTGACAGCCACTGGAAGTCAAGTTCCTTCTTGACTGCCCTTTGTCGAAATGTCTTTGAATACCTAGCACTGTTTTGCACTTAAAATTGTACATTCATAAATGGTAATATTAATGCAAAGTTCAATGTAAGTTTTGAAAAAATGTCATTTATTGGAGTGTCGTGATAGTGAGACGAATGGACTGTTAGTCCAAACTTCGTGCTAAATTTTATTAGTGCGAAAGATATAGCAAGGATGATGACACCAATGCTGATGATTATCAATCATGTGTGGAGTCAGGTTACGCAACCTTGCGAAAGTAAGCTTTCAGAATAAACCTCGCCTCAATTAGGTCTTTCGAGGGTTGTAACGTCGTCTGGTTCTCAGTTGTGAAACAAAGGATGTTAGGCTCAAAGTATGATCTATACCCACCCATTCTTAACGATCTCCATTCCTACGTTCAGTTAATTCTGCACTTATCTTGACGGTATAAACTTGATGGTTCAAGGTTTGCTTGACATGGCAGTCACCTTATTTTGATGGATATCAGTGACCCTATTTGAATGGCCACTGAATCTTATTTTGTTTTTGTTGAGGGTTTCGGGGTCCTCTTTTGCTTTTGTTTTCGTTCCTTAACTTTTGCATGGATTGATTTTGCTTGTCAGATCCATCGGGATTGCCTTGATTTTGCCTAAGTCCCCTCTGAGGTGTTTGACTTAGTAGGCTTTTGATTTTTTTTGGATTTTATTGGAGGATTGTGACTGTCATGTCATGGGTCTTTGATGAACAACCGTCTTCTGGATTTTGCTTTGTTGATTTCGAGTGCGGAGTTGGATTAACTGAACACTACCCTGTCCCAGGTTGAGTGTAAGGTTTGAATATCCGAAGGAAACTGCTACTCCTAGGCTCGAAGTGGTTTACTAGGGATTAACTCCTTATATCTCCAGTGTTTAGGGGATTGAACCAATGCATGTACATCATTGACGGGATTCTGTCTGAAAGCATACAGTTTGCAATTATGGGTATCTCGTTTTCATCATCCTCCCTCAAATCATGCTAAACAACAGTGAATAGAGTGGAGTGAATAAATATGTCGGTGATAAGTGAAAATGAGTGAATACGACATAACTAATTCAAAAACATGCATAAACGATACATTAATGAAAACCAAATACGAATGGCAATTATTCAAAGCATACAATACTTAAACAAAACAAAGACAAAACATAAGAAATGCGTAAGATGAAATGGCAACATGACGACCTTCTTCGGGGAAATGAACTTTGACTTGACTGGATTTGATCTGATTAACGCTATTTGTTCGGCGGCATTGGATTGTTGATGACATTTGGAGACTTTCCGTTGAAGTTGATAGCATCCCTGTCAATCATGTCTTGAATTATGTGCTTGAAAGCTCTGCAGTCCTCAATGGTGTGACCTGGAGCGCCCTTATGAAACTCGCAATGAGCATTTGCATCTTAGTCGGCAGGAATGACAGTTGGGGGAGCCAAATCTCTTGGAACAATAGCCTTTTTCTCCATTAATTGAGCAAAGATACTAGCATATGTCATTGGCAGACGGTCAAATACTCTATCTGGCCTCCATGTTCTCTGCTGACGCTGTGGGCGAGTACCTTGTCGTTGCTGAGTAGCCTGCACTTGTTGTTGTTGAGGAGAATATTGGTATCCTTGCTGATTGTAGGCTTGCTGCTGAGGAGCCTGTTGTTGTGGCATCTGAGCTTGAACTGCTTGAACAGCTGGCTGATAAGGCATTGGAGCATATTGCGCAGCAGCAACATACGGATACTGATAATAGGGAACTTGATAAGGCATAGGAGAGGGAGCTTGTTGAGAAGCTTGCCCTTTCTGCAAAGAGATGGCATTTGTTTCGCCCTCTTTCTTCTTGTATCTGTTGAAAGGCTTCTTGGCATTGGCTTGGCTATTAGAACCTCCCGGGATCTTCCCACTCTTCAACCCTTCTTCAATTCTCTCACCGACGATCACCAAGTCAGAGAATCCAGCGGAGACACTACCGATCAGCTTTTCGTAGTACTGGCTTTGTAAAGTACCCATGAAGATGTCAATCAGTTCATGATCAACAAGAGGTGGATGCACCCTTGCGGCTAGCTCTCTCCATCGTTGCGCGTACTCCTTGAAGGATTCGCTGTCCTTCTGAGTCATACTCTGAAGCTGAGTACGATTCGGAGCGAGATCTGTGTTGTATTTGTACTGCTTGACAAATGCATCGGCTAGCTCGGCCCAAGTGCGCACACTGTTACGTTCCAGCTGCATATACCATTCGAGTGATGCCTCAGACAAGCTGTCTTGGAAGCAATGAATCATAAGCTTTTCATCTCTGGCATAGGCAGCCATCTTGCGACAGTACATCTTCAGATGAATGTTTGGGCAACTGAGACCCTTGTACTTCGAGAATTCGGGTACCTTGAACTTGGGAGGAATGACAACATCAGGCACCAAGCACAATTCCAAAGCACTAAAAGAATTTGAATTGTGCCCCTCCATGGCTCGAAGTTTCTCGGCTAGATCTCGGCACATCTTCATGGCTTCAGAATCTTGAGCAGCAACAGGACTGGCAATGGGGATAGTAGCATGATAGTTCTTAACGCCGTCATACTGATCCATCAGAGTATCTTCGATATGAGGAACTGGGATTTGCACAGCAGTAGGTTGGGCCTGCGGGATAACTCCAACAGTAACTCCAGGCGCTGGGATTGGCTGAGAAGTGTTTCCTTCGGCTGTGTTATTGAAGTTCAACGGCATCCCATGAGGATTTGGAATTGGAACCAAAGGGATGGCAGTAGACCCTTGTCCTTGACCATTGTTGTTGACGACAGCGGCGGCTTCACGCTGTTCTTCCTCTCTTCTGGCTGCGAGGATGGCTTCGAGGATCTGGTCGATCTTTCCTTTCATAGAATCCAACTCTTCCCTGAAGGCAGCTTGCTCCTGTTGAATCTGCTCCATCATTCGTCTTGTATTGGCTCTAGTTGTGTACTGGTGTCGAGGAATCAGCTTAATTTACTGGAGAGGAAGGAACGAAGACATAAGATTCTGTTGAAGGACTGGAAATGCAAAATGCATAACATATGAAATGCAATGCAAATGATATGCAAGATGCAATGCAAGATACAAGATCCAGGATCACAGGATCACAATCAAACAATTTTGGAGCTGATAACTGTAACAGATACACAACCACAATTTCCGATCAAAAAACTGATAGATACAACCTATATGGGAAGATCTAAACATTCTACCCATAAACCCGCTTACGGGATGGTTTCTACGTTTGGTTCCCAGGATCACAGACACTAGTCGTATTGGCGTCACGCAACAGGCTGGCTGTATTACGACGATAATGGCGATAAGGTCTCTCCTGAGCGGGGTCCTCATGCTTAGGCGCACAAGGAGCGAGTCCTTGGAGACCAACACTACACGACCACCAATATCGGAACTGGTGCTAACAAAAGGTTCCCAGAATCACGGACCCTTCATTAATCAAGTCGTGCAACAGGCTAATTGTGTTACAACAAGATCTACGAATAGGTCTCCTTTGGAGGAGCTTTCATGCTAGGCACACAAGGAGCGAATCCTTGGTGACTAACACTACTCGACTACCAATTCTAAACTAAATGTTCTCTCTGCTTTTACCAAAGCTCGGGCGTAGAGCCTTACTCATGACGTCATCCCAAGAACCAACAGGCTAAGATAACAAGCACAAATAAAATCCACAAGTCCACAAGAGAACAAATACATAAACGAAAAGGAAACAAATAAAAAACAAAACACTCCTCACAAACCAAAAGATAGGCTCGACTCTCTCTTTGCATGGAGCAAAATTTCCCCAGCAGAGTCGCCAGCTGTCGCACCTCGAAAAATCACGGAGATATTTCGGAGAAACGACCCTCGCGCGAAAGGCGCAGAAATGCGGTTCAACAGAGTCGCCACCGAACTTTATTTTTTCCAAATAAACGGGAGAGGAAAATATCGAGAAAACCTCTTAAAGCGAAAAGGATAGGAACAGGGCTGTCGCAACCAAGTTCCGGGTTCGGGAGTCGGTTACGTGAGGGGAAGGTATTAGCACCCCTCACGTCCGTCGTACTCGACGGGAACCTCTTAAGGTAAATGTGGGGAGTGTTGTTTTATGTTTACTTGTTTTCTTCTCGTTATTAAAGGTAGAATTGGTAGGGTAAAAAGTTAAATACGTAAAGGAGAGATGGGTGGTTAGATGATAGGGTGCTCGCCAAGGATTGGGGCCCTTGTGCCTACGTATGCTCATTCGGACGAGAATGAGAAATCAGAGCATCGTAGTTCGACTAAGGGAAAGGTTGGGAATGTGTGGAAGGAATAATGGAGGAAGATAGAAGTGTGCTCGCCAAGATCATCACAATCTTGTGCCTACGTATCTTATATTCAAGCGTGAATAAAGAATCAGAGCGTCCGTAGTTCGTGGTAACAACCACGAAAAGGATACGAGATTGAATGGGTTGAAATTGAGTTTAAGACAAAAGAGTGACTGACAAGCAACCCAAGAGCGTGCATCAAGAGCTTGTCACTCAAGAATTCAAGGAATGCGAAATTCCAAGAACTCAGTTCTTTCGGGAATTGACTGAATAAGTTGAAGATAAAGAGTTGGATGTTTTGAAATCGAAAGAATGAACTAATAACAATTCAAAGGCGCGCCTCGAGTGTTACTCATTCGAATATTCAAAGAATGCTAGATTCTAAGAATATTCTTCTTTCGTAAGTTTAAAAAACGCTTGTAAGAAGATTGAGTCGAAAGTGGAATGCGAGGCAAAACGAGGTTGTTTTTGAAATGGCTCGACGACGTATCGAGAATTTGTTTGAAAATGGAACCGTCTTGACGACGTGTCAAGGGTTAAGATTGTGAGAAATGATATTGGCCCCTAAAGGTACCTCCAATATCGAAACCACGAGGAGTTGTGAATGCGTGTACGAAATGAGGGTTGCGAATGCGTACGAGCATTCGACTTAGGAGAACGTTGGAGAACGATTGAGTTTGAAAAAAAAGGTCAAAAGGTTGAGTGAATAATAACTCAAAGGGCGTGCCTCAAGAATTATTTACTCGGAGATTCAAGGAATGCTAGATTCCAAGAACCTCCTCTTTCTTTCGAAGTTTGAATCGAGGAGATATTTTGAAAATGATTTTGAAGCGAAATGAGGTATGAAGATAACTTGTGAATATGTGAAAAGAATACGAAATTGAATTTGAAATTATGGGAGAAATGATGATTATTTGTTAAATGAGACGTCGGCCTCACAACCAATTAATCGGGGTATTATCGAGATGCTCGATCTCGACGATACATTTTCGTTCGATTTAGACTTGGATGAACAATGGAAATATCACACGGAATGCTAGATTCTTACGATATTTCTTTGTTCAAAAGAGAGTATGTTTAAAGAGTGAAAAGTTGAACAAAACATTATTTAAGGTGTACACCTCAATAATGACCGTCAAAAATCCAAGAAGTGCTAGACTTCAAAGATTTAGTTTTTCGTAATTTGATTAGAAAATAATTTTATTAATGAAAAATAAATTGAATTAATAAATAAATATAAAAAATTAATCATATTTGAAAATGAGTTTAAAAAATAACACAAAGGTTATTATTTTTAAATTGTTTTTAAGAAAACAAAATACTTATTAAATTGAATGTAAAAGTGACTTTGATTTAAATAAATAAATTAATGATTATTGAAAATTTATTTCATGAAATATGCTGGGAATTGTTTTTGTGTAATACCATGCGCCATAATGAAAACGAGGTGAAACTGTTATACTCAAAGCCTGTGACATGTAAACCTTAACATGATCAATCAAAGACACCAATTTTTACAATTATTTCCAAGAGTTTTTTATGCATAAAAAGTGAGATTATTGAATTATTTAGAATAAATAAATTTAGAGTAAAAACAGAGTTTAACCAAAGTTGTATATTAAACAAAATCAGTAATGAATTCAGTAATGATTTACAAAACAAAATTGATGTCATCCTAAACTTTGACAGTAAAATGCAGTAGCAGCAATCCCTCAGTTCATGCCTACAACGCTATATGAACATATTTTAGTAAGAACATTTAATCAGCCATAACACTCAACACCAAGCACAGAATAATTTGAAAAAAAAAATAACAACAGCTGCACCGAATTCTAAACACAGGCAGAACATAAACAAAAACACAATATTGCAGCACATAAAAAAGAAAAGAACGGATCTGATGCAGCTTGACAGAATGCAGGCACCATTGGCTCAAAGCAGAAACCAAAAAAAAAACCAGTGCGATAAACATAACAGTGAGTCTAACATAAAACTAAATATTCATCCAATCAAAAGCTAATACGAAGACTTGCAATATTATCCAAACAAGATCGCAACCATGCCGCAAAAAGATAACCACACCAAAACTTCAACAGAAATTAAACCAAGAATTATATAACATCTGAGTTTTTATAAACTCACTCATAGTGTATCCACCAACAACTATTCATGGTGTACACTCAAGCTGTAATAAAATAGAATATGAACAATAACGCCAGAAAAACGAGCAGTTTAATATCATCGTCCCATTCTCAGAATCCAAATAAGAGTGAATTTATCAACATTCATGAAAAAGTAACAACCTTTAGTAATGATATAATGCAGGTGTGAACTCAAATAAATTAACAGAACAAAGATCTTTAACAACAACAAAAAAAACCTGAATATTAACGACGTCACGTCGGATATTCGGCAAAGCTTTTAAAACAACAAAAGAACAACCACAAAATGCCTTAAAAACAATGCTTAAATACATTGAATACTAATACCAACCAAGCCTAAACCGAGGCACTAAGTAGTATCGAATTAAAAGATACAAACATTTACCGACGCTGATTTCGAGCTTTGGCCTCGTAAGGACTGGGTTGTCATGATTTTGGACCTTGCTTGTCACGGCTGTCACTGAACTATTGTTGCTGCTGAAAGTCGTTAGCTAATCTTCCCTTTCATTCTCGCATCCTGACTTTACGAATTTGTGACAACCGAGTTGTTTTCTTTTGACGTTGTGAGCGAAATGGATATGGCTCCGAACCTGTCGTTCTTGAACTTCGATGCACAACCGTTCAGAGATCGTGTTCCTGAAATTAACAATAGATAGCAACACCACCCATATGTGTTTTCTGTTAACATCTTAATCCAATGTGAACTATAACAACAACAATGTCGGTGGACTTATACGCGGCACGACGTGCAGTACAGTGCTAATACCAATACCCAAATGATTAACCACAACATCATATTAACATAGCAACAATAATAAACAGCATATAGGCTGGTAATATCACATTAATTTAACATAACTGAAAAAACAATGATCTTGAAGTATCTGTCAAACGCGGCAATAGACAATCATCAATACTGTTAATCAATCTAACCATCATTGTCAACTTGCTTTTTATATTCAAATTCCAAAATCACGACATGAACATGGGTTAGAAATACACAACCAAGATAATCAGTAGCACAATCCAGCAAATTGGTTTTAAATGTTTTTTACAATAGTTATACATTGACTATCAAGCTTAACCAAAACCGAAATCAGGAAACAAAAAGCATACGAGAAAAAAAAAAGCAAACAGAATTGAATGATAATTACACAATGCTGAACTCGGGTAAGGATACAAATGTTACCAACCAATAATCCGAAATTTGTTACCACACTGAATCTGGTATGTGCTTACCGAGATGTTTCTCGGCGCTGACGTCAGATCAAACTCGCGGTTTCAAAACGAGAAGAATAAATATTATCGATGTTCTATAGCCAGAGGGAGACACTGTGATATCGTGACCGTGTTGAGGCGGAAGATGCTGCTACATCATTACCAAAACTTCAGTGATTTCGGTGTCGAACCTGTGGATATGCGCTTGACACAGACAATGGGTCTTGGTTTACTCGTATAGTAGCAAGGGTAAAAAGAACGACGGTAGTCGTGAGAGGAGATTCTCCAGCGGAAGTTTGAAGAGGGATTTGAGGTTTTGATGAAAATGATTATTGCGGCGCCGGTAAAATGAGGGAGACGGGAAAAACGAAGGTGGTGAGAGGGATAGACGACGAGGATGAAGTGATGATGGATCTTTTCCGAAAAGAAGAAGGTTAGGGTTTTGAGATTTTGGGAAGGGAGATGATCAGGGCGGCGCCGTTCTCAGAGATGAGAGATGATGAACAGTTCCCCATTAGGGTTCCCTCTCAGCTCTTTAAAAAGCCAACGAAACAAGGGCCTCCAACCGCGGGCCTTCCAATTTTCTTTAAAAAAATCTGACCTTTTTGTTGTTAATTTTCAATTAGTTAATAAAAATAAAATAAAAAACCAAATGCTATTGATATAAATTAATAAATAAACTATTAATTAACATAATTAAATAATAAGTACCTATTAATAATAATAATTAAATAAATATTAACAGTAACAATTAAATGAATATTAAAAAATATATATATAAAAACAAACCAAAATTTACATTAAATAAGAAGACAATATTAATTACTATAATTATTATAAATCAAACTATTTAAAAAAACAAAATATTTACTGATTATTAAAAATCTTAGAAAAGAAAGAAGAAGAATATAAATAGAATTAGCAAAAAAATAAGTGGGTGATGCACAAATGAAAGTAGAATTGAAATGCAAAAATATTTTAAAAGAGGGTAGGACAAATTTAGGGTATAACAGATGCCCCTATCTAGTTGGCTTAAACCTAGGGAAATGAACTGTTGTAGCGTTCACTCTCCCGAGGTAGAAGTTAATTGGATATGAAGAAGACCCTGAATTTGTCCGAAAAGAAAAAGAGATGCTTGAGAATTGAAATGCTGGAAAATGTAAACCCAAAAGTAAGCTGTAAATAACAGGCAAAAGGTCGTCATCACCAAAAGGATGACGGGATGAAACACACACAGCTACCATCATCAAAAGGATGATAGAGCAACACACTATCGCACAATCTGACACCAATCCAAGTGACAGACCCCCCACCAAAAGGATGACGGAGCGAAACACAAACAAATATCGCACAATCTGACACCAATCCAAGTGACAGACCCCCCACCAAAAGGATGACGGAGCGAAATACACAAACAAACTATCGCACAATCTGACACCAATTCAAGTGACAGACCCCCCACCAAAAGGATGACAGAGCGAAACACAAACAAACTATCGCACAATCTATCACCAATCCAAGTGACAGACCCCCCACCAAAAGGATGAAGGAGCGAAACTCACACAAACAAACTATCGCACAATCTGACACCAATTCAAGTGACAGACCCCCCATCAAAAGGAGGACGGAGCGAAACACAAACAAATATCGCACAATCTATCACCAATCCAAGTGACAGACCCCCCACCAAAAGGATGACGGAGCGAAACACAAACATAAATCAATATCGCACAACCTATCACCAATCCAAGTGACAGACCCCCCACCAAAAGGATGACAGAGCGAAACACAAACAAACAAATATCGCACAATCTATCACCAATCTAAGTGACAGACCCCCCACCAAAAGGATGACGGAGCGAAACTCACACACACTATCGCAAAATATATCATTAATGATTATGATAGACCCCCCACCAAAAGGATGATGGAGCGAAACTCACACAAACTATCGCACAATCTATCATTAATGATTATGATAGACCCCTCACCAAAAGGATGACGGAGAGAAACACAAATAAACTATCGCACAATCTATCACCAATCCAAGTGACAGACCCCCCACCAAAAGGATGACGGAGCGAAGCACAAACAAATATCGCACAATCTATCACCAATCCAAGTGACAGACCCCCCACCAAAAGGATGACGGAGCGAAACACAAACAAACTATCGCACAATCCATCACCAATCTAAGTGACAGACCCCCCACCAAAAGGATGACGGAGCAAAACACACACACAATATCGCACAATCTGGCACCAATCCAAGTGACAGACCCCCACCAAAAGGATGACGGAGCGAAACTCACACACACTATCACAAAATCTATCATTAATGATTATGATAGACCCCCCACCAAAAGGATGACGGAGCAAAACTCACACAAACTATCGCACAATCTATCATTAATGATTATGATAGACACCCCACCAAAAGGATGACGGAGCGAAACACAAATAAACTATCGCACAATCTATCACCAATCCAAGTGACAGACCCCCCACCAAAAGGATGACGGAGCGAAGCACAAACAAATATCGCACAATCTATCACCAATCCAAGTGACAGACCCCCCACCAAAAGGATGACGGAGCGAAACAAAAACAACCTATCGCATAATCCATCACCAATCTAAGTGACAGACCTCCACGCAAAAGGATGACGGAGCGAAACACACACACAATATCGCACAATCTGGCACCAATCCAAGTGACAGACCCCCCACCAAAAGGATGACGGAGCGAAGCACAAACAAATATTGCACAATCTATCACCAATCCAAGTGACAGACCCCCCACCAAAAGGATGACGGAGCAAAAACACACATAAATATCGCACAATCTATCACCAATCCAAGTGACAGACCCCCCACCAAAAGGATGACGGAGCGAAACACAAACAAATATCGCACAATCTGACACCAATCCAAGTGACAGACCCCCACCAAAAGGATGACGGAGAGAAACACAAACAAATATCGCACAATCTGACACCAATCCAAGTGACAGACCCCCCACCAAAAGGATGACGGAGCGAAAACAAACACAAACTATCGCACAATCTATCATTAATGACTATGACAGACCCCCCACCAAAAGGATGACGGAGCGAAACCCAAACAAACTATCGCACAATCTATCATTAATGACTATGATAGACCCCCTACCAAAAGGATGACGGAGCGAAACATAAACAAAATATCGCACAATCTATCATTAATGACTATGATAGACCCCCCACGAAAAGGATGATGGAGCGAAACACACACAAACTATCGCACAATCTATCATTAATGACTATGATAGACCCCTCACCAAAAGAATGACGGAGCGAAATACAAACAAACATCGCACAATATATCGTTAATGACTACGATAGACCCCCCACCAAAAGGATGACGGAGAGAAACACAAACAAACTATCGCATAATCTATCATTAATGACTATGATAGACCCCCACCAAAAGGATGACGGAGCGAAACTCACACCGGCCACTACCACCAAAAGGATGATAGGACAAAACACAAATTGAAGGCTACCAACACCAAAAGGATGCAGGCTAGGTTGAACTGACGAGGTTCGACTATCACCAAAAGAATGATAGTAAGGCAATTGACAATGGTTACGCTTACTGAATACAACTCATTAGGGAACACCCAAGAGGAAGATTGGATTGAAATGAATCAACGGGGTACGCCCCTGTCTTGCTTGGAAATCATAATTTTGTTGAAATGATTTCATGGTTACGCCCATGAACTCTGAAGAGGATGCCCTTGACTGGGCTGATTTGGTCCTGATGTCTTATCTTGCTCAACAAAAGGCTGAACAACTTCATGAGGAACACTCATGGTTTTGCTGAAGATGCCCCTGTCTGAGCTAAATCTTGCTTCGAATATCTCTGAATTTCGTGGGAGAAACCCACAGTCTTGAAAAAATGCCCCTGACTGGGCTGATGATTGCTTTGAAGTTCTTGAAGTTTGTGGGAGAAACCCACAGTCTTGAAAAAATTCCCCTGACTGGGCTGATGATTGCTTTGAAGTTCTTGAAGTTTGTGGGAGAAACCCACAGTCTTGCGGAGAATGCCCCTGACTAGGCTGATGATGGTCTTGGAAATCTTCGAAATTGATCCTGGACCTTGACTTACATATGCGGATGCTGAATGATAATGATGTTCCATAACGAATGGAAGTGCAAATGCAAATGCTGACGCGCGGAGATGCAAGAGCCGGGGAAGTATGATATGATTTGAGTATGCATATGATGCAAGGTGCTTATGATAGTGAATGCAATGCGTATGATGCACATGATGCAGACGGGTAATGGGAAATGCAAGTGGAGACGCCAGCGTGGTGGACATTGAGTGGTTGCCAATGCGAATTGGACTTCGGGTGGTGGGAGGGATTGACTTCCTCGACACGCAGTTTTGCTGAAGACGCCATGATTGACACAGGCGAAGATACTCTGGATGCCCCAAGTCTGGGTACTTGGTGATTTGTCGTGAATTTCCTTCAGAGAAGGTTGCCACTCTGCTTGATGGTCAGGACGACCTGGTCTTGCCCCAATCAGAACTTGTTAATGGCTTGCCCCTGCTCGAGCTCTTGAATAATTTTCCCCAGCCTGTGGATTTTGAGGTAGTCTTGCTTCGTGACAGCCACTGGAAGTCAAGTTCCTTCTTGACTGCCCTTTGTCAAAATGTCTTTGAATACCTAGCACTGTTTTGCACTTAAAATTGTACATTCATAAATGGTAATATTAGTGCAAATTTCAATGTAAGTTTTGAAAAAAATGTCATTTATTGGAGTGTCGTGATAGTGAGACGAATGGACTGTTAGTCCAAACTTCGTGCTAAATTTTATTAGTGCGAAAGATATAGCAAGGATGATGACACCAATGTTGATGATTATCAATCATGTGAGGAGTCAGGTTACGCAACCTTGCGAAAGTATGCTTTCAGAATAAACCTCGCCTCAATTAGGTCTTTCGAGGGTTGTAACGTGGTCTGGTTCTCAGTTGTGAAACAAAGGATGTTAGGCTCAAAGTATGATCTATACCCACCCATTCTTCTTAACGATCTCCATTCCTACGTTCAGTTAATTCTGCACTTATCTTGACGGTATAAACTTGATGGTTCAAGGTTTGCTTGACATGACAGTCACCTTATTTTGATGGATATCAGTGACCCTATTTGAATGGCCACTGAATCTTATTTTGTTTTTGTTGAAGGTTTCGGGGTCCTCTTTTGCTTTTTGTTTTCGTTCCTTAACTTTTGCATGGATTGATTTTGCTTGTCAGATCCATCGAGATTGCCTTGATTTTGCCTAAGTCCCCTCTGAGGTGTTTGACTTAGCAGGCTTTTGATTTTTTTTGGATTTTATTGGAAGATTGTGACTGCCATGTCATAGGTCTTTGATGAACAACCGTCTTCTGGATTTTGCTTTGTTGATTTCGAGTGCGAAGTTGGATTAACTGAACACTACCCTGTCCCAGGTTGAGTGTAAGGTTTGAATATCCGAAGGAAACTGCTACTCCTAGGCTCGAAGTGGTTTACTAGGGATTAACTCCTTATATCTCCAGTGTTTAGGGGATTGAAGCAATGCATGTACATCATTGACGGGATTCTGTCTGAAAGCATACAGTTTGCAATTATGGGTATCTCGTTTTCATCATCCTCCCTCAAATCATGCTAAACAACAGTGAATAGAGTGGAGTGAATAAATGTGTCGGTGATAAGTGAAAATGAGTGAATACGACATAACTAATTCAAAAACATGCATAAACGATACATTAATGAAAACCAAATACGAATGACAATTGTTCAAAGCATACAATACTTAAACAAAACAAAGACAAAACATAAGAAATGCGTAAGATGAAATGGCAACATGACGACCTTCTTCGGGGAAATGAACTTTGACTTGACTGGATTTGATCTGATTAACGTTATTTGTTCGGCGGCATTGGATTGTTGATGACATTTGGAGACTTTCCGTTGAAGTTGATAGCATCCCTGTCGATCATGTCTTGAATTATGTGCTTGAAAGCTCTGCAGTCCTCAATGGTGTGACCTGGAGCGCCCTTATGAAACTCGCAATGAGCATTTGCATCGTAGTCGGCAGGAATGACAGTTGGGGGAGCCAAATCTCTTGGAACAATAGCCTTTTTCTCCATTAATTGAGCAAAGATACTAGCATATGTCATTGGCAGACGGTCAAATACTCTATCTGGCCTCCATGTTCTCTGCTGACGCAGTGGGCGAGTACCTTGTCGTTGCTGAGTAGCCTGCACTTGTTGTTGTTGAGGAGAATATTGGTATCCTTGCTGATTGTAGGCTTGCTGCTGAGGAGCCTGTTGTTGTGGCATCTGAGCTTGAACTGCTTGAACAGCTGGCTGATAAGGCATTGGAGCATATTGCGCAGCAGCAACATACGGATACTGATAATAGGGAACTTGATAAGGCATAGGAGAGGGAGCTTGTTGAGAAGCTTGCCCTTTCTGCAAAGAGATGGCATTTGTTTCGCCCTCTTTCTTCTTGTATCTGTTGAAAGGCTTCTTGGCATTGGCTTGGCTATTAGAACCTCCCGGGATCTTCCCACTCTTCAACCCTTCTTCAATTCTCTCACCGACGATCACCAAGTCAGAGAATCCAGCGGAGACACTACCGATCAGCTTTTCGTAGTACTGGCTTTGTAAAGTACCCATGAAGATGTCAATCAGTTCATGGTCAACAAGAGGTGGATGCACCCTTGCGGCTAGCTCTCTCCATCGTTGCGCGTACTCCTTGAAGGATTCGCTGTCCTTCTGAGTCATACTCTGAAGCTGAGTACGATTCGGAGCGAGATCTGTGTTGTATTTGTACTGCTTGACAAATGCATCGGCTAGCTCGGCCCAAGTGCGCACACTGTTACGTTCCAGCTGCATATACCATTCGAGTGATGCCTCAGACAAGCTGTCTTGGAAGCAATGAATCATAAGCTTTTCATCTCTGGCATAGGCAGCCATCTTGCGACAGTACATCTTCAGATGAATGTTTGGGCAACTGAGACCCTTGTACTTCGAGAATTCGGGTACCTTGAACTTGGGAGGAATGACAACATCAGGCACCAAGCACAATTCCAAAGCACTGAAAGAATTTGAATTGTGCCCCTCCATGGCTCGGAGTTTCTCGGCTAGATCTCGGCACATCTTCATGGCTTCAGAATCCTGAGCAGCAACAGGACTGGCAATGGGGATAGCAGCATGATAGTTCTGAACGTCGTCATACTGATCCATCAGAGTATCTTCGATATGAGGAACTGGGATTTGCACAGCAGTAGGCTGGGCCTGCGGGATAACTCCAACAGTAACTCCAGGCGCTGGGATTGGCTGAGAAGTGTTTCCTTCGGCTGTGTTATTGAAGTTCAACGGTATCCCATGAGGATTTGGAATTGGAACCAAAGGGATGGCAGTAGACCCCTGTCCTTGACCATTATTGTTGACGACAGCGGCGGCTTCACGCTGTTCTTCCTTTCATAGAATCCAACTTTTCCCTGAAGGCAGCTTGCTCCTGCTGAATCTGCTCCATCATTCGTCTTGTATTGGCTCTAGTTGCGTACTGGTGTCAAGGAATCGGCTTGATTTACTGGAGAGGAAGGAACGAAGACATAAGATTCTGTTGAAGGACTGGAAATGCAAAATGCACAACATATGAAATGCAATGCAAATGATATGCAAGATGCAATGTAAGATACAAGATCCAGGATCACAAGATCACAATCAAACAATTTTGGAGCTGATAACTGTAACAGATACACAACCACAATTTCCGATCAAAAAACTGATAGATACAACCTATACGGGAAGATCTAAACATTCTACCCATAAAATCCACAAGAACCAACAAGCAACCAAGATATCAAGCACAAATAAAATCCACAAGAGAACAAATACATAAACAAGAAGAAAACAAAAAACAAACACTCCTCACAAACTAAAAGATAGCCTCGACTCTCTCTTTGCATGGAGCAAATGTCCCCAGCAGATTCGCCAGCTGTCGCACCTCGAAAAATCACGGAGATATTTCGGAGAAACGACCCTCGCGCGAAAGGCGCGGAAATGCGGTTCGACAGAGTCGCCACCGAACTTTATTTTTTCCAAATAAACGGGAGAGGAAAATATCGAGAAAGCCTCTTAAAGCGAAAGGATAGGAACAGGGTTGTCGCAACCAAGTTCCGGGTTCGGGAGTCGGTTACGTGAGGGGAAGGTATTAGCACCCCTCACGTCCGTCGTACTCGACGGGAACCTCTTAAGGTAAATGTGGGGAGTGTTGTTTAGGTTTACTTGTTTTCTTCTCGTTGATAAAGGTAGAATTGGTAGATTAAAAGGTTAAAGACGCAAAGGAGAGATGGGTGGTTAGAGGATAGGGTGCTCGCCAAGGATTGGGGCCCTTGTGCCTACGTATGCTCATTCAGACGAGAATGAGAAATTAGAGCGTCGTAGTTCGACTACGGGAAAAGGATGGGGGGTGGACGAAATAATGGAGGAAGATAGAAGTGTGCTCGCCAAGATCATCGCAATCTTGTGCCTACGTATCTTATATTCAAGAATGAATAAAGAATCAGAGTGTCCATAGTTCGTGGTAACAACCATGAAAAGATGAAGTTGAATGGGTTAAAGTTAAGTTTGAGACGATAGAGTGACTGACAAACAACCCAAGAGCGTGCCTCAAGAGCTTGTCACTCAAAAATTCAAGAAATGCGAGATTTCAAGAACTCAGTTCTTTCGGAAATTGACTGAACAGGTTGAAGATAAAGAGTTGGATGTTTTGAAATCGAAAGAATGAACTAATAACAACTCGAGGGTGTGCCTCGAGAGTTATTCATTCGAATATTCAAAGAATGCTAGATTCTAAGGATATCCCTCTTTCGTAAGTTTTAAGAAAACGTTTGTGAAAAGATCGAATCGAAAAATGGCATGCAAGGCCAAAGGAAGTTGGTTTGAAAAAGTCTCGACGATGTATCGAGGATTTAATCGAAGATGGAACCGTCTTGACGACGTGTCAAGGGTTTAGATGGTGAGAAACGATATTGGTCCCTAAGGGTGCCCCCAATATCGAAACCATGATGAATTGTGAGTGCGTGCATGAAATGTGGGTTGCGAATGCGTACGAGCATTCGACTTAGGAGAACATTGGAAAATGATTGAGTTTGAAAAAGTCGAAAGGTTGAGTGGATAACAACTCAAAGGGTGTGCCTCGAGAACTATTCACTCGAAAATTCAAGGAATGCTAGATTCCAAGAATCTCCTTCTTTCGGAGTTTTAATCGAAAAAGATGTTGAGAAAAGTGTTTGAAGCGAAATGAGGTGTGAAAAGAGTTTGTGGTATGTGAGGCGAGAATACGAGATTGGATTGGAGAAGTATAGGAGAAATGACGATTATTTGGTAAATGAGATGTAGGCCTCACAATCAATTAATCGGGGTATTATCGAGATGCTAGATCTCGACGATACCTTTTTTCATTCGATTTTGGATGAACAATGGAAATACCACACGGAATGCTAGATTCTTATGATATTTCTTTGTTCAAAATAGAGTATGTTTAAAGAGCGAAAAGTTGAACAAAACATTATTTAAGGCGTACACCTCAATAATATTCATTCGAAAACTCAAAAAGTGCTAGACTTCAAGAGTTTAATTTTTCGTAATTTGATTTAAAAATAATTTAATATTTAAAAAAAGAAGTTGGATAAAGATTAGAAAAAAAATTATTAGTTTTGAGAATGATTTAACTGAGAAAGTAATTTGTATTGAAAAATTTATTGGAATGGAAATAGAAAAATGATGTCAATCTTGAAAATAAAGTTTGAAAATAGTTTGAAGTTTTATTTAAAAAATAATTTAGGATTGTCTTAAAAATAAACTATCTATTAAATCGAAAGCAATTTTTGATTTGAAAAAAAAGATAATTATTGGTATTTGGAACTGCTTAATGAGATATTATTGCTTCAAAGTTTTTTTCTTTAAAATAAAATCTATTTTGAAATTGCCATATTAAATAAATTACTTAATAAATGGAAGAATGATTTTGATTTAATTTAAAAAATATTGTTTGAATAAACAACAAAAGTATCATGTGGAATGCTAGACTCCAATGACATTTCCTTGTCTAAATAATTAGAGGGCGTATTTTGAAACAAAAAGTCGAATGTCACTACCCAAGGCGTACGTCCCAATAGTAATTATTCGAAAACTCAAAAGATGCTAGACCTTAAAAGTTTTTTTTTAATTTAGTTTGAAAAATAATTTTAATGTTAAAAATTGAATTAGGATGATTACCATTTGACTGTGGCTAAGAAAGTTTGACTTGAGCGTACACTCATAAAACTAATTTAATAATCTAACCGATATGAAACTAAATACCAAATAACAGTTAACACTCACTCTCGCAATGACAAATTTAATTTAAATTCAATACACATATGATTATAAAGTGCAGATCCCAAATAAAACTACCAAAATGGGCCTCATAGGCCAATGGTCTGCCGCTGCCTGTTCACAATACACAAACTGAAGTGAGATTGCCATAGAAAATATACAACGCGTGAATAGAGATATCACATGTGCATCTTTTAACCTCACAGTAAAAAAAAACACAGATTACCCAAAGCAAAGAAAAGTAACACAGATTACCCAAGTCCTAACTTTATCAAACGTTTGACGATACCTCCTAATTCAGCATCAACCTTTAACAGCTCAAACATTAAACCCACAAGCACTGCTTGACAGTAATATGCTCAACATCATATATTAATAGACATTACTCAAATATAAACAATCTGTTTTACAATTTGGATTCCGAATTGATTCACAAAGCAAACCTAAAATAACATCAGACATCATAAGTTTAACATTATCCAATAAACATAATGAGGTTTTAGAAAAAACAAGCAGCTCTTAACCACATCAGTAAATGCTAAATCCAACTTAAAACTGTCAAAACTTATCATTCTCAACATTAAACCGCACATACCGCCATTCTGAGAGAATATATCAACTGCGAAATTGAATAAGTACGTGACAAAACCAAACATATTTTGTAGGCGGAATAGAATAACAACAGCAGTATCAACATCCAAAAATAAGACCCTAAAAAAAACTACATCAACAACACAATATTTATGGCACAAATGTGAGAAAGACCAACCGACAATGAACGGACTCTCGCTGAAATGCCAACGGAGTTGTTTTGGCAATATTCTGACGAAGCCTTTTGAGTCTTGTTGAAATCTGAGCTGAGTTAGTGTGATTCCTAGATTGAACGTATCAGTGTTGACGTCGAAAACATCGAAACTGCAACAAGGCCAAGTGCATGAACGGTTGCGGATCTGGAGTGGTAACGGCTTAGGTAAGTTTGTTGTTGTTCTTCTGCTAGCGCATAGTTTGCCGATGAGTTGCGACATCATAGAATTGAAGTTGTTATTGTAGAGTTGTTCGATGTCGGACTCAAATTCGAAACAAGGTGCCGCCAAGATCTTTGAGATACTAACGACATCTTCAAGACATCATATACACCCGAAGTTCAAACCACCAATGCCACTATAGAAATTGGAATCAACCTGCAAAACAAACAGATAGGGACAAATAGATAATAGAAATAAAATCCATAGATTCGCAACAGATCCTAGGTTATCCAAAACAAACAGCCTCAACTGAAGTTCCAAACACAGAATAAGTTTTAAACCAGTTTAATGAATGGTGCTTGTCGCGCTTTAGGCCATTTCTACTCGGTTCCTGTCATGGTAGATTTCGAGCGTTGCTGGAATCAACTGTTGTTGTATGCCATTTGACTTTATTCTCGCACAATTTGAAATTCGGCAACGCCGTATCTTGTCCTGTTGTCTGTCGTGCTGCTAAGGGAAGTCGCACGAGAGCCGGAGATGTCATGCTGCTGTTATTCTACTATCGCTCAAAGTTCACAATGCAGTATCTCTTCACCAACGTCTCCATGGTGCCTTGACCATTACAGAAATGGGATTCACTGTTGCAGAAGATGGAGTCTAGGAACGCTGCGCCGTCATTGAGTTGATACCAAAACCACTAATCAATTCTCCACCTGCATTTAAATGAAAACACACCAAAACAGGACAGCACAATCACACAAAAATGAAAGCGAAAAAGAAAGAGTTGAACATATACACCCTCTTTGTCTCCATAAACTTGTCACAGTTTGAACCACGCTTAACCGAAACTCGAAAACGGAAGCAAATAGTGTCGAAGTCACCACGATTCTTCTGAGCTGCAAACCGTTGTAGCCATATTCGCAACCTAAACTCCTTGCACTTCTTTTTTTCCTCAAACTTGTCACAGTCTTGTCTCAAAACGTGACAAATCGCCGAGTCTTTCGTTGCTTAGAAGCGTTGCTTTGAAACCATGGCATAGTCGTTGTGTTGTAGTCAAACCGGGTAGAGTTTTGAAGTCGCAGCTGCTGCACTTGTGACAACCATCTCTTATCTATAATCCGCCAACAACAACCGAAGCCTGCATAATATGTACACTACAGCACAACACCAACCAAACGTCTTTCGCGAGTGTGACAACAGTTAGGAATAACACAGATAAGATAACATAATAACATAAACTCCTAACAGTCGAGATTCACAATCAATCGGCAGAAAAACAGCACAAACCTAATCATGGTGTACACACTCAAGCCATAACAAATGGGATATGACATG
Organism: Lathyrus sativus; assembly: GCA_963859935.3. Classification (NCBI taxonomy): domain Eukaryota; kingdom Viridiplantae; phylum Streptophyta; class Magnoliopsida; order Fabales; family Fabaceae; genus Lathyrus; species Lathyrus sativus. The sequence continues at coordinate 590,619,779 of OZ012737.1, read as the reverse complement.
AAAACAAGAAAATGATAAATATCATTTCAACAGCCCAAACAGAGGTAAAAACAAACAGCATCTACACAATTCATAAACCTATTTACAATAACTCAATTAACAGTGAGAATGCAGTAAAAAATGGACATAAAAAAAACGAAAATAGCATAACATTATATCTTGGACCTGTTACTTAAACCATTGTTGAAATGGATTCTTCTTCAGCTACAAACAACAGTTGTGAAATCGCACAACCACGCCGCGTATGGTGATGACTTATTGTCGGTATTGTGTCACTGTTGTTGAACCGTGCTGCTCAAAAAAACGTCGTCGAATCGTGAGAGCTATGGCGACTGTACCAATCCATTTGTTACTCACCGGGGCGCTGTGTTGTTGCTGAATAATGGAAACTGCTACTAGATTGAATCATATTTGAATGGAGGGGTTATCGTTGCCGGAAACAAAGTCGCGGTTTTACGAAACCGTACGCTGAACATTGCTGTTGTGAACGTCGTCGTTGCTATGAAACAGAGTATGGGTTTCAACGTCGATACCAATTGTTATCACTGTTAACATCATTGAACGCGTGGTTGCTGAGAATCATAAGAATTTAACGGTGGTGCGGTTCGTTTGAAGATGGAAGGATCGATGATGAAGACGGAAACAGCGGAGGGTGAACGGTGGTAAGTGAGGATTTGTTTTGAGGATGATGGTGGAAGGATTTTTGGTGATGGTTTTAAGATAATGAAGGGATTTTAAAGGTTGACGAGGAAGGTGAGAGGGAAGGGGTCTTCGAAGCGTGCTGAGGGTTTCGATTTAGGGGTAATAGATACGGTGAGGGTTTAATTTGAGCGTCGCCATTTTTGAGCATAAGGAGGAAAAGTTCTGTGGTTGTTAGGGTTTCACGGGATTGGGGCGGCGCCGAGTTGCCTCGAGGGAGAGAGGCGATGAACAGTAATCTCGATCCCCTTTCAATCGGTTCTTTCCCCTCTTTTTAAAGCATGCCGAACCCAAACCCTAACGGGCCGTTGAAATGGGCCTCTCATCTGGTTCACTCAAATTCCTCTCTTTTTTTTTAATTTTTCTTTTTATTAACAATTTTTACTAAATATTAACAAATATAATAACTACAAACTAAAATAAAATATTAACAACTGTTTAAATACATAAATATTAATAAATATAAAATTAATAGATATTAACAAATATATATAAAACAAACTAAAAATTTACAAAATTTAATATTAACAAACAAAAGAGCAATATATGTGCACAAAATATTATTACTAATAATATTTTAAAAGAAAAAGTTTAGGAAATTAAGAAAAGAATTAATGTTCACAAACATGTCTTTAGGCCATGTGTCATGCTTTAATTGGTCAAAAAGATAAAGTTCTGAAAAATCAAACAATTGCGAGCAGACACGTGTCTAAATAACAAGAAAAAAAGCGGGCAATGTAAAACATACCAGAATAAATAAATAAAAAAACGAAAATATTTGAAAAAAGGGTAGGACAAATTTAGGGTATGACACATTACTCATAGGAATCATCATTATACAATAATGTATTAATCTCATCGGAATCATAGTTATACTCATGGTAATTCATCATACAATCACGTATTTTATCTCATAAAAATATTAAACAATCAATTATATCATTTATACTATGTTATATCTCTGTTCATTTTCTTTCCAACGCTTCGAACGAGGGTCAAAACGGACTTACGGATCAAAAGTTACGTCCAAAACGATTTCGACCGAAAACATGAATAGTCGTGGCAGACTTCATGCAATTTTCTGCGTTTTTCACCGTTTGAGGCCTTCCGGACCTCCAATTTTGATTCTGTAAAAAATCAACTCTCAGAAAATTACAACTCATTCAACACTGTAATTATCTCAAGTAAATTTACAATTTTAACACAATTAAACCATCTGATCATTGTTTTAAGATTATGCCTAAAACCTTTAAAATTAAGGGATATATGTTCAATCCCGTATCATATTTACGCCTCTAATTCCCATAATTTCCTTACAACTACACCAAGGTCATTAGAGTACTCACTATCTAATTACCCTACAGCGTTAAAACCTCAACAACAGATTTTGGCCACGAAGGCCTAATTTCCTTTACTCTCAAATCAGCCTCAAACCCTTTAAACCCTTAAATCAGCTTTAAATACATTGAATCACATATTAAAAACAATGAAGCCAATACTCCTCATACCTTAATTACCGACTCTAAGTCTTTCTCCTTGATTCTTGGAAACCTCACGAAGCTTTTGCCTCAATCCTCTTCCTCAGAGCTCTGGTCTCTATTTCTTCTCTTTTCACGGTCTAACAAGAATGAATCCTAATTCCCTCAAAATTCCTTTTTGTTAAACCTAACTTTGGGCCTATAAATTGGGCTTTTCTAATATTACCCTCACTAACTCCTCCTTAATTGTCTAATTTGCCCTTAGTTAACTTATATTTATTTAAATTAATAATAATACCAATATATTCATATTATATACTATTATTTAAATAAATAACCTAAAATCCATAATTCTCAATATTTCACACCAACCACCGAAAATTACCAAAAATATGAATATTTATATTTAAATAAATTAAATAAATATTCCAATAAATTTGGGGTGTTACAACTCTCCCTCACTTAAAAGAATTTTCGCCCTCGAAAATTACCTGAAGGCAACAAAGTCGGATACGACTCCCTCATTTGATCCTCACGCTCCCAAGTCCAACTTTCTCCAGCTGGTCCTCCCAAAACTACCTTTCCAAGGAAATCTCTTTACCTTGCAATTGCTTCACTTCTCGTTTGTCAATATGTACTGGCAATACCTCAACAATCAAATTATCTCTCACTTGTACATCATCCATCTGAATCACATGTGACGGATCTAGAATGTACTTCCTCAACTGAGACACATGAAACACATCATGTAAATTCACAAGCGACGGCGGTAAAGCAGTCTGACACGCTACTTCTCCCACGCTTCCGCTGCGTCACTCTGATACAAACCAATAAAACACGGTGTGAGCTTTCTGGACTTCAAAGCTCGGCTAACACCAATTACCAGCGTTGTAACAGCCCGAATTTCATTAAATAATTAATTATAGTAATTAATTGATTTAGTGGGATTTTTATTAATGTGGGAAATTAATTTTTATTAATTGGAATTAGTAGAGAATTGAGAAGGAAATTGGAAGGAAGGAAAATAAAGGAAATATATAATAGAGAAGGAAAATAAAAGAAAGTTAGAGAGAAACATTTGGAAAGAAAGAAGAATAGAGGAAGAGGAGAAAAGAGAAGAGGAAAAACTTGGAAGAGATCAAGATCAACCCAAAGCTTCAATCCAATCGAGGTAAGGGTGAGAAACATTATTATTTGATCAATGTATGTGATTGTGTATGTTTGAGTAGGATTGTTGGATGTTTTCCCCTATTTTCCATTTAGGGCAAAAGTTGGATTTAATCGGTAGAACTTAATTTAATCGGTTAAAACATGAAATAGATGATGTAGAATAGTCTAGAAATGTTAGACTAAGAGTATTGGAATTGGATTGGTGAGTTTGGGGTTTGTGGAGTTGGTTGAGTTGGATAACAGTAAGTGAAAAACAAAATACGCAGACATTCGCTAGCGACTCGCTAGGCGAGCAGGTAGCGAATACTCGCTAGGGGTTCGCTCAGCGAACAGATAGCGAATGGTCCCAGACTTGGACAGAATGGATTTTGGTGTGTTCGCTGGTAGCGAAAGTGTAGCGAACAGATAGCGAAATGGTTCGCTGGGAAGTTCGCTGCAGCGAGCGGGTAGTGAAGCCTTCCAGTAGCTTCTGTTGGGGTTCGCGAGCTTGTTCGCTAGGCGAACAGGTAGCGAGTGTTCGCCAGGTGCCCGCCTAGCGAGGTGGTGGCGAACATGACAGAATTTCGTTTTACTGTGATTTCATTCTATGTTGTGTTGTGGTTCGATCGGGTTCGATCCTTAATGGAATGAAATGTTATATACTGTATGTGTATGTGTTGTGGGTAGTCTTGGGCGTGAATCTTAGATTGCGATATGCATAATGTTTGCATCGATTAGAAAATACACGAGGACATAGTAATGATTATGTGTGTATTATTCGATGAATTATGAGTGTATGTTGTTGTATGCAAATGTATGAGATGCATGGGAACATATCGTGGATATGTGTGCATCGTTATAATTGTGAGAAATGCATGGGAACATATCGTGGATATGTGTGCATCGTTATAATTGTTAGAAATGCATGGGAACATATCGTGGATATGTGTGCATCGTTATAATTGTGAGAAATGCATGGGAACATATCATGGATATGTGTGCATCATTATAATTGTGAGAAATGCATGGGAACATATCATGGATATGTGTGCATCGTTATAATTATGAGAAATGCATGGGAACATATCGTGGATATGTGTGCATCGTTATAATTATGAGAAATGCATGGGAACATATCGTGGATATGTGTGCATCGTTATAATTGTGAGAAATGCATGGGAACATATCGTGGATATGTGTGCATCGTTATAATTGTGAGAAATGCATGAGAACATATTGTGGATATGTGTGCATCGTTATAATTGTGAGAAATGCATGGGAACATATCGTGGATATGTGTGCATCGTTATAATTGTGAGAAATGCATGGGAACATATCGTGGATATGTGTGCATCGTTATAATTGTGAGAAATGCATGGGAACATATCGTGGATATGTGTGCATCGTTATAATTGTGAGAAATGCATGGGAACATATCGTGGATATGTGTGCATCGTTACTAATTGTGAGAAATGCATGGGAACATATCGTGGATATGTGTGCATTGTTTGATGATGTGGTAATAGCATAAACGTCATGGAGATATGAAGTATGCTTGTGAATATGATGGGTTTGGATGATTGGGGAATATGTATGAAGGGATATGTTTGGGTATGTTCATATTTGTTTATATTTACAACATGGTAAATATGACTATGAAATGAATTATGGTGAGAAATGTAGAATGTAAGTATGTGATACCTGTATATATATAATCTTATGCATTGATTATTATGGTAATATTTCTCACCCTTCTGCTGTTTGATGATGCTCTACGAGGCATTGCAGATTAGGATGCTGGAGTCTTTCTTTTGTGAAGTATAGCTTCATTCTTTTGAGTCGGCTGCTCTGATATGTAACACCAGGTAGTTAGACTAGTATAGTCATTCTTTTGAGATACATTGCGATGTATCAGCTGATGTGGTTTTGTAATGACCTGACGTGATGTATCAATCTGGATATCTTATCTGTATGTGAATTAATATTTTGGAAATGATTAAATGATCTTACCTTCCGCTTAAATTTAAATGTTGAAATGTGATTTCTAAACCATGAAAATGTTACATATTTTATGGAGCAAATGTTAAAGTGTTTCATTGGTGAAATTGTGACATTCTTCCTTTATACCTTATTCTAAAATTTTCACTCTGATAAATTTGTATATGCATTTATTTGGGGGTATAGAAGGGGGTGTTACAATAGTGGTATCAGAGCAGGTCGGTTCGTTCGGCCAAGTTGTTAGAGTGTTCTCCCTGTGTGTTATTGATATGCGTGTGTTGCATTATCAATATTGGTCGTTATTATGTGGTTCTGTTGTTGGAATTAGTAAGATGGTTGCAGGGAGGAACGATGAAGCGATCGCAGAAGCTTTGACAAGGTTGGCGGGAGCGATTGGGCATAATCCTCCGGCCAATGTGAATGTGGGGAATAATGCTGATGATGAATTTCGTGCTTTGGGAAGGTTCCAAAGGAATAATCCCCCGATGTTCAAAGGAACCCACGAGCCTGACAAAGCACAAATTTGGTTGAAAGCTATCGAGAAGATTTTTCGGGTTATGAATTGCTCAGATGCACAAAAGGTGCAGTTTGGGACTCACATGCTCGAAGAGGAAACTGAAGATTGGTGGGGTAATACTCGCCAAAGATTTGAAGAGGATGATATTGTGATCACCTGGGATTTTTTTTAGAGAGACATTTCTGGAGAAGTATTTTCCAGAAGATGTGCGCGGAAAGAAAGAGATTGAATTCCTTGAGCTGAAGCAAGGTAATTCAACGGTAGCGGAGTATGCGGCAAGATTTGAAGAGTTGATCAAATTTTGTCCTCATTACAATACTGCTAATGCCGAGAGATCTAAGTGTCTCAAATTTGTGAATGGCTTGAGACCTAAGATCAAGTAAGCTATTGGTTACCAGGAAATCCAACGATTTTCGGAGTTGGTAAACAAGAGTAGGATTTACGATGAGGATAGTAGGGCTCGATCTAGCCACTACAAGAGCCTAAGTGATAAGAAAGGAAAGGGCCACTTCCGAGGGAAACCTTACGTGACTCCTGCTGATAAGGGGAAACAAAGGGTTGGTTTCGGTAAGAAGCCAAGTGGGGGAGTTTCTACTCCGATGAAGTGTTATAGGTGCGGTGAAGAGGGACACCGTGCTTCAGAATGCAAGAGTGTTGAGAAGGCGTGTTTTAAGTGTGGCAAGCCAGGCCACAAAGCCCTTGAATGCAGAAGCGGTGCAAATGTGACTTGCTACAACTGTGGCGAGCAAGGACACATTAGTACCAAATGTGATAAGCCGAAGAAGAATCAAGGAAGCGGAAAAGTGTTCGCTCTATCTGGATCTGAGACTGCTAGTGACGATCGCTTGATCAGAGGTACGTGTTTTATTAATGGTATACCTTTGATCGCTATAATTGATACCGGAGCTACGCATTCTTTTATTTCTTTGGATTGTGTTAGAAGGTTGAATCTTGAGTTGTTTGTGATTGGTGGCGGTATGGTTATTGATACTTCTGCTATGGGTTCGGTAACTACACCGTATGTTTGTTTGAATTGTCCATTGAGTATCTTCGGTAAAGATTTTGGAATTGATTTAGTGTGTCTTCACCTAGACCAACTCGATGTCATCCTTGGGATGAATTGGTTGGAATTTAACCGGGTATATATTAACTGTTTTGACAAGACGGTTATTTTTCCGGAATCGGACGTTGCAAGAGATTTGTTTATGACAGCGAGACAAGTGAAAGAATCAGTGCAAGATGGAGCTAAGGTATTAATGCTTATGGAAACTTTGAGAATTAGTGGAAGTGAAGAGATTGGTGCTTTACCAATTGTTAGAGATTTTCCGGAAGTTTTCCCTGAAGAGATAAAGGATTTACCACCGGAGCGAGAAGTGGAGTTTTCAATAGATTTGATTCCTGGAACTAGTCCGATATCGATGGCTCCTTATCGTATGTCGGCATCAGAATTGAAAGAGTTGAAGAGACAACTTGAGGATTTGCTTGAAAAGAGGTTTATTCGTCCGAGTGTGTCGCCGTGGGGTGCACCGGTGTTGTTGGTTAAGAAGAAAGAGGGTTCTATGAGGCTCTGTGTGGATTACAGACAGTTGAACAAGGTGACTATCAAGAACAAGTATCCACTTCCGAGGATTGATGATATGATGGATCAGTTGGTTGGTGCAAGCGTGTTCAGCAAGATTGATTTGAGATCTGGGTATCATCAGATTCGCGTGAAAGCTGAGGATATTCAGAAGACTGCTTTTAGAACGAGGTATGGACACTATGAGTATTCTGTGATGCCATTTGGTGTGACTAATGCACCAGGTGTATTTATGGAGTACATGAATAGGATTTTCCATCCTTATTTGGATAAGTGTGTGGTTGTGTTTATCGACGACATCTTGGTTTATTCGAAGAGCGAAGAAGAGCATGTCGAGCATCTGAAGAGTGTGTTATTTGTGTTGAGAGAGAAGCAGTTGTTTGCAAAACTTTCTAAGTGTGAGTTTTGGTTGAAGGAAGTTAGTTTCCTTGGTCATGTAATTTCGAGTAATGGTATTGCGGTTGATCCGTCGAAGGTTGAAGCGGTATCGCAATGGGAGACTCCGAAGTCAGTTTTTGAGATTAGAAGTTTCCTTGGTTTAGCCGGTTATTATCGGAAGTTTATTGAAGGATTCGCTAAGTTATCGTTGCCGTTGACGCAGTTGACTAGGAAGGTCAAGCTTTTGTTTGGGATGCCAAGTGTGAAGCGAGTTTCCAAGAACTTAAGCGAAGGTTGACGACAGCCCCTGTTTTGATTCTGCCAAATCCGGAAGAACCGTTCATTGTGTATTGTGATGCTTCTTTGATGGGTTTGGGAGGTGTGTTGATGCAGAATAACCAAGTTGTGGCTTATGCTTCGAGGCAACTCAAAGTGCATGAGAAGAATTATCCGACGCATGATTTAGAGTTGGCCGCCGTTGTGTTCATGTTGAAACTTTGGAGGCATTATTTGTTTGGTGCGAGGTTTGAAGTGTTTAGTGACCACAAGAGTTTGAAATATCTTTTTGATCAAAAGGAATTGAATGCAAGGCAAAGAAGGTGGTTAGAGCTATTGGAGGATTATGATTTTGGTTTGAATTACCATCCGGGTAAAGCGAATGTAGTAGCGGATGCATTGAGTCGGAAATCATTGCATATGTCGGCGTTGATGGTGAAAGAGTTGGAATTGGTAGAGCAATTTCGGGATTTGAGTTTAGTATGTGAGAGAACTTCTTTTGGAATTAAGTTGGGTATGTTAAAGCTTACAAGTGGTATTTTGGATGAAATTCGAGAAGGACAGAAATCGGATTTGAGTTTAGTTGATCGGTTGACTTTAATCAACCAAGGCCAAGGTGGTGATTTTCGGATTGATGAGAATGGGATTATGAGATGTCGGGATCGAGTTTGTGTTCCGAATGTTGTTGAGCTTAAAAAGAGTATCCTTGAGGAAGGACATCGTAGCGGATTGAGTATTCATCCGGGTGCTACTAAGATGTATCAGGATTTGAGGAAAGTGTTTTGGTGGCCTAGTATGAAGAAGGATATTGCGGAATTTGTGTATTCTTGCTTGACTTGCCAAAAGTCAAAGATTGAGCATCAGAAGCCATCGGGTTTGATGAAGTTGTTGTTTATTCCTGAGTGGAAGTGGGATAGTATCTCCATGGATTTTGTATCGGGTTTGCCGAGGACGCCGAGTAGTTTTGAGGCCATTTGGGTTATCGTGGACAGATTGACTAAATCTGCTCACTTTATCCCTATGCGTGTGGATTACCCGTTGGAGAAGTTGGCTAAATTGTATATTGAGAGGATTGTGTGTTTGCATGGTATTCCGTCGAGTATTGTTTCGGATAGAGATCCGAGGTTCACTTCGAGATTTTGGGAGAGCTTGCAGAGTGCTTTGGGTACTAAGTTGCGTTTGAGTTCAGCTTATCATCCTCAGACAGATGGTCAGACGAAGAGGACGATTCAGTCGCTTGAAGATATTTTGAGAGCTTGTGTATTGGAAAAAGGAGGAGCTTGGGATAGCTACTTGCCTTTGATTGAGTTTACCTACAACAACAGTTTTCATTCGAGTATCGGTATGGCACCATTTGAGGTGTTGTATGGTAGGCGGTGTAGGACACCATTGTGTTGGTTTGAGTCCGGAGAGAGTTCTGTTGTTGGACCCGAGTTAGTTCAACAGACTACTGATAAGATCAAGATGATTCAAGAGAAGATGAGAGTTGCTCAGAGTCGTCAGAAGAGTTATTATGACAAGAGGAGGAAGGCACTTGAATTTCAAGAGGGAGATCATGTGTTTCTTCGAGTCACTTCGATGACAGGTGTTGGTAGGGCATTAAAGTCGCGCAAGTTGTCGCCGCGTTTCATTGGTCCTTATCAGATTTTGCAGAGGATAGGAGAAGTGGCCTATCGTGTGGCTTTACCACTGTCGCTTGCTAATCTTCATAACGTATTCCATGTATCTCAGTTGAGGAAATACATTGCGGATCCGTCTCATGTTGTCCAATTAGATGATGTGCAGGTGAGAGTAACCTGACTGTTGAGACATCACCTATGCGGATAGAGGATCGGAAATTGAAGCAACTTCGAGGCAAGGAGATTTCTTTGGTGAAGGTCGCTTGGGGAGGACCGGCTGGTGGAAATGTGACTTGGGAACTGGAGAGCCAAATGAGAGAGTCTTATCCAGAACTGTTTGAACCAGGTAACATTTTCGAGGACGAAAATTCCTAAAGTGGGGGAGGATTGTAACAGCCCGAATTTCATTAAATAATTAATTATAGTAATTAATTGATTTAGTGGGATTTTTATTAATTGGAATAAGTAGAGAATTGAGAAGGAAATTGGAATGAAGGAAAATAAAGGAAATATATAATAGAGTAGGAAAAGAAAAGAAAGTTAGAGAAAATAATTTGGGAAGAAATAAGAGAAAGAAGGAAGAAGAAGAGAAAGAGAGGAGAAGAAGAGGAAAGTGGAAAATCATCAAGAACCAGCATCAAAGCTCTGATTAATCAAGGTAAGGGTGAGAAACATTGCTATTTGATCATTGTATACTATTATGTATGTTGGGTTTGGATTGTGGGGTAGTTTCCATCCTTTTCCATTTAGGGAAAAAGTTGGATTTAATCGGTAGAACTCAATTTAATCGGTTAAAATCTGAAATAGATGATGTAGAATAGTCTAGAAATCTTAGACTAAGAGTATTGGAATTGGATTGGTGAGTTTGGGGTTTGTGGAGTTGGTTGAGTTGGATAACAGTAAGTGAAAAACAAAATACGCAGACATTCGCTAGCGACTCGCTAGGCGAGCAGGTAGCGAATGCTCGCTAGGGGTTCGCTCAGCGAACAAATAGCGAATGGTCCCAGACTTGGACATAATGGATTTTGGTGTGTTCGCTGGTAGCGAAAGTGTAGCGAACAGATAGCGAAATGGTTCGCTGGGAAGTTCGCTGTAGCGAGCGGGTAGCGAAGCCTTCCAGTAGCTTCTGTTGGGGTTCGCGAGCTTGTTCGCTAGGCGAACAGGTAGCGAGTGTTCGCCAGGTGCCCGCCTAGCGAGGTGGTGGCGAACATGACAGAATTTCGTTTTTCTGTGATTTCATTCTATGTTGTGTTGTGGTTCGATCGGGTTCGATTCTTAATGGAATGAAATGTTATATACGGTATGTGTATGTGTTGTGGGTTGTCTTGGGCGTGAATCTTAGATTGCGATATGCATAATGTTTGCATCGATTAGAAAATACACGAGGACATAGTAATGATTATGTGTGTATTATTCGATGAATTATGAGTGTATGTTGTTGTATGCAAATGTGTGAGAAATGCATGGGAACATATCGTGGATATGTGTGCATCGTTATAATTGTGAGAAATGCATGGGAACATATCGTGGATATGTGTGCATCGTTATAATTGTGAGAAATGCATGGGAACATATCGTGGATATGTGTGCATCGTTATAATTGTGAGAAATGCATGGGAACATATCGTGGATATGTGTGCATCGTTATAATTGTGAGAAATGCATGGGAACATATCGTGGATATGTGCGCATCGTTATAATTGTGAGAAATGCATGGGAACATATCGTGGATATGTGTGCATCGTTATAATTGTGAGAAATGCATGGGAACATATTGTGGATATGTGTGCATCGTTATAATTGTGAGAAATGCATGGGAACATATCGTGGATATGTGTGCATCGTTAATAATTGTGAGAAATGCATGGGAACATATCGGGGATATGTGTGCATTGTTTGATGATGTGGTAATAGCATAAACGTCATGGATATATGAAGTATGCTTGTGAATATGATGGGTTTTGGATGATTGGAGAATATGTATGAAGGGATATGTTTGGGTATGTTCATATTTGTTTATATTTACAACATGGTAAATATGACTATGAAATGAATTGTGGTGAGAAATGTAGAATGTAAGTATGTGATACCTGTATATATATAATCTTATGCATTGATTATTATGGTAATATTTCTCACCCTTCTGCTGTTTGATGATGCTCTACGAGGCATTGCAGATTAGGATGCTGGAGTCTTTCTTTTGTGAAGTATAGCTTCATTCTTTTGAGTCGGCTACTCTGATATGTAACACCGGATAGTTAGACTAGTATAGTCATTCTTTTGTGATACATTGCGATGTATCAGCTGATGTGGTTTTGTAATTACCTGACATGATGTATCAATCTGGATATCTTTTCTGTATGTTAATTGATGTTTTTGGAAATGATTAAATGATTTTATCTTCCGCTTAAATTTAAATGTTGAAATGTGATTTCTAAACCATGAAAATGTTACATATTTTATGGAGCAAATGTTAAAGTGTTTCATTGGTGAAATTGTGACATTCTTCCTTTATACCTTATTCTAAAATTTTCACTCTAATAAATTTGTATATGCATTTATTTGGGGGTATAGAACGGGGTGTTAACACGTGATCTACTTCATGGAACTCAAGTGCTTTCCTTCTCTTATCATGGTAATGTTAGAACACAGATTGGTTCTTAATAATATCTCTATGTTTTGATGATAACTATTATGAAATTTTGTAATTAAGAATTATATACTCTAAAATTTGCTTAAGAATGTTTGCTGCAGATATTAAATTAAATATCACTCCAGAAGCAAATCAGATATGAACATAAGAAATATGCAAAGCTCTGAAGCGTCAGATGCACTCATTAGAAGATTCTGAACGTTGCCAACAAAAGATCCTGAGCGTAGCCTCCAGAAGGATCTGAAGCAGAAGCTCCAGAAGAATCTGAAGCAAGTCAGAAGCATCTGAACCAAAGAAGAATTTTGTATGAAGAGTTTTCAAGCATAGTTACTACAAAAGATTCTGAGAGTACTAAAGCTGCCAGTACTGAGGATCTGACTCAAATATGCTCTGAACTTATACACGCTAAAAGCACACTTGCTGCAAAGACTCTGATTCAGCAAAACTCTGATCAACATCAGAAGGCTCTGATCAATTTAGAATCTGATGATTCTTGCTGAAAATTGATGAAGAAGAATTCAAAGATTATGTCCGTTGGAATATCCAAACGACTATTTCCTTATTTATGCTAGACACAAGAACACAGACAAAAAGGATTTTTCTGTGCTTTCTTCTTCTAGGAAAGGTCACTTGATGTGAAGACAAAAAGGCTCAGACCTTTTGGTACACACTTCTCAACGTGAAAAGCTCTTGGACCACTGTGCCTATAAAAGCAAGTCTCCACTCATCTTCTTCAGTTGACATTTTACTTGAAAAGAATTCAATATTCAAAGCTCTCATACAAATCATATTCTTTCTAGAATTAATTTCTTTGCTCTTAATATTAAGTGAAAAATCACAGTTGTGATAAAGCTTTATTAGAAGCATTTTAAACACTTGTATTTGTTATTACATTTGATTGTAAGAAAACCTTAAGAAGATCCAGTTAGGATCAGTAGTTCTTGAGAAGACTTTGAACAGTTGTTCTTAGTGCTTACTATTGTAATCAGTTGATTAAATAGTGGATTAAGTCCTTGTTTGAGAAAGGCAAATCACTCTAGGAAGGGTGGACTGGATTAGTTGAGTTCAACGAACCAGGATAAAAATACTTGAGTATTATTTCTAAGTTTTTATCTTCATACTTATTCAACCCCCCTTTTAAGTATTTTTCTCACCTTCAGTTGGCATCAGAGCCCCGGTTCTGTGTGTGCTACCACTTCACAGTGACAGTAAAGATCCAGTGAGAAAAACTTTGATATATATGTGGTTGTTACTATGGCTGATAATTTAATGTCCAACATTAACAACAAATATGAAGAAAGGGACAGAATCAGCACTAAACCCCCTATGTTTGATGGAGAGAAATTTGATTATTAGAAAGATAGGACTGAAAGTTTTTTCCTTGGTTATGATGCTGATTTATGGGATTTGGTCATAGATGGATATGTTCGTCCTATTGATGGGAATGGCAAGAAAGTAGATAGAAAATCTATGACAGAAGCCAAAAAGAAGGAATTTAGAAATCACCACAAGGCCAGAACAATATTGTTAAATGCAATATCTCACACTGAGTATGAAAAGATCACAAATAGAGAAACTGCATTTGACATGTTTGAGTCCTTAAAGATGACTCATGAGGGAAACTCTCAAGTCAAGGAAACAAAGGCCCTGGCTCTAATCCAGAAGTATGAAGCCTTCAAGATGGAAGACTCTGAATCTATTGAAGCTATGTTCTCCAGATTTCAAATACTTACAGTTGGACTAAAGGTTCTGGATAAAGGATACTCTACTGCTGATCATGTGAAAAAGATCATCAGAAGCTTACCTACCAGATGGAGACCTATGGTGACTGCGCTGAAGATGGCTAAAGATCTGAACAAGATCTCATTGGAGGAACTAATCAGTTCACTAAGGAGTCATAAAATTGAACTTGAGGAAGATGAACCTCAAAAGAAAGGTAAATCAATTGCTTTAAAATCTAATAAATCTGCTAAAGCATTGCAGGTGATAGAGGAAAGCTCTGAAGAATCCTCATCTGAAGATGAAGATGAACTATCCATGTTGTCTAGAAGAATAAACAAACTCTGGAAGCATAAAGGAAAGAAGTTCAGAAACTTCAGGAAGCCTGACCAAAGAAAAGAATCTTCTGGACACATAAGATCTGGCAAAAAGGAGGTTGTCTGTTATGAATGTAAAGAACCTGGACATTACAAAAATGAATGTCCAAAGGTGTTGAAAGAAAAGCCTAAAAGAAAATCTGATAAGAAGAAGAAAGTTCTAATGGCCACTTGGGATGATTCAGATACATCTGAATCTGAATCTGAGTCAGAAGAGGAATGTGCCAATGTAGCATTGATGGCAGACATAGAAAATCATGAGGAAGGAACTTCAGGATTTGAATCCGACTCTGAATCTGACTCTGACGCTGAAGAGGTAATGGCTAAACTCACTAAAGAAGAACTTATCAAAGTGTTATCATAAGTTCTGAAGAGCTATAACAATATTAAGCTCAAATACAAGAAGCGTCAAAGCAATCTTGTATCTGAGAATAATATTCTCAAATCAGAAGTAGCTGAGCTAAATGAAAAGAACTTAAAATTAAAAAATGATTTTGAATTAGCTCAACAAAACTCTGATTCTGAAACTGAATCTGAATGAAAAAATATTTTGGAAAAATATGATCACAGCTTTCAGAAGTTTCTTGCTATAAGCATAGACAGAAGCAAAATGGCTTCTATGATCTATGGAATTAACAGAAATAACAGAAAAGGAATTGGATATAAAACTTCCTCTGGAAAGGATTTAAATCCAAAACCTGTTGATAAAATTATCATCAAGAAAACTCCTTTATATTCCCACTTTAAATTTGGTCACTTGAATGATATTGAACAAACACGTTCTGAAAAGAATATTCATGTGTTTAAATCTAAGGCTAGTCAGAATAAACCTTATGTTGAAAAACAGAAGTTTAGACAAACCTTCAGAACAACTAACCCAAAAGGACCCAAGAAGACCTGGGTACCTAAAAGTAAAATAATTCCTATTGCAGATGTTCTTAGCAGCAAGGTCAGGACGCCAACCATGGTACCTGGACTCTGGATGCTCGCGACACATGACAGGAGAAAGGTCTATGTTCCAAAGTCTGGAGCTTAGATCTGGAGGTGATGTGAAATTTGGAGGAAATCAGAAGGGCAAGATCATTGGATCTGGCACTATTGGAAATGGTAAACTTCCCTCTATTACTAATGTTTTACTTGTAGAAGGATTAAAGCATAACTTATTGTCCATAAGTCAATTAAGTGACAATGGTTATGATATAACCTTTAATCAAAAATGTTGTAAAGCTATTAGTCAAAAGGATGGCTCTATCCTATTTAGTGGAAAGAGGAAAAATAATATTTATAAAATAAATCTTTCAGAACTTAAGGTTCAGAATGTTAAATGTCTCTTGTCTGTTAATGAGGAGCAATGGGTCTGGCACAGAAGATTGGGGCATATTAATATGAGACGTATATCTCAGATTAATAAACTTAATCTTATCAGAGGACTTCCTAATCTGAAGTTCACCTCAGATGCTCTTTGTGAAGCATGTCAAAAAGGGAAGTTTTCAAAATCATCTTTTAAATCAAAAAATGTTGTTTCTACTTCCAGACCACTAGAATTACTTCATATTGATTTGTTTGGACCAGTGAAAACTGCATCCATCAGAGGCAAGAAGTATGGATTAGTCATTGTTGATGACTATAGTAGATGGACATGGGTAAAGTTCTTAAAACACAAGGATGAGTCACATTTTGTGTTCTTTGACTTCTGTAAACAAGTCCAGAATGAAAAAAATTTCAAAATTATAAAAGTCAGAAGTGATTATGGTGGTGAATTTGAAAATAAATATTTTGAAAAATATTTTAATGAAAATGGCATTGCTCATGATTTTTCCTGTCCTAGAACTCCACAACAAAATGGAGTTGTAGAGAGGAAAAATAGAACTCTGCAAGAAATGGCCAGGACCATGATCAATGAGACTAATTTGGAAAAACACTTTTGGGCAGAAGCAATCAACACAGCCTGTTACATTCAGAACAGAGTGTCTGTAAGACCTCTTCTGGAGAAGACTCCATATGAACTGTGGAAGAACAGAAAGCCCAACATTTCATATTTTCATCCTTTTGGATGTATTTCCTATATGTTAAATACTAAAGAAAATCTGAACAAGTTTGATTCCAAAGCACAGAAGTGTTTCATGCTTGGATATTCTGAACGCTCTAAAGGCTCCAGAGTATACAACACTGAGACACAAATTGTGGAAGAATCTATTCATGTTAGATTTGATGATAAGCTTGGCATTAAAAAGCCAAAGCAGTCTGAAAACTCTGCAGATAGAGAAGTAGTCTTCACAGACTCTGAAAGCTCAGAGGCAGACAAAGCTCAAGTGAAGGAACCAGAAGCAACGCCAGATGCAATTCCTTTAACTTCTCAAATGAACAATTTAAACATTTCTGAAGAATCAACTGTTAGAGGATCATCTTCAAGAATCAAAGCTTCTCATCCAAAGAATGTTATAATTGGAAAGAAGGATGACCCTATCAGAACAAGATCCTTTCTCAGATCATCTGAAGCATCATTATTTGGACTGGTGTCAGTAATTGAACCAACTTTTGTAGATGAAGCTCTGCAAGACAATGATTGGATTATTGCCATGCAAGAAGAGCTAAATCAATTCACCAGAAATGATGTGTGGGATTTAGTTCAAAGACCAAAAGGATTCAATATAATTGGAACTAAATGGGTCTTCAGAAATAAGCTTAATGAGAAAGGAGAAGTTGAAAGAAATAAGGCAAGGCTTGTTGCTCAAGGGTACAGTCAACAAGAAAGAATTGATTATACTGAAACTTATGCTTCAGTGGCAAGGTTAGAATCTATACGCCTTCTTATTTCATTTGCTGCACAAAATAACATCACTCTATATCAGATGGATGTTAAAAGTGCCTTTCTAAATGGTATTATAGAAGAAGAAGTTTATGTCCACCAGCCTCCTGGTTTTGAGAGTGAAATATTTCCAGAACATGTTTTCAAACTAAAGAAATCTCTGTATGGTTTAAAACAAGCTCCCAGAGCTTGGTATGAGAGATTGAGCAACTTTCTTCTGGAGAAAATTTTCATCAGAGGCAAAGTGGACACAACACTCTTTTGTAAATCATTTAATAAAGATCTTCTAATTTGTCAAATATATGTTGATGATATCATATTTGGATCTACCAATACTATGCTGGGAAAGGAGTTTGCTCAATGTATGCAGGCAGAATTTGAAATGAGCATGATGGGAGAATTGAGATTCTTTCTGGGAATTCAAGTCAACCAAACTCCAGAGTGCACTTACATACATCAGACCAAATATGTTAAAGAACTTCTGAAGAAATTTAACATGACTGATAGTAAGCTGGCAAAGACTCCCATGCATCTAACTAGTTCACTAGGCAAGGAAGAGGTAAGTAAGAAAGTAGATCAGAAACTCTACAGAGGTATGATAGGATCTCTTCTTTACTTAACTGCTTCTAGACCTGGCATTTTGTTCAGTGTATGCTTGTGTGCTAGATTCCAATCAGATCCTAGAGAATCACACTTAACAGCTGTTAAGAGGATTCTAAGGTATCTGAAAGGTACTTCTAATGTGGGTTTGTGTTACAGAAGATCTGATAATTTCAAATTAGTTGGATTCTGTGATGCTGACTACGCTGGAGACAGAGTGGAAAGAAAAAGTACTTCTGGAAGTTGTCAATTTTTAGGAAGAAATCTAATCTCTTGGTACATCAAGAAGCAACCCACAATTGCACTATCAACTACAGAGGCATAATATATTGCTGTTGCTGGATGTAGCACGCAGATGCTCTAGATTAAAAGTCAGCTAGAAGACTATCAGATATTTGAAAGTAACATTTCTATATTCTGTGATAATACTTCTGCTATATGTTTGTCTAAAAATCCCATTTTACACTCTAAGGCAAAAAATATAGAAATTAAGCATCATTTCATCAGAGACTATGTTCAGAAGGGAATTATAAATTTAGCCTTTGTTGATACAAATCATCAATGGCCAGATATTTTCACAAAACCCCTTGTTGAAGATAGATTCAAATTTATTCTGAAAAATATTGGTATGGATTTGTGTCAAGAATAATATTTGTCAGAAGCAAATTTTACAGATGCAAAAATGTTTAATGCTCTAAAGTATTTCATCTGATCATTTATTCATTTCCTTAAATTACTTTATTTGTGAAAATCTGAACTAACAATACTCAGAGGATCTGAACGTTGGTTAACGTTTCATTTCTCAAGAGAATTCAGAAGCACATGCAAGCAAACACGTGTCACTCTAAATCTGCAAAGGTGGCGTGTACACTACTGAAGAGACGTTTGAGGTGAAGTTTGAATAGTGAAAATCTTGATTTTCCCCCCAATTTGTCAGAATCAATTAATGCTTGAAATGATTTTTATTCTTTTTCATTAATTGCTATGTGTGAACGTGCCATTATCTGTCTGTTTGTAGAAGCCTAAGTGTTTACTATAAATATCACATTTCTCACCACTTTCACACTTTTCACATCTCAAGAACTTTTATGCATTTCTGTCTTCTTTTCTCTCTTCACAAAAACCCTAAACCTTTGACAAACTCATCTTCAATGGCAACTTCATCCTCCACTGCTGCACAGTTTCAATCAACCATGGCTGCAGTTACTTCTGCAAATATGGGTGTGACTCCATATACGACACCAAAAAGGACTTTGTTAACACCTGTTGACAAACTGGAAGTTCTCTGTCAATCAATGGTGGAATTTGATTCACTGGCTGAAAATGGATTTGAGTTTCGTTCAATAATTGATGCTCAAGGTTGGGTAAAATACTTTGACAAACTTTTTGGACCACTTTACCCCCATCTGGTGAAAGAGTTCTGGATACATGCTGTTGTATACCCTAAGTTTATCTTGTCTTCTGTTCTGGGTAAAGAGATAATCATTACAGAAGATCTGATCAGGAAACTCATTGGATATGAGGAGACTGATGGAGTATCTCATCTGCCAGCTGGGCGTGTAGATATGGAAGAAGTGTATGAGGAAGTCATGACTGCTGGACAGGCCTCTACAAACTCTCCAGATTACGTGAATAATGAACAGTTCTACTTTATGTACTGCTTAAGTCAGAGCACCAAGGTAGATCTTCCCTACATTCTGTTCATGCATTTATGGAATCATATAAGTGCCTCCAGAGAATCTGTGAAAGACAAGGGTCAGAAGATCAGAACATGGATTCCTTTTGGAAGATTAATTTCAGATATTCTGACAGAAAATGGATTGGTAACTGCTCTGTATGCTGTTGGAGTCAAGGAGGAACTTGAGTCTATTGTTGGGAAGCCTCTGAATGCCAAAAGTCTTCAGAGACTTAAAATTGTAGAAGAACTCACATCAGCACCCAAGAAGCTGAACATTTCTGAACTAAATCAGAAGAGAATCCCAGTAGAAGACTACCCTCTGTTCTGTGCTGAAGAACCCAGGGAAATCATTGTGAGATTTATGGATTCTTGCAAGGCAGATGGAATCCCAATCCCTGCAGATATTCTGAAAAGAGCAAGGGAACCAATGCCTGATGGAGGAGAAGAGATCACAAGAAAAAGAAGTCAATCAGAAGCAGAAGATGTGACTATTCAGAAGAAGCCCAAAGTTGTTGAGAAGCCTTAGAAGCTGATAAAGAGGAAAGCATCTGGAGACACTCCTTCTGTTCCTATAAAACGTATCAAGATTAAAGGTACCAAATCTTATGTATCTTCTTTCAATAATACTGTTGTAAATGATTCAACATTTAAGTCTATTCCAAAACCTCCTTCTACTCAGAAATAATATGTTCCTGCTCCATCTCATATATCTGTTCCATCCCCACAAAAATCATCTAATCCTGTTTCCATCTCACCTGTAAAACCTTCTACTACTCAATCATCTGCACCAAAACCAACAACAACAAAACCACAAAATCAGACTCCACAACCAGAAAAACCAACAAAACAATCTGAACAACAACAACTACCAGAAGAACAATCTGAACAACAACAACTACCAAAAAAACAATCTGAACAACAACAAGAAAAATAATCTGCACATCAACAACAAAAACAACCTGAACAAGAACCACAACCAGAAAAACCACCATCAAACACATCTGAACCTATTGGATCTGCAAAAGTTACATCTGATCCACCTACATCTGAACCACCTACATTTGAACCCCCATCAAAACCCTCTGAAAATCAATCAGAATCAACCAACCCATCTGAAACCCATATACTTGGGACAGAGGTTCTAAATGTTACACCTCTCAAACTCTGTTTGAAGTGTCCTCCACGTCTTGCACTCCAACCACATCCTCAAATTTATCAGAATCTGATATACACCCAGATTTTCTGATATCTCCCTCTCACAGAAATTCTGAAGTAACCCAACCAGAACCACCTGTATCTTCTGAAATCATCATTCCTAATCCTACCCCTACATCCAAGTCAAGAACATCTGAGTGTGTACCCTCTGCTTTGTTTAAACTGTTTTCATCTCACCTTCACAAACTTCCCTATGGTTTAAAAATAAAATATTTCTATGACAGATTTGAACCATCTGACACTATCACTCCTTTCAAACCCAAACTTACCATCATTCTACCATCTGTGCTTCAAACATATATTAAAACAATGTCAGCAGTAAGTTCACCAGATGCAAAACAATACTCTGCTAAATCTGTAAAATCTGCTACATCTGCTAAACCTGCTACATCTGATACATCTGCTAAATCTGATAAACCTGCTAAATCTACTTTCAAACCTTACTCTGATAAACCATTTGATGTGGTTTCCTATCCAACCAAAGCAAAACCAAATCTGTTGAATGCTTTAACCAAATCCAAACTTGACAAATCGTCTGAAATTCCATTCATACTCCCTCCTCCTATGATCACCATTAAAAAATCTATCTTTCCACCTACTCCCCAACCCAAGCCAATAACCTTGGAAACTCTGTTACATCCAAGACCTAGACTGAATGTTAATCATTTATTTACAAGTTTTTTGCAAGAAATACAGATGTATTTAGGTTTTGTACAGAGAAAATGTTCATCAACAATGGATGCAAAGGAATCTGATACCATTTGGAATGGCTTCATAAATAGATTCAACACTGTAGCATCAAATTTGAAGAACGTATGTTTTGATGATGTGAAGCTCAGATTTGCTGAAGCTGCTAGAAGTCTGTTCTGGACTGTTAAGAGATCTGGACCGTTGCTTCTTACAGATGCTCCTTCATCATCAGAAGAGAATCTTAAATCTGCATCTGAAGACAACCCCCTGGCTATGACTCTGTTAGAACATCCTTCTGGCTCTACTGTTCCTAGCTCCAAAGCCCCTATGGAAATTGACTCTGTTCAAGCTTCAGAAACTGTTCCACCTTCTTCATCTGAGATCAAGAAAGAATATCCAGATCTTGAAGATAAGATTGCAGTTCTGGAAGCTGGTCAATCAGAAATCAAGTCATGGATGGCTAAACAAGATAAGAAGTCTGAAGACATGGCTCAGTGGATGTCCAAACAGGATCAGAAGAATGAAACCATGGCTAAGTGGATGTCAAAACAAGAACAGTCTTCTTCTGAGATCACGGGTCTGTTGAAGATGATTTTGTCAAAACAATCTTAGTTTATTTATTTTTTTCTTCTGATGTTTGCATCTAATGTTTGCATATGTATTTGACTATCTTCTGATGTGTGTACTTTTGCTCTGAATGAATGAATGAATGAATGTTTCAAAGTTTTTCTCCACATGATTTATCTCATTTATTGTTTCCTTTTCTTTGTTTTTTCAAAGTTATTACTTTTTGCTTATGACAAAAAAAGGGGAGAAAATAGATCTGAACTGTTTAATTAAACTTTACCAGAATGAAATTTCAGACATATAAATTTTATCTAACATAAAATCTGAGTATTTCAGAACATTTGATAAGTATACTCTGTAAAAGAAACTCTGAGACTCTCAGATCATTTGACAATTATCAGACTCTGACTCTGAAATATGCAAGACACTCTGACTCTCAAATGTTAAAGAACAATCAAGCTCTAACTCTGAAAAATACTCAAGACAAAAGGGAAGTTTCTATTCCTTATTTATATTTAATTCAGGGGGGATTCGTCATCTCAGGGGGAGTTATAATTATTCTATTTTCAATTAAACAAAATTTCTGATGTTTTTGTCATCATCAAAAAGGGGGAGATTGTTAGAACACAGATTGGTTCTTAATAATATCTCTATGTTTTGATGATAACTATTATGAAATTTTGTAATTAAGAATTATATAATCTAAAATTTGCTTAAGAATGTTAGCTGCAGATATTAAATTAAATATCACTCCAGAAGCAAATCAGATCTGAACATAAGAAATATGCAAAGCTCTGAAGCGTCAGATGCACTCATTAGAAGATTTTGAACGCTGCCAATAGAAGATCCTGAGCATAGCCTCCAGAAGGATCTGAAGCAGAAGCTCCAGAAGAATTTGAAGCAAGTCAGAAGCATCTGAACCAAAGAAGAATTCTGTATGAAGAGTTTTCAAGCATAGTTACTACAGAAGATTCTGAGAGTACTAAACCTGCAAGTACTGAGGATCTGACTCAAATATGCTCTGAACTTATACACGCTAAAAGCACACTTGCTGCAAAGACTCTGATTCAGCAAAACTCTGATCAACATCAGAAGGCTATGATCAATTTAGACTCTGATGATTCTTGCTGAAAATTGATAAAGAAGAATTCAAAGATTATGTCTGTTGGAATATCCAAACGACTCTTTCCTTATTTATGCTAGACACAAGAACACAGACAAAAAGGATTTTTCTGTGCTTTCTTCTTCTAGGAAAGGTCACTTGATGTGAAGATAAAAAGGCTCAGACCTTTTGGTACACACTTCTCAACGTGAAAAGCTCTTGGACCACTGTGCCTATAAAAGCAAGTCTCCACTCATCTTCTTCAGTTGACGTTTTACCTGAAAAGAATTCAATATTCAAAGCTCTCATACAAATCACATTCTTTCTAGAATTAATTTCTTTGCTCTTAATATTAAGTGAAAAATCACAGTTGTGATAAAGCTTTATTAGAAGCATCTTAAACACTTGTATTTGTTATTACATTTGATTGTAAGAAAACCTTAAGAAGATCCAGTTAGGATCAGTAGTTCTTGAGAAGACTTTGAACAGTTGTTCTTAGTGCTTACTATTGTAATCAGTTGATTAAATAGTGGATTAAGTCCTTGTTTGAGAAAGGCAAATCACTCTAGGAAGGGTGGACTGGATTAGTTGAGTTCAACGAACCAGGATAAAAATACTTGAGTATTATTTCTAAGTTTTTATCTTCATACTTATTCAACCCCCCTTCTAAGTATTTTCTCACCTTCAGGTAACTCTTTTGACGACTCAACGACGCTTTCATTTTTTCTTGGATCATCTTAATTTTTTCATTCGTCTCTTGCATAATCTTAGGTCCGAGTACATCACTCTCGCCTGATTCATACCAACATAAAGGAGTCCTACATCTCCTACCATACAATGCCTCATATGGTGCCATTCCGATACTATAATGATAACTGTTGTTGTAGGTAAACCCAATCAACGACAAATGACTATCTCATGATCCACCTTGATCCAACACACAAGCTCTCAATAAATCCTCTAAAGACTAGATAATTCTCTCTGTCTGTCCATCCGTCTGCGAATGATAGGCAGAACTCAATCTCAACATGGTACACAAAGCTGTCTGCAAGCTCTCCTAGAATCTCGATGTAAATTTCGGATCTCTATCAAACACAATGCTTGAAGGAATACCATGCAGTTTCACAATCTCGTCAATATACAATTCGGCCAGCTTCTGCAGCGAATAATTGATCCTATCAGTATGAAATGAGCCGATTTAGTCAATCTATCGATAATCACCTAAATTGAATCATATCCCTTCAACGTCTTCAGTAGACCTATCACAAAATCCATAGAAATGCTATCCCATTTCCACTTTGGAATATTCAACGGTTGCATCAGACCCAACGGTCTTCGATGTTCAATCTTCGACTTCTGACAAGCCTAACCAGCATACATAAACTCAGCCACTTCTTTCTTCATCCCTGGCCACCAAAACAATTTCCTCAAATCCTGGTACCTCTTCGTAGCACCGGTATGGATACTTAATCTACTTCGATGTCCTTCCTCAAGAATACTCTTTTTCAACTCAACAATATCTAGAACACAAACTCTATCACGACATCTCATGATACCATTTTCACTAATTAGAAAATCAGCTCTTCGACTTTGATCCATCAAATTCAACCAATCTACCAACTCAAATCAGATTTCTGACCTTCTCGAATCTCATCAAGAATACCACTAGTAAGCTTCAATGTACCAAGCTTAACTCTATATGAAGACTTTTCACAAACTAAACTCATATCACGAAATTGTTCAATCAGTTCTAACTCTCTTACCATCATCATCGGTATATGCAAATATTTCCAAATCAACGCATCAGCTACCACGTTTGTTTTACCCGAATGGTAATTCAAACCAAAACCATAATCCTTCAGAAGTCCCAATCATCTTTTCTGCCTCGCATTCAATTCTTTCTGATCAAAAAAATAATTCAAACTCTTATGATCACTAAACACCTCAAATCTCGAACCACACAAATAATGCCTCCAAAGCTTCGACACAAACACAATAGCAACCAACTCTAAATCATGCGTCAGATAATTCCTCTTATACACTTTAAGTTGTCTTGAAGCATAAGCTAAAACTTGTTGATGTTGCATTAACACGCCTCCCAATCCCATCAACGAAGCATCACAATATACAACAATTATTCTGTCGGGTTCGGCAAAATCAAAACATGAGTTGCTGCTAGCCTCCTCAAAAGCTCTTGGAAAAACTTTCTTCATACTTTGCATCCAAAACAAAAGCTTGAACCTTCCTAGTCCACTGCGTCAATGGCAAAGATAACTTGGAAAAATCCTTCAATGAATTTTTGATAATAATATGCCAACCCAATAATACTTTTAATCTCAAAAACAGGTTTTAAAGCTTCCCATTGTGATACAGCTTCAACCTTCGACAAATCAACCGCAATAACTCTACTCGAGATCACATGATCAAGGAAACTCACTTCCTTCAACCAAAACTCACCCTTTGACAATTTTTCATACAACTGCTTCTCGTTCAACATTGATAACACAATTTTTTAGATGCTCAACATGATCCTCTTTACTCTTCGAATATATCAAAATATCATCAATAAACACAACCACAAACTTGTCCAAATAAGGATGGAAAATATTGTTTGTGTACTTTATAAATACACATGGTGCATTAGTCACACCAAATGACATCACGAAATACTCATAATGTCTAAACCTTGTTTTAAAAGTTGTCTTCGGAATATCATCAGGCTTCACACGAATCTGATGATACCCAGATCTCAAATCTATCTTACTGAACACACTTGCAACAACCAACTGATCCATCAAATAATCAATCCTTGGAAGTGGACACTTATTCTTAATAGTCACCTTGTTCAATTGTCTATAATCCACACAAAGCCTCACAGAACCTTCTTTCTCCTTAATTAACAAAACTGGTGCACCCCACGCTGACACACTCGCACGAATGAATCTCTTATCAAGCAAATCTTCAAGCTGACTTTTCAACTCTTTCAATCCCAATGCAGACATACGTTATGGAGCCACCGATATCGGACTAGTTCCAAAAACTAAGTCGATCGTAAACTCCATTTCACGTTCCGGCGGTAAATCACTTATCTCATTAGGAAAAACTTATGGACAATCACAACTAATTGACACACCACCAGCTTCCCCACTTTATTGATACTCAAAGTTTCCATCAAAATAAACGTCTCAGCACCATCCTGCACCGACTCACCAAAACAATCTGTAAGCACTTAGCTTAACTCAAAACAATTCACTGCACACGCCATTTATGCTTGCAAGACATGTCTATCACATCCAACATGACCCCGTCTACTACCAACAAGAGATTAAAGGTGATCAGTTCCTCAATTTGTCAATAGACAGCTGAAAATCATGATAGGGCATAAACCATCTTTACCAAACTATAAGAGCGTTCATCGACACACTGTGTCATACTCCAAATTTTACCCTCAGATTTTCTGATCTTTTCATATCATCATAAGTTGGTCATTTCGCATTTCTCTAGTTAAATATTTCATTTTATCATTAATCAGACTTGTTTGGTCAATTTTATCATTTCCATTTTAGTATCTTTTTATTTATTTTAGGTATTATTTAAAATTGATTCAGTTTTTAATTTAGTTGGTATTTTTAATATAATTCATTTTATGGTTATTTTCTTCTTTATTATTATTATTTATTTATTTGTATTTTAATTTATCTTTAGTTATTTTTTGTCATTATTATTATTTTATTTTATTTGTTTATATTGTTTATTTTATTATTATTACAAGTTCAATGAAAAAAAGCTTTGCCTCAAGCCTGCACATTCTGTGTTTCACTACAATCCAAAACTTTTTTTTCTCACGTAACCTGTCCACAAACTTTCACAAAATATACTACCTGCAAAGTCTACAGCAAGAAAACATTGCCACATTCTTACCCTGTTGCTACCTCATTTGCACTAAAAAGAACTGTTTTTGCAACAAAACAAAAATGTTTGCTCTCACATGCTTTGACTTGGATTTGAAAAAGGGAGAAAATAATTTGAACAAAAAAGACTGCTACATCTCGTTTCTCTCTCATTGTCTCTTCATATCACCTTCTCTTCATTCACTAATACATATGCCATATAATCTCTCACTATCAGTGTTCCTTTCTTCTTCACACATTAGCCATTTGTTTTTTCTTTTCCTCTGTTTTCTTCTCAACAACACACATCACATCTATTAAGACCAACATAACACTTTCCATTACACATAGTAACCTTCCATCAACTTCGTAATTTCCATGGAAACACCATAAAACATCTTCTCTTTGCCTTCACCTAACAAACTCAAATAACAACCAACACATATTACTTGGAGATCTCTATCTCTCAACTTTATATAACAACCACCCGCTTTGAAAACTCACCATCAAAAACCAACTTTGTTCTTCGTATCCTCATATCACCACGCGCAAGACTCTCCCTCTTAAACAAAACAACAACGTGCACCACCACGGGAACACAACTCCAACGGTATCTCAATCACCATTCCGACGCCGTACCTTAACCACAAACCATTGCCTTTCTTCACCACCAGCTACCACAACGCAACCTGCGGCTTTGTCGGCGACGCGTAATACAATAGGAGACGAGAAAGGAAGGAGAGGAGTTGGACTTCTCTTCACGATTCATCTTTCGTATCTTATTATTATTATTATTATTATTATTATTATTATTATTATTATTATTATTATGTTTTCATGTGTTACTATTATAATATATATTTTATGATATCATGTGTGTTTCCTTAAGTGTGGTTGTATAAATATATAGTAGCATGTCTTGTGTTTAATGTGTGCGTGATGTATATAGTATTGTAATGTATGTGTTGTTAATAATTTAGATACCAAGTTGTTTTAATAATTTTTATTGAAGATACTAAATTGTATAGTGTTTCCGTGCATTGTTTTAATAATTTTTATTGAAAATACCAAATTTTTTGTTTATATATACTTTTATTTAGAATTTCTGTAAATTATGTGGTTTATATAGTGTAAATCAATTATGAAAATTTGTGTTATTAGATTTTTTATTATTGAATTTATTGATTACTTTTTTTAAAATTCTCATCTGAGTTACTTTGTGAAAATATATTATTTTGTTTTTTTAGTATACATGTGTAAGTTACTTTTGAAAATTTTATACCGATAATACTGTTAGTTTATCTTGTAGCATATCTAATTATTTTTTTAAAACTTTTATATTTAGTTTAAGTTTTAATTATATAATAGTAAAAAGACAAAACAAAAAGAGTCCAAATTTATATTATCATTTTTTAGTTATTATTATTATTATTTTTTTTTTTCTCTTTTTCTTACCTATTTGTTTTAATCATGTATTGTTCTTAGTTATTTATTTTAAATATGTATATTTTAATTATGTATTTTAATATTTTTACTTTTATTTTTATTTTTTAAAGTAGTTGTTCCGCCGTGGACATTTCTCGTGTTTACCTTTGTCATAGGGCTTGGAGTCGTCGTACTCTATGCGAGTGTCCTGCCATGGACATTCCCTTCTTTGATAACTTAACCTTAGTTTAGAGTCGCTACACTCTATGTAGGTGTCTCACCGCAGACGTTTACTTTCCCTTTGGAACCTTGACCACAATCAAGAGTTCCTCACCCCTAGTTAGGGGAACTACGAACGCTCTGATTTCTCGTTGAGAATACGTAGGTGTCACTTTCGCGAAAATAAGGTGTCGGCATAATAGAAGAGTCGTCACCTTTCGTTATTTATCCCTCGGAGCGGGAAAAGAAACGATCGGAAAAACCTAACGAAAAAGGGTAAGACAAGGTCGTCGCAACCATTGTCTGGGTTCGGGAGTCGGTTACGCAAGGGGAAGGTATTAGCACCCCTCACGTCCGTCGTACTCGACGGGATCCACGCTTGTTGTGTTTACTGGACGACTTGGTTTATCTATCTACCTATCAAGGCTGGCTTAAACAGAAAAGAAAATGACTCGGCAAAGCGTCGCGCTTTATGCCTACATATTCTCATCAGAGAACGAGAAATCAGAGTCAACGTAGTTCGGCCTACGACGGGTTATGGGGAAGGTGGCTCGCCAATACATCAGTATTGTGCCTACGTACTCTCAACAGGCATGAGAGATCAGAGCTTACGTAGTTCGGGACACTACGGATTATTTTCTGTCTTTTACGGAAGAAGTGTTTTTTATCGTGTTTGCAATTTCAATCGCACTAGAGACTATGACCTGAGAGTGAATGCGTCGCATGTCACCCAAAGGGTACCATACTAAACATCCATACTGTGGAAAAGAAACTCTCCCACAATCCTTTCTCAGATAGCTTAAGGCTCGTAACGTACGAAAGAAATCATTCATGATTACTGTATCTTAAACCGTTTTGAGATGAGAAGAGAACAGGCTCAACTACGGGGAGACTATCAAGTCCTACTGTTGTCATGCCAAGGATTCATCATATGGTTGAGGTTTGAACAGGGATCTCCTAGAAGTTATCATGCATAGGTTTCAACCTAAAGATTCTATCATCACTTCCTTATCAAAGGAAATGAGAGTCCTAAGGGATCATGTCAATGATACACAGAAACAGGTAAAGCATCAGCTTAAACAGTAAACAGTAATACAGTAAAATGCATGCAATGCAAGTGAGGGAGGAAATGTGTGTGGGGCATCAGCCTCCACAAGCTCATCTCAACCTCAAGCCAGAATGAATAACAGTAATCATACTGAAAAGTAAAACATGCTATCAAGCAAAAATGCAGTAAACTGCA
Organism: Lathyrus sativus; assembly: GCA_963859935.3. Taxonomy (NCBI): domain Eukaryota; kingdom Viridiplantae; phylum Streptophyta; class Magnoliopsida; order Fabales; family Fabaceae; genus Lathyrus; species Lathyrus sativus. The sequence continues at coordinate 590,589,899 of OZ012737.1, read as the reverse complement.
ATCATACAGAAGAAGATAAAATCATGCTATCAAGCAGAACAAACCACATGGGCAAGGGAGCTGAGCTCTACCGAATACCCGCAAGCAAAGCCATTCAGTAACAATACAAGCAGAGGGAGCAACTCAACCTCTAGTGCAATCATGCTCCTAGATTAACTCTAGTCTAGATATGGACTTATTCTAATGCATCAAGCAAGTCAAACAAGGCACATCAATACAGAAAAGAAACAGACAAGAAAGCAGATCAACTCCTCTCTCTCCTCCAAGCCTCAGCTCTTCAGACAGCAACTCAGTCTTCAGACTTCCATCACTCTTGACAAATATCAATTTGCTTCTCCAGGTTTCAACCCTTCAACATAAGTTTCAACTTATCTTCTTCTTCAAGCTTCATCTCTTTAATCAGTTCCACCTTCAGGCTTTACTCTTAACTGCAAGTATCAACTTGATTCCTTCAGGATCTTCAGGCTTCAAAGTAAGTATCAACTTATCCTTGTTGCTTTCCAAGCTTCAGCTGCAATGGCAATGCTCAAGGAATCATCCTCTTCCACACTTTTCAATGAAGTCTTCATCTTCAAACTCAAGCTCAACATCTCTCAAGATACTCAAACCAGAGGAAATCACTTAACTGGATAAGCTAGGATATTAAACTGCTTATTGACCACCAAAGGTGACCTATAAGGGTTTAACATCAAAAGAATGGTTCCCTCAAAGGTTCTACCTCCTAGGTACCATCACTTATCCCTCCAAAGGAGGGAGGTGAATACCATGGAAGGACCTTGAATCATGGGGAAGAATGGAGGTGAAAGATACCATCCATGTTTAAGAAAGAAATTAACTAGGTATAAGCTCTCCCTACTTCCTAACCCTAAAACAACAACAAAACAAACAAGTCTTCAAGCTCTCAAGCTCCTTCTTCAATCTTCAAGTCTTCTACTATGCTCCTTCGTGCTCCTCAAAGCAAGACCAAGCCCACCAAGCCCAAAAAAACCCACAAAGCAAGGCAAACAAAAATACAAGCCCACAAGGGCAACACAAACAACAAGCAACTACAAAAATCAATTAAAAATAGTATACTATTGTATTAAAATCTAATATAATTTCTAAGGGATCCTATATACCTACCCTTAATACCCTATATGTCCCAATATCTAACTTGACCTAGAAACCCAAAATTCTAGTGTTATTGTGGACCTATGCTAAGGATTGACCTAATTCTACACAACCTAAAGTCATCTAAGCAAAACCAATCAAAAACTAATCACAAAATTATGGAATAAATCCATAGGGGAGCTAAAGTCCTAATCTAACTATCCTAAAAAGAATGGCCTAAAAATTCAAAGGGAACTAGCTAAAAAAAATTCTACAAATCTATGCATCAACATAAAAGGAATTAAAATGCTATTAAAATATAAAATACACAAAAAATACTAAAAATGCATGAAATGCAAATATTTTGATTTTATAATTTTCTAGACATTAACATGAAATGGGAGAAAAAATTCCCATGCAAAAATCATCATTTTTCTATTTAATATGATTTTTCAAAGATTAAAATAAAATGGAGAAAAAGAAATTAAAATGGTAAAACATTGGTGCAGATATCAACTATGTTCAGTTCAAATTCCAGATGGGCTTAGAATGGGGGTGGGGATATCAATGCGCGCCAGGCCCAGTTTTCATCAGAAAATCAATTAACAAAATATAAAGAAAAAAGAAAAATGAACGGTGCAAAGAGTAAAGAAATATAGTTCAAAATCCAATGGGCCATGAGAGTGGGGTGTGAATATCAATTGAGCCCAATATCTCATTTAAATGAAACGCTTCGTTTTGGTCATCCTCAGAATTCCCTCTCCAAGCGAAATTAAATCTCAGTCGTGGGATCTCCACTCAGTCAATGAGTCTTCGCCTCATCCAACGGCCATCTCATCATCTTCTTCCTCCAGCTAGGGTTCAAAGGAGGAAGCCATGGAAACAGAGCTTCAGCTCAAGCTTCTCCACAACTCGTATTACCTTAATTCTCCATGAAAAACTAAAGTTCAAAACCCTAATCCACTCTAAATTCAACCCTGAATCCAACTATAGCCTTAAAATCCATTGAATCACCCTAAATCTCTAAACCCGATCCAAGATCAAAGATATGCTCAAACTTCAGTTCTAACAATTCTTGAAATTAATTGGCTCAGAATGATCACCACCTCACACTGGTTAATTCTTGATATCAAACTCATGCTATAGCTCACTATACCTCGTGTTCTTGGTCAAAACAAAAATGGTGTCACTAACTGAAACCTCACCAATTGATCTCAAACTTCCCAAAATCCATCACCTAATTGTCTTTAACCATTCTAACCTAACAATTCTACCTAATCATGCTTAAATTATGGTGTAGAAGAAAAGTTACTAACCTGTCAAATCTTGATTATCAGATAGGGTAATCCTCCACTTCAAGCTCTCAAACTCTTCAGAATCAATCCTTGAATGATGATAAAGCTTCTGTTTGCAAAAGATTCGACCAAGAAAGCCTGAATCTCCAAACCCGATGGTGACTTGCAACCTTCAAAATCCAAAAGCTATCTCCTCAATTCTCCATGGTTTTGCTCTCAATTCGGTATGCACACCTTCAGTGTGATCAATGGAATGTGTTTGGATAGAAAGAAGCAATGGAAATGAAGCAGAAAGTGGAAATTGATTTCAACTTGCAATGGAAGCAATTGAAATGGCTATCTCACTCTCCTCTCTAATCTCTCACCAACCTTGCATCTGAGCAAGTTCTAATCTATATATAGAATGCATTGGACCTCTCTAGATCCTTCTGGAATCATCCAAGGAGAATTTGGGATTCTCATGTCATGAGTTTATGATTTCATCTCTTCTCATGCATCATCTCATGCCAAGCCTCTTGCAGCACTTGTAACTGACTTGAAAATCTCCCTAGATGAGATATGTGATGTGTTAAGATGCTTAGCTAGCTTGTACATTACCTTTCCTTGTGTTTTGCATTTGTACCTTATTATGCAAGCAAGCATTTTCCAAATCAACCCCATGATCTAAACCTCAAATCAAAAAAGTGGCTGAACCATTGTTTCTAAAATGTTCTTTGGAGTCAAAATGACCTATTATATGCCATGGTTTGGATGTGTAGCTTGGAAATTTCAATTTCCAACTTCAACTTATTTAACTTATGCCTCCATTTTAGGTCATTTTTACCATTTTTTGCTACAAGCTTTTTCAACATCTCATGACCTCCTTACTAACCTTAAAACATCATTTTAAGCAAGTTTGATGTTGAAGATTTTTCCATTTGAAGCTTGGAAATAGGAGTTATGGCCTTATGCTTGAAATGACCTATAATCTCCAAATGACCAAAATGCCCTTGACTTGTTAAAGCCATAAGTTGAGTTCTACAAATCCTATCAAGGACTTATAGTACTCTCTAGAAAGATAAGAAGACGAGGAATAACATTCATGTTAACCAAAAGTTCATAGGAATCATCCTTCTTGGGCTAAAGTTGGATGCAAGTTGGGTGACTTTCAAGGCCCCAGATTCACATACCTCAGATGACCTGTAACTTGTCAAAGTCATAACTTGAGATCTATAAATCCTATCAAGGACTTCTAGTACTCAAATTAAAGCTAAGAGCAAGCTCTACAACATTCATGTTGTAGGTAAGATGATATGACAATCACATCTTGAGCTAAACTGCCTTGAAGATAGGGATCAAACTAGGGGATTTTACACTGTCAAGCCTTAGAAACCCTAGCCTAAAACTTCTCAAACTCCTCAATCATGATGATTTGACCTTGGAATCATCCTTATAGCATCTCAATGCATCAATCCATGATCACATGGCTCTTGGATTAGGTCTCAACCCTCTCCAAATCATCAGTTGACCTAGGGTTGACCCAGTCAAACCCTAATTGCACCACTCATGGCTGAGTCTTCTTATTCTTGTACAATGACCTCTCTAGGCCTCATGATGGCTTTTAAGACATCTCATAAGCTCTCTCAGAGCTTCAAGTCCATCCTCATAGCCTCAGAATCATCTGAGGAGCTCCCACAACTCTCAAGTTATGAGGCACACAACCTTGGTTTCAACCAATCTTCTGAGGATCTCTTAACTTCTCTGACAAAGATATCAACCTTTGAACATTTGAATAACCTTCTTGGCTAGCTTCAAAGTCTTGTATAGCTCTTTATTGGTAATCATACCTCTTGATCTACTGCACACATATCAAGGAAATGCAGATGATAATGCTAGTGAACACAAGCTAGGTAAATAAATGTTGGTCAAATTTTGGGGTGCAACAGTAGGCACAAGATGTGATATCTTGGCGAGCTCACTAACAACTAACTTCCTGTTACCTTTCACAACTTAGATTCAGAGTCGCCGCGCTCCAGGTAGTTGTCCCGCCGTGGATATCCTTTACCTTTACCCTTTATTCTTGCCTTAGGATCTAAGTCACCTTACTCATGTTTAGCGTCCCGCCGTGGACATTCTCTACCATAACAATCTCAACGTAGATTCAGGAGTCGCCACACTCCATGTAAGTACTTCCCTATGAATGCTTACATCCCCTTGGAATCTTGACCACAATCAAGAGTTCCTCACCCCTAGTTAGGGGAACTACGGTTGATCTGATTCCATTCCCGTCAGGATACGTAGGCACGAGATGCGATGTCTTGGCGAGCATACTTTATATATATTTTAGATCTTTACCTTAGCATTTTTCCCTTAGCAAGCAACTTTAGCATAACGCAAATACTAACAAGAGGTTCCTGTAGAGTATTACAGATACTTAGGATGCTAACACCTTCCCTAGGTATAACCAACCCCCGAACTTTAGATCTCTTAGCTGTGTTGTTACATATCGCACTTAGGGTTTTCTTCGATCTTTACCCTTTCTTTTGGATAAATCAAAGCTCGGTGGTGAACTTTATGATTTGTGATTCAAGTTAATACAATAACTTGATATTTGATTCTCACCGCAAGCCACCACTCCACACTTGAAGAATCCTGGAGAAGCACAGGCTTGTCCCCCACTTGTTTCATTCCCACTTCTGCAGACAAAGGTTAGAAAACAAACGTGTATCGACAGTGTTTTCACACACATGTTGCATACCAGGGAACAATTAACGTTAGATAATTTGGCCGGACGGACCGACCTGCTATGATACCAGTAATGTAACACCCTTTTCTATCCCACAAATATTATGGAAAAATAATAAAATTTATCAGAATAAAATTTTAAACACCATAAAAATCACCTCAAAGGGCGTATATTTCTCAATAAATTCAAATCAAGATCAATGCTTCGTAAGCAACGAATTTTCTTAAAATCACCATATAAATCATCGTATCTCACATAACTCATCATAATAATCATCATCATCACATAAATCATCGTATCTCATGTTATCACATAAATAATCATCATCATCACATAAATCATCATAATTCATCAAACATCATATAATCATAATTCATCATAATAATTAATCTCGCACATCATGTCATCATATAATCACGTACAAATCACATATTAGCTCATAGTCATATTATCACATATTATCACATATTAATTCATAATACTACCCCATATTATCTCATATTAATTTATCAAATTATACTTGCGGTAATCCTCACACTATCGCCTATCAATCATATAAACTTCACAGTTCTACTCATGTTAATTCATCATATTATCATAGTTACCCCCATGGTAATTTATCAGGAAAATCGCAGCATCAAAACATCAAGACATCATTGAACCAGAACATGATTCTTTACTAGAACATATACCCAATTGACTTCTCAAACATAATTAGATATAAAAATATTGGGGAAACAATTCCCTTATCTATACCATGTTATAGCCCTGTTTATTAGCTTTCCAACACTTCGAAAGGGGGTTAAAACGGACTTACGGATCAAAAGTTACGTCCAAAACGATTTCGACCGAAAACATGAACAGTCGTGACGGACAACAAAACGCTGTTACGCACCAGAACCTAAATTAACCCAAAAGTCCACATGATTCACTTCCTCAATGCCCCCAAAACATCTCTAAATCATCCATAAGGTCTTACGGCGATAAAAGTACAAAATCTATGGTTTATTAGGTCAATCCCGAAACCTATTCATGTTCTAAATCACAATTTCCCTACAATTGCTCTGAAGACATCCTAATTTCAAATATCAAATATTCTATCCCTTATGGGCAAACATATAACAATCTAAGGTTTTGCCCACAAAGGCCTAAGATTTCCTTTCTCATATTAATAGTCAGTTATACATACCACTAGCCATAAACTCAGAGTCTTATAATCAGTTTCCCTAATTTTCCCAAATCAACCCAAAATACCTTAAATCATAAACCAACCATAAACACATCTAAAGGCATACATAGAAAATCATGAAAAGCCATACTCCCCGTACCTTAGCTGATTCAAAGCTTTGACGATTGTCTTCGGGAATCTTCTGCCTCCAACCTTTCCTTCAGAGCTCTGGCCACCATATTTTCACGGTTAACATAAATGAATTCTAATTTCCCTTCAGAATTCAATTTTGTCCCACCTAGTCTTGGGTCTCCCAATTTGGGATTTTCCCATAATATCCTTACTAACTCCTCCAAATGCCCAACTTACCCTTATTTCACTTATATTCAATTTAATTAATAATAATAATAATAATTTAATATTATATACTATTAATCAATTAAATAGTCCAAAAATGCGCATTTCCTCAATACTTTACAAAACTACCAAAAATCACCGAAACGAATATTCTCAATTAAATAAATTAATTAAAATATTCAATTAAATTTGGGGTGTTACAACTCTCCCCCACTTAAAAGAATTTTCGCCCTCGAAAATTATCTCAAAGAAACAGAGTCGGATACGACTCCCTTAACTGATCCTTCTACTCGCAAATCCAACTTTCCTCAGCCGGTCCTCCCAAAACTACCTTCACCAAGGCAATCTCTTCACCTCAAAGTTGCTTCTCGTTCATTAATCTGAACTTGCAATTCCTCAAAAATAAAATCATCTCTCACTTGTACACCATCCATCTGAATCAATGTACTTCCTCAGCGGAGACACATGAAACACATCATGCAAATTCACAAGCGACAGCGGTAAAACAGTCTAACAGGCTACTTCTCCCACGCTTCCGCTGCGCCACTCTGATACAGACTACAAAACATGATGTGAGCTTTCGAGACTTCCAAGCTTGACCAACACCAATTACCGGCGTAACTCTCGGAACACGAGATCTTCCTCTTGAAATTAAAGTGCTTTCCCCCTCTTACCATGGTAACTCTTCTGGCGACCCTGCGAAACATCCATCTTTTCTTGGGTCCTCTTGATCTTCTCAGTCATTTCTGAAGGTGGGAAAAACACTTAGAAGGGGGTTGAATAAGGGTTTTGAAATAATTATGTCAATAAAAATAACACAGTATTTTTATCCTGGTTCGTTGAACTCAACTAATCCAGTCCACCCTACCAAGGTGATTTGCCTTTCTCAACAAGGACTTAATCCACTATATTCAAACTGATTACAGTGTCAACAACTAAGACAAACTGTCTTAGTCTTCTCAAAAAATCCGGACCACAACTTGGTCTTCTTAAGGGACTTTTACAAATATGTAAATTAACAAATGTGTTTGAGTTGCTTCTAAAAACCTATAATCACAACTGTGATTTTTACACAAATATTAAGAACGAATAAGAAACCTATTCATCTTTGAATAAGAATGTTTGTATGAGAGTTGTTGAATAATTTATCAATAGATTCGTCAACTTTGATATGTTGTTGAAGACATCCTTTTATAGACCAGAAAGTCCAATGCTTGAAGACTGTGCACTGTTGTGTAGCTGTAGCCTTTTGTCTTCTATTGACTTTAGCTTTCCCAGAAGAGGAATGTTCAGACAAATCCCTTTTGTCTGATTTCCTGTGCCATACATGAATAAGGAAAGAGTCGTTCAGATAAATACAAGGAATATACCAACGGATCTTTATTTGAATAGCATCTTCTTCAACAAGCTTCTTTATCAAAGAATCAACATCAGAGTTTGATGTTATCAGAGTTTTGCAGCCAATGTGCTTCAACGTTAGTATCTCAATCAGAGCAGAGTTTGAATAACAGAGCCTCTGTACTTGCAGCGTAAAGTACTTCCAGAGTCTTCTGAAATAATGTTTGAAACTCTTCATACAAAATCTTCAGCTATGCTTCAGAGTCTTCTGCAGCTTCTTCTTCAAAGTCTTCTGCAGCTTCTGCTTCAGAGTCTCTTCTGGCAGCGCTCAGAGTCTTCTGATGAGTTGCTTCTGACGCTTAGAGCTCTGCGTAGATTAATGTTTAGATGCATTTTTGCTTCCATAAGAATATTAAAATTAATATCTGAAACAAAAACACTTGAACAAAATTAGAGTATATATTTACTTAATACAAAATTTCATTAGTGTTATCATCAAAACATAGAGATATATTTAAGAACCAATCTGTGTTCTAACATTCTCCCCCTTTTTGATGATGACAAAAACATAGGAAATTTTGTTCAATAAATAGAAAAAATATATAACTCCCCCCTGAGATAATGAATCTCCCCCTGAAATGAATACTCTAATAGAAGTAAATACTTCCCTTTTTGCATAAGTATACTTTTCAGAATCAGAGCCTGGTTTGGATGTACTTTCCAGAATCAGAGTCTGGTTTGGATCAAAGTCTGGTTTGGGGACTCTCAGGGTAACTTCAATGAATTTTTTCAGATGAAACGTTATAGTTCTGAAAGACTAAAATTCAATGTTAGTTATAATTTATTATGTTTGAATTCCATTTTAGTAACTGTTTATTTGAACAATTAGAATTTCATTTTCTCCCCCTTTTTGTCATATCAAAAAGAAAACTTTTAAAGACAAATAAAAGGTTAACAGAAGAAAAACAAAATAAAACAGATAATATCAACAGATGGAAAAATAACCAAACAATCAGATTCATTGAAGAAAAATATTTAGAAAACATTCAGACAACATTCAAAAACATAAACAAGTAAGAAAGCAAACAAGTGCACAAACACAACAGCTAAGGTTTATGAGAAGCTAGAATCCTAAGTAGACTAGTCATCTCAGAAGTAGACTCCTCTTGTCTGGCCATCCATGTTTTGATCTCATCTGTAGTTTGTTCTTGCTTGACCATCCAAGATCTGATCTCTTTGTTGCTGGCCTCTAGCTGAGCAAACTTTTCCTTTAAATCTGGATTTTCTTTCTTGATCTCAGAAGAAGCATGAGCAGATGCAGATGTAGGAGCACTATCAATAACCATAGCATATGCAATTGCTTGAGTAACAGAGTCAGATGCTCAAGCATCAGAGCTGACTGATTATTTTCTAGAGTATCTTCAGGTGCAGATTTTTCTGGAAGAGCTTCTGTAGGAACAAACTCTTCAGCAATCACAGATATAACAGATTCTTCAGAAGAGGTATTCTCCAGAAGAAGAGTTGGCGATCTGTTCACATTCCAGAGAGTATGTCTGACAACTTCAGCAAATCTGACCTTTGCATCATCAGAGCAAATGTTCTGAAGATTTGAAGCAACAGAATTGAACCTGGATATGAACTTGTTCCAGATTGCATCAGACTCATATGGATTAATGCTACTGAAGCATTCTTTCTTAACAGCATCTAAACTCATCTTTATCTCTTGTTCAAAACTAGCAAACAGAATATCAACATTCAACCTAGGTTTTGGTTTAAGGTAGGCTTCCAGAGGTGATGTTTTAGGTTTTTCAGAAGGAGGCGGTATGGTAAAGGTGGGAATAATGAACAGAGGACGAGGATAGGATGGAAATGATGGATGGTTTGATGATGAAGTGATAGCCTTAGGTTTGGGATAAAAGTGTTTAAGTTTGAGTCCAGAGGGAAGGTCATCAGAGGGAAAAGGTTTAAATGAATTAAAGCAGATGATCGGCTGTGAAAAGGTTCAGATGAACTAGATACCTCTTGGTATGATGTTCCATCTGGCAAATCAGATGGCAAGTCAAATTCAGTTGAATCAGATGAATCAGTTGTGTGACAAGATGTTGATGAAATGTCAAAGAGGGTTTTGAGGGGTTGGATGTCAAGAATATCTGAATCAGAAATATGTGATTTAGATGGTTGAGTAGGTTCTGGTTGAGGATCAGAAGGTAAATGTTCTTCTAGTTGTGGTTCTTGTGGTATTGGTTCTTCTGGTGGTGTTGGTTCTGCTGGTTTTGGTTCTTCTGGTTTAGATTTTTCTGGTTGTTCAGAAGTTACTGGTTCAGAAGTTACTGGTTCAGAAGTAATTGGTTCAGTTTGAGATATAGTGGATATAGGTTCAGTTTGAGGTTGAGGTGTGGGAACAAATTCAGTTTCAAGTTGTGGTTCAGATGATGGTGGTTGTACAGATGAAGGAGGTTGAGGGTGAGAAGGTTCAGAACTAAATGTTGATTGTTCAGTTACAGATTCAGAAATAGGAGGTAAAGATGCAGAAGGAATACCTGACTTCTTTACTCTTTTGACTCTTCCGGATGGTGCTTCTCCAGAAGCTTTTCTTTTAGTTCTGGTTGAGCCTTCTTCTGAAATCTTCCTTTTCTTCTTCTTCTCAGAGTAGAAATCTGGAGCAGGTTCATTAGCTCGCTTCAGAATATCTGCTGGAACATGAGTGTCATCTGCCTTACATAATGCAATGTAATTCAGAAAAGCTTCCTTGGGTTCATCTGCTGAGAAGGTAGGAAAGTCATCCAGAGGGATTCTTCTTTGACTCACTTCTTCAACATTGAGCTTAGCAGGTGCAGAAGTAAGTTCTTCTATGATTCTCATTCTGTGCAAACTCTTTCCGTCCAGAGTTTTCCCAACGATTGACTCAAGTTCTGTAGTCATGCCTGCCTCAATCAAATGACCAACCAACTGATTCTCTTTCAGTATGTCTGAAATAATTCTCCTCATAGGAATCTATGATCTGATCTTCTGACCCTTAGTCTTGAAATATTCTCTGGAGGCACTTATGTGATTCCACAGATGTGAAAACAATAAGTGTGGCAGATCCACCTTGGTGTTTCTGCTCAGACAGTACATGAAGTAGATCTGATCAGAATTGACGTAGTCAGGAGAATTTGTTGATTTTCTGTGATGGATGCACCCCATAAAAGTCTTAGCCCAGATCTTGTATTGAGGCTTCAGATCTTTAAACTTGCTTGCGGCTTCTCCAGAAGTAAAGACTTCTTTATAAACTTCATCCATGTCAACACGTCCAGAGGGAAGACGAGTGACACCATCTTGTTCTTGATACCCAATCAACTTCCTGATTAAATCTTCAGTAATGATTATCTCTTTTCCCAGAGCGAAAGATTGAATGAACTTGGGATACAATTTAGCATGAATCCAAAACTGTTTGACCAAATGGGGGTATACAGGACCAATCAATCTATCGAAGAATTTGACCCAGCCTTGTGAAGTAACAATAGGACGAAGATCATACCCATTCTTAGCAATGCAGTTGAAATCTACCATAGATTCACATAAGACCTCAAGATCCTTCATAGGTGTGAGAAGAGTTCTCACAGGTTCTTTGTAAGCAACAGTTCCCAGATTCGAAGAAGAAACAACAGCCATTGAAGATGCAAACTGAGAAGATGTTGAAGATGAAGTTGCCATTGAAGTTGTTGAGGGTTTAGGGTTGCGTTTGGATTTAGGTTTAGATGAGAAGATGAACGAATGTAGAAGACAGAAATGCATAAAAAGTGAGAGAGAGTGAAAAGTGTGAGAAGTGTTGTGTTGTGGAATATATAGAGAAAAATTAGGGCACACAAACGATCACACGTTCAACACGTTTGACAGTTAGCATTTAATTGCATTAATTAAAAAGAATATAATCATTTAAAGCATTAATGCTTATGACAAATTTGGGGGGAAAACGAGAGAAGATTATTCAAAACAGTACCTCAATCGTCGTTTCAGTATTGTGCAGTCCACCTTTTCAGATTCACAGTTACACGTGTTTGATTGCATGTGCTTCTGAAACTCTTTGAGAAATGAAACGTTAGCCAAAGTCCAGGTCCTCTGAGGCTTGTTAGTTCAGATACACACAAAAAAAAATCAAAGAAGGTAACAGATGTAATACTTCAGAGTTTAAACATTTTGCATCTGAGTAAATTTGCTTCTGATAAATATTTTATTCTGGAGAGAAATCCATACTTATATTTTTCAGAATAAATTTAAACCTATCTTAAACAAGGGTTTTAGTAAAGATATCAGCCCATTGATGGTCTGTATCAACAAAGTTTAAGCTTAAAATTTCCTTCTGAATATAGTCTCTAATGAAGTGATGCTTAATTTCTATATGCTTAGCCTTAGAGTGTAAAATAGGATTTTTAGACAAGCATATAGCAGAAGTATTATCACAGAAGATAGAAATGTTACTCTCATAAATATGATAATCTTCTAGTTGACTTTTCATCCAGAGCATCTGAGTGCTACAACCAGCTGCAACTATATTTGCTTCTGTGGTTGAAAGAGCTATTGTGGGTTGCTTCTTGCTGTACCAAGAGATTAAGTTGCTTCCCAAAAACTGACAGCTTCCAGAAGTACTTTTTCTTTCAACTCTGTCTCCAGCGTAATCAGCATCACAGAATCCAACTAATTTAAATTCATCTGATTTTCTATAACACAAGCCCACATTAGTAGTACCTTTCAGATACCTCAGAATCCTCTTAACATCTGTTAAGTGAGATTCTCTAGGATCTGATTAGAATCTAGCACACAGACAAACACTAAAGAGGATATCAGGTCTAGAAACAATCAAATACAGAAGAGAACCAATCATACCTCTGTAGACCTTATGGTCTACCTTTTTACTTACCTCTTCCTTACCCAGAGTGCTTGTAGGATGCATTAGAGTCTTTGCTAACTTACTTTCAGTCATGTTAAACTTCTTTAGAATCTCCTTCACATACTTAGTCTGATGTATATAGGTGCATTCTGGAGTTTGATTAACTTGAATTCCCAGAAAGAATCTGAGTTCTCCCACCATGCTCATCTCAAATTCAGCCTGCATAGATTGAGCAAACTCCTTTCCAAGCGTAATATTTATTGAACCAAATATAATATCATCTACGTAAATTTGACAAATTAACAAGTCTTTCTTAAATGATTTACAGAAGAGAGTACTATCCACTTTGCCTCTGATAAAATTTTTTTCCAGAAGAAAATTACTCAATCTCTCATACCAAGCTCTAGGAGCTTGTTTTAAGCCATAGAGTGATTTCTTAAGTTTAAGAACATGTTATGGAAGTTTTTCATTTTCAAAACTAGGAGGTTGATGAAAATTAACTTCCTCATCTATAATACCATTTAAGAAGGCACTCTTAACATCCATCTGATATAGAGTGATGTTATTTTGTGCAGCAAAAGATATAAGTAAGCGTATAGACTCTAACCTGATCACAAGAGCGTAAGTCTCTGTGTAATCAATTCCTTCTTGCTGACTATATCCTTGAGCAACTAGCCTTGCTTTGTTTCTAACAACATATCCTTGCTCATTCAGTTTGTTTCTAAAGACCCATTTAGTTCCAATGATGTTAAATCCTTTTGGTCTTGGAACTAGATCTCAAACGTCATTCCTTGTGAATTGATTTAGCTCCTCTTTCATGGCAAGTATCCAATCATTGTCTTGCAGAGCTTCATCCATAGAGGTTGGTCCAATAACTGACACCAGACCAAATAAAGACATTCCAGAAGATCTGATGAAAGATCTTGTTCTGATAGAGTCATCCTTCTTTCCAATGATCATTTCTTCTGGATGAGAAGCCTTGATTCTGGATGATCCTTTAACATTTGGTTCTTCAGAAATATTCAAATTGTTCATTTGAGCAGCCAAGGAAGTTGCATCTGACGTTGCTTCTGATTCTTTCGCTTGAGCCTTATTTGCCTCTGAGTCTTCAGAGTCTGTGAGAAGCACTTCTCTATCTGCAGAATTTTCAAGTTGCTTTGGCTTTTGATTGCCAAGCTTATCATCAAATCTAACATGAATTTATTCCTCCACAATCTGTGTCTTAGTATTGTATACTCTGTAGCCTTTAGATCGTTCAGAATACCCAAGCATGAAACACTTATATGCTTTAGAATCAAACTTGTTCAGATTCTCTTTAGTATTCAACATAAAACATACACATCCAAAAGGATGAAAATAAGAAATGTTGGGCTTTCTATTCCTCCATAATTGATAGGGAGTCTTCTCTAGAAGAGGTCTTGCAAACACTCTGTTCTAAATATAACAAGTTGTGTTAATTGCTTCTGCCCAAAAATATTTTGCCATGTTTGTCTCGTTGATCATGGTTCTGACCATTTCATTCAATGTTCTATTTTTCCTCTCTACAACTCCATTCTGTTGAGAAGTTCTAGGGTAGGAGAAATCATGTGCAAAGCCATTTTCTTTAAAAAATTTATCAAAAAATTTATTTTCAAATTCTCCACCATGATCACTTCTGACTTTAATGATTTTAAATTCTTTTTCAGTTTGAACTTGTTTGTAGAAGTCAAAGAACACAGAATGTGGCTCATCCTTGTGTTTCAGGAATTTTACCCATGTCCATCTGCTGTAGTCATCAACAATGATTAATCCATACTTCTTGCCTCTGATGGGTGCAGTTTTCACTTGTCCAAACAGATCAATATGAAGCAGCTCTAATGGTCTTGAGGTTGAAACAACATTTTTAGCTTTAAAAGAAGATTTTGAAAATTTTCCTTTCTGACATGCTTCACAAAAGCATGTTAGTTGAACTTCAATTGAGGAAGTCCTCTGACCAGATTGAGTTTATTAATCTGAGATATACATCTCATACTAATATGCCCCAATCTTCTGTGCCAGACCCATTGCTCATCGGTAACAGACATAAGGCATTTTACATTTTGAACCTTAAGTTCTGAAAGATTAATTTTGTAAATGTTGTCCTTCCTTTTTCCATTAAAGAGGATTGAGCCATCCTTTTGACTCATACCTTTGCAACATTTTTTATTGAAGATTATATCATAACCATTGTCACTTAATTGACTTATGGACAATGAGTTATGTGTTAATCCTTCAACAAGTAAGACATTAGATATGGAAGGAAGGTTACCATTACCAATAGTTCCAGAGCCAACTATTTTGCCCTTCTGGTTCCCTCCAAACTTGACATCTCTTCCAGATCTAAGTTCCAGGCTTTGGAACATAAACCTTCTTTCCGTCATGTAACGTGAGCAGCCAAAGTCCAGGTACCATGATTGGTGTCTTGAATTTGCTACTAAAGACATCTGCAACAGATATTATTTTGTCCTTAGGTACCCAGATCTTTTTGGGTCCTTTAGGGTTAGTTGCCTTAAAGTTTTGTATGAACTTCTGTCTTTTAACAACAGGTTTGTTCTGACGTACTTTAGGTTTAAACACAGGTGTGTTCTGATCAGAACGTGTGTGCTTAATATCATTAAGGTGACCATACTTAAAGTGAGTATACAAAGGAGTATGCTTAATGATCAGTTTATCCACAGGTGTTGGATTTAAATCTTTTTCAGAAGAAGATTCATATCCAATGTCCTTTCTGTTGTTTCTGCTTACCCCATAGATCATGGAAGCCATCTTGCTTCTATCTAGGCCTCTTGATAGAAACTTCTGAAAACTATAGTCATATTCTTCTAAAATGTTTTTAGATTTTGACTTAGTTTCAACTTCAGAATCTTATTGAGCTTTTTCTAAATCATTTTTAATTTTAAAATTGTTTGCTTTAAGCTCAGCAACTTCTGATTTCAGAAGATCATTCTCAGATACAGGATTGTTTGAAGCTTCTTGTCCTTGAGCTTAATCTTACTATAGTTTTCCAGCATTTTAGATAAGCTCTCAATAAGTTCTGCTCTAGTAAGTTCAGAAAATACCTCTTCTGAATTAGATTTAGATTCAGATTCAGACCCAAATGTTCCTTCATCATGATCTTCCACATCTGCCATCAGTGCCATCTTTGCACATTCTTCTTTTGACTCTGATGAGGATTCAAATGCATCTAAATCATCCCATGTAGCCATCAGAACTTTCTTCTTATTATCAAACTTCCTTTTGGGTTTCTCCTTCAGAAGTTTTGGACATTCGTTTTTATAGTGCCCAGGTTCCTTGCACTCATAGCAGGCCACTTCTTTCTTTCCAGATCTTCTGTGTCCAGAGGACTCTTTACGATGATCTGGTTTCTTGAAGTTTCTGAACTTCTTCTGTTTATGCTTCTAGAGTTTGTTGATCCTTCTGAACAGCAGGGACATTTCATCTTCTTCTTCAGAAGCAGATTCTTCAGAACTTTCTTCAATAACCTGCAAAGCTTTGGTAGATTTTTTAGACTTTAAAGCAACTGACTTACCTTTCTTCTGAGGTTCTTCTTCTTCTAGCTCAATCTCATGACTCATCAAAGAGTTGATCAGTTCCTCCAGCGCGATCTTGTTCAGATCCTTTGCAAGCTTCAGTGCTGTGACCATTGGTCTCCACCTTGTTGGCAAACTTCTGATGATCTTCTTAACATGATCAGCAATGGAGTGACCTTTGTCCAGAACCTTCAAGCCAGCTATGAGAATCTAGAATCTAGAGAACATAGCTTCTACAGATTCAGATTCCTCCATTTTGAAGGCTTCATATTTCTGGATCAGCGTTAGAGCCTTGGTCTCCTTCACTTTGGAGTTTCCTTCATGAGTCATCTTCAAAGATTCAAACATATCAAATGTTGTTTCTCTGTTTGTGATTTTCTCATACTCAGTATGAGATATAACATTTAATAGAATGGTTCTTGCTTTATGATGATTCCTGAATTCTCTCTTCTGAGCTTCAGTCATTGCCTTTCTGTCAATCTTTTTGCCATCCCCATCAGTGGGGTGAACATAACCATCAACGACCATGTCCCAAAGGTCAGCATCATATCCTAGAAAGAAGCTTTCTATTCTATCTTTCCAATAATCAAACTTCTCACCATCAAACATGGGAGATTTGATGCTGATTCTATCTCTGTCTTCATATTTGTTGTTTGATGTTGAAGCTTCAGCCATAATGTATCAACCAAAAAATATCAAGAGTTTTTCCACTAGATCTTTATCTTTCATGGTTAAGTGATAGCACAACAGAGCCGGAGCTCTGATACTAACTGAAGGTGGGAAAAACACTTAGAAGGGGGGTTGAATAAGGGTTTTGAAATAATTATGGCAATAAAAATAACACAGTATTTTTATCCTGGTTCGTTGAACTCAACTAATCCAGTCCACCCTACCAAGGTGATTTGCCTTTCTCAACAAGGACTTAATCCACTATATTCAAACTGATTACAGTGTCAACCACTAAGACAAACTGTCTTAGTCTTCTCAAGAAATCCTGACCACAACTTGGTCTTCTTAAGGGACTTTTACAAATATGTAAACTAACAAATGTGTTTGAGTTGCTTCTAAAAAGCTATAATCACAATTGTGATTTTTACACAAATATTAAGAACGAATAAGAAACCTATTCAGCTTTGAATAAGAATGTTTGTATGAGAGTTGTTGAATAATTTATCAATAGATTCGTCAACTTTGATATGTTGTTGAAGACATCCTTTTATAGACCAGAAAGTCCAATGCTTGAAGACTGTGCACTGCTGTGTAGCTGTAGCCTTTTGTCTTCTATTGACTTTAGCTTTCCCAGAAGAGGAATGTTCAGGAAAATCCCTTTTGTCTGATTTCCTGTGCCATACATGAATAAGGAAAGAGTTGTTCAGATAAAGACAAGGAATATACCAACAGATCTTTATTTGAATAACATCTTCTTCAACAAGCTTCTTTATCAAAGAATCAACATCAGAGTTTGATGTTATCAGAGTTTTGCAGCCAATGTGCTTCAGTGTGAGTATCTCAATCAAAGTAGAGTTTGAATAACAGAGTCTTTGTACTTGCAGCGTAAAGTACTTCTAGAGTCTTCTGAAATAATGCTTGAAACTCTTCATACAAAATCTTCAGCTATGCTTCAGAGTCTTTTGCAGCTTCTGCTACAGAGTCTCTTCTGGCAGCGCTCAGAGTCTTCTGATGAGTTGCTTCTGACGCTCAGAGCTTTGCGTAGATTAATGTTCAGATGCATTTTTGCTTCCATAAGAATATTAAAATTAATATCTGAAACAAAAACACTTGAACAAAATTAGAGTATATATTTACTTAATACAAAATTTCATTAGTGTTATCATCAAAACATAGAGATATATTTAAGAACCAATCTGTGTTCTAACAATTTCTTGCATAATCTCAGGTCCGAGTACAACACTCTCGCCTGACTCATATCAATACAAAGGAGTCTTACACCTCCCACCATGCAAAGCCTCATACGGTGTCATTCCAATACTAGAATGGTAATTATTATCGTAGGTAACCTTAACCAACGGTAAATAACTATCCCCCGATCCACCTTGATCCAACCCACAAGCTCTCAACAAATCCTCTAAAGACTTAGTAGTTCTCTTTGTCTGTCCATCCGTCTGCAGATGATAGGCAGAGTTCAACTTCAACATGGTACCCAAAACGTCTACAAACTCTCCCAAAATCTCAATGTAAATCTCAGATTTCTATCAGACATGATATGCGATGGTATCTCATACAACTTCACAACTTCCTCAGTATACATCTCTGCTAGCTTCAACATAGAATGATTAATCGTCATTGGTATAAAATGAGTTGATCTAGTCAATCTATCCAAAATCACCCAAATTAAATCATATCCCTTCAAATTCTTCGGAAAACCCGACACAAAATCCATGGAAATACTATTCGATTTCCACTCTGGAATATTCAACGGTTGCATCAGACCCAACGGTCTCTGATGTTCAATCTTTGACTTTCGATAAGTTTAACCAGCATATACATACTCAACCACTTCTCTATTCATCTATGGTCACCAAAATAATTTCCTCAAATCTGGTTACATCTTCATAGCACCGGGATGGATACTCCATCTACCTCAATGTACCTCTTCAAGAATACTCTTATTCCACACAATAATATCTAGAACACAAACTCTATCACGACATCTCATGATACCATTTCCATTAATCCGAAAATTAGCCCTTCGACTTTAATTCATCAAATTCAATCAATCTACCAACTCAAACTATATTTCTGACCTTCTCGAATCTCATCAAGAATACCACTAGTAAGGTCCAACATACTAAGCTTAACTCCATAAGAAGTCTCTTCACAAACCAAACTCATATCACAAAATTGCTCAATCAGTTCTAACTCTTTTCACCATCATCATCGGTATATGCAAATATTTCCAAATCAATGCATTAGCTACCACGACTACTTTACCCGAATGGTAATTCAACCCGAAACCATCATCCTTCGGAAGCCTCATGCCAATCGAACACTCAATTTGTGAGTTATGGCGGACACACCAACCACACTTTCCGCACTTACTACAAAATCCAAACATAGTCCATCAATAAATAACTTAATTCCATGCCACTACTTCACCGTCACATAGAGCATTGTAATAGATTTCCAACGCTTCGAACCGTGCGTCGTTCTGAGTTACGGTTCTCCCGTTACGACAAAAATACGAAAACAACATTCTTCTGTCCTAAGACATTTTCGCCCGACGAAGGATATCGCTCGCCTGGCGAACTTGACAGTCCGAAATTCTATTTTTGATCGTTAAATGACTTCCAGGTGTCTGATTTCGATTCCGTAAAAAGCCGTGATCTCAGAATTCAACGTACAACAAAATTTCACACTTAGGAGGCCATTCAGCACATCTTCAACTTTTGAAATATTTAAAGGCCTAATTATACCAATATTGCATTCCACATCTGACTTTCTCTAATAATCACCAGAAATCACTGTCCACCTTTAATATACTCGACCTCACAATCTATTGCCTTAGTACACACACCAGACACAAGTCTCAAAACTACTCAATCAATTTAATTCCTTGACCATCCAAACAGACATATAATATGGAGCCCTCAATATCATACTATTTTCCGTAACTAAGTCGATCACAACTCCACTTCATGTTCTGGCTGTATATCACTATCTTGTCATGATAACTTCCAGACAACCACAATTAATTGGCAAACCACCAACTTCCCCACTTTCATTAACACTCAAAATTTCCGTCAAAATAAGCATTTCAACATTGTCTTATGCCGACTTATCAAAACAATTCTTAAGCACTTAGCTTAACTCAAGACAATTCACTGCTCACGCCATCTAAGCTTACAAGACACATCTATCCCATCCAACACAACCCCAACTACTATCAACAAGAGATTAAGGGTGATCAGTTCCTCAATTTGTCAATAGACGACTAAAAATCATGATGGGGTACAAACCATCTTTACCAAACTATAAGAGCGTTCATCGACATACTGGGCCACATCTCCACACTTGCAGCATCCTGGAGAAGCACAAGCTTCTCCCCCACTTGAATCATTCTTACTTCTGCAGACAAGGTTAGAAAACAAAGATGTACCGACAGTGTTTTCACACACATGTCGCATACAAGGGAGCCAACAACATTAGACAACTTGGCCGGACGGACCGACCTGCTCTGATACCACTAATGTAACACCCTTTTCTACCCCACGATTAATAAGGAAAAATAACACGGATTTCAGAGTAAATAAATAAGTCTCAATAAAAGAAATCACCTTAAAGGGCGTACATTTCTCAATGTCTCAAAATGAGTCATTACTCCGTAACACACAGGTTTTTCCCAAAATACATTCAAACTTCACAAAGCAGCGGAACTCAAAACATAACTCAAGGTTTTCCTCATAAGGGAAAATAAGTAAAATAACCCACTGATATATATAGTTTAACTCAAAGAACCCAACCCGATGTTACATGTCAGAGCAAGACCCTCTAAGTTAACCATAAAGGCTAACGACTCTAAAACTTCAAAATACTCCTCGACGGCATCCATAGCTAAACTGGGTCATCTACACGTTACCCACATGGAGGTAACATTCAAACAGGCAGGGTGAGTAAAACAATTCATAATAACCAATGTATAACAATTAATGCATAAACGACATATTACTCATTTTCAACACATTCATATTTCTTCAAAATACCTCAAAGGCCACAACGTCATAATTCATACAAAAAGACTCATAGATGCAATGTGACACAACTCAATGCATGTGGTACCAATCATCACATCTCGATGGACACTGGGCCATCAACCCTCCATAGATCCCCATCAATAGGATCGATTCTACTAGAGAACCGGAGCACATCATAATACTTCACATCCGCACAGTGGGATTGAAGCCAAAGTAATCTAGGTCCTGAACCGAAGTCCGGATGCACATGAATGCATGATACACACGTCACAAATCATCCGCATAATAACATCATAGGTGCATGATCATTCATCATATTCATCATATTCGTCATATTCATCATATTCATCATCATCAAACATCATAGCTCATCAACACAGTCATCATCGTCCGTTAAGTCATCATAGCTCATTATATTAATCATCTTCATACATCATAGCTCATCATAATAATCATCATCACCACATAAATCATCGTATCTCACATAACTCATCATAATAATCATCGTCATCACATAAATCATCATATCTCATGTTATCACATAAATAATCATCATCATTACATAAATCATTATAATTCATCAAACATCATATCATCATAATTCATCAAACATCATATCATCATAATTCATCATAATAATTAATCTCACACATGATGTCATCATATAATCACGTACAAATCACATATTAGCTCATAGTCATATTATCACATATTATCCCATATTAATTCATAATACTACCACATATTATCTCATATTAATTTATCAAATTATACTCACGGTAATCCTCACACTATCACCTATCAATCATATAAACTTCATAGTCCTACTCATGTTAATTCATCATATTATCACAGTTACCCCCATGGTAATTCATCAGGAAAATCGCAACATCAAAACATCAAGACATCACTGAAGCAGAACATGATTCTTTACTAGAACATATACCCAATTGACTTCTCAAACATAATTAGATATAAAAATATTGGGAAAACAATTCCCTTATCTATACCATGTTATAGCCATGTTTATTAGCTTTCCAACACTTTAAAAGGGGGTCAAAACGGACTTACGGATCAAAAGTTACGTCCAAAACGATTTTGACCGAAAACATGAACAGTCGTGACGGACAGCAAAACACTGTTACACACCAGAACCTAAATTAACCCAAAAGTCCACACGATTCACTTCCCCAATTCCCCCAAAACATCTCTAAATCATTCCTAAGATCTTAGGGCGATAAAAGCACAAAATCTATGGTTTATTAGGTCAATCCCGGAACCTATTCATGTTCTAAATCACAATTTCCCTACAATTACTCTGAAGGCATTCTAATTTCAAATATCAAATATTCTATCCCTTATGGGCAGACATATAATTGTTGCACCCCAAAATTTGCTCAACCTTTTCTTACCTGGTTTATGTTTCATTGCATTGTCATTTGCATAGTTACATCATGTACATAGTTCAATCATTGGCATATCATAGCATAGCATGCATCCAACAGGGGACCAAGTGTGATTCTTATCAAAAGAGCCTAGCAAGAGGTCTTATCCAAGTATGAGAAGTCATCCAGGCCATCAAGAAGTGATTTGAAGTCTTGAGAAGTTTGAGTGCCTACATGTGGGTTTTGCTCATATCTTGAGGAATATTGAGAATCATTAGTGGGATGTGAAACATGGAATATGAGTTTGAGGTGTGTATGGATCTCATGTAATTCCTAGAGGGCCCTATTGAAGCTGAGACAAGTCATTGATTCAAGTACAAGAGCCACAGTTGAGGTGCAGTCAACTAGGGTTTCATCTGGGTCAATCCTAGGTCAATTGAGTAATTGAAGAGCATCAAAGCCTACTTTGAGGTCATGGGGTTCATGTAATGGTATGTTGATACATGTGTGGTGTTGTGCCAAGGTTAAGCAAAAAAGAATCAAGGATGTGGGAAGTTGCTAAATTAGGGTTTCAGTGTAAAATCCCCTGTTTAATGCCTAACTTCAAAGCCACATAAGTCAAAATACAAGTTTCAAATGGATCTTTGGCCAACATGAATCTTGTAGAGCATCTCAATAACTTTAATTTGAGTACTAGAAGTCCTCAAGGGGAGTTATAGAACTCAAGTTATGGTCCAGACAAGTTACAGGTCATCAGATGACTATGAAATTTATCTGTGAAAGTCACTTGACTTCCAAGCAACTTTTGCCCTTCAAGGAGTTTTCAAATGGACTTTTGGTCAACATTAATGTTGTTCCTTATCCTCTTAGCTTTCCATAGAGTACTATAAGTCCTTTATAGGATTTGTGGAACTCAAGTTATGATCTTTGCAAGCCAGGGGTATTTTGGGAAAGTGAGATTATAGGTCATTTGGATTATAGGTCCATAACTCCAACTTGCAAGCTTCAAATGGAAAATTGTCCATCATGGAACTTGTTCAAAATGATGTTTTAAGTGCAACCAAGTGGTCATGAGAGCTTGGATTGGCTTGGAACACAAATTCATTTGAAATGGCTTTGAAAAGGAACTTTAATACACATTAAAAGGCCAAAATTTGGGAAAAATTGTTTTGTGGCCAAATTGCACAATATTATAGGTCATTTTTATCAGAAAAAGCATTCTAAGAGTGATGGAAATATTACTTTTTGCATTTGAGGTCAATTTCACTCACTCCCATTTGGTAACTTCATGAGGAAGCAACACTTGAATTGCACACCATAAGATCAAAAACAAGGAAGCTCTCATAGCCATTCATTTCAAAATGTCCTGAGATGAGAAATGCAAGTAAATTCAAGCTGTAGCAGGGCAAATACAAGACTGTCACCAAAGAGAAATTGAAGGAGCAAGAGAAATTCAATTTCTCATTCTGTTAGTTACAGAACTTTCTAGAGGCTTCCATCAACTTCTATATAACCAATGCAATGTGTTCAGGCATTTTTTTGGGGCAAGAAGTGAAGAGAAACCAGAGCAAGGGATTGAAGTTTCATAGCTGCATATCAGAATCGTGTTTGGAGATTGAGTTGATTTCAAAGCCAATTGATTGTTTCAAAAGCTTGAGAAGGTGCTATTGAGTGATTCTGGAGAAGATTAGAGGCTGAATCGAGGAGAATCACCATCTGTTCATCACTTTATACTAGGTTTGCAACTTTCAAACTTTGGCTTAATCTATAGGGAGTTGCATAGATTTCTTCATGTGGCTAGGTTATTGACACTAGGTAGTTGGATTCTGGCACGAAAAACGAGTGATTAGAGACACTCTAGGTCATGACACCATTTCTGTTGGAGCATAGTTCTCTTGATTCTTGAGATTACAACTGCATTTGGATAGTTAGTTTTGATGTCTGAAAGGTGTAGATGAGATTAGTGTCTTTAGGTGCAAGAATCGTGACAATTAAGAATTGAGCCATTTCTGAACTTTCAATCGGTTTTTGAGTTGGAGTGAGAATCAATGATTTTGGAGTGCATATTTGGAATCAGGAGAGAATTCTGAGTGAGATAGGGTGTTTAGTTGTGTTGATTGATGCACTTTGGTGTAACCTTCACCGGAGACGACGGTGGCGCTGCAGCTCAGGCCATCGTCCCATTCTCCCTCTCAAATTCAAAAGTTTTGGAGAAGATGAACAAGGAATCGTTGGATCTATGTTTGACCATGACTGAACTCACAAATCCACGGCCATGATTACATGATGCAATTTGAAGAGAGTTTGAGTTTCACATGAAACTCTGCGTTTCATTAAAGGATTTGGGTGGGCTTTAGGAATTCTTTGCTATACACACTCCCCTTTAGGCCCAAGTTGGATATTGAACGTGATATGATTGCTATTCTTCACGCGTCTTTTTTCATTTTCACTTGATTTTCCTGATTTTCTATTATTTGGTTTGGGCTTAGTTACAGGATTTCTACTCGCACCCCCCTTGGGCCCATGTCTGGAGAACACACGTAGAATAATTGCTATATACCACGCGCATTTATCATTTTTATATTGTTTTGTCATTTAGCATATAGGTTAGAAATTAATTCACCATAATTAGGAAAATTAACATTTTTAGGTTAGATTTTTTTCCCTGACTCCTTAAAGAGTCTAGAATTTAATAGGGTTAGAATTTTATTAATTCATGCATTTTATTTTTTGATTGCATTTTTGGAAGTATAATTGGTTTTATTTTGAATATGTTTGATACATGATCTTGCTGATTTTGGTATGGGAGATTGGTGTAGAATTTTTAGGTGATTCTTTTTGGGTTATGTAGCTTAGAAACGCATGTACCCTTAGTAGTTTTCTCATAATTTTGTGAGATAAATATAGGCTGTTTTGAACATTGAACATTAAGTGGTGTAGATTTAGGGTTTTAAGATAGTACCCTTAGGTTTAGGGCATAGTTTTAGGATTTAATGATTGGTTAACCCCCTGGTTTTTGTATGAAGATATTCTTAAGAGGTTTAGGAACCCTTATAATTTTTTATAGTATTTTACAATCATTTTTAGTATTTTAATTAGATTTAGTTTTAGGACTAACTTTTAGGTGTTTCTAACACACTAACTTGACTAGTTTAACTCAATAGTTCCCATTAGACTTAAGTGGTGGTGCCTTTGCTTTTGGATGGACATGAAGACAACTTGAAGATGCTTTGGAGAGCTTGAAGGAGCTTGAACATGAAGAATTTCTCATCTTGTGGATGCTTGTCAGGAGCTTAGGGAAACTAGGGTTTTAGGAAGAGCATTAGATTAGTTTTGCTTGTTTCTTCAAACATGGAGTATATTGTTCATCTCCATTCAATCCAATGACATAAAGTCCTCTTAAAGAAGTCACATCTCTCCTTTGGAGGGATGAATGGCATGCTTTAAGAGTAGAACTTTGAGGATGCTATTCTCTTATAATGTTAAGTTCTTAGTGGCTTCCTTCGGTTGTCATTAAGTTACTTAACATTTCAACCTGATCTTGTTAATTGATTTCCCTTTGGAGGTTGCTTGTTGAAGCTTGTTGAGAATTAAGTTTGTGCTTGTTGAAGCTAGGAGTGTTGCTTGTTGAAGCCAGTTGCTTGTTGAAGCTGTTTGCTTGTTGAAGCTGCTTGCTTGATGAAGTTGTTTGCTGGTTGAAGCTAGGTGTTTATTAAAGCTTGTTGAAGTATGTTGAGTGTGAAGTATGAAGCTTGTTGAAGTTTGTTTTTGAAGCTATTCATGAAGATGAAGGTTGTGGCTGTCAACTTTTTACTGTTTAATCAATTGTTGCTGTCAGAGCTGCTGCTTGTGCTGTTTGCTGTAGGAGTTTGATGTTGCTGCTTGGGCTGCCTCCTCTGCTTTGTTTTGGTTTTCTCTGTATTGTTTGTTGGCTTGTGCAGCTTGCCCCCTTAAGGTTTGAAGTGAATGTTGATTCACTTTGCCTGTTGTTTTCCCAGGTTCGAGGTTGAGCAGGACTCCCTTGCCTCGCTTGTATTGTTGCATTGCATGCATTTTACTGTATTTGCTTGCTTTCTTTTCTGTTTATCCCCTAGGATCTCTGATTTCCTCTGTGCAGGAGGGAATTATGACAGACATTAGGATTCTTATCCATGCATGACAACATTAGGTTAGTTTTTATTCCCTTTTCAACCCTAGGCTTTTTAGAGTTTCTTTCTCTTCTTATCTCAAAACAACTCAAAAATATAGTAATAAGGTTAATCGATGTCGTACGTTACGAGCCTTAAGCTATTTGAGAAAGGGTTGCTGGAGAGCTTCTTTCCAATAGTCTGGCTGCTTAGTGTGGCACTCTTTGGGTGACACGCGACGTAGTCACTCTCAAATCATAGTCTCTAGTGCGTTAGAGATTGCAAACAAACTAAAAAACACTTCTTTCGTAAAAGATTCAAAACAAACATCAAAGTGTCATTTTTGTCCGCTTGGACTCTTAATCAATAAAAACCCTTACATAAGGTAATAAAAAACAGTCAGACAAGCTTGTGTCTTCCGTAGCCCGAACTACGTTTGCTCTGATCTTTCATGCTGTATGAAAGTGCGTAGGCATAGGATGCCGTATCCTAGCGAGCAACCTTCCCACCTTAACCCGTAGTTAGCCAAACTACGTAGACTCTGACTTTCCCATTGCACAAGGGAATACGTAGGCATAGAGCGGCAAAGCTCTATCGAGTCTATTTTCTCTTTTCCTTCTCTTTGTCCCTTGACCTTTAGTGTAGATAGCGTAATAATCCGTACAAGAAAACAAGCGTGGATCCCGTCGAGTACGACGGACGTGAGGGGTGCTAATACCTTCCCCTTGCGTAACCGACTCCAGAATCCAGGAATTTGGTTGCGACGACCATTCCTTTCCCTCTTTGCGTTAGGTTTACTCTGAGCGTTTCCTTTCCCTCCTTTGGGATAAATAACGCACGGTGGCGACTCTTCTGTCATAGCCGGCGCCGATTTTCGCAGTAGCGACAATAACAATCTAAGGTTTTGGCCACAAAGGCCTAAGATTTCCTTTCTCATATTAATATTCAGTGATACATACCACTGGCCATAAACTCAGAGTCTTATAATCAGTTTCCTTAATTTTTCAAAATCAACCCAAAATACCTTAAATCATAAACCAACCATAAACACATCTAAAGGCATACATAGAAAATCATGAAAAGCCATACTCCTCGTACCTTAACCGATTTAAAGCTTTCACGATTGTCTCCGGGAATCTTCTGCCTCCAACCTTTCCTTCAGTGCTCTTGCCACCATATTTTCATGGTTAACACAAATGAATTCTAATTTCCCTTCAGAACTCAATTTTGTCCCACCTAGTCTTGGGTCTCCCAATTTGGGCTTTTCCCATAATATCCTTACTAACTCCTCCAAATGCTCAATTTACCCTTATTTCACTTATATTCAATTTAATTAATAATAATAGTAATAATAATTTAATATTATATACTATTAATCAATTAAATAGTCCAAAAATGCACATTTCCTCAATACTTCACAAATCCACCGAAAATCACCGAAACGAATATTCTCAATTAAATAAATTAATTAAAATATTCTGATTAAATTTGGGGTGTTACATTGACAAGGGTAGCTTCATGGTTCAACATGAGTTATGCATATTGTAGTCGAAGTTTGTTCAAGTATGTTATCGAAATATGTTAGCTTTGTGTTTAAGTTAGCATGTCGAATAAGGCCTAACTTGTAAGCCCAACTGTTAAGTTAGCTTATAGCCAAGTTAGCTTAGTAGTATATAAATATACTAGTTCTCTCAGGTTGTTGAGAGAGGTCAATTGTTGTTATTCACCCTTAATCTTTGAACCCTTATTGAGAAAGTGAATAGTAAAACAATTTTAACTAATTCTTCTTCTTCTTCTTCTTCTTACTTCTTCTCTCTCTTTTGTAAACCTAAATAGGGTTTTTTTTTAATGTTTTTTCAAGAAACTAAATATTTATCTCATAACGTTATTATGTTATTAATGACACTGTTTCACAACAAACTGGTGTGGTGAGCGTGGAGGATAAAATGTTGTTGATAAAGTATGAGATTGCGAAATTCATCAGTGTGAACGATTTCGGTTTGTGACGCTTGAAGATGCAAGTCTTTCTTTTTCCATAGGGCTTGTTCTAAGCATTGAAAGGATCAGAGAAGATAGACGCTGACCTATCGAAGAAAGAGAATACAACGATGGTAAAAAAAAACCATAGTGTTATTGTATTGAGCCTCGGTGATAAGGTTCTCCGACAGGTTTCAAAGGAGAAAACTACAACTGATGTATGGATAAAATTTGAAGGTTTGTACATGATGAAATCATCTATTTATTGTCTCTACCTGAAGGTTGTTGTCTTATCAACCACTGAAACAGAGTATATCACCCTCACTGAAGCTATGAAAGAAGCATTGTGGCTTGAAGGTTTTTCTAAGGAGTTGAAACTTCTAGGTCGAGTTATCATTGTTAAATGTGATAGTCAATGTGATATACACCTGTCAACGAATTCAACCTATAATGAGAGAACCAAGCAAATCAATGTGAGGTTGCACTTCGTCATAGATATAATCGAGCATGGAGAAGTCAATGTGTTGAAGGTTTCAACAAATGACAATGTTGTTGATACGATCACCAAGACATTTCCAAGTAGCAACTTTTTCCATTGTATGTAGTTGATAAAATTGCATGATGAAAGCTAGTTTGTTCCCTTGTTAGTGTATAGTTTATTCTAAGGTGGATATTTTTGGTATTTGGATCAAACTCTACACTCTAGTATCGACAAGAGTAGCTTCATGGTTCAGTAGAGTTTATTCTAATGTTGTATCGAAGTCTATTCAAGCATGTTATCGAAATATGTTAGCTTTGTGTTTAAGTTAGCATGACGAATAAGGTATGGCTTGTAAGGCCAATTGTTAAGTTATCTTATAGCCAAGTTATCTTAGTAGTCTATAAATAGACTAGTTCTCTCAGGTTGTTAAGAGAGGTTAATTGTTGTTATTCACCCTTAATCTTTGAACCCTTATTGAGAAAGTGAATAGTAAATTTTTTTAAACCAATTCTTCTTCTTGTTTTTCATTCTTCTCTCTATTTTGTAAACTTAAATAGGGTTTCTTGTGTTTTTTAAAGAACATCAATATTTATCTCATAACGTTGTTATGTTATTTATGACATTGTTTCACATTCATGCGAGTCATTGGGTATTTACAAGAAATCCTTCACACTCGGGTGCAAAGTATTTTCTATTCATAGTTGATGATTACTCCAGAAAGTTATGGGTATTCATCTAGAAGACTAAGGATGAAAATTTTGAAAATTTCAAAAGTTTGAAGACTTCAGTCGAAAACCAAATTGGTGGGAAGGTCAAGAGGTTGAGGACCGACAATGGTCTTGAATTTTATAATGAGGCTTTGAACAACTATTGTGTTGCGTTTGGTATTGTAATGCACAAAACTACTACAGGTACTCCTCAAAAAAAATGGTTTGGCTGAAAGGTTTAACCGAACTATCCTGGAAAAGGTGAGGTGGATGTTGATAACTGCATAATTAAAGAAGGTGTTTTAGGAAGAAGTTATTGTGACTACATCATACTTGATAAAAAGGTGTCCCTTGACATCCTTGGGAATGAAGACGACTGAAGAAGTCTAGTCAAAACATTCACCTAATCTCGACAAACTTAGTGTATTTTCCTACTTAGACTATGCTCACATTTGGCAAGATAAGGTCAAACCTAGAGCTCTAAAATGTATGTTCCTTGGATATCTTGAAGGATTCAAAGCTATAGTCAAAGTCTGATCATGTTGTAGTCGAAGTCTGTTCGAGCATGCTTTCGAAATATGTTAGCATTTTGTTTAAGTTAGCATGTCGAATTAAACGGTTCCCATCGAGTACGATGGATGTAGGGAGTGGTAACACCTTCTCCTTACATAACCGACTTTCGAACCCAACATGGTTACAATGACCATACCGTATCTCTTTTCCTTGTGGATTTTCTCGATATTTTCCCTTTCCCATCGTGGAATAAATAAAGTTCAGTGGCGACTCTTATAAGTCCATTCGTGATCGTGCAAAACCTAGTTTTACGCATCGCGAAGATCGTATTTTTCGAGGTACGACACTCCTCAGCCAGCATATGTGTATCAAACCGTACCTTTTGTGCTTTTGAGCAATCTATCACATAGAAGATCCTCTCAATTTCTTTGAGTCAAGCCTGCACTTCATCAGGATCATACCTACCCTTAAAAGTAGGCAGATTATTCCTCTAAAACTTCCCTAGATGAAGAAACTCACTGTTCCCACAACATTAGGTTGATTCTCCACAGCCTGCAAAGCAGCAAAAATTGCAACATCATTTCTTGCATCCATTCTTTGTCCCACGACAATAACGACAGTAATTGTTAGAAGACTACATTGACAATATTCAGCTGTCACACCATACCGACTCGATAATTTGGTCGGGCAGACCAACCAGACTCTGATACCACTATGTAACACCCTAATTTTCCCCGTGTAATTTTAAATAAAAAATTAGAGTAAAATAAGACAACCAAACAATTAGCTTATCAACCATCAGTCATCCACTATAAGCTATAAGCTATCAATCATCAACCATGAATCTAAGTTATAAGCTAATTTATCAGTGAACCACTATTTTTACCAAATAAAGCCTAAGTGAAACACATTAGGGATGACAATAGGAATCTATGAGTACGGGTACCAGTCCTCTGCTACCTACCTCGTTTAGTAAATATAATATTTGTACCCACTTCAAACTCGTGCATGTATCTGCCAGACGAGTACCTGCGGATTTCGTGATATCCGAAGGTATTTAAAAATACACATGGATACTTTTTTATAAAAAAAAATTGAAATTTACTAATTTTTCTGATATGATGTAAATAGAAAATCATGTGTATAATTTTTGAAGAAGATGCAAAGCAAGAAGAAGACGCGAAAGAAAAACGTACGAAACTAGGGTTTGAGTGAAAATGAGACTACATTGTTAAATTAAGTGGTTATTAATGAAAAGAATTTATCAAGTATAATAATTTTAAAAGATATTCAAATAATTTTTTTAATGGAAACGGATACCCGCGGGTATGGGTATCATAAAATTCGTATATGCGCCTGTAAGGAAACAAGTAATTTAATATTGATTTATTTTATCTATGGATGCCAATTAAATTATCCAACCGTGCACAACAAGCTTTATCTGCGGGTACGGATTTTTTGCCATCCCTAAGACACACCCCTATTTTTCCAAAAACTAGTATGTAAATGCATCTCCGGACAAACTTGTTCAATGATTTTGTTAACAACTAAGTGACAAATATGGAAATGTAGTTCCAAATTTGTCAAACGGGAATTTGAAAAAAACAAACCTCCTTGCATGTATTTCTCAACTCAATGACTATTTCTGAAGTGCATTTCTGGAAATGTCAAGCGGGAAATCTAATAAAACACTACCTTTCATGTTTTATTCACTCATGATCAAAAATATAATTTCTTCTTCAAATCCTATCAAAAATTATTTCCACGCTCAATCAACTTTTCTACTTGAAAACAACATCTGTCTTTTTTTTTTCAAATCAAAAGGAGAAAAAGAATATTAAAAATCGAGAAGATGTGAAATGAAATGGTATGCACGAATTGAAATGCTAGGTCGCAAGATGAACCTGGTCACAAACTTGTCGTGTATTGTAACGCGAGGCCACAAATTCCTTAGTATTATCACGAATTCTCTCATACGGCCATAAATTCTTTCATATGGCCACGAGTTCTTTCGTAAGGTTGCAAGTTCTCTCGCGAGGACACGAGTTCTTTCGTATGGCAACAAAATGTTAACGTAACGCAAAGCAATGCAAGGCCACAAAAAGTTAACATAACACAAAGCCACAAAATGTTAACACACACGAATGGAAATTTAACACAACTAATCATGTAGAACGTAATGTTGAACACAACCAAAACAACACACATACACATTGGTATGTTATATCAATATATCAAACAAAACTTTGTCGGCATAACGACATATAAATTGTATTAAACCCACTGATCACTTAAATTTATGCAGCGCAACGAGTCAATATTAGAATCAGTGCTCTTATACCAATTAAATGGGTAAGAAACATAAGAAAGTGGGGCTTGAATTGATTTTCCGGATTTGAAATTTTTCGCCACCTAATGTATCAAACAACAACAATAAAGATAAGGATGTGAACACCAATATTTTCATCATGGTTCGCTGTTAACGATGTTGCATCCAGTCCACCCACCTGAGTAATTTCGCCTTAGCAAAGGACTTAATCCAATAATCAAACTAATTACAAGAACAATGACAACCTATCTCTGATTTCTTAAGAATTTTGACCAAACTAGTCCCCTAAGAAATTTGACAGTCACTGACTCCTTAAGATCTTGACCAACCTAGTCACTTAAGGAGATTTAATCTTCAATGACTATCTGTCACTGAATTTTCAAGAGCCTGACCAACCTGTTCGCTTGAGGAATAAAATCAGAGTTACAATAACAAGTTTTGTGTTTGCAGAGAGTTTTCTTTTTGATAACCAGTTTACACACAATGTAATTCAGTTTTTACACTTGAGAATATTTGAAATTAAGCTCAGTGTTTCTTCATTCATTCTTTCTTGATGATGATTTTTTTTGAATGATCTTCTTCATTATGGAGTTTCATCTTTGAATCCATTTTCTTTTGTAGGCATCCATCATCATTGTAG
Source organism: Lathyrus sativus (assembly GCA_963859935.3). Classification (NCBI taxonomy): domain Eukaryota; kingdom Viridiplantae; phylum Streptophyta; class Magnoliopsida; order Fabales; family Fabaceae; genus Lathyrus; species Lathyrus sativus. The sequence goes on along the minus strand of OZ012737.1, from coordinate 590,556,638 downwards.
TTTAATGTAAATCCTTTGATATTTGTATATAGAAAGAATAAATCCATTGGAGGATATGATTAGAGCTTTCTTCGAGGTACACCTTTGATTTAGAGTAGGTAGGTACAACAATAAATCTTGGGTAGATAAAAAATCTTTTTCTAGCCGTTTGAAGTAGTACTTATTGATTTGACATTTGATTAGCACAATGTGAAGGTTCCATAGTTTTAGAATTGACAACATTTTTGCTAAAATATGTTTCATAGCAGATGTCCTAACAAATGTTGTAACATGTTGTACTAGAACATATGTTCTGGATGTTTTAAATCGTGACAAATTTAATTTGATTATGTGATATTTATTTTGGATATATATCAGTAATTTTCACAGGTCAAGAAGATTTTATCTAGAACAAGTTTTTGTATTTCCAGCTGTTCACAAGTTGCCAAATTTGGATGATGCGACAATTTAAAAAAAGTTGTGTTTGTTTCAAAATTTAAGGAGATTTTTTCTGCATGATTGATGCAGCTCTCAGCGTGTGGATCAAGCTTGAATTAGGTGAAGATTTCGAAGCCCATGGAATGCTGAAGAGTATTTAAAGAAGACCTAAATCTAATGTATTTTATGGAGTTCACTTTTGTAAAAACTAGGAGAAGTTTTAGAAACTTAGGTTTTAAGAGTCTCTTGTGTGTGACTTTGTAAGTCACCCTTTGTATCTTTTTGATACATAGTAGTAGACATATTGTTGATTTTATGTTGCTCTCACGCTAAAGCTTTTAAGCAAATGAGTTGAGTATTGTTCTTGGTTGAAGTTGTGAAGCAAAACCGAGTATTGTTCTTGGTCAAGAGTCTTGACCTAGTATTGTAGTAGAAAGAGGGTACATCTTTCTTTTCGGTTTCTCGTGGCATGGTGTTGCACCCCCAAATTTGACCAACCGTTTCTCGCAATTTGGCTTGTGTTTCATTTCATTTTGCATTTTGCATATCATTTATCGCATACTATGCATTTTGTCAGTCGAAGTGATTTATCGGGATTACAGCCTCTTTGCTCATGTTCCAGGCAATTTAAACCAGTTCAAATAGGGAGTTTTATTTCGGAATCGAGCAGAGATTGCTCTTTCTGGTGGTCCAGTCCGTGCTGGTATTTTCGGTGACGTTTCGGTGTTCACCCGATCTTTCTGTTTTTATTTACTGTTTTATTTTACTTATTTTATTAATTTTTAGCATAGTTTAATTTATTTTTAGCATAGAATTTTATTTTAGATTTTTTATTTTAAATAGATTTTTATTTTAGAATTTTGATAATTTAATATAGATTTTATTTAATTTTTTTAGAATATTTTGTTTTAGAAGATAGTTTTTTTTATTAGAATTTATTTAAATTTAATGGATAGAAATAGTTTTTAGAAGTTAAATAGGATTTTATGTGTTTTTAATTAGATTATTATTATTGATAGATTTATTTTCTTTTATTTAACATTTTAGATTTCTTTTTTTTTTAAATATTAAAGAAATAGATTAGATTAGAGTTAATAGGTTTTTATTTTATTAATAAACAGTCAGGATTATTAGTTGTAGTTATTTAATTAGGATTTATTTAATTATAGGGGTTTAGATTTAATTTGATTAGTTTTTTTAGAGTCAACTGTAATTAACATCTCATTAATCATCATCAGCTTTCTTTAATCAGTCATTAGTCAGCCTTTGTACACGTGTCATTTTCTTATATATGCTGCTACTATTCATGTTCCCCTACCTCCCACCAAGAAACCCTAGCCACCCACCTCTGTTTCTTCACCAGGCTCCAACATCACCTCCATAATCAACCCAGAACAACACATTCATCTTCATCATACAAAACGCAATACCATTTTCATTTCACACTTTCAAAAGCTCACCTTCAAAAGCCTCATTCTTCCATCATCAACACAAACCTCCTCCAACCGTCACCATTTTCACGCAAACATTTCAAACAACCCAGACACTCAAACCACACACTACCTTCTCAACACGAACCCCTCCGTTTTCCGTCATTTCCATTAACTCAACTTATAAACTCACCATTTTCTGTGATTCATATCTTCGAAACCCGCCGTTTCTGTAACCCAATCGCCGGTAACCACATCCATTCTAGAAATCAAAACCCATAGCCTTCGTTCCTATTTCTCCTTCAACCTTGCTTCCGCCATGAACAAAACCAAACGAAACCCATCAACGACCCACCTTTCTTTCTCCTTTCACTTTCGAAATCCACAAACTTACATCATTCCAGATCTTTCACCGTCCAGACGTAAAACCAACAACCAACATCATGTCTTAACCCATAATTTCTTCAAAGAACAACCCAAAACTCTTCCCCTGTTTCACCTTCAATAAAACTCAACACAAACTTCATAAACTCACCTTCAATGTTCGACTCGTGAAACCCTACGACCATAACAGCACTTTGAACATCCACCATTTCAATAAACTCCTCACCGATACCATCAACACTCACCACTCAACAAAGCCAACAAATTTCCGACCAAACCAACCACAACCTTACCTCCTTCAAACAACATGCGAACCACAACTCTCAATCTTAGATTAAACCCATCTCCAAAATGCAAATCTCAAAACCGACAACCCCTAAACCTCCTAACACCCTCAACCATTTCAAAATCAAATTAAAGCCCAAAACAAAGAAAGAACCCATTGAAACAGAGAAAGAAGATGAGATAGAGGTCGAAGTTGAGACAAAATCATGAACAAAATAAGTAAGCCATTGTGAATCTGAAACGCGAGAAGGCAATGTTTCGAAACAGAATATTGGATCTTTGAAGGTTGCGAATGATTGATCTCATTGTGTTCTTCGCATTTTTGTTTTTTATTGAGTTGATTTTGTCTCTCTTTTGGAGCCGTGATTTTACTCTCTATCAGGCGGTGGTATTCTCTCAAAGGATAATGTGCCTGAGTGGGTTTTACCCCAAAGACGTGGCTACCTCGTTTTTGGCCAGTATGTTATGTTTGTGTTAGGGTGGGTGATGGGCTTAAGGCCCATATGATCCTACCCATATTAACACCGTTAACCCAACGTCCACACCCTCCATCCGGGTTCAGTGAGAGGTGATGGGCTTAGCCCATGGTGACCTTTTTTTTTTTTACAGTTTTTGATTCCCTGTTGGAGCTGATGGGCTTGTGAGCCCATATGATGCTCATTTTCCTCACCCCTGTTTTTTCGTTTCCCCTCCCCTGTTTTTCATTTGTTTTATTTCCTAAACTTTTTTTTTTTATGTTATGTAATATTTATTATTTTTCTTGTTTTTAAACCTTATTCTGTATATATTATCATTATTTTATGTAAACATATTTATATTTTATATGGTTTTCTTTAGAGTTTTTAATATATATTATAATTAGTTTCAAGTTTTGTTAATGTATTAACTTTTCTAAAGTTTGGTTTATAATATTTTGTAATATTTGATATTCATTTTCTTTTAGAGTTCTTTTAAAGATTTGCTTTCTTATTAGAAGTTAGATTTCATTTCTCTTTTGTTATTGGGCATTTTATGTCCTATTTTCTGTTTTGGTCGATGAAGAAGTTTCCACCGTTTAGCCGTCAACTATTGACGTGAAACAAAAGATCTGAGACCAACTTTTTCTCTCCTTTCTATTTTCGACATTTATTCATCTTTATTTCATTTTCATCTCTTTTTGGTCGATGAGGACATTTCCGTAATTCATTACCAGTCAAATTATTGATGAATAATGTTGGATCCGAGACCACTTCTTTCTCTCCTCATTTCTTTTCATCTTTTGACTTTATTTTGCCTTTTGGTGATCGATGAAGTCTTGTAAGACGAGATCCCACTGTTTTTGGTCCGTGCAACATGATTCAATTGGAGAATGATCCTCGATATCGTTTCTCTATCTTGTCCATAGCACGGATATCGATACGCGACCTCTCAAAGTTTGACTTCCCTTATAAGTCGAGCTATGACGGTTTAGCGTCACATTGGTCCCGATTCAAAGCATCATCAAGGACCAAAAGAGGAGAAGATTGGAATGGAGCTTGCGCACAATGTCAAGGGTCAACGGAACCACTCCGTTCAGTAACATCTATCTAACTTAAGTCTTTTAATCAACCGCCGAGCGTTGTGAGTTCTTAGCAATAGATACGTGGGAAATGATGAATGAGGGGCCTCCTCTCATTCGTCTAGGGTGTTTAGCGTATGTCCTTTGGACAATATGCGACGCATTCGCTCCTACGCCTTAGGTTCTAGCGTGTGTGTCCCGGGTTCCTTCCCGTTTAGGCGTGTTATGCATGCCTCCTCTTTTCCCTCGCCCCCGTGCGATCAAAACTCTTTCTCTCGTGTCCTGGCGATTGAGACTTCCCCTTTTCTCCCGCATCCTGGCGATTGAGTTCCCTTCTCTTGCCCCCGTATAATCGAGACCATTTTCCGTAGTTAGCTGAACTACGGCTGCTCTGATCTCTCATACCTGTTGAGAGTACGTAGGCATAGGATTGCAATAATCCTAGCGAGCATTTTTCCCCCTTTCCTGTAGTTAGCTGAACTACAGCTGCTCTGATTTCTCGTACCAAACGAGAATATGTAGGCACAAGACGCGACGTCTTGGCGAGCACGCTAACAACTAACTTCTCTGTTCTCTCGCTTTCGTGCGATCGAGATTTTCCCGCTGACGACTAATCTATCCCTTTCTCTTGCCCTAACGCAATTGAGACAAGACCGTAGTTTTAGAACCCGTAGGTTCCCGTACCTTTAAACCAATGGCATACTACGTCCGTTCTACCGCAAACAGGTAATGCCTAAGTCTCCAATGGTCGAGCAACAATACACCTAACTGCTAGAATGTGTACGCTAGTATCGTCAACCTTTTCTCTCACCCCCGTGTGATCGAGAACACCCTTTCGTCCCGTAGTTAGCCTGAACTACATTTTGCTCTGATTTCTCGTACCAGACGAGAATAAGTAGGCACAAGACGCGACGTCTTGGCGAGCAACCCCCCCCCCCCCCCGGTAGTTTCCCGAACTACGTTGACTCTGACTTTCCCATTGCACAAGGAAATATGTAGGCATAGGATGCGATGTCCTATCGAGTCGGTTCTTTCTGTTCTATTCAGTTCTTTCCGTTTAGCATTAGCAGCCGTAGATAATTTGTTTTTTCACCCATAGACTAGACAACAAGCATGGATCCCGTCGAGTACGACGGACGTGAGGGGGGCTAATACCTTCCCCTTGCGTAACCGACTCCCAAACCCGAGATTTGGTTGCGATGACCGATCTTATCCCTCTTTTCGTCAGGTTTTCTCCGAGCGTTTCCTTTCCCTATCTTGGGATAAATAACGCACGGTGGCGACTCTTCTGTCATTATCGGCCTCGATTTTCGCAGTAGCGACACATGGTCATTGTGATTATGACTGCTTTGAACTAATGCTATCATATTGGATTTTCTTCCTGACTTGGATGCCCCCAGATGTAGGTGAGTGGCACCGAACTGTGTTAACAATTAACCGTGTTATTTATCATTCTGCAATTTACAGTTTCTGCATAATTAAAGATTGATAATATTGTTCTGTCAGACTTAAAATGTCATAACATCTGTCTTGATATTGTACTCTGATGTTGGGACATCAGAATCTCTATCAAATGTTGCATGTGCCAGAAATTTTCACAATGCATAGTAGCTCTTCACCCATTAAAATACTGTACAACAAAGTCTTTGCATACGTGCGATAAAATGTTCTGAGTTCAGAACCTATCACAATCTTGATGACTAAATAAGGTTAGGATGACATGGAGTGTATCAGACGTGTCTTCTTCAGAAGTGTTTACTTGTGACAACTAGATTAGTTAAAATCTTCAAGACTTCTATAAGCATATAATTGATTCAGTTTCTAATGACGTCCAGACTTCAGAGTCTCGTATATCAATGTCCAGAGTCTCTATATTCAGAGTCTCTTTAGGACCTGAGTTCAGAGTCTGTTATTATCAACATACTTCAGAATTTCAGTTTGTCATCACACGAACTTCTGTCGTCGATAAGAATTCTTGAGATGGTGTGGTATCCACGAAGATGATCACCGCTAACGGAAGTGTCACATTAGGGATCCCTTCCAACTTTTCATAGTCTCGGAACTCTGATAGGTATTTCTTACTTCAGTTTCCCTTTCGGTGTCACCGATCTTGAGAAACAATGAGGTTTGCTGGAGATCTTGAAGTAGACGCACAAGACGTGACTCTGGAAGCTAGATCGAGATCGTCATCTTTAATTGCACGAGATCGCTAGTGATGAGACATGGGCATTGTTTTCTGGTGAAACTAGAAATGATAGATGCAAGGGGAATGAAGAATGCAAGGGTGACAATGAGTGCTTTCAGTACAACGAAGCATAATAGACTTGTAAGATTAACACTCCAACGTCTAAATCAGTTAATAGTAGATGAGAAATAATTATGGGAATAAGAGTGAGATCATAAGTAAAAAATGGGAGGAGGAATTTACATATCGAATACGGTTAGAATCGTATTGTATTCACCGATGTGAGATACAAGGAACCATTAGATCAAATCAGACGTTGGGTGATCTTTAAGTGGTAGAGATTCAGTGTTGGACTCTCCGACACCATTAATCTTGATCCTCAACTACTTTGTAAATATATCTTTTAGATTATACTCTCCTATGATTAAGCTTTCCGTCTTTTAGGCCTTTCAAATCCTTTTACTCTTGTTTCAGTAATTTTAACATGTGATTAGCTAACATATATAAAAATAGAAGTAGCATACATCATTTACATTGTTGAAAATATGATAAATATGCTTCTTTTTTTATAAAATCAATTAGCGTAGAAGATGGAGAGAAGACACCCCATTTTTCAAATCATCTAAAATAACACTTCAAATTAAAATAACATTAAAAATTACAAAAGAGAACAAACATGCATTTTCAAGCTTCATGCAGTTTGCAAATGTTAGCCTGATGCAAACAGAAAAAGCTCCATAAGGCTCATAGTTAAAAGGGGAGATTCACAATAGCTATAACTACTTAAATTACCTTCGTCTACTATAAACATAGGGACGAAATCATAGGTATCCTTCATCTACAGTTCACTCAAGTCTCATCATTCTTCTTTCTCAACCTCATCACTGAAAATGAACAACATATTATTACCCTATCAAAACACTATTTATCTATTTGAAACTACAAAATTACAAGGAAAGTACAGATAACAAACATGTTCTAAAATAACAGAATTGAAAAGTGTCTCAAATTTAAGTTAAACAAACAGTAATGTTCTTACCTAAGGTACGGTAGTAGATCATCGTTGCTCATCTCTCCTTCCTGAGGAACCCTTTCTCTTATTTTTATGGTTCTCCAATGGAAACATGTTTAATGTGAGAAATCATGGGCCAATACTCACCATAATGTGGCTGACATTTCTGACATAATTTAGGACAACCATCTATGGTCAAAGCTTCAAGAAAAGTGAGGTGTTGCATGCCAATTGGAAAAGAATCCAAAAGAGGACAGCGGGCAATACAGAGATTTTTAAGATGAGTCATTCTTGTCAAACAATCAGGAAGTTTCCAAAGCATAGGAATATTTGTAATTCTCAAGGTCTGTAAAGTCTCTGCAGCTCTTTCAATCCATTCTGGCAATGTATGTAGCTCTGGAAAATTCTCAAGACGAAGATATTTCATCCTCCATCTTTTCGTTTTGCTTTGAGGATTCTCTGGCAGTCTGAGCTGTAGCCTCTTACAATCTGTGACTTGCAAAACCTCTAGTTTAGAGAAACTACAGAGAGGTAAGGACACAAGGCTTCCACAACGATGAAAAACCAATACTTCAAGGGAAGCGAGTTGTACCTCTCCGAGCAAAGCCTCCAAATTGTCACAATTTCGAAAGCATAAAGTATGAAGATTGCTCATGCTTGCAAATTCATCTAGTGACAGGACAGATTGCTTTGTGGTTATCTGCAGTTTTCGAAGGCTGATTAGTTTACCTAATCCTTTAGGCAATGTTTCAAGATTCATGCAACCACCAAGTAACAAAACTTGCAAACATTGGAGTTTGCAAATAGAAAGGGGAAGTCTTTTGATATTGCAGTTATCAGAAAGACTGAGATAACGCAAGTGCTCCAATTTATCAATTGAATTGGGTAGAGTCTCAAACGAAGAATCACTCAAACCTAAAATCCGCAAATATTTGTATCTTAATATCCATGCATCCAACAAAGATTCACTGTCAAGGCCCACTCCTTCGATGGGAAATATTATAGTTCTCACACTTTTGGATTTGGGGAATAAAGCACTGTCAAGTGAACCATTATCAACCATTGAGAAATGTCTTACTTGCTGAGATATATTCCGAGTATGGGAGTCAACTACTACACACTCGTCTTTCGCAACATACAATGCAAGATCATGCACCAAATCGTGTACTTTGAAATAGTAGAAGTGGCCAAAGTCCTTAAAATCTTGAAGAAATGACCTTGAATGTAGTTCATCAATATAATCTCTTGCAATACTCTCAAGACTTTGATTTCCATCTTGTGATTGTAGTAATCCTAGTGCCACCCAGAGATTAGTGATTTTACCACCAGAGAAGAGAAAACCTTTTGGATAAAGTGAAAAGTATGTGAAACAATGCCTCAAATGAGATGGCAATTGATCATAGCTTAACTTAAGTGCTGGTAAAATGTCATCTTCATTTTGTTTTAAATTCCATATTTCAGAGTCTCTTGCAAATTTCCACTTATTTAAATCAAATTTCGAGTACAAAGAACATCCTAATGTTCTCACTGCTAGTGGGACCCCTCGACATTTTATCACAATTTGTTTTCCGAACTCCATTAGATTTGGATATTTATCTTCTTCACCTTCCTTAAATGCCCATTTGACAAACAAAGATAAACAACTCTCATGAGAAAGAGCTTGTAAAACATAGGAGTGGAAAGTACCCATCATTGAAGCAATTGAGTTACTGCGTGTTGTCACTATGATTTTGCTTCCTATTGCCCCACCTTTTAACAAGTCTTTTAATATAATCCATTTTGCACGATCGTCATTCCATATATCGTCTAGTACAAGCAAAAACTTTTGCTTAGAAAGCTTATTTCGAAGACGACACTGTAACTGCTCAATATCTAAGTTGTTAATGTTCTCTTGGTAAGCAAGAGGAGCCGATGGAATGGATTCTGAAGCAGAGTTGATGATTTGAATAATTATTTTCCTAACGTCGAAATCATTAGAGACACACACCCACATCTTCAATTGAAAAAGATCATCCATTCTCTTATCATTGAATACCAACTTAGCAAGAGTGGTCTTCCCCAATCCTCCAATTCCCACAATGGGAATGACACACAAACTCTTATCACCATCACCATCACCCTGAGGATGAGGTTGCATTAAAAGCTTAATAATTTCTTCCCTATCATTCTCCCTTCCTATAACATCCAAAGCATCTACATGAGAGAAAGTCATTTCTCTCCTTTGCAGAATAAATCCAGGATCAACACTTGTTGCTGCAAGACCAAATCTAGTCCCATCAGTTGCTACCTTATCCAATCTATCCTTAATCTCTTTGATTTGATGTGCCATCTTTGAACGGAAAACAAGGGGATTAGAGGAAGATAAGAAATGGCTTACCTTCAGCCGAGTGCTGCTAGAAGCTTCTAGAACTTGCTTTTTCTTGTGTTCCAGCTCAAATCCATCGAATACATTTTCAGCATCAGAACAAATGTTTTGAATCTGTCTCGTCCATTCACGCAAGGCATGTTGTTGCTTCTTCTTTTCTTCAGCATCCAGTAGAAGTCCTTTGACAATTGATAGAGTGTCTTTGATTCCTTGAAGATCTTCGTAAACACCATAGGCTCGAGAAGCTTCTTCACAAACATATGAAGCAAGCTTTCCAAGCAATGAATCAGCAATATCAAACACAAATGATTCAGCCATGAATGATCACAACAAAGTAAATGAGGAAAATGCAAAAGTGGTTCTAATTGTGGCTTCAGTTCAGATTCATACTTTGCAATGCATAAACCTAAGTCAACAAACCTAAGTCTACATATTTTATTCATTTCATGGGAAAGCAACTACAATAATACATTATTTAATCATTTGTGCCAAAAACTCTCAAATAACATTTATACTGATTAACTATAGTACGATATTGTTAAGAATTTTATTTTATAATTTCAAGGGACCTGCTACAAATGGCACTGAGAATATTATAAAATGAACAGTTATATCAATGATTAGATGGATAGCACACTTGAGATTATTATAAAATGGTTATTAAAATTACCATTATTAATAATGGCAAGCTGAGTGACACCGCGTATTTTTTTTTAGTAAGTGGGTGTTTTTGGTCGCTTTCAAGTTGGAAGGAGTATAATAGATAGTAATTTTTTCTTTCAAAAGAATTTAACTTGCGTGTTTTAAATTGAGTGTCTTAAGTTGGATTCGAATTCAGGATCTCTCGTTAAACTTGAAGTCAACTTTACTATTGCAACATTATAACTCTTTTAGTGAGTAATTTAAGGAGACGAATTTCATCGAGTTAAAAGTTTTGAACTCTTAAACATTGATTGGTTCATGTTAAAGTATATTGCCTAAGAGCTATCTTCATGTTTATCATGCTTATTCATACTTGCCACTTTAGAAAACGCTTATTTAAAATTCTTTTAAGAGTAAGTTTGAGTTTCTATTTTTAGGAGTTAGTTGGTTAGTTTCTTATCTAGATTGATATATAAATTTGTTGTAATCTCATTTGTTCTTTTGATCTGAATCAATGCAATAACAAATTCTTCTTCAATTGTTGTTGTTCTTCTTCTTCTCCACGAGTATCTCAATATTCTAACATGGTATCATTCATCATTTTGATTCAACCTTACACTTCCGCTCCATTCAACCTCTAATTTTCTAGTCCATCTTCTTCATCAATGGCGTCACCACGAAAGGCTTCAATTCTTGATCCACAACTTGATCAAACTAGCACTACAAGAAAATTAGAGTTTTACAACACAAAAATTGCGACAATTACTTGATAACCGTCGTAACTCTAATATAAAGACGCGTTTCACGACAGTATACACCTACCGCCCTTACATTTTTAAAAGATTACTAAATATTACGATTGTTATCATTAAACCGTCAAAGCAACCACCATCAATTCGAATCTTAACAGGTTTGTCTTCTCAAATCCTAAATTACTTCTCAAACCCTGAATCGGATCCTGGTTTGGATTTTACTCTGAATTTTTATATTTAATTGATTTGGATTTTACTCTGAATTTTGTATTTAATTGGTTTGGATTTTAAGCATTATGTGTTAGATTTCTCTGTTTGAGAGTTAAATTTGAGTAAGAAAAATGGATTATTCATCTGTGTGGACGTGTCGTATCGAGTTTCTTGATGCTGAAGGGTTGCGGTAGCAAATTCTGGTATAAGACCTTTATTTGAAATCTTGTGTGCTGTTAATTCAATGGTTTTGCCCTGAGTTGGTGTCAGGCTCGATTTTATTTTCGGTGATCATGTCTAGCTGCGGCGATTACTTTCTCTATTGTGCTTGTTGTTTGATTTTGAGTCCTTTGCTTGTTTAGGAGTTTAAACTTGTAGCTTGATTTTTGATACATTGTTTATATTTCAGAATATGTTGCATCATATACTTGCAATTTAAATCGAAATATCAGGTTGTGTTATTTTAGACTAGATCTTCTATAGATTTTTTTTGAGAAATATATAATTGTTCATAGTAGCCAAATTAGTGTTGAGATAGAAAAGTGGTAAAGTGAGAATCACTGAATTCAACTACATCACAGTGTTGAAATAACGGCTTCCTTGGTTATCCCAAACTCCCTGTATATTTTTCTTCCTGGAGCATTAAGTAGTAAGCTCCACAATACAAAACACTGTCAATTCTAAGCATTAAGTAGTAAGCTCCATAATGGCAGCAACAATGTCTTCATTGGCAACTTTGAGAGCTTTAACAACTCTTGATCTTGGCACACTAGCTTGAGTCACCACCAACTCGATATCCTTGGGATCAACGTCAGTCTCGTCTACATCTTCCTCTTCCGGAGAAATACCAGAGGACTCTGGCTTCTCTCCAACATTTCTTAAATTAGGAGCCTTGAATTGTTCAGATGCCTGAGTTGGTATGAGTAGACTGTAAATTAACTGATGTCGGTCCATTTCTTGATGAATTGTTGGCATCAATATTCTCTCACCAGCAGAAGTTCCTGAGATGTAGTTTTCACACCGTTTGATTAAGTAATTTACTTTTATTATTACTATTTATTACATCTAGTCATTGAAGCATGATTGCAAAATTGAAAAATATATTATAAATGAAGATTGAATAGAGATATGAATGAACCTTGTGAGAAACTCGGAGATTGGATGAGCGAACAAGATAGGAGAAGTGTCACCGTTAAGTTCAAACTGTTTCAAGTACCCGATATCAGCGTTTTGTGAGAGATTCTTGGCAAGAACATTCTCTTGATGAAATCTGAGTGAAATGAGAGAAGAATGCATAAATAAAGAAGATGTATTTATAGCCACGTCATCTCCGTCCAGGTTAATGTTTACGCTGCCACGTAGGCAAGACGGAGGAAATAGTACATTTGGACGGACGTATAAGGATTTAATGGTGGGTACTGGGTACTCTCACCGTTGAGGCTTCCGCCGCTTTTGCTCTGTCGCCTAACGCTGCTCTTAACCCTCAAGCCATGGCTTCTCTTAAACAAGCACATGTTGATTCCTTTTCACAGGTTGTAATAAATGATAATTTTTCTTTGATTTGTTTATTATAGGCTCTTGCGGGAGGTCCTTTGATTCAGGCTCGGCACTTTGCTGTTATGACTGGAGTGAATGCTGGTATCTATATATTAGAGATAAATGTAGATAGGTTAGTTTGTGTGCATGCATAGGTTAGTTGTGTGCATGCATAAGTTAGTTAGAGTAAGTATGAAGGTAGTTAAGAATGTAACTAACTTCATCGGCTAACTACATTGTATAGATACTCATAAGATAAGGCTTATTTAATAACATGAATTGATCACAAAAGTATCAAGCTAAACCTGAATTACTTTCTGCATGTCCATCATCTTCCTCATGCATAATCATGTTCACCAATGAAGTATGAATTCTCTCATCTAACATGGTATCATACGCCTAAGGGGATCGTGTTTTTTCGCTGCACCATCATCATCATCATCACCACTATCGTCTTCATTTCGACGTTAGGTGCAAATTGCTTCAAAGAAGCATCGGGTTTTTTTGTTCAGAAGTTTGCAGAGCAGAGAAACCATTTTATAATTCCGATGGACAACGTGTGGCATAAACCGTTAAATGAAGAAGATTTAGATAATCAAAGTCATATGTTACATGGTGTGATCCATTCCAATGGTTATGGCCATTTAGTATGTCTTAATGGCATTGAAGGTGGTTCCAAATTTCTCTGTGGGAGAGAGATCATGGATTTATGGGACAAAATCGTGGATTTATGAGAACTTCATCGTCCATGACAGAAGTTCACACATAAAAGAGTATACAGAACCTTAAAGTTAAAGCGGGCAAGGGTCTGCAAAGCAAGCTGTATAAGAGCAGAACCACTAAGCTTTGAAACTTGTTGACTGATATTTATAATTGTTCCTTTACCGATGCTTTTCACAGGCCTCCCTAGATAAGGAGATTTAGAAAGAACCATAGATATATTGTCCAGTAGCTAGTCTTGAATGGTTGGCATCAGAGATGGAATGCTGAATAACAAAGATAGAAACTACTTATAAACTATTTACTGAATAGATGAAATTTCTGTTCAAAGTTGGACTCATACCTCATACTTATTTTCTCAAGAGTTTCCATAACTCATACCTCAGACTTATTGGTACTAGTAGGGCCCATTGCTTTTACTATATTTCCCACACATGCCAAGGCCTCAAGTGAAGGTTTATTCCTACGGGGAGCAATCTGCATTTATAAAATACCTACTGTCAAAAGTTGGCATTGTCATGTGTTATAAAACATAAAAATAACCAACCTTTAAACAAGAAATGAAACAAGCAGCAAGAAAAAAATACGGCTCAAGACTGGCATCAATATTGTAACATACTGCCTCGCGTAAATGAGTACATATGGTCGACAAATAATGGCTAAGTTCCCCATCCAGTGCTAAAGCCATCTCTCCGAGAGCAATAAACCCACTATCACGATCTTGAGGAATTTTCAAGACGGAAATAATATGATTCATTTCATTTCAATAGGCACTCAAGTAAAATTTTGAAATATCATAAAATCCATCATTCTCCTCCCAGTATAAAAATCAATTAATAGGGAAAATTAGCATACAGTTAAATAGTTGGTAACAAAACGATCACGTAGAAAATGTGCAATCCAAGGTAGCAACAAAGTTATGCTCAAGAAAACAAGTCGATCCCGGTGCTCTAGATATCTAACAACAATTTCGGAAACTTCTCGGTATCTTGACATCATGAACTCTCCAGTATTCCTTCACAACCATAATTAGTACCAGACAAGTTAATTCCGAAAATACTGAAAAGATTTATAATTAGAATCAAAGACATATTTTATGATACTACATTAAGTAAATAAAAAAAGATAAACTGATTTCCATAAACAAAATTGTCCTTGTAGAAATTTGCAGATAACAGAAGCCCAATGGGCACAAACTCAATGTTTAATTTCAATTGTACATGCACGTTGACAAAATTATGCCTAACCATTAGGCGTGTTAAGAGCATGTTACACTTTGTCTATAAGTAGGGATCTTGTAAACTAGCTTAGAGTATATTTGACTAGCTTATTTCACCTATCTTGTAAGGTTTTTTCACTAGCTTATAACTTTATGTATACATTGTTTCAAGTAATATTTGAGCTAACAGTTTCTTTTCTAAATTTTACCAGAACTATTTTAATTAACTCCTTTGTCTACCCTCACCCCGCAAAAAAATATTGAATGAGAGGAAAAATGCCACTTACATAATTCATTTCACTTGATAAATATTAAAGGAACTCATACAATGTAATTCCTATTGCAACTACTGTGCACTAGTTATAGTATACTTGCATTATCTAATTGTTTCTGGCTGATTCCTAGTTGTGTGAGTCTATAAATAGACCACACATATTATAATTCAATTGATAATTATCTCTATCAATCAGTAATAATATAGAATTCTAACATGGTATCAATAGAAGCACCCCATCAGAATTTTGTTTAATCCTGAACACCCATTTGCAGCCAATAGCATGTCTGTTAGGAGGCAAGGAAGTGAGAGCCCATGTTTGATTCTTCCCTAGGGCTTGATACTCATTATTCATAGCTGCTAACCACTTAGGATCTTTAAGTGCTACCTTGTAGAAGGTTGGTTCCAGTTCAGTAAAAAGCAGAGTAGGATGTTGCCTTGGTTGAACAATGCCACATTTTCTTCTAGTGGCCATAGGATGAGTGTTGTTTGGATGCAAGAAAGGAAGGCTAAGGGAAGAAGAATCTGAGGAATTAGAAGTAGTTGAAGTGGAATGTTCAGTAGGTGCATGGTCAGAAGTTGCAGATGAGATGTTTTGAGATGTTTGAGATGGAAGGTTCAAAAGGTACATGTGATGTGTGTTGAGATGTAGGGCAGGTTTGAATGGAATTTTCAGAGGATGCAGAGTTGGGGAGATGAATTTGCTTGAGATGATACAAAAGGTGATATAGCTCTGGATGATGAGCGAGGTTTAAGATGGAGATGAGACTGTTGGAATGCTGACAAAATTAGGTGAGATGGAAAAGGGTGAGGAAAGTGTAGAAGATGATGTGGAAGACGACATGTAAGAAGAATTGAGTTGAGGATGTGGGAATCTGATTTCATTAAAAAGAACATCCTTGGAAATATAAATTATTCCATTAAGGGATAAGCACTTGTATCCTTTGTGAGGTTAATAAGGTCTTAGATGTGGGTAGCAGGCACATCCAAAAGCCTTGAGAAATTTGTAATCATGAATTTTGTTATAAAGTATGGAGTATGTTGCAGTGAGACATGCATGATCAAGTATGTCGCAGTGGGACATGCACCATCCCATAACTTCAAAGGTGAGACAACCTTTTTGTAATTGGAGTCCTCATTGTCCATTTCCTGGCTTAGTGTTTAGATCTTTGTCATACTTCCAGAGAGACTAGAATGCTTAGTGGTATTGAGGAGTTTGTTGTTTTTCTGAGTTTCACTGTCAGTTCTTGTGTAGTTTATTAGATTTTCTGATGTATGTAGATAAATAGTTATTGTTTAAAAAAATGAAAATAATAGATATTGAAAGGTTTTCTTCAATACTTACATTGATATCCTGTTTAAAATTAAATGTATGTCTTGGGTTCATTTTGGTTAGTTTGTGATTATGAGGCTAGAGTGTAACTTTTGTCTTTTAATGACATTTGATTATGTTGCTGTAAATATTTGTATTTAGAGTGTTTGCTTTTTTTTTTTATAGGATTTGCTTTGAATTTTAACGTTGTATCTATCTATGTCTATTTTTTGAAGAAATGGATAAGTCATGGATTACTAAGCCACAATCATCGATTGCATATCAGCAAGGGATAAAAGAATTTATTGATTTTGCATTTAAAGGTGCAAAATAAAATGACGTAGTAATATGCCCTTGCAAACACTGCGGTTTCAAAAAATCAAAGAGTAGGAGTGACATGTTCGACCACTTAATGTGGTCACCATTTCCGCAGGGATACACCATGTGGATTCATCATGGAGAGTCCTTTGTTGTACCTAGTACTACTCAAAATATGGTTGAAGATACTATCATTTTCGAAGATCCTATTCATAATATGATAAATGATGCATTTGGAGTTGATATGAATCATGCTAATTGTTGCACCCCAAAATTTGCCCAACCTTTTCTTTCTAACTTGGCTTATGTTTCATATCATTTAGCATTTGCATTTGCATAACATTGGTTCTAGACAGGGGATAAAGATGTTGTATTTTGTTTATTCAAGAGAATAGTTTCATGTTCAAGCTCAAGCAAGGGTATCATTTGCAAGCCAACAAGATATCATCTGTGTTGGGTCTCAAAGCTCCTTGAAGGGAGAAAGTTTGTGTATGGGTGTCATCTCCTATCTTGAGGATCATCAGAGGTTCATGAGGTTATCTATTTGGATGAGGCATGAATCAAGGGTCCAATAGACATCTTGAGGGTTCCCTATGGAAGTTGTATAATCACATAAACCATCTGCAAGAACTTCAGTCAATGGATAAGGTGTTTGGGTTTCATCTGGTCAACAAATGTCAACTGCGGACTTGAGAGGGCTCAAGACTTGGTTATTGATCATTTAAGCCATGAGAAGTCATCCTAAGTTGTCTCTAATGTCATGTTGATATTAAGTCAAGAAGATTCAAGAGTTAGAGAAGTTACTAAATTAGGGTTGCAGATGATTCTAAGTGTAAAATCCCCTTTTTTAGTCTCTAACTTTAAGGACAAATTCCACTATGATACAAGTCTTGTCTCATTTTCCAACAAACATGAAACTTGTTCATCATCTTCCAAGATTTCTTTTGAGTACAAGAACTCATCCATTGGATTTATACATCTCAAGTTATGATGTCAACAAGTTGGTGTGACCAGATGAAGAGAATTTAGAGGCACTCAAAGTCAACTCACTTCCAAAAAGTCCTAGTTGTTCCTCATTGTCTAAGCTTTTCAAAAAGTCCTAGAACTCATAATTCTCATGTGTGGAGCTCAAGTTATGGTCTTCACAAGTCAAGGGTATTTTCGGAAACTTAGTTTTAGGTCTTTCATTTCAATGACCAATTTCATCCACTTCATGACCTCAAATCCATTATCAACAAACATGAGAGTTGTGTCAAATGACCTTAACATCATTTTGACCTCAAATTTCATGACATTTGATGGATTGAGAGATCGTTTAGGTCATGATGAACATGAAAACTTGGCATTTGGACCTAGAATGAATCTCTTCCATTTCAAGTCACCATTTGAATTTATTTTGGATTCTTGGACACCATAACATCATCATATAATGGTCATGCTAGATATTACCCAATTTGAGCCAACATGAACCACATGTCATGACATTTTTTCAAACTTTCATGCCATAAGGAGTAATGGTACAAAACTTGGTGTGAGCTCATTATCTCTAATCAAAACATCCATGATTCATTTTCACACACCCTAATTGCCCTAATTTGCTGACTAAGAGGATTGTACAAAGAGCCATACCCGTGTGCACATGAAAAGAACATTTTGTGGCAAAACTTTCAAGCAAGCAAATTAGCCAACATGGGTCTGCATGAACTTCTTTAACCCATCATATATAAGCCATGCATAAACCCTAGATGAGAAGAAGACAAGCAGCTGGCCAGAATAGCAAGTTTCATAAAAAAGTTTTAGAAAACTCTCTCTCTCTCTCTCTCTCTCTCTCTCTCTCTCTCTCTCTCTCTCTCTCTCTCTCTCTCTCTCTCTCTCTCTCTCTTTGAAACACATTTTTCCTTGGGTTTTTCTTCAAGCTCTTGCTCAATTCATCATCACACGAACACAAGGAGAAGATTGGAGGCTTGAGGTTGAAGCTTGCAAGGCGTTTGAAGAGCCAACGAAGCAGCTCCGTTAGGTAACATTCCATCCTCTGAACCTCCCATTTTAGGAATTTATTTTGGATCATATTGGGTGCATCTAAAGACCTACTTCATGTAGGCAATGTTTGGATCATTTTGGTGCCTGTTTGGTTTGATTTCAGTTTGAGCTTTGAATTTTTGTGGCCTATTTTCATGGTGATTTAATAACCTTTTTCAAAAATAAAGAGTAGAATCGTGTTCTACATGGAAAGAGCTTTAAAATAGTGCCATAGGTTTTGATTTTTATGGAGTTTTTCAGCTAGCTCTGGTGAAGCTCGCTTGAGAAAACGACCGGAGCTAGGGCGTGATGTGTCAGGGTGATCTGGCCATTGACCTTGCATGCGTGTCCATTTGACTTTGAGTTGGCATGACACCTGTTTAAATGAAACGATGCGTTTCACTTGGAAACTAAATTCAGTTGGTATTGGGCTTTGTATTTTTTATAATTGCACCCCCTTTTTGGAGGCCCAGGTGCGTGTTAACTTGAACTCAGTGCAATCCAACATTGCTGATACACCCCTCTCTTGTTCTATTTCTTTTTTTATTTCTTTTTATTGCAATTTCGTTTTAAATCATTTTAAAATAGTTTTAACTTTCACAAAACTCCCAAAAAATACATTTCTAATATTTCAAGATGTTAGGATTTTTTTCATTTTTTTATATTTTATTTTTCAATTATTTTTAGTATTTTTAATTGATTTAATGATTAAAGTGGTTTATGGTTTGTACCTTGAATTGAACTTGATCATTGACCATAATTTAAACACCCCCTTTGACCAATTTTCCTCTCACACTTATGTGTTTGATTGAGGCATATTTGAGGGCTGGTTTGAGGCCTTGGTGATCACTTTTCAATTGTTTTTCATTGGCTTTTTATGGACCTTCGATGGATGCTCGATAAGTGGAACACCTTGCATTGTTTGACACAATTGGTGGTGCTTTGAGTTGACTCTTGCCATGATCTTTTGCATTCTGTTTTGTAATTGATTCAACTTGAGTTGGGTGTTATCTTTGGATTTTATTTGAGCTTGCTTATATTTTTGGTGGATACCTCAAATTCAAGTAGTTTTAATCATGTGTATGCATACAATCCTTGACCTAGTTTTGGGATGTGATCATATATGATCCCTTGGGCATCTCTTAAGCCTTGTTAACTTTTGTTAACATGCTTGAGGTGCTGCCTAGCATGTTTATGGGTCCATTGGATATGTACCTTGTGCCACAAGTTTCATTTGATCATGTTTTTCCACTTAAGTTTGAAGTGTGAGATGTTTAGATGGACTTTGGTCCTCTAATTGAACTTGATCATTCTTATGTTTGCTTTCCAACTTGATCTTGAATTTGAGGTATCTCATTTGAGTTTCACTTCTGACCTTGATTGTCATGTGCTTGTTCATGATGCTTTGGTGATATTGTTTTCACTTTGAAGTTTGCCATGAACAGTTGAGCTTCTCTTGTGTGTTTGGTTGCTTTTCTTTACTTGATCATGAGTAAGTGTTTGGTTGAGATGTTCATGATGTGGTTGCTGCCTCACTCTCTTTCCTCCCTCACTTATTTGATTGTGCTTCTTTGTTTAACAACTTTCTTCTTTTTGATGATTGGTGGCATTTGATTGTAGGAGCTTTCTTCTCTCGTTTCCTGTCATCTTTTCTTGACTTGTTTAAGTCTCCCCTCTTGTTGACTTGTTTAAGTCTTCCATCTTTGTGACTTGTGTTTGTTTTGTTGCATTATTTCATGTTTGCATTTGTGCTTGCATTTCATATCTCTCTTCATCTTGCATTGACTTGTTTAAGTCTTTTATTTCATTTTCATTTGTGATTGATTAGGCATTGTGTTTACTTGTGCTTGATCACATGATCCCTTAGGATTCCTAGTCCCTCTGTTTAAGATGGGAGTAGGAGAGACATTAGGACTTAAATCCTTTGCATGATAAAATTAGGTAGTTCCCTTTTCAATCCTAACTTTAGGACCACTTTGCATGACAACATTAGGGTTTATAGTTTCCTTTAGAGTCTTTATGTCTTTCTCTTCTCATCTTAAACTCTTTAAGACACTTAATAAAGGATAACAAGTGTTGTACGCTACGAGCCTTAAGTACGTGAGGAATAACAAGTGGGGGGTCTCTTCTCACATTGTCTAGAGTGTTTAGTGTATGCCCTTTGGGCGATATGCGACGCGTTCGCTCTTGTGTCATAGTCTTTAGTGCAACATGAGTTACAAACTAACTCAATTCACTTCTCCTAAAAACACAAACAAAACTCAAACCTTTTCATCCTTCGGGACTGTAGCAAACTTAATTTTCAGAAAGAGTATGTTAAGTTTCTATTCTACTGCAAACAGGCATCGTCCTTAACTGCTAGAATGGATATTTAACATTGCTCATAAAACACTTGAACAACCAGTGGTCTAGTTTACCCAAACTACGTTTGCTCTGATTTCTCATACCAAATGAGGATATGTAGGCGCAAGACGGAGATGTCTTGGTGAGCAACCTTCCCCCCTTCACCCGTAGTTTCCCGGACTACATTGACTCTGACTTTCCCATTGCACGAGGGAATACGTAGGCATAGGGCGGCGATGTCCTATCGAGACAATTCTTTCTCTTCACCTCCCATTAGCAGTAGCTTCTTAGATAGTTTTTCACCCATAGATTAGACAACAAGCTTGGATCCTATTGAGTACAACAGACGTGAGGGGTGCTCATACCTTCCCCTTGTGTAACTAACTCCCGAACCCAAGATTTGGTTGTGATGACCTTGTCTTTCCCTTTTTCTTAGATTTTCTTCGATCGTTTCTGTCGCGGTGAAATTTCGATACCAAACTACTGATTAGTTTGAATCTTACTCATTTGCAACCGAACTTTGATTTGTCCAAAGGAAGGGATAAAGATCGAAATTCCCACAATGCAATGCAAATGCAAGCTAGAGATTTATAGGTTCGAGGGTTGGTTAAACTTATGGAAGGTGCTAGCATCCTAAGTTTCTGTAGTACTCTACAGGAACCTCTTGTTTTATGTTTGTTTATTGCTATGTGTTTATCTGCTTAATGTTTAAAGACCTAGGGGTTTATTTCTAAGTATACTCGATAAGATGTTGCATCTTATGCCTACATATCCTTACGGGAGTGGAATTAGAGTATCTGTAGTTCCCCTAAAGGGTTTGAGGAGTTCTTTGACTGTGGTCAAAGTTCCTACGGGTTTAGGGTAGTTGATTGATTGAGTTTAGGAGAAAAGAGGAGTTATCATTTTAAGGGAGATTTAACCGCCACAAATTGTAGGAAAATAGTCTTTGCATCGTCTTAAGAGAAGGGCTCAAGTACTCGGATATTGATCGACGAGTACGCCTCTATCTCTCTTAAGGCAAAGTCCCTACATATTGATTGTATTGATGTGGGATGGAGATTCTATCTCGCTTAAGATGATTAACATCTATTTCTCTATTGTGTTTGAATATTTTGTATGAGTTATTTTGTTTTGTTTCTATGTTGTAAAGGATAACGGTCCTTCCTATGGGGTAGGATCTAACTTAGAAGGATCAACTTGAATGGGATCAAGGATCAAGTGGGAGTATGATGCAAATGATGTGCACTACACACAAGTGTTGGATCATGTGTAGGTTTTTCCTTTGGACGGAATGCGATGCGATAAAAGTAAATTACTGTAAAATAAATGCAGAAGGAAATAAAACAGATAAAATAAACATACACACGCATGAAAGCGCTAAGGTGTGTGAGAGTGTGAATGCGTGCGTGGAACCGGAGCGAAGCTGGAAGCGTACACGATTGATTTTAGGCGAGATTGATTATGGTTTTAGGCGAAAGTCATATTATTTAGTTAAAAAAAAAAGATTTAGATTAAACGAACCGATTTATGAAGAAGGGATTAGTTTCGCTAAGAAACGTTAATTGATGAAGTTAATGTTAATTTTATTTTATTAGCAAAAAGGGTTTTCTTAAGTGTGAATGAACAAGACCTTGGGAAAAAGGTTTTAATGACTAAAGAGTTCATTATCATCCTATATTACTAAAAAAAACAATTAGATATGATATGGTTTAATAATAATAAAAAAGAAAGAACAATTTTATTATATAAAAAGGTTGAGGAAATTAATAAAATATGATTATGATTCAATTATTTTTTTAAATTTGAGAAAGAAAACAAATAATAGTTTTCTAGTTATTATAAAAATGTTAATTATCTTAATAACCAATTATATTACTATTTTATGGGTTTAATTAGGTTAGCTAAAAAGGTTGATTAATGGATTAAGGGGGCGAATGGGTTTGCGTGGGGTATACCGTAGTTGCAGTGAGTGGGTGTGCGTGGAATCATATTATAACAAAACAATAAAAAAAGAAAAAAAACACAAGGAAAACCCTAGTCGCCCAAATCCCCCCCCCCCCCAATTCCCGGAATCAATCGCTTAGCCTCCTCTCGATTCATCTCATCCATCGCTCGTTCTCATCCATCCCTTCGTCTCCCTCCATTTTGAACCTGAAAGCACAAACAAAACGTCAAAAGTTCACATAATTTTGGCATAAACCGAAGGTTTACCGAATGTTGATGATAGTGGCGCTTGAGGTGATGAGATAGAAGTTTCGTCGGTTTGGATTCGCAGATGATGGTTTCGACAACCGGAGAGATAAGTCTCTTCCTACAATCTCTTAAGTTTACGAGGTTTTGTTCTTTCTGGTAGTGATTTTCGAAATCGATCCCCTTTTCGTCTCAAACTTCTCCCTTTTATAGGTTTCACAGGGAATCCTTTATTTTAAAACCTGATTAAAACGCTTTGAATGCCTGATTGGGCCTTCCTCTTTGGGTGTAGGTTAGATTTGAAAAACTTCCTCTTTCGTCCAATTTGTGTTAACATGCATTAAACGAAAATCCCAATCTTGCGATATTGTGTATCAATCTGTTAAATATTTTATCTGTCCAGATTCAATGTCTTGGATTTGGATTGGATATTCCAACGGTATATTCTCCAAACAATTACTAATTTGTGTTTGATATTTTGGTAGGTGTAGAAAGTGAAGGAGTTAGGCCAGAAGATAGACAGCCCAGGGTGAATTCCAAGTAGCTGGTGTAAAGAAGGACTCCGACTTTTTAAAATATTCGCTTTTCTTGACAGGGTTGAGTAGAGTGTCTCAAATTAACCAAGGTGTGGTATTGCTCTACTCTTGCTGCGAGCTTCAGTTCACTGAGATTGCTGCGTTCGTGATGCTTAACCAATGCTGATGATTAAATGTAGGTGTATTGCCAATTCAAACTTCAGGTGGTCAATGTCGTATCCCCTTCCAAGCAAAACAACTTTCTTCAGCAACAAGCGTTTAATTTAGATTCTCTGCCAAGATTTTCCATAGAGTTCCATGACTTATCTGCAAGAAAGTCCTTCCACTTATGTCTGAGCTTTGGTAACATTGTAGTATCATCTGTAGTAACTGAAAGCTTTGTGCACTTCAGGTATTTGCAGGGGGTCCAGATCCTGCTACGGTTGTTGTTTCTTTGCATTCGATCCATACTGTCTTCTCCAATTTCTTTGAGAACTTTTGCAGGGAACACAGGCTGGCCTCACGAATCTCTTGAGTCTTCGTGATTTGGAGCAAAGTGGCTGATGCGTTTTTATGCTGCAAGTGCTATCACTTGCTGATATACTCTGTTTCTCCTATTATTCGCTTGCTATTGTTGGTTGCGCTTGTTCGCAGATGCTTGCCAATACCTGTTGATGCTCTGTCGCTGGTCATCATTATGTTTAGGAGGCGGGGCAATGCCGATAGTGTCAAGGCGCTGAACAAAGAATCGAAGCTTTACTTGGCAAAAGATATCTGGCTCCAAAAGCTTCTCCAGAATATCCAGAGTAACTTTCATGTAACGGTAATGAAATTCAGGCTGCAAAATTTTTCGCCCTACAGGTGTGTCCAGATCAAGAGTAGGTGTGATATCTGGAGCTGGCCTGCTGATTTGGTTATGCTCTTACTCTCCTTGATTTCCTTTACGGATTGACAATGATGTTGTTGTTTCCGCATGGTGGTCCAAATTGATTGTTATCCGTATAAACTATGGTGCTTACATTAAACTGAACAGGAACTTTCCTTGTAGCTTTCTAATCGAGTCCTTCATTGTTTCAGGTGTTGGTGAGGGAGTGCTTGGATGATGACGAGGTTTGACATCAAAACCAGCAGTGAAGGTAATACCCTGCTCATTTGTAGCTTATTTCATGAACTGCTGTTATGGCTGATACTATTGGTTGTTCTGCGACTGATACCTGGTGTTTGCAGCCGATATCATTGTATTGCTGTTGTAACTGATATTGACTCTGTGGTTTATGCCTGATGTTGATTGCAGCCTGAAGTTGTCTGACATTGATAACTTGTCGTTGTTTTGATTTCCTTGTGGAGAAATGTTGGGATATTATAGTTAGGACCTGGTTCCTGAGGTATGCCAATTCATTTGATGAGAATCGTACTTTAAATTAATTTGAGATTCTCAACCGTTAATTCTCTCTGCCTGGATTCGCAGTTACTTGACAAAACCGGTTTTCTGCTTCGGTGATAGCTACATCTTGCGTTTTGCGCCTTCGGATGCCTATAGAAACATACAGAAAGTTTCGGAGAGTAAGGGGCTTGAATTGGGTCAGTTTGAAGTTATGGCTTATGTGGCATATTTTTATGAAGCTCTTCAATACAGTATAGGTAGCAGATCGGATAGTAGGTCCTTTAGACTTCAAGAAATCTAGGAAGTGCTTATGATCTGCTAACAATTTTTTATGTTCAAACATCCATTGGGTAATAATTGGAACAAATTCTTTAATGACCTTTGCACGGCAATTTCACTATCAGCATCGGCAAAAGGGACAGACTCTTCAGTTGAAGGAGAAGAAACGAGATGGTGGCCTCTCGACATAAGGTCGTAATATTTCTTTGGCTCACAAGACTTAGGGAGTTGATGTTTTTGTTGGTTTGCTGCCATGAACTAATTCACCATTCCTTTTCTTGATTTGAACATGGTAACAAAAGAAGCTTTAATGGGCTGTCAGCAAGACAACCGTTGGGATTTGCTCTACAGGATTCAACTGTGGGACTTCTTCTGAGGCTTTTGACAACTTGGAATGAAGCTCATCGACTTGTTTCTTTTTTTTTAGTCCTTAGGTTTAGAAATAGTTAGGACTTTCTTGCATTTGTATGGATATTGAAACTCATATTTTCGGAATCAATTCAAAACAATGGATTTGAAATTTCAAAAAAATAATTTTCTTCTAATTTGTATCTTTGGTTTTGAATTTTGAAAGATACTTGTTGATAATCTCGGATCATGAGTCAAATGGTAGCTATTATGGTTGAGGCTTCGAGGGTAACTTTGGCCCATACGTGGTTATTAAGCGCAATACCTTGTAGTTTACCCTTTCTTGTGGTCTGAAACTCTTGCAGTAGAAAAACTCATACTTATCATTAGAGATCTTCCCTCTTTACTTAGAAAAAACCTTTTGTACCGTGTAATTAGCTTCACAAAATTTTCCTGACTCCATACCCATCTTCCCACTATGAGAGTATAACCTAGTTGTATCAAACCTAACATGTAAACAGCCAATCAGGATCTATGGTAGAAGAGATGCAACTCGAAATTCAATCTTGATATCTTGGTAAATTCTTGACAAAACCATGCGAATATCACCTTGATTTGGATTTAACACACCTGCACACGTTGGTTAGAATGACATGCACGCAAGAGTATAAAGATAAATAATAATAAAGAAAAAAAAGCGCACGAGGAGGTGGGATCTTAAGGTCAAAAATTAGGGTGCAACAGATGCCCCTATTTAAGTTACTTCTATCCGGAGATATGGAAATCGAAATCTCCGTCTCAACGGGATAAGAGGGACTTAAATACAAACATTGCGCGAATTTTTGACCCTAAGAAGCCACCGGATGCAAATGATATGCAATGATATGAAAAATGCAAGACAGATGGTCCTGTGAGGAAAAGATGTCACAGGGGGGGGGGGTGAACCGGACACAACACGCGAAACAAAGGAGAAACAGACCCAACGAAGCGGGAGTCCAAGGGGACAGGAAACAACCAGCAATGGGGAATCTCCAAACGTATAAAAAGCGTAGTATATACACCAAGAATATGGTGTTTTAACAGTAGGTGAGAAATTTGTGATCGAAGGATAGATTTATTACCATAATGTAATGGTCGGTAATAATCCAAATGAATTTCTTGATTGGGACACAATTTAGTTTTGTTTCGTATTCTTTTTTCTTCTTTTTCTTATTATTATGAAATCCAACTGGAAAGAATAAAATGTGTAGACCTCCCCACGCCTCATGGTCTGGGTACCATGAACGGGTCTCCGCTTCTGAAAAATCACCTCCCCACGCCTCATGGTCTGGGCACCATGAACGGGTCTCAGCTTCTGAAAAATCACATCCCCACGCCTCATGGTCTGGGTACCATGAACGGGTCTCAGCTTCTGAAAAATCACTTCCCCACGCCTCATGGTCTGGGTACCATGAACGAGTCTCAGCTTCTGAAAAATCACCTCCCCACGCCTCATGGTCTGGGTACCATGAACGGGTCTCAGCTTCTGAAAAATCACCTCCCCACACCTCATGGTCTGGGTACCATGAACGGGTCTCAGCTGTAGATTGTAGATGTCGTTGTAGATGTAACTTGTAAATGTAACTGTAGAACTTTGCAGATTGTAATTTGTAATGTATTGGAGATTTTAAAACTTCACCGGGGATCTTCAGAAGAGATGTAAGTTGGTTGATTTGTGAAACATGTCTTCTCAAATAAAGAGAGACTAATGTGATTAACTTCTTCGACTTCTTCGGGGAGATGTCACTTGATGGAAATAAACTTGTGTGATGAACTCATTGGGGAATGCATTCCTGTGGAGTATCTTTGTTGTAGTTGCAAAATATTCTGTTGTGAACTTCTCTAATAAAGAGAAGTGTTTTCTAATGTCTTTGGCAAACTTCTCTGATGGATTTGTGAAGCAATGCCATTTGATGATGTTGAAGAACTCGCTAAGGGTACATGAACTGTCTTGTAGAGATTTTCGTTTTGCATGAGACTTTGATCAAAACGAGTTGCTCAAATAAAGAGATTACTTATAGTCCAAATGTAGATGTTCGAGAAAATCCTGTGATATCGTTGTTGGAGAAAAGTTTGTCTTCCTGAATATTCTTTTTGGGGAATAGAGTGCAAAATAAATGCACACTTAATCCATGTCCGAAAATTGGATATTATCCACACTGTAATTGCCAAAGACCGAAGTTCAATTCGGGAAGTAACCGAAGAGAAACTGTCAAGAAAGACTCGACCATCTCAAATGGAATTGTACTAAAATAACCATCTTCCATGAGGGTCGAACTTCATGGGGAAAAAAGAAACATTGCTCTTTCTGCCTAGGGATGACAACTCTATTTGGGGGATAAGACACACCCAAACGCTCGGAGATAACCACGACCAAGGTGACAGAAGAAAACAAACACAAAGGAAACAAAAATGAACATGCCATGCTATCTACTTATATGCTATGCGTATGCTGACGGACCAGGAGAGGCGAAATAAACGCCTCAAACGGAGGGGTACCCAAGCAAAATCTCCACCATCCCCTTACCTCCTGCAAAAATAAATATCCTCTCGCCTTGGAGAATCACATAAGATTTTTGTTCTTCCATGGATGAAATAAACGTCCATGGTCATCCTTTTGTTATTCATATATCGAGTAAAACACAAAGTTTTGAAAAGTTTAAGTCAATCTGGATTTTGCTATCAAGAATAAAGACTTTTGATAAATGAAAACTTTTATTGAATGGTGGTCAGCGGAAAAGCAGTGACCCCAATATTACAGTGTTGGAAAATAATAGCGATTACATAGAGGGAATAATGACTTGCTTCTCCTAAGTTGACGAGAACTCTCCGAGTTCTAAACAAAATACTTCTTGACAGCGTCCGTGTTCACAGGGCGAGTGATCTCTTCTTCGTCCATTGTTGCTAACATCAAAGCACCTCCTGACAAAACCCTCCTTACTACATACGATCCATCATAGTTCGGGGCCCATTTTCCTCTGACGTCGATGAGGAAAGACTGGATCTTCTTGAGCACAAGGTCACCTTCCTTGAACATGCGGGGTCGAACCTTCTTGTCAAATGCTTTCTTCATCTTCTGCTGATACAACTGCCTGTGGCACAGCGCTGCCATCCTCTTTTCTTCGATTAGGTTCAGCTGATCATATCTGTTTTGGCACCATTCAGTTTCTGATAACTTTGCATCCATCAAAATCCTCATTAAAGGAACTTCAACTTCTAACGGGAGTACTGCTTCCATACCGTAGACAAGTGAAAACGGAGTTTCCCCAGTTGATATGTGCACCGTCGTACGATACCCATGCAAGGCGAACGGGAGCATCTCATGCCAGTCCTTATAAGTAACAACCATTTTCTGAATGATCTTCTTGATATTCTTGTTGGCGGCTTCAACAGCCTCATTCATCTTTGGTCTGTAAGAAGAAGAATTATGATGTTCTATCTTGAATTCTTCACACAAATCTTTCATCATTCTGTTATTCAAATTGGAACCATTATCTGTAATAATTCTGCTCGGCACACCATATCGTCAGATAAGCTGATTCCTGATAAATTTAACAACCACGTGTCGAGTCACATTAGCGTAAGAAGCTGCTTTGACCCACTTGGTAAAATAATCAATGGCTACTAAGATGAATCGGTGCCCATTAGACGCTTTTGGTTCTATCATACCAATCATATCAATTCCCCACATAGAGAACGGCCACGGGGATGAGATAACATTCAACAAAGTTGGAGGCACATGAATTTTATCTGCATAAATCTGACACTTGTGACATTTTCTAGAAAACTTGTAACAATCTGATTCCATTGTAATCCAATAATAGCCAACCCTTAAAAGTTTCTTGGACATGGCATGTCCGTTGGCATGAGTGCCAAAGGATCCTTCGTGAATTTCCGTCATTAACATATCTGCTTCTTGTTTGTCAACACATCTCAGCAAGACCATGTCAAAATTTCGTTTGTATAACACATTGTTACTTAGAAGAAAACTCCCAGCCAACCTTCTCAAAGTCTTCTTATCTTTGTTGGAAGCTCCCAAAGGATATTCTTGAGTTCTAAGGAATACTTCAATGTCATGGTACCAGGGTTTGCCATATTCAACTTCCTCGACGGCAAAGATGTAGGCGGGTCTGTCAAGACGTTTTACTTTAATCCGAGGACACTCATTCCAAAAGTTCACCACAACCATTAAGGCCAAAGTTGCCAAGGCATCTGCCATTCTGTTCTCATCATGAGGAATATGATGAAATTCGACCCTATCAAAGAACGGTAACAGTCTTCTAGCATAATCTCTGTATGGGACAAAATTATCATGTCGAGTTACCCACTCTCTAGAGATTTGGTTGATTACCACTGCAGAATCACCAAACACGTCCAAATTCTTAATTCTCAAATCTATTGCTTCCTCAAGACCCATAATGCACGCTTCATACTCAGCCTCATTATTAGTACACTTGAATGTTAACCTGGAAGTAAACGGGATGTGGGACCCTTGAGGAGTAACAACACCTATCCCTTTTCCATGAGCGTTGACAGCTCCATCAAAAATTAAACCCCATTGAGAACCTGGTTCTGGACCTTCACCATGCATGGGTTCTTCACAATCTTTCATCTTTAAAACATAACATCTTCGTCGGGAAAGTCGTCGTTTGAGGGTTGATAATCCAAAATAGGATGGTGAGCCAAATGATCATCCAAAACACTTCCTTTGACCGCTTTCTGAGTATGGTACTCGATATCATATTCGGATAACAACATCTGCCATCTAGAAATTCTCCCAGTTAAAGTGGGCTTCTCAAAAATATACTTGATAGGATCCATCTTCGAAACTAACCAAGTGGTGTGATTCAACATATACTGGCGCAAATGTTTGACAGCCCACGCCAAAGCACAACAAGTCTTCTCTAACATAGTGTATCTTGTTTCACAATCAGTAAATTTCTTGCTCAAGTAATAAGTGACATGGTCTTGCTTTCCTGTTTCATCTCGTTGACCGAGTACACAACCCATTGAATCTTCTAAAACAGTCAAATACATAATCAAAGGTCGTCCTTCAACTGGCGGTATCAGGATAGGTGGTTCAAGCAAATACTCTTTGATACTATCAAAAGCCTTTTGACAATCTTCAGTCCAAACATACCCTTGTTCTTTCCTCAGAAGCTTGAAAATAGGTTTACATGTAGCAGTCATGTTGGATATAAACCTAGAGATATAATTCAAACGTCCCAAAAATCCTCTGACTTGTTTCTCGGTGGTAGGAGCTGGCATTTCCCGGATAGCTTTCACTTTGTCGGGGTCCACTTCAATCCCTCTTTGACTGACAATAAAACCCAATAGTTTCCCTGATCGTACTCCAAATGTACATTTGTTGGGGTTCAGATGGAGCTTGTATTCCCTCAAACGACCAAACAGCTTAGACAGGTGTTTAACATGATCATCTTCAATTCTCGACTTAGCTATCATATCATCCACATAGACCTCAATCTCTGTGTGCATCATATCATGGAACAAAGTAGTCATAGCTCTCTGATATGTTGCCCCTGCATTCTTTAATCCAAACGGCATAACTCTATAAAAAAAGGTGCCCCAAGGTGTGATGAATGACGTCTTCTCTCTGTCCTCGGGAGCCATTCTAATCTGATTGTAACCTGAAAAATCGTCCATAAAGGAGAAAACCTCATATCTTGCGGTACTGTCAACCAAAATATCAATGTGAGGTAACGGAAAGTCGTCTTTTGGACTGGCCTTATTCAAATCCATGTAGTCTACACACATGCGAACCTTACCATCCTTCTTCGGAACGAGCACAATATTAGCCAACCAGAGCGGATATTCAGCAGTGACAAGGAAACCTGCATCGATTTGTTTTTGTACCTCCTCCTTAATCTTTAGAGCCATGTCGGGTCGAGTTCTTCTGAGCTTCTATTTTACTGGCGGGCACTCTGGCTTCAAAGGTAGGCGATGCTCAACTATAGTAGTGTATAATCCAGGCATATCTTGATATTGTAACACCTGAGGTGAAAGAGGACGGTGGTTACATGTAACACCCGTGGGCGAGGGAGTGGTTGTCGGTGTCATGAGGCATGACAATGGGACACTCCTAGCAGCTTCTAGGGGAAAACCGAATTCACATCCGAATGAGAGGGATCCTGAGGCTATGCAAGTATGGGACTGCATGGTTGAATGAAGGCTTATAAGGATTAATTGGTACTACCTATACCAACAAGATGCATCTTCTTTTCGGTAGCCCGTTCATAAGAACTCCACAGTTAAGCGTGCTTGACTTGGAGCAATTCTGGGATGGGTGACCTTCTGGGAAGTTTCCTAGAAAGCGTGTGATTGAGGACAAAGCATGCTGAAAAGACCCGTGTTGGTTTGTGGGGTCAGTCGGTAATCCTAAAAGCAATATGGGGCGTTACAAATGGTATCAGAGCCATACCTCTCCCAGTACGATGTGGTTCGGGGACGAACCAAGCGGAAGCTGGTGGGCATGTAACACCTGAGGTGAAAGAGGACGGTGGTTACATGTAACACCCGTGGGCGAGGGAGTGGTTGTCGGTGTCATGAGGCATGACAATGGGACACTCCTAGCAGCTTCTAGGGGAAAACCGAATTCACATCCGAATGAGAGGGATCCTGAGGCTATGCAAGTATGGGACTGCATGGTTGAATGAAGGCTTATAAGGATTAATTGGTACTACCTATACCAACAAGATGCATCTTCTTTTCGGTAGCCCGTTCATAAGAACTCCACAGTTAAGCGTGCTTGACTTGGAGCAATTCTGGGATGGGTGACCTTCTGGGAAGTTTCCTAGAAAGCGTGTGATTGAGGACAAAGCATGCTGAAAAGACCCGTGTTGGTTTGTGGGGTCAGTCGGTAATCCTAAAAGCAATATGGGGCGTTACAGATATGACCAAGCAAACACATCAACAAACTCTCCGAGCAAAACGATCAACTGTTTCTTCACCTCAGGTTTGAGCAAAGCTCCAATTTTCACTTCCCTACGGATTTCTTCTGTTCCCAAATTGATTACGTCCACTGGCTCTTGATGAGGTTGGATAGCTTTGTCTTCTTTCTCAAGTAATCTGGAAATCTCTTCTGGGATATCATCTTCTTCGTCTTCGGCTTCGTACACAGGAAACTCAAAATTCAGAGAAGGCAGTGGATCATTATTCCCAGGATGTAATTTACGTAGCAATCTGCGCAAGTGATATGATTTTTAATAAGTTTTCGTAAAGTGGAAAAGTGTGTGTACGCGAGATACTACTTATTATTTTCCAACATCATAAATAAATATGAGAAAAAAACACACAGATGAAAATGAAAGTGATTTATTGATGATAGTAAAACCAAAGAGACGCGCCCGACAAAGTCACCTTTGCCTTGGGCAGAGCAAAGGGAATTATTTAAAAGTAAGCCTTAACAATGCAGTTTCGCCTTGGGCAGAGCAAAAATTTTAAAACAAATGCTTTACTTAGATATATGAACGACAGCAAGGGCTTCAACCGCACTCCAGTTCTTAACCAAAACTCCTGGGGTTACAAAGTCTGGAACATCCCCATCTGAATCTTCCTTGGTGACATCATAAACTCCAAAGCTATAGTCAAACTCATCCGAAACATGACCTGGATCTTCCATATAAGGCTCATAATCTTCGTAAGGGATGGAGGACCTTGTAGAACCATCTGATATGTAGCCTTCAAGCTCATCCTCTGACACAACATTAACTTGAGGATGATGGATGACCCCTCCACTACGGAACACTTCATTAATCAGCGGAAATCCTTGATTCTTGGTAATTTGTTAACCAAAACTACTGGTGAAACCAAGACCTTCCTTATTTCTGTTTCCTGGCAAAGACAACACCTTATCCCAAATTGTCTGAGGACCGCCGTTCACTACACGTTGCGCGTCCTTGAATGATGACATAGATGCCTGAGATCTCTGACCATCCTCGCCCATAATAGACAGAGCTTGAAATTGTGTACCAACTTCTTCCTCAGCTTTGACATACGAGAATGATGACAAATGACTCACCACTAAGGCTCGTTCCCCACAAACTGTGACCGTTTTCCCGTCAAAAACATATTTCAACTTCTGGTGCAGGGTGGAAGTAACTGCCCCGGCTTCATGTATCCATGGCCTCCCTAACAAATAGCTATAGGCGGCACGAATGTCCATGACTTGAAACGTGATAATAAAAGTCTATAATCCAATAGTCATCGGCAAGTCCACCTCGCCAATTACTGTCTTTCTAGACCCATCAAAAGCCTTAACGATAACATGACTTGGCCTCATCGGTGGTCCCTGATAGTATAGCTTAGATAGAGTAATTATAGGCATCACATTTAGAGAAGATCCAGTATCAACCAACACACCAGACAGAGAGTCATTCCCGCAATTCACATAAATATGTAAAGCCATGTTATGTTTCCTTCCTTCCTCTGGGAGATCATCCTCATTGAAACCCAAATTGTCATATGAAGTAATACTACCGATGATGTTGTCAAACTGCTCCATAGTCACATCCTGTTCTGGAGTGCTTCTCTATGAGCCTCAGAACTCATCAACAATTGCAACACATAAATCTTCGACGGGGTTTGCAGGAGCTGATCTGCAACCTTATATTCACTTCTCTTGATCACCTTTAGACATTCATCTGAATTGGACAAATTAGATCCACCAGATTGCCCCACAGTTGGATCTCTTAAGCCTGGTTGTTCGGATGGGACCTCCTTTTCTCTTGGTGGTATAGTCGGGTAAACTCGACCACTCCTTGTTACTCTGCTGACATCTGCGATGTTAACTACTGAAGGTATAGTGGGCAAAGGCACTTCCTTTCCATTTTCCAACATTGTGGCATTGTATCTGTATGGGATAGCCTTACTAGAAGTGTAAGGGACGGGTCCAGGCACGTTGATTACCAAAGGGGTAACAGCCGACTTCCTGCTATTATAAATGATTTCGATACGCTCCACTTCCTTAAAGTGAGACACTATAACACAAACTTCTTCTGCCCTCTTATCTGAAACTTCATGATCATTATCTGCCAAATAATCTTGAATCATGTTGACGGAGGGTGAACCATGTGGGGGTAACGAATTAACCTGCACATTAGGGTCGGAATCCTTGAAGGACAAAATTCCGCACTTGATGAGCCTCTGGACATCTGTTTTCATACCAAAAAAACTCTCAATATCGTGGCCTGGAGCACCTTGATGGTATGGGCAAAACTTGTCAGCTCTATAAGAAGGAGGAGGATTTGCGGGAACCATAAGTGGAGCTTTTGTTTGAATATGGCCCTTCTGAATCAGAGCTGGAAACAAATCAGCATATTTCATAGGAATGGGCTCAAAGTTTATCTTTCTATACACACGACCCTGATTATTGAATGGCCGATTCTGCTGAGGATACTGCGGATTTTGCTGAGGTTGTGGCAGTTGAACATTGGGGGACTAAGATGGCTGACTCGGTTGCGGAGACTGTTGAGGTTGATAAGCTGGAACATTAAACACTGGTGATACTACCGCAACTTGGTATGATGGTGAATACCTCCTTCTAAGTATCCCCTCCTGCACGGCGTTCACCCCCTGTTCTTTTTTCTTCACAAACCCAATCCCATACCTCTTAACATTGTTAGGAGCACTCTCTTCCTTAGCCAACCTTCCTTCACGGACGCCTTCTTCCAAGCGCATTCCCATATTAACCATTTCAGTAAAGTCGTTGGGTGCACTGGCTACCATCTTCTCATAAAAGAAAGGACCAAGGGACTTCAGAAAAATCTTGGTCATCTCTTTTTCTTCTAACGGTGGTGTGACTTGTGCGGCCAACTCGCGCCAACATTGGGCATACTCCTTAAAATTCTCCTTATCTTTCTATGTCATAGCTCTCAATTGATCACGGTCGGGAGCCATGTCCACATTATACTTATACTGCTTGACAAAGGCTCCTCCTAGATCATTGAAGGTCCGAATCTTCGCACTATCCAACCCCATATACCACTTGAGCGCAGCGCCGGTCAAACTGTCTTGGAAATAGTGAATAAGCAGTTGATCATTATTAGTTTGGGCAGACATCTTTCTGGCATACATAATAAGATGTCTCTGAGGGCAAGTATTCCCTTTGTACTTCTCGAAATCGGGGACCATGAACTTCGGTGGAACCTTGACATTTGGAACCAAACACAACTCATACGCGCCCTTTCCAAACAGATCCTTCCCACGAAGAGCTTTCAACTCCTTTTGTATCTCAGAAAATTAGTCTTGAAACCCATCCATCCTTTCTTCCAAACCCACAGTTTCGGTCGGCGACCCTTGCAAAATTGGTTCATTCAGAATATACGGAACATCATTCACATCTGGAGATGCAGTAGTCATCACAGCAGTAACTACGGGAGTAGCTTGGACAGCAGTCACAACAGGAATATTAGACACAGACGGACGGTAACCGGTTGAAAAGAAATTGGGAGACAATCCCCACGGGAAACCTTGAGGCATGATGTAGGTCACTTCGGCAACAAAAGACACCACTGGGATCGGTGTTGGCGTCACTTCAGAGATCACAGTTCTTTGAACATCTTGGTTGTTGATCGCGACTTTCTATGTCTAACAAATCTAACTGCAAGCGCACAGCATATCGCGTAGTAATAATAGATATCGATCCCACAGGGACTCGTAATCAATCTAGTATTATCGGGTGTTACGGTATTTAGCTAGGTCGGTTTGGTTTCAAGTTGAATAATGGCAGAATAAATGCGTAAACTAAAGGGAACTAAAATTTTTACTTAAGATATGAATTTATGAATCGATATGCAATAATTTTGTTCTTCGGGGATTTGACAATTTATTGGCGTATTAAGTGTTTTCAAACTTAGTTTAAGAAGAAAATAGTGATCTAAAGACTTTTGTCTCACGATGGTTGTTGACGCTAGTCGCAACTCTAAGGAGGAACGTATGTTGTCGCTATCCCGTTCGGGGTTAGAGTCACCTTTTGAAAATCTCTAAGTTCTAATCCTTTTTAAAGTGCTTTTGCTGTTTTTAAATTGAATGCCTAGTTTTTACTATCTGGTCTTAGCCTCAGCTGTCGCTTGTTGGTTCATACCTTAATATGGTTTCCCACTGTCGTGGCAAAACCACCGTAAATAGCTTCTCACTGTCGTGACAAAGGTTTATTTAGAATTTTGATTAAAAACTAAAACCATAACTAAGTTTTGAAAAGAGAAAGACTACGCCAATTATTATCAAATTCCGTCTGAATTATTATTACATATCGATTACGGTAATTTAGCTAGACATGGAAAAAAATGGTAATACATAAATAAAAGCAGTGATTAAGAACATACATCATAATGAAAATTGCAATTACGATTAAAAATGAAAACCTGGAAATATTCCAATTGGCTTTTGGGCAGATCCTCCACAATGTTGGCAGGATTCTGGTCTTTGTGCCAATTGATCGTACAAGGAAAATGGGAATTACAAAATATCAAAGAGTACAGAGAGGGAAAAGAGAAACAAATAAGAATATAAGAACAGTAAGGTTGCTCTGAAGATGAATTGGCAACACTTCGTTGTCTTGAATGCCGCTTCTTTTTCAGGTCCCAACCTCTTCCTTTTCTAGAGGGAGAGTATCTAACGATTATTCCTTCAGGAAGTGGGTTTGAGGCAGAAAAGTAGGAGTTAGTGGCCACACTTTTGGTCTTTGAGGGGGAATTTTTGCACGTGACTTCATTCTGCACGTTCTGGCTGCATGACGGTCATCATGGAGGTGTGACGGTCGTCACACGCATGACGAGCGTAACGGCTATGTGACGGTCGTCACATCAGTAAAACTCGTTTCTGCTGTTTTTCTCTTGGTTTTTCATCTGTTTTTCACTTGTTTTTGCTCCTTTTCTTCATATAGCTTTGCTTGGACATGTTCTTCGAGTACCTGCATAATAATTAGACAAATAGCATGGAATGCCCCGAATTCGGAGTGAAACCAGTCAAACATTAGTTAAAACACATGTCATTTTATATATACATTTTCGCGTTATCAAACTCCCCTAGACTTGAATCTTTACTTGTCCTCAAGTAAAAGTTGGGAAATTGGAAATGGGGCAAACACGCGGCACGCTTCTCCTTTCCGAAAGGTTTTTTCAAATTATAAGTTAGGAAGGCCAAGACTAAAATTGAAACAAAACACATACGGTGGTGACACTGAGTTGTAAGTCTTCGAAGGCCTCCTTTTTATGCAAGCCAGTTCCGATCATGCTACTGCAGCTTGGCGTCAAGTTCCTTGCAACAAGTTTTACCCGGTTTGTTCTGGCGCAGTCACATTAAGCCCGTTATCCATATACTTTCATGGCAAGTTAACCTGTTAGTGGCTATGATCTCTTTTCTATTTCGATTCTTCTTTGCACATACGCTTATGCTATTGATTTCCAAAGACTTTCTGTACCGTTGGGCTAAATGCTCGGGTGAGGAGCACCTAACTTAGAAGGAACATGTCTCTATACTCAGGCTATATGGCTTTTCTTCTTCATGATTTTTCATTTTGAGTTAGAGATCACACACTTATTTGCATCGGTTTCATTGCTTAGAAGCATTTAGGATGGTGCTGACTGCTTGTATAAACTACTGGGGGTTACGTTTGAGTAGGAGCTTGAAGCTTCGGTACGTGTAGGTAGTGAAACGGACTCGCCTAAACTGGAGGTCTAAGGTGTCAGGACGATAATGGAATTGTTAGAATTTTCTTCTCGGGATTTCCATACTTGATTGAACTTTGGCGTGTCCTCGTGATGCTTTGAGGCAAGAAGTTTAAAGATTTCTTTGTATAGTCATATGAAACGCGGGGAGTTCACGTAACGGAGATATATATATATATATATATATATATATATATATATATATATATATATATATATATATATATATATATATATATATATATATATAAAAGAGCTTATTTGCCGAAAATTAAAATTTCTTTAAATTCGAAAGAAAAAGTACAATGGGAAATAACATGAGAAAGGGAAATGAAAAGGGAAATAATGATCCGCTCCCACACTATCTCAATCAGTGTCCCCACTGATTTGAAAGAATGCAGAAGGGAGATACAAAGGAAATAAAGAAAAAACAACAAAAATGAAAAATACTACTAATCCCGTCCTCGTCCTCGATCTCTTCCTCGACCTCTGGCTGGGGGGTCACGGGCGGCGAGGTTCAGAGCTCCGGTGTGGAATATGTAATCCTGGAGGCCGTCGACTCACACAGTGAGGTGTTCCATCTCGTCAGCCATGCCGGAATGGATATCGCGCATCATCTGCAAAGATTGCTGGATTTGGCCGGTTTGCTCTCTCTGCCATGCTTCAAATTCCTCAGCCCTGCGGTTCTGCTGCTCCATCATAAGCATCATCTGGTTCTGTTGCTCGATGCAGCGGAGGAGGGCTGCGGATGTGTCATCAGTGGCAGGACGGGGGCGGCGGCGCGTGGAAGGGCCAGCGGCAGCAGCTGCTTGTGATGGCTCAGGCTGGTCGGCTTTGTCGAGCTCTTCCTGAACTTCGTCCCTGGGCTCTGGGATATTATCTTGTATTGGGGCAGCAGGGGCAGCGGTGTCGAAGAGCCAGTTGGCTCTGTCCTCTGGATGCATCTGGGTGCGTAAAGGCATGATGATGCTCTGGATAGTGCGACCTCGCACTACAGGATGATATCGCCCATCACGGCGGGCCATGATGAGGTGGGAGGCGTGGCAGTGGTCGGTGTCCAGGAATACGGGGGGCATCTGGCGGAGTGTCTGGAGGCGGTCGCCAAGACCGAGGCCTATGGCGATGGATTTGATGATGCCACCGAAGTAGAAAGGTTTAGAGCCGCGGTTGCAGTTGGCCTGAATGTGAGCCAAGAGAAACGGGGCGGCGTTAACCGGCTCTGAAGCGAACACACAGCGGAGGAAAAACAGCTCCATCGAGTTGACCTTATGGTTACTGTCACGAGCGAATATTGTGTTGCTCAACACGCGGTGGAAGTAGCGGATAGCTGGGTTGTGGATATGAGTGGCGTTCAGCGTGTCCCAGCTGTTTGGAGTGGTTCCGGTCAGGCTGTTCCAGAGAGGGAAGGCCTCTTGGTAGAACTGATCGGAGATGCGGCAGTGAGCATCGTCGCTGTGAGTTAACTGTAGGATGACGGCGATGCGGTCCTGGGGGACCTAATATTCAGTGCCGAACATCCGAAATCAGGCGGCGCAGTGAAGTTGGTTGGCATCTCCGGATGATGTTGTGTAGGCGAAAGAGCTGAGAAACTCTAGAGTGAGTTGCTCGTAGGTGGGTTGGGGATTGGTGCAGAGATGCCAGATGCCGGCTCTCTGCAACATCCAAGTGACGCCGTCGAGAATCCCGAGTTCCGTCAGAGAATTCAGATGAGCATACCGGGTCGGTTGAAGCGACCGTTGATGGAATGCTAGGAAGTTCGTCTGCTGTCGTTCGCCGGCCTCTCCTTCTCGGAAGGTGATGTTGCTCAAATCGGGGTTTGCACTGGCCATATTGGTGAGAGAAGTGCAGAGGTTTGAGAATATGGGGTTTCAGAGAATGGTGAGGCAAAGGAGTGCAGTAGGTAATATATAAGGGTGAATGGAGGTTGAAAATGGTGGAGGTTTTATGGGGGATTCAGAGGGTTTTGAGTGGGTTTTAATAATGGGAGAGTGGGGAATTAGGGGAGAGGAAATGGAGAGGGGCGCAACTCTGTTTTAAACAGAATTGGGGTTTTTTCTGCATGACGACCGTCAGGGGTCTGTGACGGTCATAACACGCGTGACGACCGTGGTGGGAGTGTGACGACCGTCACAGCAGCAAAGTCTGCAGAATTGCAGAATTTTGCTTGTGGGGCGTTTTAACAGTGGAGAATATGGTATTATGACTTATGATGGACTAATGACAAAATAAAAATGAACAGGAAACATAATTAAAGAAAATACTGAAATGAAATTAACATTAAATCGAAAAATGAGTGTAAGGTAGTACAATATCCAAAAAGAGGAAACAATTGCAAAATGAACTAATGTCAAACAATGTAAAATGCAGTAAACGTAAATTAAAGCGAAAACTAAAATATCACTCTGTTGGTTTCTTCAAATTGTTGACCTACTGAACAACGACATTAAATTGGTTGCTAACCAAGTCCATGAAGGTAACAAAATCCATATGAAGTTGTGTTAATTCATCTCTGATAGTGGTGACTTCCAGCTTGAGGTCATCTACAGTTTTCAGAACAGTGTCTAGCTTATCTGTGTCTTGTTCAGGCGTGGGGTCAGGAAAATTATGGTAGTTAGGAGGGGTCTCAGGATCGATCTCTACTTCGGACTCAAAATCTTGGTAGTACAAATAGTCATGTGCTTCTGAGATTTGATCACTGTCATACATATAAGCTTGGGGTGTGGAGTAAGGTGATAGAGGTCCCATAGGCTCGTCCAATTCATAAAGCCAATTGTCTTTGTTATGGATACTGGTTAGCTCATGGTTGGGCAATGTGAAAAGGTGGACAGGTTTATCAGTTATGAGGTATTCGTAGGCTCCTGGTCCTAAGGTACCTAGAATGCGTCTGTTGAAGCAGAACTGGATGTCCATTGCTCTGAGGTTGCCGAAACGGACGGCTTTGTTCAGGTAATACCTCAGACCAATTTCATGGGCGATCATGGTGACTAGGCCTCCTATTAAAATGGGTGAGTGAGGGTCCTGATTGATGCGTGTAAATGCCCTCATCATAAATGGGACAGCATTTACAGGGCGGCCTTGTGAAGCACAGAAAAGGATGAACAACTCGTCCTTTGAGACTGTTGTGATGTTTTCCTCCTTACCAAAGAGGGTATGGGCTAATATCCTATGGAAATAGCGGAAGGCTGGATTGTGTATCTCGTTGTTGTGCATGTCGTTCAGTTCTGGGTGATAGTTTCCGGTGATGAAACCCCAGAATTGGTCTAATTCGAGATCAAAATCCTCTTCAGTGGCAGTAAACACAAACGGTCCGCTAGGGAAGCCTAGGATGTTAGCTAACGTGGTACGGTTGTGTGTTTGGTCTATTCCAAACATTCTAAAGGTTATTAATTCTTTAGTGGATCCAAAGCCATATTCAGGTAAGTAACTTAGGGAGCTAAGGAATTTGAATGTCAGTTCGCGGAAGGTAGCAAATCGGGTCTTTAGAGCAGTTTGCTCCCAGCCTAATTGGTAAAATAAGTACTGAATGCTATCCTAGATTCCTAGCTTGTCCATGGTTGGTGTATCATAATACAGAGTTGAAGCAAAGTTTCTTTGAGTCAGTGCCTCGAATCTGGCCTGCTGAGCTCGTCCTCTAAACACAACAGTCGTAACGTCGATGTCGGCCATACTCGTTAGTCGGATAAAATGGAAGAAAAGTAGAATGACTTTTAAAATCCTGGAAAAAATCACATTCACTCAGATCATAATTTTAAGAAAAATAAAAAGTGATAAAAGAGAAAAATATAAAATAAATATAAATAATGGAAAATAAGATAATAGAAATTTATAAAAATTATAAGTTAATAAAAATAATAGTTTTAATAAATTTAGAAGGAAAATAAGGAAAACTTTGGGTTGCCTTCCAATCAGCGCTGTCTTTAACGTTAGAAGCCTGACGATAGCTTGGATATAAGCTATTCGGGAATCTCGAGCAATTTCATATTGCTCACGTGGTCGTTGTGTTCACTTTGATTATAATGTTTCAAACGTTGTCCGTTTACTATAAACGGTGTGTTGATTTGATTCGTGACTTCAACAACTCCACTCTTAAGGACTTTGGTGACCTCAAAAGGCCCAAACCACCTAGATTTTAGTTTTCCAGGGAATAGTTTCAATCTGGAGTTGAATAGGAGCACGATGTCTCCCACTCTGAACTGCTTCCGGATTGAAAGTTTGTCATGCCATTTCTTGGTCCTTTCTTTGTAGATGCGTGCATTCTCGTACGTGTCTAATCTTAGCTCTTCCAATTCATGAAGGTTCAAGATTCGCTTTTCGCCTGCCGCAGTGTAGTTGAAGTTTAGTGTCTTAATAGCCCATAAGGCTTTATGCTCTAACTCTACCGGCAGGTGGTATGATTTTCCGTAGACTAGTTTGAATGGTGTGGTGCCTATCGGTGTCTTAAAAGCGGTCCTATAGGCCCATAAAGCTTCGTGCAGCTTTGA
Source organism: Lathyrus sativus (assembly GCA_963859935.3). Lineage (NCBI taxonomy): Eukaryota > Viridiplantae > Streptophyta > Magnoliopsida > Fabales > Fabaceae > Lathyrus > Lathyrus sativus. The sequence goes on along the minus strand of OZ012737.1, from coordinate 590,513,756 downwards.
GGACCAATCTTTCCTGGAGGTTGCGACAGCCTTTTCTAAAATTTGTTTTATTTCCCTGTTCGAAACCTCCACTTGTCCACTAGTTTGTGGATGATACGGTGTGGCTACACGGTGTTTGACTCCGTATTTGGAAAGGAGTTTATCAAAGATTCACGATATGAAATGCGAACCACCGTCACTAATGACGAGCCTGGGCACACTGAATCTTGGAAAGATTACGTTTTTAAAGAGTTTAACGACTACTCGCGTGTCATTTGTTGGAGTGGCAACGGCCTCTATCCATTTCGATACATAGTCGACAGCGACGAGTATATATTTATTTCCAAAAGAAGATGGGAAAGGTCCCATGAAGTCGATTCCCCAGACGTCAAAGATTTCTACTTCCAAGATTCCTCTCTGAGGCATTTCATCGCGTCGTGAGATGTTGCCAGTGCGTTGGCACTAGTCGCATTTTAGTACAGCGATATGGACGTCCTTCCAGAGACTGGGCCAAAATAGGCCAGATTGTAGAATTTTAGCGCACGTCTTTGAGGTGCTAGCATGATCACCGTATGGTGCTGAATAGCATTGGGTGATGATGTCTTCTATTTCTTCCTCTGGGACACAACGACGGTATAAGTTGTCGGCGCCTCGTTTGAAGAGTAGAGGTTCGTCCCAGTAGTAGTGCTTTAAGTCATGGAAGAATTTCTTCTTTTGTTGATAAGTCAGGTCCGGTGGAAGCACGCCTGCGGCCAGGTAATTAACGATGTCGGGAAACCACGGCAAAGTGGCTTGGGCATAGACAGCTTCCACGGCTCTTTCCAGTTCCGGTTCTTCCGAAGTAGAGTTAGACATATCGCTTTCCAATTTGGCTATCAGACATTCGTAAGGAAAGTCGTCATTAATAGGCACTGGTTCTTGTTTTATACCCTCTATACGGGATAAGTGGTCTGCAACTACGTTCTCGGTCCCCTTCTTATCTTTAATTTCTAAATCGAACTCTTGTAATAATAGGATCCATCTCAATAATCTGGGTTTGGCGTCCTTTTTGCTAATTAGGTACCTAATGGCAGCGTGGTCTGTGTATATGATTATTTTGGCTCCTACCAAGTAGGAACAGAATTTGTCAAGAGCGAACACGACTGCTAAGAGTTCCTTTTCTTTTGTGGCGTAGTTCATTTGGGTAGGGTCTAATGTTCTACTGGCGTAGTAGATAGCGTGAAGCTTCTTATCCTTCCTTTGTCCTAGAACTGCGCTTACGGCATAATCACTCGCATCGCACATGATTTCGAACGGTAGTCGCCAATCTGGGGGTTGCATGATTGGTGCGGTGATGAGTGCTGACTTTAGAGTTTCGAATGCCTCTAAGCATTCTTTGTCGAAGATGAACTCGGCATCTTTCATTAACAAACCTGTAAGTGGTTTTGTGATTTTCGAGAAATCCTTTATGAATCTTCGGTAGAATCCAGCGTGTCCTAAGAAGCTTCGTATTTCTCGTACGGTTTTCGAAGGCTGGAGATCTTTTATGATCTCTATTTTAGCTTTGTCGACTTCAATCCCTTTTTCAGAGATGACGTGTCCTAAAACAAAACCTTGTCGGACCATGAAATGGCATTTTTTCCAATTAAGGACAAGGTTCACTTTGGCGCATCTTTTGAGTACCATTTCTAAATTCGACAGGCAGCTTTCGAAGCTTTGTCCGCATACAGAGAAGTCATCCATCAACACTTCCATGATGTCATCTATGAAATCTGCGAAGATTGCCATCATGCATCTTTGAAAGGTTGCTGGAGCATTGCATAGTCCGAACGACATTCGGCGGTAGGCAAAAGTACCATAGGGACAGGTGAATGTTGTCTTTTCCTGGTCATCGGGGTGAATAGGGATTTGAAAGAATCCCGAATAACCATCTAGATAGCAGAAGTATGAATGTTTCGCTAGTCTCTCCAACATTTGGTCTATGAAAGGTAAAGGGAAGTGATCTTTCCGAGTTGCCTTGTTTAGTTTTCTATAGTCGATACACATCCTATTTCCGGTCACTACTCTTTGAGTTATCGATTCGCCTTTCACATTTTTCACTACAGTAACGCCTCCTTTCTTGGGTACTACGTGTACTGGGCTGACCCATTGGCTGTCGGAGATTGGGTATATGATTCCTGCGTCTAGTAGCTTTTTCACCTCGTCTTTGACTATAGTGCTTAGGATCGGGTTTATCCTTCTCTGATGTTCTCTTGAAGTTTTGCAGTCTTCCTCCAGCATGATACGGTGCATACAGATGGAGGGACTTATGCCTTTTAGATCGCTTATATTATAGCCTAACGCAGTTGGGTATCTCCTTAGGACTTCTAATAGTCGCTCAGTTTCTGATTGTCCTAAGTTAGCGTTTACTATTACTGGTCTTTTGAATTCTGTATCTAGGAATTCATATCTAAGAGTTTTGGGTAGCTCTTTAAGTTCTAAAGCTGGGTTTTTCGGACCTGGCATGTGATTTGGAGTGAGTGCTACGATCTCGCTCAGACTATCATCTTTGTATGGTGCATGCCAGTTATCGTCTTCATGAATATCAGGGATCGGGATTTTCATGATTTCAGAATATGTAGTTTCCTCCTTTTCTAATTGACGTATGCATTCGTCAATTACATCTACTATATAGCATGTGTCATCGATGGCTGGTGCCTTCAAGAATTTAGTAAGGATGAACTCTATCTTTTCTTCTCCTACTTCGAATGTTAGCCGTCCTTTCTTTACGTCTATAATAGCTCTGGCTGTAGCTAGGAACGGTCTTCCTAGGATAATTGGGGTAACAGAGTCCTCTTTGATGTCCATGATTATGAATTCGGTTGGGATATAGAATTGTCCTATGCGTACTGGAACGTTTTCCAGTATACCGACGGGGTATTTGACTGATCGGTCAGCTAATTGTACGGACATTTTAGTTGGTCTTAGTTCTCCCATATTCAACTTTTTGCATATAGATAAAGGCGTGACGCTTATACTGGCTCCTAGATCGCATAGAGCTTTGTCTATTACGAACTTTCCTATGATGCAGGGTATGGAGAAACTACCTGGGTCTTTTAATTTAGGAGGCATGTGGTTTTGAATGATTGCGCTACATTCGGCAGTAAGTGTCACTGTCTCGTTATCCTCTATTTTCCTTTTATTAGACAAGATTTCTTTAAGAAACTTAGCGTATGACGACATTTGAGTTATCACTTCTGTGAAAGGAATTGTGATGTTTAGTTGTTTCAGAAGTTCGACAAATTTCTTAAATTGTCCTGAAGTTTTGGAGTTTATTATCTTTGAGGATAAGGGATAGGTGGTTTATATGGCGTTGGAGGCACATATGTGTTTTCATCTTTGGCGGCCTTCTCCTCGTCACATTCCTTCTTTTCTGTTTCAGACTCCTTTTCAGTTGGTTTATCGGATTTATGTTGCATTACTAAATCTTCGTTCCTAGGATCTGTTGGGCCTTCCAATTCTTATCCACTTCTCAATATAACGGCGTTTGCGTGACCTTTCGGATTAGGTTCGGGCTGTCCTGGAAATGTTCCAGCTGGGGCAGCTGCAGAGGCTTGTTGTTGAGCCACTTGTGATATCTGCGTTTCGAGCATTTTGTTGTGGGTGGCTAAAGCGTCTACTTTTCCGGTCAGCTGTTTAATTTGCTCGCTAGTGTGTATGTTTTGATTTAGGAATTCTTTGTTTGTTTGAGCTTGAGTAGCTATGAATTTTTCCATCATCATCTCGAGGTTTGATTTCCTAGGGGCAGTCTGGGCAACAGCTGGTTTCTGATATCCTGGCGGAGCACCTGGTGCTTGCAAGGCATTATCGTTCTTGTAGGAAAAGTTTGGGTGGTTCCTCCATCCTGGGTTGTAAGTATTTGCGTAAGGATTTCCTTGAGCGTAATTTACTTGGTCTGGTGGGATTCCGGCCAACAATGGGCACTCAGGCGCATTATGAGTGGCGATTCCGCATAACTCGCAGTTTGGAGTTACGGCAGCGATGGTTGCAGTTGGGTTAACGATCAGACTGTCAATTTTCTGTGCTAGAGCATCTACTTTAGCGTTGAACTTTTCAAGGCTGCTGATCTCGTACATCCCACCTTTCGCTGCGGGTTTCTCTGCTGGAATGCGTTCACCTCCCCATTGGCAGTGGTTCTGAGACATGTTTTCGATTAGTTGATAAGCTTCGTCGTATGGCTTATCCATAAGTGCACCGCCCGCGGCGGCGTCTACCGTTAATCTGGTGTTGTATAGAAGCTCATTATAGAAAGTGTGGATCGTCACCCAGTCTTCTAGACCGTGGTGAGGACATGTTCTCATCATATCTTTGAACCTTTCCCACGCTTTGTAGAGAGATTCAGTATCTTTTTGTCGAAATCCGTGGATTTGGGCTCTAAGCATAGCAGTTTTGCTTGGCGGAAAATATCTTGCTAAGAAAACGTTCTTCAACTGTTCCCACGTCGTAATGGAGTTGGATGGTAAGGATTGTAACCATGTCCAAGCTCTATCTCTAAGAGAGAAAGGGAAAAGACGAAGTCTTATTGCGTTTGGAGTTACTCCATTTGCTTTCACTGTGTCTGCGTATTGTACAAACTTTGTTAAGTGTTCATTTGGATCCTCAGTTGCATTTCCTGAGAATTGATTTTGTTGTACAGCTGACAGCAATGACGGTTTTAGTTCAAAATCAGTTCGATTGATAGCTGGGGCAGCTATGCTACTTCTAGGCTCCATCTCAGAGGGTGTAGCGTATGCCTTCAGCGGTTTGTTTTGAGGTCCTTCAGCCATCTTTGCTTCTTCAACAGGAGGATGAGCTAGAAGATCAGGAATGTTATGTCTTCGTTGATATTCGACGATGCGCCTTCTTAGATGTAAGAAGCGCTCTAGTTCGGCGATTGTAGGTTGTAAGATTTCGCCTTGTGAGCGAGTACTTGGCATACAATCGAAGAACGAGTAGAGGGAGAAAGAATTGTTAACCTAGTCTATACTGTGTAACAAAGGATAACACCATTGACTAAACGGGTCCCCAGCAACGGCGCCAAAAACTTGATCGCAACTTTCTATGTCTAACAAATCTAACTGCAAGTGCACAGCCTATCGCGTAGTAATAATAGATATCGATCCCACAGGGACTCGTATTCAATCTAGTATTATCGGGTGTTACGGTGTTTAGCTAGGTCGGTTTGGTTTCAAGTTGAATAATGGCAGAATAAATGCGTAAACTAAAGGGAACTAAAACTTTTACTTAAGATATGAATTTATGAATCGATATGCAATAATTTTGTTCTTCGAGGATTTGACAATTTATTGGCGTATTAAGTGTTTTCAAACTTAGTTTGAGAAGAAAATAGTGATCTAAAGACTTTTGTCTCACGATGGTTGCTGACGCTAGTCGCAACTCTAAGGCGGAACGTATGTTGTCGCTATCCCGTTCGGGGTTAGAGTCACCTTTTGAAAATCTCTAAGTTCTAATCCTTTTTAAAGTGCTTTCGCTGTTTTTAAATCGAATGCCTAGTTTTTACTATCTGGTCTTAGCCTCAGCTGTCGCTTGTTGGTTTGTACCTTAATATGGTTTCCCACTGTCGTGGCAAAACCACCGTAAATAGCTTCTCACTGTCATGACAAAGGTTTATTTAGAATTTTGATTAAAAACTAAAACCATAACTGAGTTTTGAAAAGAAAAAGACTACGCCAATTATTATCAAATTCCGTCTGAATTATTATTACATATCGATTACGGTAATTTAGCTAGACATGGAAAAAAATGGTAATACATAAATAAAAGCAGTAATTAAGAACATACATCATAATGAAAATTGCAATTACGATTAAAAATGAAAACCTGGAAATATTCCAATTGGCTTTTGGGCAGATCCTCCACAATGTTGGCAGGATTCTGGTCTTTGTGCCAATTGATCGTACAAGGAAAATGGGAATTACAAAATATCAAAGAGTACAGAGAGGGAAAAGAGAAACAAATAAGAATCTAAGAACAATAAGGTTGCTCTGAAGATGAATTGGCAGCACTTCGTTGTCTTGAATGCCGCTTCTTTTTCAGGTCCCAACCTCTTCCTTTTATAGAGGGAGAGTATCTAACGGTTATTCCTTCAGGAAGTGGGTTTAAGGCAGAAAAGTAGGAGTTAGTGGCCACACTTTTGGTCTTTGAGGGGGAATTTTTGCACGTGACTTCATTCTGCACGTTCTGGCTGCATGACGGTCGTCATGGAGGTGTGACGGTCGTCACACGCATGACGGTCGTCACACGCATGACGAGCTTAACGGCTATGTGACGGTCGTCACATCAGTAAAACTCATTTCTGCTGTTTTTCTCTTGGTTTTTCATCTGTTTTTCACTTGTTTTTGCTCCTTTTCTTCATATAGCTTTGCTTGGACATGTTCTTTGAATACCTGCATAATAATTAGACAAATAGCATGGAATGCCCCGAATTCGGAGTGATACCGGTCAAACATTAGTTAAAACACATGTCATTTTATATATACATTTTCGCGTTATCAGTTGTTGAGTGCGGCTTGATTGGACAAAGCTTCCACTAGACCATTCAACCTCTCTAAACTTTCTTTCAGAACTGCAACTTCATCACGAAGTACTCTGTTCTCTTGTTCAAGTTGATCCATCTTCTGGCGCTGATTAGCTCGAGTGTTGTACTGGTGATTCAGCTTGTCTGTGGAGATGAAGCAAGAGTGAGACCCTGGAATGGAAACAATGCTATGCTTATGCAAAAAAATGCAAATGAGTATGAAACTTCAAGAAACTCAAATTATTTTCCGGTATTGTAACGTTGGAAAAACTTATTTTATTTTGATGTTCGAAGCATTACAAAAGCAAAGTACTCTTTTAAGAGTTTATTACATTGAACCAAAAGCAAAAGAGAAACTCAGAGATCTACTCCCTATGCTCCTTCTGTGCGTAAAGTTCTTCTTCTAACTGGCTGACGCGTTCTTGTAACTTGGCCTTCTCATTGATGAGTCGATCGACACATTCCTTCCAAGCCATAGCAGCTGAGGGAAGATCATCTCTGGCGACAGTTCCGGAAGAGGTGTGAGAAGAAAATAAATCCTCTCGCGCCTTCCTCTTCCTTGCAAATTCTATCTCTAGCAGCTTCTGGGACTTCTCTTTCTCTCCCTTGAGGGTGAAAAACTTGTTTTTCCAAGCGGCCTTCAGTTTCCGAGCCTCGTCCAAGGCGGCCTTTAATTGATCTACTTCACTCACATCAAACCAATCAGGATCATGAAAAGCCAATACCATTGGTTCATGAAAAGGAAATGGAATCTTGAGGTCGAGAGCCCTTTCTCGCACCCAATGTAGATAGTCTTCAGAGGCGTCGTCATTAGGGAACCCTAAAGCAGTCGTCCCTACCTTATTAACGTATCTCCATGCATAAATTATGATGGTCTTCAGGTCTGGATCTTCTCCTTCCTTGAGAAAGATCCCCTCTAGCAGAGCTTGGTCAGGTACTTCGATCATAGGATGCCCAAATTGTCTGCGGGCTAAGGCAGGGTTGTAACTTATGCATCCTTCTCTCCCAATGAGCAGTATGTTGGTGAATTCTCCGATGCTGGGAATCATACATATACCTCCATAAGTAGGGTCATACCACACAATGTCAGAGTGAGTAAGGGCCATGACTATCTCGGGCCAATGGGGTGTCTCTACCTCTTCTCAAATAGACAAATGTCGAGTTAGGCGAGCGATGAACCATGAATACAGCAGAGCGGTACAACAAACAATATGTCCTCCTCCTTCAGCATTCTTCGAGTGGATTGAATAGTACGTGTCGGCTAGTAAGGTGGGAACCAGATTCTTGAGGATGAACAGTTTAATCGCATCCAGATCAACAAAATCATCAATCTTCGGGAACCAGAAAATCCCATAGACCAATAAAGCAAAGGTAGCTTCCAAGATAAGGACCTATTTTCTTTCAGCATGGTAACGGATTTTTTCGATCAAGAAATTAGCTGGAAATCCAAGGACTCCTTCCTTGGTGGTTAAGTGCACTTGAACATCTGCTAAGCTAAGATGAGTAGCGTTTGCAATTTCTTAGTGACTGGGTATCTCATCCTGGCCGATGAATATGGGTCGGGCCGTCACAGGCATCCTCAAGAAATCAGAATACTCTTCCAGAGTCGGCATCAACTGGTAATCTGGAAAAGTAAAACAGTGGTACAGCGAATCATAGAATTGAACAAGAGTCTCCAACAACCCTTCTTTCATCTCGAGTTCGAGAAAACAGAATACTTCTCCATATTCTGTTGTGAAAGCGTGGCGGTTCTCGATGAGATCTGCTATCTCTCTTAAGCTTTCAATGTTAGGACTCTGAAAAGTGTACTCCAATGCTTCTCTCTTAAATCCATTGTTACAATACCTGTAAAAATGAAATTGAGTTTCTTAAAGTGAACAAAAGAAAGAATGCAATGCAAGATGAATAGGACTTCATGGGATCCCAACTATTTATAAACATTGTGGTAAAATAAAAACGTTTTATTAATTTTGAAACGGATTACAAATAATTGCTTTTAAAAGTCCCAAATAAATAGCTAAATAAAAGCTAATGAAAGCCCTAAAGAAGTTTTGAATTCAGCTGCTTGAGCTCTTCTTCCAACTGGGTCTTCTCACGAATAAGGTTGTCCACAATCAGCTTCCAAATAGTACATTGCGGGTCGGAGAAAAATAAATCCTCCATGGCTTTCCTCTTCTTGCAAGGAAGTAACTCTTCATCCTTCAACTGTATCTGCTTCTGAAGTTCACCGTTCTCTGCAACCACTACTTGATACTTGTTCTTCCATGTCTCTAACTTATGTTGCGATTTCCTCAAGGCAACGTCTAACTTATCAGCTTCAGACATAAAGACATAAGTGGGCTATCTCCTCGGAGATATAGGATCTTGACGAGAATAGGGCATTTTCAGTTTGATTGCTCTCCCTCTGACCCATTGAAGGTATGGCTCCAAGGACACACAATTAAGTCTCCCAAGGCTTTCCTTGCCTTTCTTGTGCAAATGATCCCATGCAGCCAAAATCATGTCTCGGAGTTCCTTGTCATCCCTAAAGAAAATGCTTTCCACTTGAACACTCTTAGGCGGTTCTTTCAACGGAAATCCCAACTGTCGACGAGCTAAGACTGGATTGTAACTGATCCCTCCATTAAAATTGAGTAACGACACATTAGCAAAGTCACCACAACCATCAATAATTAAAGTCCCATCATACACTCGGTTATACCAAACAATGTCTGAGTGGGTCAAGGCCATAAACCTCGGAGACCAAAGCCCTTTATCGAGATTCAAAAAGGAGGTAGACTTTGGCAAGTGCGAAATAAACCACTTGTAGAGTAAGGGTACACAACAAGTAATCATTCCTCCACCATAAAGATTTCGAAGATGTATAGAGTGATAGGTACTGGGTTGTTCTTCAAAAAGATCTTAATCGCATTAAGGTCGACGAACCCTTCAAAACTTGGGAACAAGAACACTCCATAAATAAGTAAGGCGAAGATTGCCTCGAATGGAGTCTTATTCGTATAATCGGCATAAAACATAGCTTTACTGATTAGGAACTTCGTAGTCAAACCAAAGATACCACCTTTACTAATCAGGTTTCCTTTGACTTCAGATACCTTTAGATAAAGAGCCTTAGCAATATCTCTTTCCTCAGGGTCCTTCTCCAAGAAAGGGAAGGGAGTTTCTTCTAAGATAGGTAGACCAACCAAAAAAGAGTATTCTTCCAATGTAGGCAATAGCTGAAAGTCTGAGAACGTAAAACAGTGATATAGCGGATCATAAAACTGCAATAAAGTGGAAAGAAGTCCTTCGTCTACTTGGCGACTCAATAAAGATATCAGCTTCCCATACTTGCTCTTGAACTTCCCTTGGTCTTCAATCAAGGTCACCAACTCCTTTAGGTCATCCAATTTAGGACTTTTAAAAGTGTATTTCAAAGTGTGCCTTCTATTGGGATCCATAGTGCCCTACAATGTTCATAAACAAAAATCTCATGAAGTCCAATGCGGTATGATGCTTTATGAATGCAACAAACACAAGTAAACACATAGATGCACAAAGGTAAACAAACAAAAGGGGGACCCTAGGTTTGCAACGAGCATGGAGTCAAAGGGGTATACCCATTCCCAAAGGACACGGACTAAAGGTTGATTGTACCTGCAGAATAAGGTTCTAATAAGGTTCCCAAAGTCATTAGCCCATCTTTCGGATATTATCAACTTCCCAAGTACTCGGGGGTTAATAATATTCTCAAGTGAACTTCTTTTGAGTGTAGCATCGCATAACACTATTTCGGGGGGTATCCCCTCATAGCCCCACACTACATTCTAATAAAGGCCAAAGTGGGGTTAAGGTAACTACGGTCCTCAATATCATAGGCTCCAACATCGAATATAATGCATGTTTTCACGATTAAGGACTCGTTCAACAATACAACTTTCGAGAGGGCCTCAATTGAGCGTGATTTTCAAGTCAGCTTGGTCGAGATTCCACCCCTTATAAGCCTCTTTGAACATATCACTATCCTATCTTAAGTTCACTCAAGTCCGGGTGTAGGACTTTGTCTCACCACTCAAGAGTATCAACCCAAAGGTAATAAACAAACAAGTACACAATTAAGCAAATATAAGCAAATATATAAAACATAAAAGCAAGTTAGGGAAACCCACTAAGGTGTCCCCAGTGAAGTCGCCATTTCTGTCACGGTGAAATTTGGATACCAAACTATTGATTAGTTTGAATCTTATTCATTTGCAACCGAACTTTGATTTGTCCAAAGGAAGGGATAAAGATAGAAATTCCCACAATGCAATGCAAATGCAAGCTAGAGAGTTATAGGTTCGGGGATTGGTTAAACTTAGGGAAGGTGCTAGCATCCTAAATTTCTGTAGTACTCTACAGGAACCTCTTGTTTTATGTTTGTTTATTGCTATGTGTTTATCTGCTTAATGTTTAAAGACCTAGGGGTTTATTTCTAAGTATACTCGATAAGATGCCGCATCTTATGCCTACATATCCTTACAGGAGTGGAATCAGAGTATCTGTAGTTCCTCTAAAGGGTTTGAGGAGTTCTTTAACTGTGGTCAAAGTTCCTACGGGTTTAGGGTAGTTGATTGATTGAGTTTAGGAGAAAAGAGGAGTTATCATTTTAAGGGAGATTTAACCACCACAAATTATAGGAAAATAGTCTTTGCATCGTCTTAAGAGAAGGGCTCAAGTACTCGGATATTGGTCGACGAGTACGCCTCTATCTCTCTTAAGGAAAAGTCCCTACATATTGATTGTATTGATGTGGGATGGAGATTCTATCTCGCTTAAGATGATTAACATCTATTTCTCTATTGTGTTTGAATATTTTGTATGAGTTGTTTTGTTTTTTTTCTATGTCGTAAAGGATAACGGTCCTTCCTATGGGGTAGGATCTAACTTAGAAAGATCAACTTGAATGGGATCAAGGATCAAGTGGGAGTATGATGCAAATGATATGCACTACACACAAGCGTTGGATCATGTGTAGGTTTTTCCTTTGGACGGAATGCGATGCGATAAAAGTAAATTACTGTAAAATAAATGCAGAAGGAAATAAAATAGATAAAATAAACATACACACACATGAAAGCGCTAAGGTGTGTGAGAGTGTGAATGCGTGCGTGGAACCAGAGCGAAGCTGGAAGCGTGCACGATTGATTTTAGGCGAGATTGATTATGGTTTTAGGCGAAAGTCATATTATTTAGTTAGAAAAAAAAGATTTAGATTAAACGAACCGATTTATGAAGAAGGGATTAGTTTCGCTAAGAAACGTTAATTAATGAAGTTAATGTTAATTTTATTTTATTAGCAAAAAGGGTTTTCTTAAGTGTGAATGAACAAGACCTTGGGAAAAAGGTTTTAATGACTAAAGAGTTCATTATCATCCTATATTACTAAAAAAACAATTAGATATGATATGATTTAATAATAATAAAAAAGAAAGAACAATTTTATTATATAAAAAGGTTGAGGAAATTAATAAAATATGATTATGATTCAATTATTTTTTTAAATAAAAGAAATTTTAATAAATTTGAGAAAGAAAACAAATAATATGTTTCTAGTTATTATAAAAATGTTAATTATCTTAATAACCAATTATATTACTATTTTATGGGTTTAATTAGGTTAGCTAAAAAGGTTGATTAATGGATTAAGGGGGCGAATGGGTTTGTGTGGGGTATACCGTAGTTGCAGTGAGTGGGTGTGCGTGGAATCATATTATAACAAAACAATAAAAAAAAAGAAAAAAACACAGGGAAAACCCTAGTCGCCCAAATCCCCCCGCCAATTCCCGGAATCAATCGCTTGGCCTCCTCTCGATTCATCTCATCCATCGCTCGTTCTCATCCACCCCTTCGTCGCCCTCCATTTTGAACCTGAAAGCACAAACAAAACGTCAAAAGTTCACATAATTTTGGAATAAACCGAAGGTTTACCAAATGTTGATGATGGTGACGCTTGAGGTGATGAGATAGAAGTTTCGTCGATTTGGATTCGCAGCGGATGATGATGGTTTCGACAACCGGAGAGATAAGTCTCTTCCTACAATCTCTTAAGTTTACGAGACTTTGTTCTTTCTGGTAGTGATTTTCGAAATCGATCCCCTTTTCGTCTCAAACTTCTCCCCTTTATAGGCTTCATAGGGAATCCTTTGTTTTAAAACCTGATTAAAACGCTTTGAATGCCTGATTGGGCCTTCCTCTTTGGGTGTAGGTTAGATTTGAAAAACTTCCTCTTTCGTCCAATTTGTGTTAACATGCATTAAACGAAAATCCCAATTTTGCGATATTGTGTATCAATCTGTTAAATATTTTATCTGTCCAGATTCAATGTCTTGGATTTGGATTGGATATTCCAATGGTATATTCTCCAAACAATTACTAATTTGTGTTTGATATTTTGGTAGGTGTAGAAAGTGAAGGAGTTGGGCCAGAAGATAGACAGCCCAGAGTGAATTCCAAGTAGCTGGTGTAAAGAAGGACTCCGACTTTTTAAAATATTTGTTTTTCTTGACAGGGTTGAGTAGAGTGTCTCAAATTGACCAAGGTGTGGTATTGCTCTACTCTTGCTGCGAGCTTCAGTTCACTGAGATTTCTGCGTTCGTGATGCTTAACCAATGTTGATGATTAAATGTAGGTGTATTGCCAATTCAAACTTCAGGTGGTCAATGTCGTATCCCCTTCCAAGCAAAACAACTTTCTTCAGCAACAAGCGTTTAATTTAGATTCTCTGCCAAGATTTTCCATAGAGTTCCATGACTTATCTGCAAGCAAGTCCTTCCACTTGGGTCTGAGATTTGGTAACGTTGTAGTATCATCTGTAGTAACTGAAAGCTTTGTGCACTTTAGGTATTTGCAGGGGGTCCAGATCCTGCTACGATTGTTGTTTCTTTGCATTCGATCCATACTGTCTTCTCCAATTTTTTTGAGAACTTTTGCAGGGAACACAGGTTGGCCTCACGAATCTCTTGAGTCTTCCTGATTTGGAACAAAGTGGCTGATGCGTTTCTGTGATGCAAGTGCTATCACTTGCTGATATACTCTGTTGCTGCTATTATTCGCTTGCTATTGTTGGTTGCACTTGTTCGCAGATGCTTGCCAATACCTGTTGATGCTCTGCCGCTGGTCATCATTATGTTTAGAAGGCGGGGCAATGTCGATAGTGTCAAGGCGCTTAACAAAGAATCGAAGCTTTACTTGGCAACAGATATCTGGCTCCAAAAGCTTCTCCAGAATATCCGGAGTAACTTTCATGTAACGCTAATGAAATTCAGGCTGCAAAATTGTTCGCCCTACAGGTGTGTCCAGATCAAGAGTAGGTGTGATATCTGGAGCTGGCCTGCTGATTTGGTTATGCTCTTACTCTCCTCGATTTCCTTTACGGATTGACAATGATGTTGCTGTTTCCGCATGGTGGTCCAAATTGATTGTTATCCGTATAAACTATGGTGCTTACATTAAACTGAACAGGAACTTTCCTTGTAGCTTTCTAATCGAGTCCTTCATTGTTTCAGGTGTTGGTGAGGGAGTGCTTGGATGATGACGAGGTTTGACATCAAAACCAGCAGTGAAGGTAATACCCTGCTCATTTGTAGCTTATTTCATGAACTGGTGTTATGGCTGATATTATTGGTTGTTCTGCGACTGATACCGTGTGTTTCCAGCCGATATCATTGTATTGCTGTTGTAACTGATATTGACTCTGTGGTTTATGCCTGATGTTGATTGCAGCCTGAAGTTGTCTGACATTGATAACTTGTCGTTGTTTTGATTTCCTTGTGACGAAATGTTGGGATATTATAGTTAGGACCTGGTTCTTGAGGTATTCCAATTCATTTGATGAGAATCGTACTTCAAATTAATTTGAGATTCTCAACCGTTGATTCTCTCTGCCTGGATTCACAGTTACTTGACAAAACCGGTTTTCTGCTTCGGTGATAGTTACATCTTGCGTTCTGCGCCTTCAGATGCCTATAGAAACATACAGAAAGTTTCGGAGAGTAAGGGGCTTGAATTGGGTCAGTCTGAAGTTATGGCTTATGTGGCATATTTTTATGAAGCTCTTCAATACAGTATAGGTAGCAGATTGGATAGTAGGTCCTTTAGACTTCAAGAAATCTAGGAAGTGCTTATGATCTGCTAACAGCTTTTTATGTTCAAACACCCATTGGGGAATAATTGGAACAAATTCTTTAATGACCTTTGCACAGCAATTTCACTATCAGCATTGGCAAAAGGGACAGACTCTTCAATTGAAGGAGAAGAAACGAGACGGTGGCCTCTCGACGTAAGGTCATAATACTTCTCTGGCTCACAATACTTAGAGAGTTGATGTTTTTGTTGGTTTGCTGCCATGAACTAATTCACCATTCCTTTTCTTGATTTGAACAGGGTAACAAAAGAAGCTTTAATGGGCTGTCAGCAAGACAACCGTTGGGATTTGCTCTACGGGATTCAACTGTGGGACTTCTTCTGAGGCTTTTGACAACTTGGAATGAAGCTCATCGACTTGTTTCTTTTTTTTTAGTCCTTAGGTTTAGAAATAGTTAGGACTTTCTTGCATTTGTATGGATATTGAAACTCATATTTTCGGAATCAATTCGAAACAATGGATTTGAAATTTCAAAAAAAGAATTTTCTTCTAATTTGTATCTTTGGTTTTGAATTTTGAAAGATACCTGTTGATAATCTCGGATCGTGAGTCAAATGGTAGCTATTGTGGTTGAGGCTTCGAGGGTAACTTTGGCCCATACGTGGTTATTAAGCGCAATACCTTGTAGTTTACCCTTTCTTGTGGTCTGAAACTCTTACAGTAGAAAAACTCATACTTATCATTAGAGATCTACCCTCTTTGCTTAGAAAAAACCTTTTGTACCGTGTAATTAGCTTCACAAAATTTTCCTGACTCCATACCCATCTTCCCACTATGAGAGTATAACCTAGTTGTATCAAACCTAACATGTAAACAGCCAATCAGGATCTATGGTAGAAGAGATGCGACTCGAAATTCAATCTTGATATCTTGGTAAATTCTTGACAAAACCATTTGAATATCACCTTGATTTGGATTTAACACACCTGCACACGTTGGTTAGAATGACATGCACGCAAGAGTATAAAGATAAATAATAATAAATAATAATAATAATAAAGAAAAAAAAGCGCACGAGGAGGTGGGATCTTAAGGTCAAAAATTAGGGTGCAAAAGTTTCCTTTTCCTCTCTTTGGGATAAATAATGTTCGGTGGCGACTCTTCTGTCTAGTTTGTCGGCCATTTTTTCGCAGTTGCGACAGCTGGCGGCTCTGCTGGGGATTCTGGTTCCTTATGCGAGTCAATCTTAGCTGTTGCGATGAGAATAGGATATCAAACTATTAATTAGTTTGAATCACATCTTTAGTTCACAACCGATCTTTGATTTATCCGAAGGAAAAGGTCAAATCAAGGAAAACCTATTTTTGCATTGTAAACACAATGCGGGGAGAGACCTAGGTAAGGGGTTGGTTAAGCTTAGGGAAGGTACTAGCACCCTAAACTTCTGTAGTACTCTACAGGACCCTTTTGTTTAAACTATGTTATTTTTCTTTATTATCTGCTTGAAGGTATATACTGAGCTAAGGGTTAAGAGTGACAAAGAGACCTAAAGGTTAATCCTAAGTTTACTCGCCAAGATTCGCATCTTGTGCCTATGTATTCGAGGTAGGGGATGGAATCAGAGTAATCGTAGTTCCCCTTGAAAGGGAGGTTAGAAACTTCTTTACTGTGGTCAAGGTTTCAATGGGGAATAAGCGTTCATAGGGAAGCCCTTACGTGGAGTGCGGCGACTCCAATCTCTACGTTGTAAAGAGTTGAATAGGTTAAGATAGGTATTCCACGGCGGGAAACCTAAAATGGAGTGCATCGACTCCTTAACCTAATGCTAGGGTAAAGGGTAATTTGGTCCACGACGGGACGCCTGGGCAAATAAGGGTTTGAAAAAGTCAAAGGTGAGGGCTATTGACACGACGGTCAAACAGCTAGACCTAATCCTTCGGAGGGACTTAACGGTGAAATAATATAATGAAAGATAATTAAGCGGCAGTATTGAAAATATGGAAAAGTACGAAAACAGTCAAGGAATTGCAAAGCGACGATATCCTCACGTAAATTACAACCATGAAAAATGAAAGAATAATAACAAAATAAAAGTGATGATATCCTCGCATAAATTACAACCATAAAAATAAATGTGGAAAAAATAAAGGATTAGTAGTCAAGGACAAAATGAGAGCCAATAAAAGTCAGATGATAATTAACGGGAATGTTGGAAATTTTTATTTTATACTTTTAGGTTAGAAATTAGAATGAAAGGGTTGGTAAGTAACTGAAAATAATTTTAAGTCCAGTGTTAAAAAATGTTAGTATTAATTTATTTAAAAAGTTTTAAAATTAAAAAAAAAAGGTTTTAGTTTTAGAAAAGATTTTAATTTTAAAAAGGTTTTAATTTTAAAAAGGGTTTCAATTTAACCTATTTAAACTAAATTGTAAAATAAAAATAATAAAAAAAGGTTTTAACATTATGAAAGGTTTTATTTTTAGAAAATGTTTTAATTTTAAAAAAGGTTTTAATTTTAGAAAAGATTTTAATTTAAGAAAATGTCTTAATATAAGAAAAGGTTTTAATTTAACCTAATTAAACTAAATTACAACATAAGAAAAAAATAAGGAATAAGGTTTGACCAATTCTTTCCCTTCCACGCGCGGTGCCGCTGGCCTCCATTGTTGCCTTCTTTGAAGCTTTTACTTCTTCTCTGCCACCATTCTTGCTCTTTCCGGTAGGGTTCTGAAAACACAAAGTGAAATAAAAAAAACAGGTTAGTATCAAAATTATTCACCTTTTTCGCGAGGTTTGAAGCGATTTGAGTTGGTCCTTTTTCGCCTCCTTTTCCTTATTTTTCTGCTGATTGAACTTTCCTTTTTCTTACCCCTTCTAGATTTTCTTTTTTATTCTTATGAATTGATGGTGAGGCTGCTGTTTATATTGGGCCTGGGCATGTTGGTTGTTGCAATTTTCATGGCTGGTTTGTTGATTTCTTTGACCTTGTTTTGCTAAAATTTTGGGAAAGTTGTTTCTGCTGGCTTTGACCCTGTTTGGTTGCAAGGATTTTGAGAAGTTGTTTCTAAACTTCGATATCCATTTTTCCTTGATGGATTTGGATATCCACTTTGGTTCTATTGGATGTGGAGACAAACTTAGACAAAATAGGAATTTTAGAGCTTAGGAATTAATTTTGTAATTGTTCTTATCCTTGTAATAATAAAAAATAGAATTTAAATAAATAAATTCAATTCTTTCTTAATACTCTGAATTTATTTTTCCGATCAAATTTTTCTGATTAAAATCATCCGATTAAACTTACATGAATAAATTCATTTAATTAAATTTATCCGAAGAAATTTATCCAATTAAGCTGTGACGTTCCAACTCCGAATTTGACAATTAATCATCTAGCCCGATTTAAATCCTTCGCAACTACTGAGTTCAAACAAACTCCCTTCACACATCAGATCATACCGAATAATAAAGTCGGTGAATATAGCCTTGAACAGATAAGTAGAGAATCTATTTTCCTGCAGAAAACTAACAGACTGAACAAATCAGTTAGCGGTTAGTTAAAATGTCATGCAGAATGAAATTAAATACGCAATGAACCTAATACTCTCAGGGCAAAATTTGGGGTATTACACTAGCGCTTGTGTGTTTTTGTTTATGGGTGTGTATATTTGTGTGCATATGTGTTGTATCTGTACTTTATTGCATTTGCATTTTATTTTCCGCAATTTATTATCATGTTATTGATGTGTTGTTGGGTGGGTGTTCTATTGAGAGATAAGCCCAATACCCAGGCTTGAGTACATACCTAGCATTAGTGTGGAGAGTAGTGAGGGCTTGCATGTTTGGCGTGCAATAGTCCTCATGAAATTCGCGTTCAGACGAGGTTTTCATTGAAGACATCATATCCTGTGTGTTTTGGACAGTTGAGAGGATGTTGGATCTGAAAACTAACGACTCTGGAGACCAATCATTGGGAAGTCAGTTGAGTGAGGTCTCCTCGTTTGACCATGTTGTCAAACCAGAAATGGTGAACGTATCATTGTTTCTCGAGAGTCTGTGACATTGACGACCTACATAGGATGTCGAACCTTATCAGAGATTAGGTCCTAACTGTGAGTGGGATGGGTTATGCAGGAAACTTGACCTTCAACCAACCCAGTTTTCTTGTCAGTGCGGACCTTTGGTCCTTGATATTATGGGTTTCTATAATCTCAGTGCTGTGGTATTCTGATGTTCTGGTATTTTCTCGCCGAAGCAGAATTCTGGTTCAGCTTAGTCAGCAGCACAACAATCTTGATCCCCTATTTGCATCTGCATTTTCATCTGCATTTTAACATTTGCATGTATTTATGATTTCAGGTGTTCATTTTCCCTTTGATTCTAGTGATTTGGTCTGCTGTCAATATGGAGCTTGGTTTGAAGAGGACTGTCGTTTATAAGTTCCCGACGTCGGAGTTAGGACCTTTACTTGGTCTTATTTTTGTGGTTGATTGTGGTGTTATGGAAGACTTCAGGAAGGATTATGCGAAGATTTTGAGCTTTGTCCGTAAGATCTCAAGATATGAATTAGGAGGTATTCACACTCTGCTGCAGTTCTACGATCCTCAGTTACGATGCTTTACTTTCCCTGGTTATGTCTTGGTGCCAACCTTGGAGGAGTTTGCTTTGTTGGTGGGAGTTTCGATCTTCGAGGATATGCCTTTCTTTCACTCTGAAGAAAAACCTAACTTGACAAAATTAGCCAATGCTCTCCATCTGAGTATCTCTGAGTTAAATGGTAAGTTAGTGTGGAGAAATGGAGTCCTTGGTTTTCCACTGTCATTCTTGGTGGGAAAAGCTCAACACTTTACTAAGGAGGGATGTTGGGTGGTTTTCAAGGCTATTCTGGCCTTATGCATCTATGACATAGTCATGTTCCCTAACATACCAGACTTCGTGGATATGGATGCCTTTCATATTTTTTTCTTCCAGAAATCCTGTGCCAACTCTCTTGGGAGATGTATACCATTCAATACACTACAAGAATGAGAACAGAAGAGGAAAGAATGTCTCTTATTGTGCGCCACTTCTCTACAGATGGTTTATGGGACATCTTCCTAAGGTTGGACCCTTTGTTGATACTGCAGACACAGTTGATTGGTCAGAGAGACTCATGGGTTTGACGTCCGAAAATATTGTTTGGTTTAACAGAGACCTTCTTGGTAAAGAGATTATTTTCAGCTGTGGAAACTTTCCCAACGTACCCCTGATAGGAAGGAAGGGTGGCATTAACTATAATCTTGCTCTCGCTATCCGGCAATTTGGCTATGCTTTGAAAGAACCCCCGAAGGAGGAGGAAATACAGGAATCTCTGTATTTCACAGGGTCAACTGATGGTGAAATTTTAACCAAATTGGAAAAGGCTTGGGGTAAAATTCATTGGAGAGGAAAGCCTTCCTTGGGTAAGGGTGAATGTAGAGCCTATGGACCATATGTTAAGTGGATCCAGGAGAGGGTAGAGAGAGTGTTGTTACCATTCCCGATCAGAGAGCCTTTATATCCTTTGGTAGCTGAAGAACCAACAACGGTAGATATACAGAGGTATAATAAGTTGTGGGTTGAGAAAGAAGAGTTACGCAAGGCGAATGAAGGGCTGGAAAAGGAGTTTATTCAACTAAGGAGCGAAAAGAATGAAGCAGCCTACTTGTCCAAGATGAAGACAGAAACCTTGAACAAGATGAAGAAATAATTCACTGAAGAGATTCGTTTCCGAGAACGACTTGGTCAAGACTTAAGGAGCATGGGTAATGTCCTTAAAGGCGAGAACAAAGAGCTAGAAAGGGCACGCTTGGAGATATCCAAATTCAACAATCAGTGGAACGTCGCTCTAACTGCCAACAAAGGAAGAGAGGATGAGTTCCATCAGCAGATTGATAGGCTGAAGACGCAACTCAATATTAAAGATGAAAAATCTTAAGGGGAATCTTATCGTCAGTATGAAAATGACCGTAAGTTGTGAGAAGCTCTGGAAACGTTGGAGAGTACAATATGAGAGCAAAACTGAAGAAACCAAGACTTGAAGACGCTTTTGGAGAAGGTGCTTGGGAGGAATATGCTCAAGATTTGAAGGATGTCATCAGCAGAAGGGAGTTTCTCATACAGGCATTGGTTGCAAGGCCTGAGCATCCGGATACAAGGGAGCTGTTAGAGGAGTTTCAGACTCGTTATCGTGGCTGAAGGGAGAGTTACTTGATGTAATTTTCTCTTTGTTCTTCTGCTCTTTTGTTATTGTTATTATCTTGTATTCAGACCATCACCAGGCTTGTTGGATGGGGTCATATGATCTTTCTGTTGTATTCCTTGATGCTAAGTTGTGTACGTTGACTCTTGCTCTCATTTTATTTATGAGAAGGGATTTATGGTTCTATCTGTTCCTTCTGCTGTCTCCTGCTTATTTGTGGAACTAGAATCAATGGGAGAATTTCCCTAAATCATATTTACATGCTTGCATTTTGCATCATCATTTTGCATTGCATGTGTTTTTGGTACCGTTAACCTTATCTCTGTGTGGTTTTCTTCCAGCATTGTTTAAGATAGCAGACCAGACATTTCACAGATACTCGACCAGAGGGAATCAGTAACGAGTTATGGATCAGATATAGTTAGAGTTGCAAGAGTTCAGAGATCGTATGGCTCAGTTCATGGATTTGATACAGGGAGTTGCCAATGGGCAAGAGCAGCTCTGAACACTAGTCCAACTCTAATTTCCAGGGTGGATGGTAGCGGAGTTTTACATGGAGGGACCACTACCATTCCTCCACCCGCTGATGGGAGTACTCCTCAGGCTAATGTGATTCCCACTGTTATTATTCCTCCGGGCGATGGTTAGCAAACTGGAGCTCATGTGGCAGGTGAAGCGGGCATTGCACATGGGGCTACAGGTCCTCAATGGGAGGAGGATGAATAGGATGATGTTTTCTCAATGGGAGATTTGGGTGTAGGCTTTCAGACTGATGTGGATAAAACATTTAAGATGATTGAGGAAAAGATGAAGAATCTCGAGAACCAGAACTCTCTGGGGCTTGATATGTCCGATTTAGGATTGATTCAAGGGGTGAAGATTCCACCCAAATTCAAAGTTCCTGACTTTGATAAGTACAAAGGGACAACTTGTCCCAGAGTACATCTCATATCTTATTATCGGAAAATGTCTGCCTACTTAGACGATGAGAAGTTGCTGATGCACGTTTTCTAGGATAGCTTTTCTGGACCTTCATTAGAGTGGTATATGGGTCTAGAGACAACGCATATCAGAAGTTGGAGGGATTTGGGAGAAGCCTTTGTCCGTCATTATCAGTATAATACCAACCTAGCAGAATCTGTCTCAGAGGAACAACGAAGGGTTTAAAGAATACGCCAAAAGGTGGCGTGAACTAGCAGCCAGGGTTCAGCCTTCGATGGTGGAGAGGGAGTTGATCGATATGTTCGTGGCAACCTTGCCAAGAATTTATTATGAGAAGATGATTGGAAATATGTCCGGAAGTTTTTCTGATTTGATCATAATTGGTGAGAGGGTAGAAAACAGAATCAAGTTGGGTAAGATTCAGAGTGGAGAAGGATCCACATCAGGTGGAGGAAGGAAGACGTTTAGAAATTCTAAGAAGAGAGAAGGTGATACAAATGTCGTGGCAGGTTATAGAAATAGAGCATAGCATCAACAACAATATCGGCCTCAGCAACAACATGTTGCTAGCATAACTATTCCAGTGGTATCTCAGCAACAGCCAAATATTGCATCGCGCAGATTTCAAGACCGAGGAAGGAAAGTTAATAGGCAATTTGAAGCACCGTATATGCCATATTCTCAGCTACTACAACATTTGCTTCAGCTACAACTTTTCCAAAAAAGAACTTTGGCACCACTTATTGGCGCGCCACCTCCGGGCTATGACGCGAATGCAAGGTGCGATTTTCATTCTGGCATTCCCGGACACAACATCGACAATTGCAAAGCTTTTAAGCACAAGGTGCAAGATCTTCTTAACACCAAGGCAATTAACTTTACCAATGATACTCCTAACGTGATTCAAAATCCAATTCCTAACCATGGGGTAACCGGAGTTAACGCCATTATTGAGGAGGAAAAGTTGAATTTGATAACTGACGTGGCAGAGTTGAAGATGTCGTTAAGTTTTGTGAAGAGCAGATTGTTGAAAGGTGGAGTTTTCCCCGGTTGTTTGGAAGGTTATGAAGGATGTGCTGTGCATCCAGAAGGTTGTGTTGATCTGAGGAACCATATTCAAGGCTTGATGAATGAGGGTATTTTGCAGTTTGATAGATTAGAAGAAGAAGAAGACATGAAAGATATTAGCAATGGGCAAGATGAAATCGCCATGCTTTTAATCCCATACAGAACCATCAATATTTCAGCGCCTCCGAGGGTAGCGCCAGTAGTCATTACTAAAGTCGGACCAATACCTTACAAAAGTACCAAGGCCATCCCATGGAATTATGGGGCAGAGGTATTTTGTAATGGACATAAGCAAGAGTTGGTAGGGACGCCGTCTGAAGGATCATCTATTGACAATGTGGGTGGAGCCGGAGGTTTGACCAGAAATGGTAGGATATTTTCCCCGCCGCAGACCAGTGTACGGAGAATTGATAAAGGAAAAGGGAAGGTTGTGACAGAGGAGAGCCAGCAACAGGCAGAGAATGACTCTCTAGTTAAAGATGTCGAAGAGTTTATGCGGCTCATCCGCAAGAGCGACTATAAGATTGTGGATCATTTGCAGCAAACTCCATCCAAAATCTCGATTTTGTCTTTGTTGTTATGCTCGAAGGCACATAGGAATGCATTATTGAGAATCCTGAATACAACCTACATACTGCAAGAGATTTCGGTCAATCAGCTTGAAGGGGTTGTAGCCCACGTTAATGCTAGCAATGGCCTGGGTTTCACAGATCTAGATTTGAATCCCGCGAGAAGAAATCATAACCATGCCCTGCACATCTCCATTGAGTGTAGGGGGTTGTTTTGTCACACGTATTGGTTGATACTGGGTCATCACTTAATGTGTTTCCCAGGAAAGCTTTAATGAAGTTAGACACCCAAGGTGTGATTTATACTCCCAGCGATCTAGTGGTGAGAGTGTTTGATGGGACTAGAAGGTTGGTGTTTGGCGAAGTTACACTCCCAATTCAAGTGGGCTCGGAAATCTTTAATGTTGTTTTCTACATCATGGACATTTAGCCAGCGTACAGATGTTTACTTGGTCGACCATGGATTCATTCTGCAGGAGCAGTTACTTCGACCTTGCATCAGAAGCTGAAATATATGGTTGAAGGGAAGATCGTCACTGTGTGTGGTGAAGAGGATATCATGATTAGCCAGTTGTCGTCCTTCAAATATGTAGAGGTGGACGGAGAGATCCATGAAACTTTGTGTCAGGCGTTCGAGGCGGTGCAGATTAAGGAAAAGCCTCCTGTTGTGGACAGAGCTCCAGAGATTTCAATGTCTTCTTTCAAAGAAGCCTGAGCTGTTGTGGAGTCTGGTTCTTCATAGGGATGGGGTCAAGTACTCAGGTCAAGTACTCATTATTCCCAATAAGCAAGACAAATTTGGTTTGAGATACAACCCATCCTCTTCTTAAGGTGCTCCGATACAGAGGTCCGGTGCAATTCACCAGCGGCGGGGTCATCTTTGATAGAATCAATGTCGTGGGAGAAGATGAAGGAGATAGAGACTGCGATATGGATGTATGGATTCATCTGTGTGTTCCTGGTCAAAGCTTATGCAATTGGATTATGGAGGAAGTCGTCCAAGTTTCTTTTGAGAGTAATTTCTTTGTTTTGATTATGTATGGTCCTACGTTCTGCCTAGGATGTAGTGGCTTTCCTTTGTAGGGCCCTTATTTGTTTATGTTTGAACTCTCCTTTTATCATTAATGAAGGGCGTTTGTTTGTATTCAAATATTGTGATCCCTATTTTTCTTCTTTTTATTTTGACAATGAAATTGCAATGTGTTTGTGCTTGTTTGCATATCATTTTAAGCATAAAACATCAATCATGCAGGTTTCACATTGCAGATGATACCGATTCAGATTCGGCTATGACTCGATTTGATTTTGACAATCCTATCTTTAAGCTAAAGAGGAGATTGATGAAGATGATGACCTGCCTGAAGAGCTTGCCAGACTGTTGAGACAAGAGGAGAAAGTCATTTTGCCTCATTAAGAAGAAATTGAAGTTGTCAATCTGGGCACAGAGGAAGATAAGAAAGAAGTCAGAATAGGGGCTGCATTGGAAGATGATGTCAAGAGAAGACTGGTAGAAATGCTCCGTGATTATAGAGACGTCTTCGCTTGGTCATACGAGGATATGTCGGGGTTGGATACAGATATAGTGGTACACCGTCTACCTCTTTGAGAAGAATGTCCACCTGTAAAACAAAAGTTGAGAAGAACCAGACCAATTATGGCAGTCAAGATTAAGGAAGAGGTTCAGAAATAGTTGAACGCCGATTTTCTTGTTGTTACGAACTATCCTCCGTGGGTCGCTAACATTGTTCCTGTACCTAAGAAGGACGGAAAGGTCAGGATGTGTGTCGATTATCGGGATTTGAACAAAGCAAGTCCGAAAGATGATTTTCTGCTCCCCCACATTGACGTCTTAGTTGATAATACTGCTCAGTATGCCATGTTTTCCTTCATGGATGGCTTCTCTGGGTACAACCAAATCAAAATGGGCCTAGAAGACATTGAGAAAACAACCTTTATCATGTCGTGGGGGACTTTTTGCTACAAAGTTATGCCTTTTGGGTTGAAAAATGCAGGGGCAACTTCCAGCGGGCGATGGTGACTCTCTTTCATGATATGATTCATCATGAAATTGAAGTGTATGTTGATGACATGATCGCGAAGTCACAGACAGAGGAAGAACATCTGGTTAATCTTTTGAAGTTGTTTGAAAGGTTGAGGAAATTCAGATTGAGGTTGAATCCAAATAAATTCACTTTCGGGGTGAGGTCAGGAAAGCTATTGGGGTTTACCATCAGTAAAAAGGGAATCGAGGTAGATCCTGCAAAGATAAAAGCAGTACAAGTAATGCTAGCACCAAAAACAGAAAAAGAGGTTTGTGGTTTTCTCGGGAGATTGAACTATATTGCAAGGTTCATATCTCACCTTACAGCCACCTGTGAACCAATGTTTAAACTGTTAAAGAAATATCAAGCGGTTGTTTGGAATGAAAATTGCCAAAGGGAATTTGAAAAGATAAAACAATATTTGCAGGAACCCCTGATACTGATGCCCCCAATGGCAGGAAGACCTTTGATTATGTGCTTGACGGTTCTTGAGAATTCCATGGGTTACATACTCGATCAACACGATGAGATGGACATAAAAGAACATGTTATCTACTACTTGAGTAAGAAGTTCACAGATTGTGAGTCCAGATACTCAATGCTAGAAAATATGTATTGTGCACTCGCTTGGGCAGCCAAACGCCTAAGGCAATACATGTTGAATCATACAACCATGTTGATTTCGAAGATGAATCCGATTAAGTACGTGTTCGAGAAGCATACGCTTTCTAGAAGAATTGCTAGATGGCAGATGGTTGTGACAGAATACGATATTCAATATGTTTCCCAAAAATCCATTAAAGGGAGTGTTTTGTCAGAATATCTCGCAGAGCAGTCGATTGAAGATTATCAACCAATGAAATTTGAGTTTCCTGATGAGGACATAATGTTCCTGAAGATGAAGGATTATGACGAGCCTCTACCAGACGAGGGTCCCAAAATAGGCTCTCAGTGGAAGATGGTTTTCGACGGTGCTGTCAACTCATATGGCAACAGAATTGGGACAATCATTACAACGCCTCACGGTTCCCACATACCGTTTACCGCTCGGTTAACGTTTGACTGCACCAATAACAAAGCTGGATATAAAGCGTGCATCATCGGTATAGAAAAAGCCATTGATTTAAGAATCAAGAACCTTGATGTATATGG
The DNA here is from genome assembly GCA_963859935.3 of Lathyrus sativus. NCBI lineage: Eukaryota > Viridiplantae > Streptophyta > Magnoliopsida > Fabales > Fabaceae > Lathyrus > Lathyrus sativus. The sequence goes on along the minus strand of OZ012737.1, from coordinate 590,487,144 downwards.
TGATTCAACTTTGGTCGTCAATTAGATTAAAGGAGAATGGGGACTCGTCAACCCAACCTAATACCCTACATGAATTATGCAATAAGGTTGTTACCTTTCTTTGACAGAGTGGAATTTCATCATGTGCCAAGAGCTGAGAATCAGATGGTAGACGCTTTGGAAACCTTATCATCGATGTTTAAAGTGAATTATTGGAATGAAGCTCCAATGATCACTATCACGCGCCTTGACAGGCCGACTTTCATATTTGTAGTAGAGGAAGCATCCGATGGGAAGCCTTGGTATTTTGATATCAGAAATTTTCTCAAGAATCAGGAGTATCCGCCTGAGGCATCGAGCCGAGATAAGAAGACTCTGAGGAGGTTGGCGGGAAACTTCTATTTGAACAAGGATGGTGTGCTTTATAGAAGAAACTTCGGTTTGGTATTGTTACGGTGTATGGACGAAAATGAAGCAAGGTTGCTAATGGAAGAAGTCCACGAAGGATCCTTCGGTACGCACGCTGGCGGACATGCAATGTCCAGGAAATTGTTAAGAGCAGGCTACTATTGGATGACTATAGAATCTGATTGTTTCAAGTACGCCAGAAAGTGTCATAAATGTCAGATTTATGCTGACAAGATGCATGTGCCTCCAAGTCCTCTAAATGTCATGGCATCTCCTTGGCCCTTTGCTATGTGGGGCATTGATATGATTGGCAAGATCGAACCGACCGCGTCCAATGGGCATCGCTTTATCTTGGTGGCAATTGACTATTTCACTAAGTGGGTAGAAGCGGCCTCTTTCGCCAATGTGACCAGACAGGTAATGGCTTGATTTATCAAGAAGGACATCATCTGCCGTTATGGAGTGCCCGAACGAATCATTACTGATAATGGTTCGAATTTGAACAACAAGATGATAAAGGAACTGTGTCAGAGTTTCAAGATTGAACACCACAACTCTTCTCTGTACCGCCCGAAGATGAATGATGTTGTCGAGGCAGCCAATAAGAACATCAAAAAGATTGTACAAAAGATGGTGGTAACGTACAAAGATTGGCACAAGATGTTGCCCTTTTCTTTACATGGTTATCGTACTTCAGTGCGTACGTCGACTGGGGCAACTCCTTTCTCGTTGGTATATGGTATGGAAGTTCTCCTACCATTAGAAGTCGAGATTCCTTCCCTGAAGGTGTTGGTTGATGTGAAACTTGATGAGGCGAAATGGGTGAAGGCTAGGTTGAATCAACTTAGCATGATTGATGAGAAAAGATTGGAAGCTATTGCTCACGGCCGGCTGTATCAGAGCAAAATGAAGAAGAAATTCGATTAGAAAGTGCGCCCTCGACATTTTTAGGCAGGTGATTTAGTGCTGAAGAGGATCCTCCCTCCACAAATAGATCACAGGGGCAAATGGACTCCCAACTATGAAGGTCCATACGTGATAAGGAAAGTCTTCTCCGGAGGAGCCTTACTACTATCAACTATGGATGGTGAAGATTTTATGTCCCCTGTGAACGCAGACGTAGTCAGAAAATACTTTGCATAAAGAGACCCGCTGGAAGTAAAAAGAAAATCCAGGCAAAAATGGGGCATCCTGGCGAACCATAAAAAGAATAGGTTTGGGAAAAAGTTAGTGATAAAAGGAAAATAAGAATAAACCCGCAAAGTTGAAAACCTGAAAAGGCGACTTTGGAAAAAAATGGGTATCCCGGTGAATTGAAAACCCGCAAGGGCGATTCAGGCAAAAGTTAGGGATTTGAAAGCAAATGAATATGGTCTGCGTGCGACCCAGGAACACAGTTGGGTTCTTGGAGGACCCGAGGGTTGATTAGTCAGTCTCTTCAGAATGCGAAACACTGGTGAAGCATCAAATTCATGCGAGTCATAGTCGAATAGACACATGGTGGTTGTCTGTTTCCACATTGCCGACATTTGTATATCTTTTGCATTTTTACTTTTTGTGCAACTTTCTCTTTCCAGGAGTTGCATCTGATGTAATTTGCCTATTTACAAGCCATTTCAATCAATGAAGTATTTTCCACAAAGATCTTTCATTCTTGTTTTGTTTGCAAAAGACGCTTGACGTTTTTGATAGAACTTTGCATACATAAACTTCTGGGGCTTTACTAGTCATAATTGAAACAATGATTTATTTGAATAATGTCATGGACGATGATCGAAATAGCCTTTATTGCATACAGGACACATTATTTGTCATTTGTAGGGATCTCCCCAGTGAAGTCGCCAAGAATTGTTTCAAAAGTGTCTCACCAACAGAGACGTATCCCTATCCCCACAGGGTGATGATGTCAGATCAGAAGAATCTCGCCAGCAATAGTGTGTGGTTATCCCCATCAGGTATATTTAGGATTATTTCCCCAGCAGTGAGACAGGTTCAGTTTTGTCCCCCACGGAGTCTTTGTCATTAACTCATTTCCCTAAGCAGAGGTCGATGTTGATTCCCTCGACGAGTATTTCGGAAGTGATAAGTATTCCTCAGCAGAATCCAGTGGTTATTGGTTTTCTTCAGAGAGAGATTTTGCGATAATCTTCCAGTGAATCTTATTCTTAGTCCCCAGTAGAGTGGATTTATTCCTCGCAGAGTGGGTTATCCCCAGAAGAGTTTTATTCTGGAAGGTTGTTCAGGGCGTTTTCCTCAGCAGAATGGAGTTATTCCCAGCAGGATAGTTTTATCCCCAGGAGAGTTTTCATTTCTGAGAGGCCATCCAAGGCGTTTTCCCCAGCACGTTTGCTTGCCGTTTATTTCGGCACCTTTTTTGCGGTGGTGTTCCTTTGCATTTGCATTATGCATAGCATCCTCCAAATGTGTAAAAATTCTGTTTCGTATGGAGAATTACGCCATATTCAAACATATGCATACAAAGCATAAGCCAAGTTGTTACCTTTTTATCGTCGATCATCTCTCCAGCAGATAACGGTGTATTTCACCTTTGATAGACATGTTCATCTCATCTTTTTCTCCCCAACAGAGTTTGCTTGTTTAAGTTCCTCTTTCCCCAGCAGAGTTCTCTTTCAGATTGTGAATCGATTGATTCTTACCGACGGATGTCGAGCCTGCTTGGTAGAAGATGTTCTTACCGACCGAGTGTCAAGCCTGCTTGTTAGCAGATGTTTTTACCGACGGATCTCGAGCCTGCTTGCTAGCAGATGTTTTTACTGACCGAGTGTCGAGTCTGCTTGTTAGCAGATGTTTTTACCGACGGATGTCGAGCCTGTATGTTAACAAATGTTTTTACCGACGGATGTCGAGCCTGCTTTTTAGCAGATGTTCTTATCGACGGATGTCGAGCCTGCTTATTTAGCAGATGTTTTTACCGATGGATGTCGAGCCTGCTTGTTTAGCAGATGTTCTTATTGACAGATGTCGAGCCTGCTTAGTAGTAGATGTTCTTACCAACTTAGTGTCGAGCCTGTTGTCTAATAGATGTCTTTTCGACTGCGTGTCGATGCTTTCTAACTGGTGGTTAGTTAGCTCATTTCTCACAACCTTTCAGATACATTTCTCTAGTGATCTTGATTCCATTTTGGTGGACATTCTACAGTTTTCTATCCTGCGGTTGGCAAATTTCTGGGTTTTTTTATATTCAACCACATTTTATCTTGAACGTTTGAAAGCGGTTTCTTTTCCCTTCAGGTCCAAGACGTTTTAATAGGGGCAGTTGTTGCACACCAAAATTTTCCTAAGCTTTTCTTTCTAACTTGGCTTATGTTTCATATCATTTAGCATTTGCATTTGTATAACATTGGTTCTAGATAGGGGATCAAGATGTTGTATTTTGTTTATTCAAGAGAAGAGTTTCGTGTTCAAGCTCAAGCAAGGGTATCATTTGCAAGCCAACAAGATATCATCTGAGTTGGGTCTCAAAGCTCCTTGAAGGGAGAATGTTTGTGTATGGGTGTCATCTCCTATCTTGAGGATCATCAAAGGTTCATGAGGTTATCCATTTGGATAAGGTGAGCTTCAAGGGTCAAATAGACATCTTGAGGGTTCTCTATGGAAGTTGTATGATCACACAAACCATCTGCAAGAACTTCAGTCAATGGATAAGGTGTTAGGGTTTCATCTAGTCAACAAAAGTCAATTGTGGACTTGAGAGGGCTCAATAATTTGTTATTGATAATTTAAGCCATGATAAGTAATCCTAAGTTATATCTAATGTCATGTTTATATAAAGTCAAGAAGAGTCAAGAGTTCAAGAAGTTACTAAATTAGGGTTGCAGATGATTCTAAGTGTAAAATCCCCTCTTTTAGTCTCTAACTTCAAGGACAAATTCCACTATGATACAAGTTTTGTCTCATTTTACAACAAACATGAAACTTGTTAATCATCTTCTAAGCTTTATTTTGAGTATAAGAACTCATCCATTCGGTTTATACATCTCAAGTTATGATTTCAACAAGTTGGTATCACCAGATGAAGAGAATTTAGAGGCACTCAAAGTCAACTCACTTCCAAGGAATTTTTCACATGGAACCAAGCTCTTACTAATTTTCCAACATAAATGAGAATTGTTCCCTATTGTCTAAGCTTTCCAAAAAGTCCTAGAACTCATCATTCTCATGTGTGGAGCTCAAGTTATGGTCTTCACAAGTCAAGGGTATTTTTGGAAACCTAGTTTTAGGTCTTTCATTTCAATGACCAATTTCATCCACTTCATGACCTCAAATCCATTATCAACAAACATGAAAGTTGTGTCAAATGACCTTAACATCATCTTGACCTAAAATTTCATGACATTTGATGGATTGAGAGATCTTTTAGGTCATGATGAACATGAAAACTAGGCATTTGGACCTAGAATGAATTTCTTCCATTTCAAGTCACCATTTGAATTTGTTTTTGATTCTTGGACACCATAACATCATCATATAATGGTCATGCTAGATATTACCCAATTTGAGCCAACATGAACCACATGTCATGACATTTTTATAAACTTTCATGCCATAAGGAGTAATGGTACAAAACTTGGTGTGAGCTCATTATCTCTAATCAAAACATCCATGATTCATTTTCACACACCCTAATTTCCCTAATTTGCTGACTAAGAGAATTGTACAAAGAGCCATACCCGTGTGCACATGAAAAGAACATTTTGTGGCAAAACTTTTAAGCAAGAAAATTAGCCAACATGGGCTTGCATGAACTTCTTTAACCCATCATATATAAGCCATGCACAAACCCTAGATGAGAAGAAGACAAGCAGCTGGCCAGAATAACAAGTTTCATCAAAAAATTCCGAAAACTCTCTCTCTTTGAAACACATTTTTCCTTGGATTTTTCTTCAAGCTCTTGCTCAATTCATCATCACACAAACACAAGGAGAAGATTAGAGGCTTGAGGTTGAAGCTTGCAAGGCGTTTGAAGAGCCAACGAAGCAGCTCCGTTAGGTAACATTCCATCCTCTGAACCTCCCATTTTAGGCATTTGTTTAGAAACATATTGGGTGCATCTGAAGACCTATTTCATGTAGGCAATGTTTGGATCATTTTGGTGCCTATTTGGTTTGGTTTCAGCTTGAGCTTTGAATTTTCGTGGCCTGTTTTCATGGTGATTTAAGAACCTTTTTCAAAAATAAAAGAGTAGAATCGTGTTCTACATAGAAAGAGCTTTAAATTGGTGCCATAGGTTTTGATTTTTATGGCGTTTTTCAGCCAGATCTGGTGAAGCTCGCCTGAGAAGACGATTAGAGCTAGGGCTCCAGCGTCTGAGGCTTGAGCTGATGTGTCTGGGTGATCTGGCCATTGACCTTGCGCACGTGTCCATTTGACTTTGAGTTATCATGACACCTGTTTAAATGAAACGGTGCGTTTCACTTGGAAACTGAATTCAGTTGGTATTGGGCTTTGCATTTTTGATAATTGCATCCCCTTTTTGGAGGCCCAGATGCGTGTTAACTTGAACTCAGTGCAATCCAACATTGCTGATACACCCCTCTCTTGTTCTATTTCTTTTTTTTATTTCTTTTTATTTCAATTTCGTTTTAAATCATTTTAAAATAGTTTTAACTTTCACAAAAATCCCAAAAAAATACATTTATGATATTTCAAGATGTTAGGATTTTTTTTATTTTTTTTTTATTTTTCAATTATTTTTAGTATTTTTAATTGATTTAATGATTAAAGTGGTTTTGTGGTTTTTACCTTGAATTGAACTTGATCATTGACCATAATTTAAACACCCCCTTTGACCAATTTTCCTCTCACACTTATGTTTTTGATTGAGGCATATTTGAGGGCTGGTTTAAGGCCTTGATGGTCATTTTTAAATTGTTTTTCATTGGCTTTTTATGGACCCTCGATGGATGCTCGATAAGTGGAACACCTTGCATTGTTTGACACAATTGGTGGTGCTTTGATTTGACTTTTGCCATGATCTTTTGCATTTTGTTTTATAATTGACTCAAATTGAGTTGTGTATTTTCTTTGGATTTTATTTGAGCTTGCTTCTATTTTATACCTCAAATTCAAGTTGTTTTAATCATGTGTATGCATACAATCCTTGACCTAGTTTTGGGATGTGATCATATGTGATCCCTTGGGCACCTCTTAAGCCTTGTTAGCTTTTGTTAACATGCTTGAGGTGCTGCCTAGCATGTTTATGGGTCAATTGGATATGTACCTTGTTCCACAAGTTTCATTTGATCATGTCTTTCCACTTAAGTTTGAAGTGTGAGATGTTTAAATGGACTTTGGTCCTCTAATTGAACTTGATCATTCTTGTGTTTGCTTTCCAACTTGATCTTGAATTTAAGGTATCTCATTTGAGTTTCATTTCTGACCTTGATGGTCATGTGCTTATTCATGATGCTTTGGTGATGTTGTTTTCACTTTGAAGTTTGCCATGAACAATTGAGCTTCTCTTGTATGTTTGGTTGCTTTTCTTTACTTAATCATGAGTAAGTGTTTGGTTGAGATGTTCATGATGTGTTTGTTGCCCCACTCTCTTTCCTCACTCACTTCTTTGACTGTGCTTCTTAGTTTAGCAACTTTCTTTTTTTTTTTATGATTGATGGCATTTGATTGTAGAAGCTTGCTTCTCTCATTTTCTCTCATCTTTTCTTGACTTGTTTAAGTCTCCCCTCTTATTGGCTTGTTTAAGTCTTCCATCTTTGTGACTTGTGTTTGTTTTGTTGCATTATTTCATGTTTGCATTTGTGCTTGCATTTCATATTTCTCTTCATCTTGCATTAACTTGTTTAAGTCTTTCATTTCATTTTCATTTGTGATTGATTATGCATTGTGTTTACTTGTGCTTGATCACATGATCCCTTAGGATTCCTAGTCCCTCTATTTAAGGTAGGAGTAGGAGAGGCATTAGGATTTCAATCCTTTGCATGATAACATTAGGTAGTTCCCTTTTCAATCCTAACTTTAGGACCACTTTGCATGACAACATTAGGGTTTATAGTTCCCTTTAGAGTCTTTGTGTCTTTCTATTCTAATCTTAAACTCTTTAAGACACTTAATAAAGAATAACAAGTGTTGTACACTACGAGCCTTAATTACATGAGGAATGACAAGTGGGCGGTCTCTTCTACATTGTCTAGAGTGTTTAGTGTATACCCTTTGGGTGATATGCGACGCATTCGCTCTTGTGTCGTAGTCTTTAGTGCAACATGAGTTACAAACTAACTCAATTCACTTCTCCTAAAAAACACATACAAAACTTAAACCTTTTCATCCTTCGGGATTGTAGCAAACCTAATTTTCAGAAATAGTATGTTAAGTTTCTGTTCTACCGCAAACAGGCATCGTCCCAAACTGCTAGAATGGAGATTTAACATTGCTCATAAAACACTTGAACCAGCTAGTGGTCTAGTTTACCCAAATTACGTTTGCTCTGATTTCTCATACCAGATGAGGATACGTAGGCACAAGACGACGATGTCTTGGCGAGCAACCTTCCCCCCTTCACCCGTAGTTTCCCGAACTACGTTGACTCTGACTTTCCCGTTGCACGAGGGAATACGTAGGCATAGGGCGGCGATGTTCTATCGAGTCAGTTCTTTCTTTTCACCTCCTGTTAGCAGTAGTTTCTTAGATAGTTTTCACCCATATATTAGACAACAAGCATGGATCCCGTTGAGTATAATGGATATGAGGGGTGCTCATACCTTCCCCTTGTGTAACCGACTCCTGAACCCAAGATTTGGTTGTGATGACCTTTCCTTTCCCTTTCTCTTAGGTTTTCTTTGATCGTTTCCTTTCCCTCTCTTTGGGATAAATAATGTTCGGTGGCGACTCTTCTGTCTAGTTTGTCGGCCCCTTTTTCGCAGTTGCGACACTAATGAAATACCATCTGCGTCAAATTTAGAGATTGGCCAAGAAGATTATGTGATGCTAAATGCAACTCAAGAAAGAAACGAAGCCAAGGAGTACTATGAATTGACTAGAGAAGGAGAACAACCTTTATATGAAGAGTGTAGACGATATTCAAGACTATCTTTTTTGGTTAAGTTGTACCATATAAAGTGTTTATGTGGATTGAGTGAGAAGGCAATGACAATGATTTTAGAGTTAATTAAAGATGCATTTGAATATGCAAACATTCCAGGTTCATTCTATGAAGCCAAGAAAACAATCATAAAACTTGGTTCTAATTATGTAAAGATAACTGCATGTCCAAACGGTTGTATGCTTTATTGGGGAGAAGATGAAGAAAGGGAGACTTGCAAAAATTGCAACACTTCAAAATGGAAAACAAATGAAGCGGTCTTTGTTAACAAGAAAAAGAAAAAAATTCCTGCCAAGGTTCTTCGTTATTTTCCATTAAAACATCGATTACAGAGATTATTTTTGTCATCAAAGACGGCCGAGGATATGAGATGGCATGCAACAGATGCTAACAACGATGGAATGTTGAGGCATCCTAGAGATTCAAAAGCTTGGAAGAAATTTGACTTGACACATACTTGGTTTTCATCAGATCCGCGAAATGTGTGTCTTGCATTGGCTAGTGATGGTTTTAATCCTTTTGATGTGATGAGTACAAACAATAGTATTTGGCCAGTTGTTCTCATTCCATATAACAGTCCTCCATGGGTTTGCATGAAACAAACATCATTTATAATGTCAATGATGATTCCCGGAAAAGAAGCACCAGGAAATAATATTGATGTCTACTTACAACCCTTAGTTAAAGAGCTGAAAGAGTTATGGACAAATGATGTGGATACATACGATTCTTTCAAGAAAGAGATGTTCAAGTTGCATGCAAATTTGATGTGGACGATTAGTGACTTTCCAGGTATGGGTGCACTTTCTGGGTAGAACACATACACATGGCTTGCTTTCCCATCATGTAACTTTCAAACTACACCTCTTCATCTTAAAGCTAGTCGTAAATGGTGTTTTATGGGTCATCGTCATTTCCTTGATCGAAGACACAGGTTTAGATTGAACAGGATCCGCTTTAATGGTGAACAAGAAATACGGAGTCCACCGAGAACATTATTTGGACATGAAGTTTTTGAACAAGTTAAAGATATTAAAGTCATCTTTGGTAAACAGCCAGTGAAAGAAAAATCGCTAAAAAGAACATTTGAGGGACAACCTATAGAAGGTGATAGTACACAGTGTGATCCTACACTAGGTCATCCTCAACAATGGAGAAAAAAAGCATATTTTTTGAACTTCTGTATTGGAAGGATAATCTTCTGCGCCATAATCTTGACCCAATGCATATTGAGAAAAATGTGTGTGATAATGTCCTATTTACTTTACTAAATGATAGGAAAAAGATTAAAGACAATTCTAAAGCTAGAGATGACCTTCAAAATATGGGCATAAGACCTGATCGTTGGCCTGATGAAAATGGTAGAATTTCTCTGGCAGCCTTTAGTTTAATGGGTAGAGATAAAAGGAATTTTTTTAACAACTTTAAGGAATATTAGGGTGCCTGATGGTTATTCAAGCAACATTTCTAGATGCATTGACTTAGTAAATCTCAAGGTGAATGGAATGATGAAGAGTCATGATTGTCATATATTAATGGAACAACTTCTACCATTAGCCATTCGCAACATATTACCTCATGAGATTTCAGCAGTTTTGATTGAGTTGTACTCATTCTTTAGACAATTATGTGACAAGGTATTGAAAATTAAAGAATTGGAAAAATTGCAAAACCAAATTGTCCTCACTTTATGCCACATGGAAATTTTATTTCCTCCCTCGTTCTTCACGGTTATGGTTCACTTGGTTATTCACCTTGTTGAAGAAGTTAAACTTGGAGGTCCTATTCATTATCGATGGATGTATCCTGTTGAAAGGTAAACTATGTGATTTTATTTTATTGTTACTAACTTAGAAAGTAGAAATATTTTTTTTAACCGATACTATTGTGGTTCAATAATAGGTACTTGGGAAAACTTAAATCGCATGTACATAATAAGGCAAAACCAGAAGGGTCTATTGCAGAAGGATGCCGTTTCGAAGAGATTCTTACATTTTGTTTAAGATATCTAGAAAACATTGAAACTAGATGGAATCAACCTAGACGTGTAGATGATGACCCTATTGGTGATATCCAAACAGGATCACATGTAGCCGATTTAAGTAGTGGGTGGATCTTCTTATTACACCCTAACACCAATTGAAAATTTGCAGGCTCATAGACACATTTTAACGAATTGTCCAATAGTTGACAACTATCTAAAGTAAGTAGTTTTATGCCATTTAAGTAGTTTCATTTGCACTATTAATATTTTTTTTACATCTAATATCAAATAACCAAATAGGCAGTTCCGAAGTATTACTCAGAATTAAATGAAGCGAAGTCAAAGAAGTGCTGCTGAGATAGATAAGAAGGTTCATAGAGAATTTGCTCATTGGTTCCACAATCGTGTGAGTTTTTGTACAAAAATAGATGGTTTTATTGAATTGGATTTTAATAATAACAAGACTAATTGGATGTTGTATCGTGTATAGATTTGCAACAGTCTTGACAACATTCATGGACCAGATAAAGATGTTCTCATTAGTCTTGCTTATGGCCCTTTTGATAAAGTTAAAAGGTTTACTGCGTTCAATGTTAGTGGATTCAAATTTCGAACATTGGAACGATACAATCTTTTAAAAACTCAAAATAGTGGCGTTTTTGGCTTGTTTGGGACGCGAAGTTATTCAAGCAATAATGATACCCAAATGAGATTTGGAGGGGTCTCTTACTATGGAAGATTGATAGACATTATTGTGTTTTCCTATGATGGCTTCACAGTGCCCATGTTTAAATGTGAATGGGCTAATACCATAAACCCAAGAGGCATTAAGATAGATAAGTTGGGTTTTACCTCTATAAACTTTACAAAACTACTACATTCTAGGGAACATGAAGATAATGAGTTGTACACTCAAGCGTCAAAAGCTCAGATGGTGTTTTATGTGGATGATGAGAATGAACAAGGATGGAGCATACATGTTCATTTGAAGCTAAGAGACTTGTATGACATGGGTGGAAATGATGAAATTATGTCACCCATTGAGCCATATCCATCACAAAATTTGGAACAAATTTTTTCGAATGATGATATTGGAACTTCATCAGCAAATGATAACAATAATTAACATATAGTTTTTTATTGATAAGAAATTTAGTTTGTTTGTATAATTAACATTATTGTGTGAGACTTATGGTTTTTGTTTTTTATCCCTAATTAATGTATGAGATGACATTATTACTCTATATTTTTTGTTGTTTATCCCTAATTAATGCATGAGATGACATTACTACTCTATATTTTATTGCATAAATTATCCTTTTAATTTATTGTGTTTGCGTTATGTTTATTAAATTTATAGTCACTAATATAAAATTTTGATGTTTACTACTATTAGTGTACTGTCTTTTTAATACATATACTTGCAGTTAAAGCCTTTTGTGAGACAATGACTTCATCATATGAGGAAACTCACCTCAAAAGGATTGCAGAGAATAAGAAAAATCTAGAGGCTCTCAATCTTCCAAAGCTCTCTCAATCCCTTCACAAAACATCTTCGTCTTCTTCCAAACCATCACCGGTTAGTAATAAATTCTAAATACTAGTCTATAAAAATTAATTGTATTAATTGATGATTGATATTCACTAATGTATTTTATTTAGTCTGTGAAGGGTCGTCCAAGGTTTGTACAACCTGGAGAGCTTGAAGTAAACAAGAAGCGCCTACATTCAACTACAACGCGCAAATCATCAATAATCCCTTCGCCAATCAAAACTACAATAACTATTCCGCCAATCTAAACTAAAATTACCCCTCTGCCAATTGAAACTACAATAATGCATTTGCCAATCCAAACTGCAAAAGATGTTGTGGTAGCAGATAAGGATGAAGATGTTGTGGTAGCAGATAAGGATGAAGATGTTGTGGTAGGAGATGAGACCGAAGATGATGTGGTAGGAGATGAGGCTGAAGATGTTGTGGTAGAAGATGTGACTGAAGATTTTGTAAAAGTGGCTAAATCTGTGTATTAGTAAGTAATTTAAGGTTAAAGTATTTGTAAATAATTTAACTTTTTTTACATAGTTAAGTTATGACATTAATTTTTTTACTTGTATATGTGATAGATGAGGAGGGTTATGTTTCAAACACACGTTTATATGTGAAAGACTTGGTTGCAAAATCAAAGTCTGATAGAACATGGATAATACTTGAATTTGATAAGGATCATTGTGCAATAGGACCGGCTTCTGGTTTGTTAGCAGGGTATTTGGGTATAATTATTAGAATGTTTAAAGATTTTCCCGTAATGTTCGAGAGTTGGAAGGATATTCCAGCGGATACAAAAACAAAGTTTTATGATTCAAAGATAAAGGTTTCATTAATAAACAATTACATATTTTTAAAATTAATTTCAAGGTGATTATTATTTGCTTTGTTAACTAATTTTTATTTTTATGGTTAGCTCCACTTTCTTGTTGATGATGGGCGTGACAAAGAATTCATACTTGCTTCTGCTGCAAAGAAATGGAAGGATGACCGACATCAATTGTTTCGCCAATTTTATAGATGAGATCTCACTTTGGAGGAAAATCTTCAAAATTATCCAATATGCAGAGGCATTCTGGAAAATGATTGGGCTATTTTTGTTCAATATAGACGGAAAGAAAAAAAACACAGGTAATATTAGTGCTTTTATTTGTTAGACTTATTTGGTTTGTATGTTATCCCTATCTATAATAACGCATGTTTTTAATTGTTAACTGTTGCGGTGAAATTTGGATGTCAAGCTATTGATTAACTTGAATCTTAATTCATTTACAACCGGTCTTTGATTTATCCGAAGGAAAGGTTAAAGAAAGGAAAAACCTAAAAGGGAGAGATCTAAGGTTCGGGGGTTGGTTAAATTTAGGGAAGGTATTAGCACCCTAAACTTCCGTAGTACTCTACGGGAACCTTTTGTTTATTTTTTTTTATTTATTTCATTAATTATTTTGCTTTAGGGTATATACAAAGGATTGAAAATTAAAAAAGACCTAGGGGTTAATTCTAAGTTTACTCGGCAAGACATCGCATCTTGTGCCTACATATCCTTACGGGAATGGAATCAGAATAACTGTAGTTCCCCTCAAAAGGGAGGTTAGAGACTTCTTGACTGTGGCCAAGGTTTGTTCAGAGACTCCAATCTCTATGTTAAAAAAATGTTAATTAAAATTAAAATAGGGTTAAATTAGGGATTCCACGGCGGAAAACCTTAAAACAGAGTACGGCGACTCTTTGACCTAAAGCTAGGGGTAGTTTTGTAATTTTGTCCACGGCGAGACATTTGTGAAAAGTTAGGGTTTGTAGTTTGTAGTTTTGAGGGTTTGAAATTGAATGTGTGAAATTTGAGGGTTTGAGGACTATTGGCATGGCGGCCAAACGGCTAGACCTAATCCTTCGGAGGTGTGATGTGACAGAAGTAATAGTGATGAAAGTGTGAGAAATTTAAATCATACAAACGGAAATAAAATGCAGAAAGTAAACGCGATTGTTGGTTCGCGAGGTTACAAATGAGAAACGGATACAATTATATACAACTTGAATTGAAAAACACATTAAAATAACTAATAGCAACGTAACAAGCTGCACATTGAATACACAAGGTTAGTAGACAGAGTCACACAGTAATCAGGCGAGTTATGAAACGGAAGTGCGAAAGTTATAGATATTCGTTGTTGTTTATTTGTGATATATAAAAAAGCTTTTGATTTAAGTTAAAAAAAAGAGGTTTTAATATTATTAAAAAAAAATTTCAAAAATAGTCTTAATTTAATTATCTAACAAAAAGGTTTTATTTTTAAAAAAAAAAGGTTTAATGTTATTATTATATATTTTTTTAAAAACGGTTCTAGTTATTATTTTAAAAAAGATTTTAGTTATTATTTTAAATTTATCTAAAAAAAAGTTTTTCTTAAAAATAATAGATTTTCATATTAATTTGGAAAAGATGTTAATGTTATTTATTTTAAAAAACAGATTTTTATATTATAACAAGTTTTAATAAATTAATGATAATAATAATAATAATAATAATAGTAATAATAATAATAATAATGATAATAACAATAATAAATAATAATAATAATAATAAAGCAATAATGAATTTTAAATGTGCCAAATAACCCAACAATGTTGCTAACGCAGAAATGCGCTCATCGCAACCAGATCTAAAACGGACGAAACAAAATTTATCGCAAAGAAAAAGAAATTAAGCAAAAAACAGTATTATTGCTCACACAAAAATGCGATCATCGCAACCAGATCGAACTAACACAACTGTCACGCGTCATGCACATAAATGTGCAAACATCGTATCGATATAATTCGATCAAAAATTAATCTTATATATATATAAACTCTAACAATTTAAAAATTATAAATATATAAACGTAACAGTAATAGATAAAGAAAAAGAAATAACGGTAATAGATGAAGAAAAAAAATAACGGTAAAAAATGAAGAAAAAGAAACAACAGTAATAGATGAAGGAAAAGAAATAACGGTAAACGATGAAGAAAAAGAAACAACAGTAATAGATGAAGAAAAAGAAATAACGGTAAACGATGAAGAAAAAGAAACAACAGTAATAGATGAAGAAAAAGAAATAACGGTAAACGGCACTCACTCCTCTTAGGTTTTTTTCATTCTCCCCTTTTTCAACAAGGCAACACATGTATATATAGGGAACAAATTAGGGTTAACACCAAATTGTCAATAATGTCCCTAAAGCCCATTTTAAAGCCCAAACTAAATAATTAGTTAAGAAAAAATAAAATTTAAATAATTTAAAATAATTAAAACAAACTTAAAATAAAAACTAATAATCCTATTGATTCCTAAAATCAAAAATATTATAAAAAGAACAAAATTTTTCTAATATTTTTTATTTTATGATTTTTTGGATATTTTTATGAATAATTTAGAAAAAAGTGAAAAAAAATAATATTTTAAAAAATGATTTAATTAAAATACGAAAATAATAATTAAATAATAATAATAAACTATTTTTGTTATTTTTTTATGAAAGATAGAAACATTTAGAGTAAAAATAATAAAAAACAAAAAGTGACTAAGGTGAGATTCGAACTCTCAACCTCTCACACTCACAACTCCTTACACATGTCCTCTTACCAATTGTGCCATTTTTACTTTTTAGAAAAAAATACATGTCATATGATATTTACCTGCAAAAAGTCAAACGACTACACAAATTTGTTAGTAATTGATTAAATGCAATGAAATGCGACGACAAATCTTAGGGCAAAATTTGGGATATTACAGTTGCCCCTATTTAAATAACTTCACCGGGTGATTTGAGCAACGGAGACTCGAGAAATCATGGTGGAGGGATTTAAATACAAATAACCGAAAATTTTGCCTTTAGACGCAGTGCTATGCAATGATATGGACAAAACAAAACGAACTATAATGCTAAATATGATATGAATCTGATATGATGCGTATGATGAAAATGACAAATGCACGGATACAGACGAAACAAACGTCACAGGGGACGACCCATCGAGGAATTGCACTAGGGAAGAAGACATGTCATATCTGGAAGAACGTCGGGTAGACACGACACAGAATTGTTGATAGGTGCCAAGTAAATTAGAAATTTTCCGCAAGGTAAGACGCGGGTAAAACACGAGCTCAGGAGAAAAACGCAAATGGGGATAAAACACCCATGATGCCAAGTAAATAAATTTTTCCCACAAGGTAAGACGCGAGTAAAACACGACCTCAGGGAGGAAAAAAAAGTAAATGGGGGTAAAACACCATGATGTTAGGTAAACCCAGGAATATCTGGTAAATGGGGAATAAAACACCCGGGATAAAGGTACATGGGGGATAAAACACCCAAGGATAGAAGGTAAATGGGGAGTAAAGCACCCAAGATAGACATGTAAATGGGGAGTAAAGCACCCCGGATAGACATGTAAATGGGGAGTAAAGCACCCAAGATAGACATGTAAATGGGGAGTAAAGCACCCAAGATAAAAATGTAAATGGGGAGTAAAGCACCCAAGATAGAAATGTAAATAGGGAGTAAAGCACCCAAGATAGAAATGTAAATGGGGAGTAAAGCACCCAAGTTAGAAATGTAAATGGGGAGTAAAGCACCCAAGATATGCACATGTATAGGAATTATGCTATGACATATGATCAAATGCAAATGCAGACATCGACGACAAGGCTCAACTCTTTCGGTGAGATGACAAAACTGGAGGACTGATTCCTCAACACGGAGATCACTGTCATTCTGTTAAGCTGTATCAAGTTGATAGTCACTGTAGGAATGATGAATAACTGCTTAGGGATTATGCAAGTAAACTGCCCCAGGTCAAATGAACTGATAATTGCTTCAGCTGTCTGATTCGTGGAATCGACTGTTTTGCTGTATCCTCGGAGGGCTTGCCCCAGTCTGGGTCTTGAACAATTCTCTGGATAAACCAAATCTGAGAAGATATTGCCTTGAACAAATCTTGAACTAATTCTTTGACAGGATGTAAAAGGAACTTGCCCCTGATAAGATCACTTGACCAAGTTTCTCATTGTTTGAAAATTCCTTAGAGGAAAGCCAGTTTGCAAACAAAAATATTCATACAAACATGGTAATGCAAAGTTCATGCGATTTTTGAAAAATTATTTTTGAAAGATGGAAAATACATGAGTCGTTAGTCAGAACAAGGCGGTTCAAGACACTCAAAGTTTAAAATAAAAGTGTATTGCCAAAATAAATGATTCGCAAGGATCTTTAGGAGTCAGGTTACGCAACCTTGTTGTAGTATACTTTCAAAATAACCCTGTTTCAGTTAGGTCTTTTGAGGGTTGTAACGTGGCCTGGTTCACGGTTTATGAAACAAAAGATAAAGGCTCAAAATTTATTTGTACCCATCCAATCTACGTGATGATCTCCAGTCCTACACTCAGTTAACTCATGTTATGCATTCAGGTTCCCATAAGTTAGGGATTGCACTGATGGTAGCAATGATGGTTCAAAGTCAAGGGACTTGTGGAAAGGCAGTCACTACTTCCTTATAACATGTGGTCATTTTGACAATTGCGGATTTTCCTGATAAGGGTTTAAATTCCTCTTTGTATTATCCCTAAATTTTGCCTAAACTGTTTATTTTAAAGCTTACAGTCAGCGGGATGCCCCAGTTTTGCCTAAGTCCCCTTCATAGGTTTTGACTTAGTGGGCTTTTTCTTTTGATTTTTTTTTGAAACATGACTGCCTGGTTTAATGATTACGGTGAACCATCATCGGTTTTTTTGGCTTAAAAATAATCTTCGACACTTGTTTTTTTGTGTGTGAAGGAAAATTGTAAGTGCGACCTTTATATGAAAGGTATATTTCATGAACACATAACCGATTTAACTAAGAACTACCCATCCCCAGGTTAAAATTGCGGGTTTTTTTTGTAAAGAAAGGAACTCCAACTTCTAGGCTCGAAGGGGTTGACAAGGGATTAACTTCCTTATTTCTCCAGTGTTTAGGAATTGAAACAATGCCTTACATCGTCAACAAGGTTTGATTGAAAGCATACTGACAGCAATTATGGGTATAACGTTATCATCATCCTCCCTTCGATCTTAGCATATCAAAATTTTGGACAAGAAGTAAACATTTGAAAAATAAAGCATAAAGATGCAAATAAATGGACGGAAATGAATTGAATCAACAGTCACAATGCTTATTTCATTAATGAAAGTACAAACATAATTGAAAGCAAACAGCTTAAACAAAATAAGGAAAGTGCAAACAACGAGAAACAAAAGGCCTAGTGACAAAACTTCATTTCTGATGTACTGGCAAGGGATTTTTCTGAACATCCGGATGACTGTCTGTAAAATCAAGTATTCCAGTTCTAACCAATTCACATACTCTAGCCTTCAATGCAAAACAATGCTCCAAGTCATGGTCTGGGGCACCCTCATGGGAAGCATAATGGAGATCAGCCCTAAATCCAGCTGGAGGATTAAGAGGAGGTGGTAAAGCCTTTGTAGTAATCAGGCCTTGTCGGACTAAGTCAGGATATAGCTCTGTGTAAGTCATGAGAATAGGATCAAAGTGACTCCTGTTCTGTTTCTGGTCTGATATCTGTGTCGAGGAATCAGCTTAACGACTCAAAGGTACACTGGAAGACGATAGGACCAAGAAGGAGAAACTGGGGGATAAATGCAATGCAAAAATGTGATGCTAATGCCATGCAATGGTCTCAAGAATTTCAACGGTCGATTGCAAACATTCCCTTTTAGGAAAGCGAGAAAAGCTGTTAGACTTTAAAATGTAGGACTTTTCGAATTTGCAAAGGACTTTTGAATTCCTTGAAACTAGAAATGATATGATGCTTTATGGATGCAAAGAACAAACGCACATAAGCAAACAAAGGTCCTAATTTTAGAGGAACAATGAATGGAGTCAAGGTCTACCCTTCCCAAAGTGGTGTGTACTATAGATTAATTGTACCTGCAGAACAAGGGTTCTAAAAAGTGCCCAAAGTCATCAGCCCATCTTTTGGATATTATCAACTTCTCGACTGACTCAAGGGTCGATAATATTCTCAAGAGAACCTCGTTCGAGTGTAGTATCGCGTAGCAACCATTGTAGGACTACTCCCACATAGTTCCCACACTACGTCTTAGATAAGGCCAAGATGGTGTAAAGGTACTACGGTTCCCAGTATCACAGACTCCAATCGATAATGGTAAAAGTTTTCATGACTACACTCGATCAACTGAACCATTTTCAAAAGGGTCTCAACTGAGCGGTGATTCTCGATTTAGCTTAGTCGGGACTCACTCCTTATAAGCCTCGTCGAATATATCGCCATCCTATAATAATGTCACTCAAGTCCGGGTGTAGGACTTATCTCACAACACAGTAATTCCCAAGCAAGGTACCCCTGAACAATATATATACAAATGAGCAAAAATATTAATGAAACAAATATATAATGAAAAATAAACAAAATGGGGATAACCCTCAAAAGTTAGGACTCCCCAGTGAAGTCGCCATTTTCTGTTGCGGTGAAATTTGGATGTCAAGCTATTGATTAACTTGAATCTTAATTCATTTACAACCGGTCTTTGATTTATCCGAAGGAAAGGTTAAAGAAAGGAAAAACCTAAAAGGGAGAGATCTAAGGTTCGGGGGTTGGTTAAATTTAGGGAAGGTATTAGCACCCTAAACTTCCGTAGTACTCTACGGGAACCTTTTGTTTATTTTTTTTATTTATTTCATTAATTATTTTGCTTTAGGGTATATACAAAGGATTGAAAATTAAAAAAGACCTAGGGGTTAATTCTAAGTTTACTCGGCAAGACATCGCATCTTGTGCCTACATATCCTTACGGGAATGGAATCAGAGTAACTGTAGTTCCCCTCAAAAGGGAGGTTAGAGACTTCTTGACTGTGGCCAAGGTTTGTTCAGAGACTCCAATCTCTATGTTAAAAAAATGTTAATTAAAATTAAAATAGGGTTAAATTAGGGATTCCACGGCGGAAAACCTTAAAACAGAGTACGTCGACTCTTTGACCTAAAGCTAGGGGTAGTTTTGTAATTTTGTCCACGGCGACACATTTGTGAAAAGTTAGGGTTTGTAGTTTGTAGTTTTGAGGGTTTGAAATTGAATGTGTGAAATTTGAGGGTTTGAGGACTATTGGCATGGCGGCCAAACGGCTAGACCTAATCCTTCGGAGGTGTGATGTGACAGAAGTAATAGTGATGAAAGTGTGAGAAATTTAAATCATACAAACGGAAATAAAATGCAGAAAGTAAACGCGATTGTTGGTTCGCGAGGTTACAAATGAGAAACGGATACAATTATATACAACTTGAATTGAAAAACACATTAAAATAACTAATAGCAACGTAACAAGCTGCACATTGAATACACAAGGTTAGTAGACAGAGTCACACAGTAATCAGGCGAGTTATGAAACGGAAGTGCGAAAGTTATAGATATTCGTTGTTGTTTATTTGTGATATATAAAAAAGCTTTTGATTTAAGTTAAAAAAAGAGGTTTTAATATTATTAAAAAAAAATTTCAAAAATAGTCTTAATTTAATTATCTAACAAAAAGGTTTTATTTTAAAAAAAAAAGGGTTTAATGTTATTATTATATATTTTTTTAAAAACGGTTCTAGTTATTATTTTAAAAAAGATTTTAGTTATTATTTTAAATTTATCTAAAAAAAAGTTTTTCTTAAAAATAATAGATTTTCATATTAATTTGGAAAAGATGTTAATGTTATTTATTTTAAAAAACAGATTTTTATATTATAACAAGTTTTAATAAATTAATGATAATAATAATAATAATAGTAATAATAATAATAATGATGATAATAACAATAATAAATAATAATAATAATAATAATAATAAAGCAATAATGAATTTTAAATGTGCCAAATAACCCAACAATGTTGCTAACGCAGAAATGCGCTCATCGCAACCAGTTCTAAAACGGACGAAACAAAATTTATCGCAAAGAAAAAGAAATTAAGCAAAAAACAGTATTATTGCTCACACAAAAATGCGATCATCGCAACCAGATCGAACTAACACAACTGTCACGCGTCATGCACACAAATGTGCAAACATCGTATCGATATAATTCGATCAAAAATTAATCTTATATATATATAAACTCTAACAATTTAAAAATTATAAATATATAAACGTAACAGTAATAGATAAAGAAAAAGAAATAACGGTAATAGATGAAGAAAAAAAATAACGGTAAAAGATGAAGAAAAAGAAACAACAGTAATAGATGAAGGAAAAGAAATAACGGTAAACGATGAAGAAAAAGAAACAACAGTAATAGATGAAGAAAAAGAAATAACGGTAAACGATGAAGAAAAAGAAACAACAGTAATAGATGAAGAAAAAGAAATAACGGTAAACGGCACTCACTCCTCTTAGGTTTTTTTCATTCTCCCCTTTTTCAACAAGGCAACACATGTATATATAGGGAACAAATTAGGGTTAACACCAAATTGTCAATAATGTCCCTAAAGCCCATTTTAAAGCCCAAACTAAATAATTAGTTAAGAAAAAATAAAATTTAAATAATTTAAAATAATTAAAATAAACTTAAAATAAAAACTAATAATCCTATTGATTCCTAAAATCAAAAATATTATAAAAAGAACAAAATTTTTCTAATATTTTTTATTTTATGATTTTTTGGATATTTTTAATAATTTAGAAAAAAGTGAAAAAAATAATATTTTAAAAAATGATTTAATTAAAATACGAAAATAATAATTAAATAATAATAAAAATCTATTTTTGTTATTTTTTTTATGAGAGATAGAAACATTTAGAGTAAAAATAATAAAAAACAAAAAGTGACTAAGGTGATATTCGAACTCTCAACCTCTCACACTCACAACTCCTTACACATGTCCTCTTACCAATTGTGCCATTTTTACTTTTTAGAAAAAATACATGCCATATGATATTTACCTGCAAAAAGTCAAACGACTACACAAATTTGTTAGTAATTGATTAAATGCAATGAAATGCGACGACAAATCTTAGGGCAAAATTTGGGATATTACAGTTGCCCTTATTTAAATAACTTCACCGGGTGATTTGAGCAACGGAGACTCGAGAAATCATGGTGGAGGGATTTAAATACAAATAACCGAAAATTTTGCCTTTAGACGCAGTGCTATGCAATGATATGGACAAAACAAAACGAACTATAATGCTAAATATGATATGAATCTGATATGATGCGTATGATGAAAATGACAAATGCACGGATACAGACGAAACAAACGTCACAGGGGACGACCCATCGAGGAATTGCACTAGGGAAGAAGACATGTCATATCTGGAAGAACGTCGGGTAGACACGACACAGAATTGTTGATAGGTGCCAAGTAAATTAGAAATTGTCCGCAAGGTAAGACGCGGGTAAAACACGAGCTCAGGAGAAAAACGCAAATGGGGATAAAACACCTATGATGCCAAGTAAATAAATTTTTCCCACAAGGTAAGACGCGAGTAAAACACGACCTCAGGGAGGAAAAAAAAGTAAATGGGGGTAAAACACCATGATGTTAGGTAAACCCAGGAATATCTGGTAAACGGGGAATAAAACACCCGGGATAAAGGTACATGGGGGATAAAACACCAAAGGATAGAAGGTAAATGGGGAGTAAAGCACCCAAGATAGACATGTAAATGGGGAGTAAAGCACCTAGGATAGAAATGTAAATGGGGAGTAAAGCACCCAAGATAGACATGTAAATGGGGAGTAAAGCACCCAAGATAAAAATGTAAATGGGGAGTAAAGCACCCAAGATAAAAATGTAAATGGGGAGTAAAGCACCCAAGATAGAAATGTAAATGGGGAGTAAAGCACCCAAGCTAGAAATGTAAATGGGGAGTAAAGCACCCAAGATATGCACATGTATAGGAATTATGCTATGACATATGATCAAATGCAAATGCAGACATCGACGACAAGGCTCGACTCTTTCGGTGAGATGATAAAACTGGAGGACTGATTCCTCAACACGGAGATCACTGTTATTCTGTTAAGCTGTATCAAGTTGATAGTCACTGTAGGAATGATGAATAACTGCTTAGGGATTATGCAAGTAAACTGCCCCAGGTCAAATGAACTGATAATTGCTTCAGCTGTCTGATTCGTGGAATCGACTGTTTTGCTGTATCCTCGGAGGGCTTGCCCCAGTCTGGGTCTTGAACAATTCTCTGGATAAACCAAATCTGAGAAGATATTGCCTTGAACAAATCTTGAACTAATTCTTTGACAGGATGTAAAAGGAACTTGCCCCTGATAAGATCACTTGATCAAGTTTCTCATTGTTTGAAAATTCCTTAGAGGAAAGCCAGTTTGCAAACAAAAATATTCATACAAACATGGTAATGCAAAGTTCATGCGATTTTTGAAAAATTATTTTAGAAAGATGGAAAATACATGAGTCGTTAGTCAGAACAAGGCGGTTCAAGACACTCAAAGTTTAAAATAAAAGTGTATTGCCAAAATAAATGATTCGCAAGGATCTTTAGGAGTCAGGTTACGCAACCTTGTTGTAGTATACTTTCAAAATAACCCTGTTTCAGTTAGGTCTTTTGAGGGTTGTAACGTGGCCTGGTTCACGGTTTATGAAACAAAAGATAAAGGCTCAAAATTTATTTGTACCCACCCAATCTACGTGATGATCTCCAGTCCTACACTCAGTTAACTCATGTTATGCATTCAGGTTCCCATAAGTTAGGGATTGCACTGATGGTAGCAATGATGGTTCAAAGTCAAGGGACTTGTGGAAAGGCAGTCACTACTTCCTTATAACATGTGGTCATTTTGACAATTGCGGATTTTCCTGATAAGGGTTTAAATTCCTCTTTGTATTATCCCTAAATTTTGCCTAAACTGTTTATTTTAAAGCTTACAGTCAGCGGGATGCCCCAGTTTTGCCTAAGTCCCCTTCATAGGTTTTGACTTAGTGGGCTTTTTCTTTTGATTTTTTTTTTGAAACATGACTGCCTGGTTTAATGATTACGGTGAACCATCATCGGTTTTTTTGGCTTAAAAATAATCTTCGACACTTGTTTTTTTGTGTGTGAAGGAAAATTGTAAGTGCGACCTTTATATGAAAGGTATATTTCATGAACACATAACCGATTTAACTAAGAACTACCCATCCCCAGGTTAAAATTGCGGGTTTTTTTTGTAAAGAAAGGAACTCCAACTTCTAGGCTCGAAGGGGTTGACAAGGGATTAACTTCCTTATTTCTCCAGTGTTTAGGAATTGAAACAATGCCTTACATCGTCAACAAGGTTTGATTGAAAGCATACTGACAGCAATTATGGGTATAACGTTATCATCATCATCCCTTCGATCTTAGCATATCAAAATTTTGGACAAGAAGTAAACATTTGAAAAATAAAGCATAAAGATGCAAATAAATGGACGGAAATGAATTGAATCAACAGTCACAATGCTTATTTCATTAATGAAAGTACAAACATAATTGAAAGCAAACAACTTAAACAAAATAAGGAAAGTGCAAACAACGAGAAACAAAAGGCCTAGTGACAAAACTTCATTTCTGATGTACTGGCAAGGGATTTTTCTGAACATCCGGATGACTGTCTGTAAAATCAAGTATTCCAGTTCTAACCAATTCACATACTCTAGCCTTCAATGCAAAACAATGCTCCAAGTCATGGTCTGGGGCACCCTCATGGGAAGCATAATGGAGATCAGCCCTAAATCCAGCCGGAGGATTAAGAGGAGGTGGTAAAGCCTTTGTAGTAATCAGTCCTTGCCGGACTAAGTCAGGATATAGCTCTGTGTAAGTCATGAGAATAGGATCAAAGTGACTCCTGTTTCGTTTCTGGTCTGATATCTGTGTCGAGGAATCAGCTTAACGACTCAAAGGTACACTGGAAGACGATAGGACCAAGAAGGAGAAACTGGGGGATAAATGCAATGCAAAAATGTGATGCTAATGCCATGCAATGGTCTCAATAATTTCAACGGTCGATTGCAAACATTCCCTTTTAGGAAAGCGAGAAAAGCTGTTAGATTTTAAAATGTAGGAATTTTCGAATTTGCAAAGGACTTTTGAATTCCTTGAAACTAGAAATGATATGATGCTTTATGGATGCAAAGCACAAATGCACATAAGCAAACAAAGGTCCTAATTTTAGAGGAACAATGAATGGAGTCAAGGTCTACCCTTCCCAAAGTGGTGTGTACTATAGATTAATTGTACCTGCAGAACAAGGGTTCTAAAAAGTGCCCAAAGTCATCAGCCCATCTTTTGGATATTATCAACTTCTCGACTGACTCAAGGGTCGATAATATTCCCAAGAGAACCTCGTTCGAGTGTAGTATCGCGTAGCAACCATTGTAGGACTACTCCCACATAGTTCCCACACTACGTCTTAGATAAGGCCAAGATGGTGTAAAGGTACTACGGTTCCCAGTATCACAGACTCCAATCGATAATGGTAAAAGTTTTCATGACTACACTCGATCAACTGAACCATTTTCAAAAGGGTCTCAACTGAGCGGTGATTCTCGATTTAGCTTAGTCGGGACTCACTCCTTATAAGCCTCGTCGAATATATCGCCATCCTATAATAATGTCACTCAAGTCCGGGTGTAGGACTTATCTCACAACACAGTAATTCCCAAGCAAGGTACCCCTGAACAATATATATACAAATGAGCAAAAATATTAATGAAACAAATATATAATGAAAAATAAACAAAATGGGGATAACCCTCAAAAGTTAGGACTCCCCAGTGAAGTCGCCATTTTCTGTTGCGGTGAAATTTGGATGTCAAGCTATTGATTAACTTGAATCTTAATTCGTTTACAACCGGTCTTTGATTTATCCGAAGGAAAGGTTAAAGAAAGGAAAAACCTAAAAGGGAGAGATCTAAGGTTCAGGGGTTGGTTAAATTTAGGGAAGGTATTAGCATCCTAAACTTCCGTAGTACTCTACGGGAACCTTTTGTTTATTTTTTTTTTATTTATTTCATTAATTATTTTGCTTTAGGGTATATACAAAGGATTGAAAATTAAAAAAGACCTAGGGGTTAATTCTAAGTTTACTCGGCAAGACATCGCATCTTGTGCCTACATATCCTTACGGGAATGGAATCAGAGTAACTGTAGTTCCCCTCAAAAGGAAGGTTAGAGACTTCTTGAGTGTGGCCAAGGTTTGTTCAGAGACTCCAATCTCTATGTTAAAAAAATGTTAATTAAAATTAAAATAGGGTTAAATTAGGGATTCCACGGCGGAAAACCTTAAAACAGAGTACGGCGACTCTTTGACCTAAAGCTAGGGGTAGTTTTGTAATTTTGTCCACGGCGACACATTTGTGAAAAGTTAGGGTTTGTAGTTTGTAGTTTTGAGGGTTTGAAATTGAATGTGTGAAATTTGAGGGTTTGAGGACTATTGGCATGGCGGCCAAACGGCTAGACCTAATCCTTCGGAGGTGTGATGTGACAGAAGTAATAGTGATGAAAGTGTGAGAAATTTAAATCATACAAACGGAAATAAAATGCAGAAAGTAAACGCGATTGTTGGTTCGTGAGGTTACAAATGAGAAACGGATACAATTATATACAACTTGAATTGAAAAACACATTAAAATAACTAATAGCAACGTAACAAGCTGCACATTGAATACACAAGGTTAGTAGACAGAGTCACACAGTAATCAGGCGAGTTATGAAACGGAAGTGCGAAAGTTATAGATATTCGTTGTTGTTTATTTGTGATATATAAAAAAGCTTTTGATTTAAGTTAAAAAAAAGAGGTTTTAATATTATTAAAAAAAAATTTCAAAAATAGTCTTAATTTAATTATCTAACAAAAAGGTTTTATTTTTAAAAAAAAAGGTTTAATGTTATTATTATATATTTTTTTTAAAACGGTTCTAGTTATTATTTTAAAAAAAGATTTTAGTTATTATTTTAAATTTATCTAAAAAAAAGTTTTTCTTAAAAATAATAGATTTTCATATTAATTTGGAAAAGATGTTAATGTTATTTATTTTAAAAAACAGATTTTTATATTATAACAAGTTTTAATAAATTAATGATGATAATAATAATAATAATAATAGTAATAATAATAATAATAATGATAATAACAATAATAAATAATAATAATAATAATAAAGCAATAATGAATTTTAAATGTGCCAAATAACCCAACAATGTTGCTAACGCAGAAATGCGCTCATCGCAACCAGATCTAAAACGGACGAAACAAAATTTATCGCAAAGAAAAAGAAATTAAGCAAAAAACAGTATTATTGCTCACACAAAAATGCGATCATCGCAACCAGATCGAACTAACACAACTGTCACGCGTCATGCACACAAATGTGCAAACATCGTATCGATATAATTCGATCAAAAATTAATCTTATATATATATAAACTCTAACAATTTAAAAATTATAAATATATAAACGTAACAGTAATAGATAAAGAAAAAGAAATAACGGTAATAGATGAAGAAAAAAATAACGGTAAAAGATGAAGAAAAAGAAACAACAGTAATAGATGAAGGAAAAGAAATAACGGTAAACGATGAAGAAAAAGAAACAACAGTAATAGATGAAGAAAAATAAATAACGGTAAACGATGAAGAAAAAGAAACAACAGTAATAGATGAAGAAAAAGAAATAACGGTAAACGGCACTCACTCCTCTTAGGTTTTTTTCATTCTTCCCTTTTTCAACAAGGCAACACATGTATATATAGGGAACAAATTAGGGTTAACACCAAATTGTCAATAATGTCCCTAAAGCCCATTTTAAAGCCCAAACTAAATAATTAGTTAAGAAAAAATAAAATTTAAATAATTTAAAATAATTAAAATAAACTTAAAATAAAAACTAATAATCCTATTGATTCATAAAATCAAAAATATTATAAAAAGAACAAAATTTTTCTAATATTTTTTATTTTATGATTTTTTGGATATTTTTATGAATAATTTAGAAAAAAGTGAAAAAAAATAATATTTTAAAAAATGATTTAATTAAAATACGAAAATAATAATTAAATAATAATAAAAAACTATTTTTGTTATTTTTTTATGAGAGATAGAAACATTTAGAGTAAAAATAATAAAAAACAAAAAGTGACTAAGGTGAGATTCGAACTCTCAACCTCTCACACTCACAACTCCTTACACATATCCTCTTACCAATTGTGTCATTTTTACTTTTTAGAAAAAAATACATGCCATATGATATTTACCTGCAAAAAGTCAAACGACTACACAAATTTGTTAGTAATTGATTAAATGCAATGAAATGCGACGACAAATCTTAGGGCAAAATTTGGGATATTACAGTTGCCCCTATTTAAATAACTTCACCGGGTGATTTGAGCAACGGAGACTCGAGAAATCATGGTGGAGGGATTTAAATACAAATAACCGAAAATTTTGCCTTTAGACGCAGTGCTATGCAATGATATGGACAAAACAAAACGAACTATAATGCTAAATATGATATGAATCTGATATGATGCGTATGATGAAAATGACAAATGCACGGATACAGACGAAACAAACGTCACAGGGGACGACCCATCGAGGAATTGCACTAGGGAAGAAGACATGTCATATCTGGAAGAACGTCAGGTAGACACGACACAGAATTGTTGATAGGTGCCAAGTAAATTAGAAATTGTCCGCAAGGTAAGACGCGGGTAAAACACGAGCTCAGGAGAAAAACGCAAATGGGGATAAAACACCTATGATGCCAAGTAAATAAATTTTTCCCACAAGGTAAGACGTGAGTAAAACACGACCTCAGGGAGGAAAAAAAAGTAAATGGGGGTAAAACACCATGATGTTAGGTAAACCCAGGAATATCTGGTAAACGGGGAATAAAACACCCGGGATAAAGGTACATGGGGGATAAAACACCAAAGGATAGAAGGTAAATGGGGAGTAAAGCACCCAAGATAGACATGTAAATGGGGAGTAAAGCACCCAGGATAGAAATGTAAATGGGGAGTAAAGCACCCAAGATAGACATGTAAATGGGGAGTAAAGCACCCAAGATAAAAATGTAAATGGGGAGTAAAGCACCCAAGATAAAAATGTAAATGGGGAGTAAAGCACCCAAGATAGAAATGTAAATGGGGAGTAAAGCACTCAAGCTAGAAATGTAAATGGGGAGTAAAGCACCCAAGATATGCACATGTATAGGAATTATGCTATGACATATGATCAAATGCAAATGCAGACATCGACGACAAGGCTCGACTCTTTCGGTGAGATGATAAAACTGGAGGACTGATTCCTCAACACGGAGATCACTGTCATTCTGTTAAGCTGTATCAAGTTGATAGTCACTGTAGGAATGATGAATAACTGCTTAGGGATTATGCAAGTAAACTGCCCCAGGTCAAATGAACTGATAATTGCTTCAGCTGTCTGATTCGTGGAATCGACTGTTTTGCTGTATCCTCGGAGGGCTTGCCCCAGTCTGGGTCTTGAACAATTCTCTGGATAAACCAAATCTGAGAAGATATTGCCTTGAACAAATCTTGAACTAATTCTTTGACAGGATGTAAAAGGAACTTGCCCCTGATAAGATCACTTGATCAAGTTTCTCATTGTTTGAAAATTCCTTAGAGGAAAGCCAGTTTGCAAACAAAAATATTCATACAAACATGGTAATGCAAAGTTCATGCGATTTTTGAAAAATTATTTTTGAAAGATGGAAAATACATGAGTCGTTAGTCAGAACAAGGCGGTTCAAGACACTCAAAGTTTAAAATAAAAGTGTATTGCCAAAATAAATGATTCGCAAGGATCTTTAGGAGTCAGGTTACGCAACCTTGTTGTAGTATACTTTCAAAATAACCCTGTTTCAGTTAGGTCTTTTGAGGGTTGTAACGTGGCCTGGTTCACGGTTTATGAAACAAAAGATAAAGGCTCAAAATTTATTTGTACCCACCCAATCTACGTGATGATCTCCAGTCCTACACTCAGTTAACTCATGTTATGCATTCAGGTTCCCATAAGTTAGGGATTGCACTGATGGTAGCAATGATGGTTCAAAGTCAAGGGACTTGTGGAAAGGCAGTCACTACTTCCTTATAACATGTGGTCATTTTGACAATTGCGGATTTTCCTGATAAGGGTTTAAATTCCTCTTTGTATTATCCCTAAATTTTGCCTAAACTGTTTATTTTAAAGCTTACAGTCAGCGGGATGCCCCAGTTTTGCCTAAGTCCCCTTCATAGGTTTTGACTTAGTGGGCTTTTTCTTTTGATTTTTTTTTTGAAACATGACTGCCTGGTTTAATGATTACGGTGAACCATCATCGGTTTTTTTGGCTTAAAAATAATCTTCGACACTTGTTTTTTTGTGTGTGAAGGAAAATTGTAAGTGCGACCTTTATATGAAAGGTATATTTCATGAACACATAACCGATTTAACTAAGAACTACCCATCCCCAGGTTAAAATTGCGGGTTTTTTTTATAAAGAAAGGAACTCCAACTTCTAGGCTCGAAGGGGTTGACAAGGGATTAACTTCCTTATTTCTCCAGTGTTTAGGAATTGAAACAATGCCTTACATCGTCAACAAGGTTTGATTGAAAGCATACTAACAGCAATTATGGGTATAACGTTATCATCATCCTCCCTTCGATCTTAGCATATCAAAATTTTGGACAAGAAGTAAACATTTGAAAAATAAAGCATAAAGATGCAAATAAATGGACGGAAATGAATTGAATCAACAGTCACAATGCTTATTTCATTAATGAAAGTACAAACATAATTGAAAGCAAACAGCTTAAACAAAATAAGGAAAGTGCAAACAACGAGAAACAAAAGGCCTAGTGACAAAACTTCATTTCTGATGTACTGGCAAGGGATTTTTCTGAACATCCGGATGACTGTCTGTAAAATCAAGTATTCCAGTTCTAACCAATTCACATACTCTAGCCTTCAATGCAAAACAATGCTCCAAGTCATGGTCTGGGGCACCCTCATGGGAAGCATAATGGAGATCAGCCCTAAATCCAGCCGGAGGATTAAGAGGAGGTGGTAAAGCCTTTGTAGTAATCAGGCCTTGTCGGACTAAGTCAGGATATAGCTCTGTGTAAGTCATGAGAATAGGATCAAAGTGACTCCTGTTCCGTTTCTGGTCTGATATCTGTGTCGAGGAATCAGCTTAACGACTCAAAGGTACACTGGAAGACGATAGGACCAAGAAGGAGAAACTGGGGGATAAATGCAATGCAAAAATGTGATGCTAATGCCATGCAATGGTCTCAAGAATTTCAACGGTCGATTGCAAACATTCCCTTTTAGGAAAGCGAGAAAAGCTGTTAGACTTTAAAATGTAGGACTTTTCGAATTTGCAAAGGACTTTTGAATTCCTTGAAACTAGAAATGATATGATGCTTTATGGATGCAAAGCACAAACGCACATAAGCAAACAAAGGTCCTAATTTTAGAGGAACAATGAATGGAGTCAAGGTCTACCCTTCCCAAAGTGGTGTGTACTATAGATTAATTGTACCTGCAGAACAAGGGTTCTAAAAAGTGCCCAAAGTCATCAGCCCATCTTTTGGATATTATCAACTTCTCGACTGACTCAAGGGTCGATAATATTCCCAAGAGAACCTCGTTCGAGTGTAGTATCGCGTAGCAACCATTGTAGGACTACTCCCACATAGTTCCCACACTACGTCTTAGATAAGGCCAAGATGGTGTAAAGGTACTACGGTTCCCAGTATCACAGACTCCAATCGATAATGGTAAAAGTTTTCATGACTACACTCGATCAACTGAACCATTTTCAAAAGGGTCTCAACTGAGCGGTGATTCTTGATTTAGCTTAGTCGGGACTCACTCCTTATAAGCCTCGTCGAATATATCTCCATCCTATAATAATGTCACTCAAGTCCGGGTGTAGGACTTATCTCACAACACAGTAATTCCCAAGCAAGGTACCCCTGAACAATATATATACAAATGAGCAAAAATATTAATGAAACAAATATATAATGAAAAATAAACAAAATGGGGATAACCCTCAAAAGTTAGGACTCCCCAGTGAAGTCGCCATTTTCTGTTGCGGTGAAATTTGGATGTCAAGCTATTGATTAACTTGAATCTTAATTCGTTTACAACCGGTCTTTGATTTATCCGAAGGAAAGGTTAAAGAAAGGAAAAACCTAAAAGGGAGAGATCTAAGGTTCGGGGGTTGGTTAAATTTAGGGAAGGTATTAGCACCCTAAACTTCCGTAGTACTCTACGGGAACCTTTTGTTTATTTTTTTTATTTATTTCATTAATTATTTTGCTTTAGGGTATATACAAAGGATTGAAAATTAAAAAAGACCTAGGGGTTAATTCTAAGTTTACTCGGCAAGACATCGCATCTTGTGCCTACATATCCTTACGGGAATGGAATCAGAATAACTGTAGTTCCCCTCAAAAGGGAGGTTAGAGACTTCTTGACTGTGGCCAAGGTTTGTTCAGAGACTCCAATCTCTATGTTAAAAAAATGTTAATTAAAATTAAAATAGGGTTAAATTAGGGATTCCACGGCGGAAAACCTTAAAACAGAGTACGGCGACTCTTTGACCTAAAGCTAGGGGTAGTTTTGTAATTTTGTCCACGGCGAGACATTTGTGAAAAGTTAGGGTTTGTAGTTTGTAGTTTTGAGGGTTTGAAATTGAATGTGTGAAATTTGAGGGTTTGAGGACTATTGGCATGGCGGCCAAACGGCTAGACCTAATCCTTCGGAGGTGTGATGTGACAGAAGTAATAGTGATGAAAGTGTGAGAAATTTAAATCATACAAACGGAAATAAAATGCAGAAAGTAAACGCGATTGTTGGTTCGCGAGGTTACAAATGAGAAACGGATACAATTATATACAACTTGAATTGAAAAACACATTAAAATAACTAATAGCAACGTAACAAGCTGCACATTGAATACACAAGGTTAGTAGACAGAGTCACACAGTAATCAGGCGAGTTATGAAACGGAAGTGCGAAAGTTATAGGTATTCTTTGTTGTTTATTTGTGATATATAAAAAAGCTTTTGATTTAAGTTAAAAAAAGAGGTTTTAATATTATTAAAAAAAATTTCAAAAATAGTCTTAATTTAATTATCTAACAAAAAGGTTTTATTTTTAAAAAAAAAAGGGTTTAATGTTATTATTATATTTTTTTTAAAAACAGTTCTAGTTATTATTTTAAAAAAGATTTTAGTTATTATTTTAAATTTATCTAAAAAAAAGTTTTTCTTAAAAATAATAGATTTTCATATTAATTTGGAAAAGATGTTAATGTTATTTATTTTAAAAAACAGATTTTTATATTATAACAAGTTTTAATAAATTAATGATAATAATAATAATAATAATAGTAATAATAATAATAATAATGATAATAACAATAATAAATAATAATAATAATAATAATAATAATAATAATAATAATAATAATAATAAAGCAATAATGAATTTTAAATGTGCCAAATAACCCAACAATGTTGCTAACGCAGAAATGCGCTCATCGCAACCAGATCTAAAACGGACGAAACAAAATTTATCGCAAAGAAAAAGAAATTAAGCAAAAAACAGTATTATTGCTCACACAAAAATGCGATCATCGCAACCAGATCGAACTAACACAACTGTCACGCGTCATGCACACAAATGTGCAAACATCGTATCGATATAATTCGATCAAAAATTAATCTTATATATATATATATAAACTCTAACAATTTAAAAATTATAAATATATAAACGTAACAGTAATAAATAAAGAAAAAGAAATAATGGTAATAGATGAAGAAAAAAAATAACGGTAAAAGATGAAGAAAAAGAAACAACAGTAATAGATGAAGGAAAAGAAATAACGGTAAACGATGAAGAAAAAGAAACAACAGTAATAGATGAAGAAAAAGAAATAACGGTAAACGATGAAGAAAAAGAAACAACAGTAATAGATGAAGAAAAAGAAATAACGGTAAACGGCACTCACTCCTCTTAGGTTTTTTTCATTCTCCCCTTTTTCAACAAGGCAACACATGTATATATAGGGAACAAATTAGGGTTAACACCAAATTGTCAATAATGTCCCTAAAGCCCATTTTAAAGCCCAAACTAAATAATTAGTTAAGAAAAAATAAAATTTAAATAATTTAAAATGATTAAAATAAACTTAAAATAAAAACTAATAATCCTATTGATTCATAAAATCAAAAATATTATAAAAAGAACAAAATTTTTCTAATATTTTTTATTTTATGATTTTTTGGATATTTTTATGAATAATTTAGAAAAAAGTGAAAAAAAAATAATATTTTAAAAAATGATTTAATTAAAATACGAAAATAATAATTAAATAATAATAAAAAACTATTTTTGTTATTTTTTTATGAGAGATAGAAACATTTAGAGTAAAAATAATAAAAAACAAAAAGTGACTAAGGTGAGATTCGAACTCTCAACCTCTCACACTCACAACCCCTTACACATGTCCTCTTGCCAATTGTGTCATTTTTACTTTTTAGATAAAAATACATGTCATATGATATTTACCTGCAAAAAGTCAAACGACTACACAAATTTGTTAGTAATTGATTAAATGCAATGAAATGCGACGACAAATCTTAGGGCAAAATTTGGGATATTACATTAACTATGTAGAAAATAGTCCAAAAAAATGCCCAAAATAGAGCAAAATTGAAGACTCTTCTTACATTCGGATCTAAGTCGCTTGCAAGGAAGAAACATGAGTTGGTATGTCTAAATCTATATATAGTTAAATGTATTACTGATGGTAAAAATAATTAATATTTTTTCTTATTTGTAGGAATCGAGAGATGGACGAACATACAGTAGAGGAGAAATGTATGCATTTTCTCATAAAAAGTTTGACGAGTCTTTTGTTAGTGAAGATGCATACAATAATAATGTAAGTACAAGTTAATTCTTTTTAAATATTTGTTAGTTAAGGTATGAGAAAAAATAAAACTTTTTGGCATCTCTTAAAGGCGGGGAGAACCTGTCTGAAAACTAGTTAAATTAGATTGAGAATTGTGATTATTTGAGTTGATTAATTAGTCTTGTAACAATAGATTGTGCTCTTTATAAAGTCAACTAATTATTCAGACAAATAAAAATAAAATATAAAATTAAGACAAGATTATATTTCATATATGATGTGAAAACATATAATTCTACTAGTTACATACTGGTGTGCCTTAGATGAGAGTAGTTGGTAACATATACTTTCACTAAAGCATAACTTTTACACATGCATACTGGAATTAAAATTTTAAATAAATACAAGTAGTAAGAATAAAGTTTAACATGTATGCAAATTTTACATAATCAAATATGTTATTGGAATTGAAATTTACCATCACAAATGCATAATGGAATTGAAATTTTAAAAAATTCGAGAAGCCAATAAAACTTACTGAAATTGAAATTTACCATCACAAATAGATTAACTAGCTAAACCAGGTTTTAAATTACTAAACATCTTTTTCATCAATACAAATTTATCAGTTTTTGCTTATAATCATTGTTTGTTTCCCCTTAAGACGTAGACATTTTTTTATTAGCTAGATTAAAAAGTTAAGTTAAGTTTGCTCGCTCAATTTACTCTTTTTCATGTGCAGGAAAAGTTACAAGTTGCAATTAACGATTTTGTGTCTGAAAATAAGGCATTGCAGAAAGTATTTGGAAAAGAACAACATGGATATGTTCGTAAGCAAAATTCTAGTGGAAGACAGGTATATTATTTTGATGAATTTAAAGTTAAAGCTTAGGAGTATTATTTTAAAGAGTATTATTTTAATACAATTTTTTCCAGGGATTGAAATCCCCCGCTGATGGTAGACGTTCATGTGAGTCTAGCTACCGAATTCCACAATGACATACTTTCTAGATTATGAACCTTCTTATTTATTTTTGGCATAATGATACTTATTGTTATAAGATTATGATTTGATATGTTTTCGGTTTTCTGTATTACATGACATGATTATGGAACTTTCATTTTACATGATTATAAAACTCGCGTTTTTTTGATATTATAATGCTTATTTGATATTAAATTTTGGAATTAATTTTTACTACGTTAAAAAGAGATAGAAAGTAAAATTAAAAAAATACTATAAATAAAAATATTATTGTATAAATAATTTAAAGAAAAAATAATATAACTATTTTAGTAGATGATAATTTAAATAAAAGAATATATTATAAAACAATATAATACAATACATAAAAATTAATAATGATTTACACTGTTGCTAAACGTAAAAATTAAATAATTAGTTGCGCTTTAAATCGTTACCAAATAAATAATATTTAAAACGGTCACAATCAACAATGGTAACAATCAACAATCAACAATCGTCACAATCAACAAATAAATAATATTTAAAACCGTCACAATCAACAATCGTTACCAAATTACGACGTTTTGAACCGTTAAGATATCATATTCACGACAATTTTAAACCGTCACAATCAACAATGGTAACAAAAATCAAAAGGATATTCATGACAGTAATTAACTGTTGTCATTTCCAGTTTATGTCAGTTCCAACCAGTCGTGAAATAGAGTTCACGAAAGTTTTAAACCGTCACAATCAACAACGAAAACAAAAATCAAAAGGCTAGTAACGATGGTCTTTAACTGTCGCCATCTCCAATATAGGTCAGTTTCAGCCCGTCGTTAAAATATAACGACGGTTGGTGTGGCGGTTTTAACAACCGTAGCTAAACAGCCTAGGGACACACGTTTCTACGGCAGTACTACAACCGTCATAGAATGTAATTGATGGTGGTTTTAACCGTCGTAACCTGCCAAAATAACCATTGTAATCCATCATTTTTCTTGTAGTGTAGTCCATATTTCGAACATTCAAGTGATGGACCTAATTCAATCAAGGTTACACATCTTCTTAATGGTTCCAATTATCATTCTTGGGCACGATCAATGCGGCCTGCACTTGGTTCCAAGATGAAACTGGAATTCATTGATGGTTTCATCACAATTCCAAACGATCCTTTTAATCCAACCATGTGTGTTTGGAACCGATGCAACATGTTAATCCTTTCATGGATCATCAATTCAGTTTCTAAATCTATTGCTCAGTCAATAGTTTACATGGAAAACTCCATTTATGTATGGAAATATCTCAAGGAATGATTTTCACAAGGTGATCTTATTCACGTTTTTGAACTTCAGCAAGAAATCAATGCTTTGAAGCAAGATTCCAAATTTGTTACAGATTTTTTTCAAAACTCAATTTTTTTTTTGGAAGAATTAGATATCTATATACCAATTCTCAACTGTGTTTGTCAAATCAGATGTTCATGTGCAACTATGAGGAATGCATAAGATAATCACAATTTGATATATGTTATACGTTTTCTCACAAGTGTGAATGAAAACTTTGATATAATGAAATCACAAATTCTCTTAATGGATCATTTATCAACCATGAACAAGATCTTTTCTATGGTGTTACAACATGAAAGGCAATGTAACTTTGCTCCCTCTGATGATTCTCAAACTTTGATCAATGTTGTAGGCTTCAAAAGGTCAAGTCTAAAATTAGACAATTTCAACTTTCAATCCAATACGTTTAAGTCCAAAATGTGTACTCACTGTGGAAAAATCAGTCACACTATCAAGGTTTGTTATAGGAAGCATGGTTTTCCACCTCATTTTGATAATAAAGTATCCATGGAAAACAATGCTTTTTCAAGTGAAAATGAAGATAACAACAATGTCATGTAGGCAACATGCTACACTAGATAAATTAAGCTTAACAAAAAGTAATCCTAATACTATTAAATATGAATTACTTTTAACACATACCTTATTTCTTTTGAATTATTAGTTTTTGTCCTTTTTCATTATTAAGCTATGTGACAAGTTATGCCACACTAGGGGTGGACATCCAGAGACCGCCCGAACAAACCCGACCGAACCGAAACTTGTTTTAGTCTACGGATCGGTTATCTTCGGGTTACGAATATCCATGGGCCAGCTAATTAGATATTAATGGATTTAAGCGGTCGGATTCGGTGGTAAATATTGGACCCGTCGGAATCTGAATCCGACCGAATATATAATAATTATTATTATTATTATTATTATTAAGTAATCTAAGTTTAGAACTCGCTGGGTTAGATTAGGGTTAGGTTACCACCATTCATCAAAAACACATTCAGGGGCTGCTACTCTCTAAGCTACCACCATCATTGTTATCGCTCTGCCTCCAATCTACCACCATCATCATCTTCGTCATCTCTCTCTCTCTCTCTCTCACTCTCTCACACACACACAGTAAGTATCTTTCCCTCTCTCCCACTCACTTATTTATCTCTTCTTCTCTTCTCTTTATGATTAGTTTACCCTTTTAACAAAATTCTTATCATAACAATAGCTTCAAGCCTTCAACTTGGTACTTTCTAGTTTTAGTAGCCACAGTTTCACCCGTATGAGGAAGGTATTTTGTAAATTTCTGACATTTATTCATGCTTTGCAGATAAAAGGTGTGTTGCAACCTAGCTTAGGAGTTATGATTGACTGAGAATAAATTTAAAGTTTAAAAGGTACTTTCTCTTCTATTTTGATTTTACTTAGTTATGATTTTGATAGTTCTGTTTTGCTTAGTTCTAATTTTGGTAGTTCTCTGTTTTGGTGAGTGGATATTTATTTTAGACCCATATTAGATTATATCTCTTTTACTTTGTTTCGACAGGTTTCTCGAGTTATGGAAGAAGTTGGAGATATGCAAAGACTTAGAGATATGCAAGGACTTGGTGAGTGAATAATAAAAATGTATTTTTTTTATTTGGTTACTTAAAGCATTATGGTATTTAAAGCATAATGTTCGCTTTTGTTTTCTATACATGATGTTTTACATTACATACTTTCAATGTAGTAATTTTTACTAATTTAAGTTCTTTGTTTCAGCAAGTGGACACCACACTCCAATTGTTTCAGTAAGTGGACAACAAACAACAAGTGGGCAACAAACTACATAAACAACCGATCTTCCACCAACTGGCCTAAAGAAAAGAAGACATAATGCCAATGGTAATAGAAAAGACATCTGAGGTATGGGATCACTTTAACCTTATTCCTAATAGTGACCCACCAACCGCTGTGTGTAAGTATTGCCATCAAATGTACATGTGTGACTCTAAGAAACATGGAACTTCAAACTTAAAGAGTCACATGAAAACATGCACAAAGTATCCATTAAATGTGTCTACTGACCGTACCACAAACAATCTTGTCATATTCAACAACCGAGGAAAGTGGGTTTCTTTCATTAAGTTCTAGGTTTAATCTTGTTGCTTGTAGAAACGGATTGGCTTATTTTATCATTTTAGATGAGAATCCATTCAAAACAGTTGAAGGGGAGGGGTTTAAGCACTTTTGTAGGCAAATGCAACCCCAATTTTGTATACCGTCGAGGAGAACCGTAGCTAGAGACTGCTATCAGTTATATCTTGATGAGAAAGTGAGGTTGAAAGTGTTCTTTAAGTCTGATTGTAGTAGAGTTGCAATTACAACAGATTGTTGGACTTTTGTCCAAAACCTAAATTACTTGACCTTCACTGCCCATTTTATCGATAGAGATTGGAATTACCAAAAAAGAATAATAAGCTTTACGATTATTCCAAATCACCGGGGTAAAACTGTTGGTAAGAAATTTGAGGACGTGTTGAAGGAGTGGGGGCTGAGAAATGTGTCTACCATTACGATGGATAATGCATCATCAAATGATGTTGCTGTTAAATATTTGGAACAAAAAGTAAGAAACATGAATGGACTTTTGATGGATGGGTTTGGGTTTCACATGAGGTGTTGTTCCCATGTATTGAATCTAGTTGTGAGAGATGGATTACAAGTAGCTAACACCTCAATCTCAAGTGTTAGAAATGCAATTAGGTTTGTTAGATCTTCACCCCATAGGGCTTTAAAGTTTAAGGAATGTGTGGAATATGCTGGGATCTTATGCAAGAAGTCAGTATGTCTTAATGTTTCAACTCGATGGAACTCGACATATTTGATGTTAGATGCGGCTGAAAAGTTTCAAACAACTTTTGATAAGTTAGAAGATGAGGATGAAGCGTATAGGGATTTCTTTGAGGTTGATTCCCCCCTAGTAGTCAAGATTGGGTTAATGTTAGGGTGTTTATAAAGTTTTTGAAGAATTATTATGAAGCGACAAAGGTATTTTCTGTTTCAACAAAAGCAAGCTTGCATACTGCTTTTTCGTACTTGGCTGCCATTTACATTGAGCTTAAGAAATTAAACATGGACCTTAATGGATTGTTTGCTGAGGTGGCTAGGGACATGTTGGAAAAGTATAGTAAATATTGGGTTGATATCACTAAGATGAACCAACTCCTTTATTTTGGTGTTATCTTTGATCCCCGGTATAAGTTAAGATATGTAGAATGGTGCTTTAATGATATGTATGGAAAAGAATCTGACACTACGAAATCCCTATTAAAAGACATCAATGACAATCTCTCAAAGATGTTCAATCTTTACAAACAAGAATATGACACTGCTGAAGGCTCAATTCCACCTGTTGCAGCGGTTGTTTCTCATGGTGAAACAACTGCCAACGATGAAGTAATTACATCTATAGCTAGGGAAAATGCATTTCAGGAACATTTGATGTCTATGGATTCAGTGAAAGAAGAAACAGAGCTTCAAAACTATATAGAAGGAAAATGTTTAACTTTTAATGAGAGGGATAATAAAAAGTTTGACATTCTTTGTTGGTGGAAACATAATGTCGGTCAATACCCAATTCTGTCCCAAATAGTTAGAGATATCATGCCTACGCCAGTTTCAACTGTGGCTTCTGAGGGTGCTTTTAGCACGGGTGGGAGAGTTTTAGAGGTATATAGAAGCTCTCTCAAACCAGAAATGGCATAGGCTCTAATTTGTGCTCAGAATTGGTTGAGGTCTTCTTTTTACGAATTCAAAGACTTGGAATTCAACGAGGAGTATGAGATTTCTGAAGATGTTTTACAAGGTATTGTTTAAATATTTCTTAAGTGTTTTTAGTAAATTGTTTTGTAATATTTTACTTTAAAAAAATTTTATAATGTATTATAGGATTTACTGAAACTTCAGCCGGAAGTGGAGTTTTGTCATCCTCTCCGACTCAGTCACAACCTTCTGGCTGTGTCTAAAACAAATCAAGGTTGAAATCACTTGTATTTTATTAATCCGTGTTTGTTTAGTATATTATGTATTCTAATGTTTTATGCGATTTTTTCAGCCATTTTTTGAATGTTTTGGAGTCATGAAAGGCTCTTTTTTTTTTGAAGTCGTGAACAACACAGCTAAACACTTTTTGAAAGACTAGCAAAACAGTCATGCACATCAAAGCTCACAGAACACAACCAAACACTTTTTGAGGTACGATGCAAAACTTGATTACGTTCTGGTTTGTTCTGGTTGTGAATTTTGAGTTGAATTTGTGCTTTTTGATTATGTTCAGGTTTGTTCTGGCTGTGAATTTTGTTGATGGAATGAAACCCTCTCTTATTCCTAGTTATCAAGTTTGTGTATATGAAATGAAACCATGCTTATTTTCTTCACGCTTGAAAACTAAGTAATTTGGATTTGATTTTGTGTTTGATTTGATCAACTAGTGTTGTAACTATATAATATTTAATTTGATGCTTCTGCAAATGGAGTGATGCAGGAAATGCAGCACAAGGTTTCAGTGTACATGTCATTGATGTTACTGCTGGTGAGGTATGCGTTTTTCACTGACCTTGTCCCTTTTCCCTTTGAGGCTAAACTTGTTGTACTCTTAAGAATTAGTCACAAATATGGGAAATGTGGAGCACATGTGCTATTTACCATGGGTATATTAGAGCATCTTTCATCAGGCAGGTCAACAAATTCACAGGTGACTGATTATTTTCCTTGAGACTGTCACGTTTGATTTTCATCTCACCTAATCTTTAATGAAGCTTAAGAATTACAGGGAAGATTAAGGTTGGTTGATACACGACTTAGAAGAGATATGGTTGTGGATGTTGATAGACAATGGATGATTATAACTCTGGTCTTGAGATTAGTCTTCTCATTAACTTCCTTGATTGATACATCAGATTTTATGGAGGTTGGCTTGTGCTCCGTTTTCAATTATAGTATCTTCTTCTGATAGAACTTTATTGGTCTATGATTATTTAAACTGTGATGTAATCTACTATGGATTAGTATTTGATTCATTCTTTCTTATTCTATAAAAGTATTGCCTTTGAATCAAACTAACTTCCTATCATTCTATGATTGACTCTTTTTGCATCTGTGTTTTAGTGTAATTTTAGAAATATAAATTCAACTTCATGGATGTTTCTTTCAAATACCGGTATGAAGGAAATAATGTTCTAACAAAAAATTGTATTATCTGGGCCATCTCATTAGATTTGCCCATTCTGGTTAAATCTGTGACTCATAGCATTGGGATTATTAGTTCTGCTAACTTAGTTGTCTTAGGGATATTCTATACGTGACTCATAGCATTGGGATTGTT
Organism: Lathyrus sativus; assembly: GCA_963859935.3. NCBI lineage: Eukaryota > Viridiplantae > Streptophyta > Magnoliopsida > Fabales > Fabaceae > Lathyrus > Lathyrus sativus. Next base: position 590,444,521 of record OZ012737.1, on the reverse strand, counting down.
TAAGATAAGGCCAAAAGTTAGGTTAGCTCTTTTGAATCTTGTGATCCCCTATGATGATTTGATTTCCATCATCATGGATGACAGAATAAAACAAGTTCTATTGTAACTTCTGTATTTTATTAGAATACACTCTTGGTCTTTATATAGACTTACAAGCTTTAGCTATTCTAGGAAACTTAATAATTTGTAAATACTATTAATTTGCCCACTATTTCTTGGCCTTCCAATTACAACAGACTCTTAAACTCTCCATTAACTTAATAGTAAAAACTCATTAACTATAACATTAAAGTTTATTCAACAAAACTCCTCTGTAAACTTAAATGTTTCTTCTATCCATCATGCCTATCAATTTCTTGCCTCTGTCGAAGATTTCTTTTGATAGTGGTTTTGTGAAAATGTCTGCTGCTTGATCTTTACTTGCTACATGCTTCAATTCAACATTTCCTTCCTTCACGTGTTCTCGAATGAAGTGGAAGCGAACGTCAATGTGTTTGCTCCTTTCATGATTTACTGGATTCTTTGCTAACTCAATTGCTGACCTGTTGTCAACTTGTATCGTTGTTGCACCTTTCTGTTCTAGCTCCATTTTACTCATCAATCTTCTGAGCCATATTGCATGACACACACACCAGGATGCTGCTACATATTCTGCTTCACATGTCGAGAGTGTTACTATTGGCTGCTTCTTAGAAAGCCAAGTGAATGCAGTATTTCCCATGAAGAACACATATCCAGAAGTGCTTTTTCGATCGTCTATGTCTCCGCACCAATCACTGTCAGAGTAACCAACCAACTTGTATTTGTCTGAATTCGAGTAGAACATCCCAAGCGATATTGTTCCTTGGATGTACCTCAAAATTCGCTTCAATGCTTTCCAATGTGCGTAAACTGGCTCCTCCATGAATCGACTTACAATACCTACACTTAATGAGAGATCTGGTCTTGTACATGTGAGATAGCGAAGACTTCCTACCAAACTTCGATATTTGCCTGCTTCGACACGTTCTCCTCCATCAAATTTTGACAACTTTGTTCCTGGTTCCATTGGCGTCGAAGTAGGATTACAGCTTTCCATCTTATATCTTTTCAAGATTTCTTTTGCATATTTTTCTTGTGAGATGAAGATTCCTGTTTCGTCTTGTCGAACTTCCAGACCAAGAAAGAATCTCATCAGGCCTAAGTCTGTCATTTCAAATTCACGTGTCATTGTGTTTTTGAATTCTTCTATCATCTGATCATTACTTCCCAGAAAAATAAGATCATCGACATAAATAGCAACAAGTAATACATCCCTTCCATTTTTCTTCACATAGAGGGCATGTTCGTACGGACATTGCTCGAATCCGTTCTCCTTGAAATATGTGTCGATACGTGTGTTCCATGCTCGCGGTGCTTGCTTCAGCCCATATAGCGCTTTCTTCAATTTCAGTACCTTCTTCTCTTCTCCAGCTTTCATGTATCCGAGTGGTTGTTCAACATAGACTTCTTCTTCGAGTATTCCATTCAGAAAAGCTGTTTTGACATCCATTTGAAATATTGGCCATTTGAACTGAGCAGCTTGAGATATGAGTAGTCGAATTGTCTCCATTCTTGCGACCGGTGCAAATACTTCGTCATAATCAACTCCTGCTTTCTGTTTGTATCCCTTCGCAACAAGTCTCGCTTTGTATCGTTCTATTTCTCCTTGAGCGTTCATCTTTTTCTTGAATACCCACTTTACACCAATGGGTTGACTACCTTTTGGCAATTCAACTAGCTCCCAAGTGTTGTTGTGATTAATCGCCCTCATCTCTTCGTCCATGGCATTTTTCCATTTCTTGTCTCGTACTGCTTCTTCAAAACTAATGTTTTCAGCGTCTGCCAAGAGACATACAAGGTGCACTTCACTTGTCGAATCATACAAATCTTGCAAACTTCGCATTCTAGGTTGTAGAGGTTCATCTTCGTTGTCAGAATCTTCAATGTTTGTCGAAATGTTAGGTGGTACAGCGACAAATGATTCTTCAACTTCGATAGTAGCTTCTGTCGAACTGTTCCAGTCCCACTTACTTGCTTCGTTTATTCGAACGTCTCTACTCACTATCACCTTCTTTCTTATGGGATCAAATAACTTGTACCCTTTTGTTTTCTCATCATACCCAATGAGTATGTATTTCTTACTTTTGTCTTCAAGCTTCGTTCTTCTTTGATCTGGTACGTGTGCATAAGCCACACTTCCAAATACTTTGAGATGAGAAACTGTTGGCTTCTGTCCACTCCACGCTTCTTGTGGTGTTTTATCTTCTAGCTTCGAATGTGGACATCGATTTTGAACATAAATGGCACATTTTACAGCTTCTGCCCAAAATTCCTTTGGCATGTTCTTGCTTTTAAGCATTGAGCGAACCATGTCAAGGACTGTTCGATTTTTCCTTTCAGCCACCCCATTTTGTTGGGGTGAGTATGCTGCAGTTAGAAATCTCCTTATACCCTGCTCTTCACAATACTTCATAAAGGTTGTCGAAGTATATTCACCACCTCTATCTGATCGAACTGCTTTAATGTGTCTGTCGGTTTCCTTCTCTACCATTACTTTGAACCTTTTGAACACCTCGAATGCTTCAGACTTTTCTTTCAAGAAATAAACCCATGTCTTCCGTGAGTAATCGTCGATAAAGGAAATAAAGTATCTTTTGCTACTGAAAGATTCTGGCGTGATTGGCCCACATATGTCGGTGTGAATCAATTCAAGGATATGCTTAGCCTGATATTCTGCCTTCTTTTGAAATGAGGTTCTTGTTTGTTTGCTAAGTACACATTCTTCACAGAACTTTCCTTCATAATCCATATCTGGTAGTCCATGCACCATGTTCCTTTTCGCCAATCTCTTTAATCCAGCGTGATGTAGATGACCAAAGCGTAGATGCCATAGTGACGCTTTGTCTTCGACATTTACTTGTAAACATTTTTCTCGAACGTTTATCAGATTCAGTTTGTACATTCGATTTCTCTCCATTTCGACACGAGCAATCAGATGTCCCAACTTGTCCTTCAAATGCATTATTCGTTCTTTCATAAGTATCGAATAACCTTTTTCTGTAAGTTGTCCCAAACTCAAGATGTTGGTTTTGAGATTTGGTACATAATAAACATCTTGAATTGATCCAATCAACCCATCTTTCTGCAAGTAACAGATCGTTCCCTTGCCTTCGACCTTCACTTTCGATGCATCTCCGAAAGACACATTTCCGTCTTCAATCTTTCTCATTTCTTTGAACAAGTGTTTGTGACCACACATATGGTTACTTGCTCCTGAGTCAAGATACCAAACATTGTCATTTGTGTTGATCTCATTTTGAGCCATCAAGAGAAAACCTTCATTTGCTTCAGCTTCCAAAGTTAGATTGGTTGTTTCTTCTACCTTCTTTTCGATTCGACAATCTTTTGCAAGATGTCCTACTTTATCACAGTTATAGCATTTGAATGAGTTGCAATCCTTCGCATAATGACCATACTTGCCACACTTGTAGCATTCAAAATTTGAATGGTTCGACCTACCACCTCTTTGACCACGTCCTCTGCCACGCCAATTTTGTTGGATCGACTGTCCTCTCCCAAAATTGCTGCCTCTACCACTTCGACCACCGTCACGTCCTCCACGACCACGTCCTCTTCCTCGAAAATTTTGAGAAAAGAGTACTTTTTCGTCTTTGATTTGCTCCTTGGTTTGATTTGCTTCCTCTACTCCTTCTTCCTTCTTTTTCATCTTTCGTTGTTCGTGTGCTTCGAGGGAACCAGCGAGGTCTTCGACTGACAGTGTCGAAAGGTCCTTCGACTCTTCTATTGCACACACAATATTCTCAAATTTATCTGTTAAAGATCTCAAAATCTTTTCGACAACTCGTGCATCAGTTACTGTTTCGCCATTTCTGGTGAGTTGGTTCACCACCTTTTGTACACGCGTGATGTAGTCAGATACATTTTCTGACTCCTTCATCTGCATCCTCTCCAATTCTCCACGAAGAGTTTGGAGTCGAACTTGCTTTACTCTATCTGCTCCTTTGAACACTTTCTCTAGCGTGTCCCACGCTTTTTTCGACGTAGTCGAACCGGCAATCTTTTCGAAACCTGATTCATCAACAGCCCTAAACAGCATGTATAGTGCCGTTTTATCCTTCGATCGCGTCTCTTTCAACGCCTTGTTTTGAGCTGCCGTATATCCACCAATATCTGTTGGTTCTTCAAACCCATCTTTGGTCACCTCCCACGCGTCTAGAGATCCGAGAAGTGCTTTCATTTGGATACTCCAGTTTTCGTAATTTAACTTCGTTAGCCGTGGCAATGGCATTTGATTCATCATGTTTGCCATTAGCTCTGATGCCAATTTGACAGAATAAAACAAGTTCTATTGTAACTTCTGTATTTTATTAGAATACACTCTTGGTCTTTATATAGACTTACAAGCTTTAGCTATTCTAGGAAACTTAATAATTTGTAAATACTATTAATTTGCCCACTATTTCTTGGCCTTCCAATTACAACAGACTCTTAAACTCTCCATTAACTTAATAGTAAAAACTCATTAACTATAACATTAAAGTTTATTCAACAATGGATTGGTTGAGATTGAGATGATGTCGAGAGTTAGAACAACTCCAGTTTTTATTAAGAGAACTTTTGATGATGCAACTCAGCATGGGTAGCTTTAAGTGAGCTCTACAACACCACACCACTTTGAAACAACTCATTCATTTTTTGTTGTAATAATGCAACTCTTAAAACCTCATGATAGGTCCCATAATTTACTCAATATATTGCTAAAGACGAGTTGCTTCACCAAAACAATCATCCTTGCCAGTTTCTGCACGTCAATCTCTACCAATGGTTAAGAACATACTTTTTGAAAAAGACTATCTAAAGACTGTTGTCTGTTGGAGATGCTCTAAGTTTGGAATCTTAAGGAACCATTTCTGATTGGAATTTACCATTCATGTTCCTTGAGTTTAAGGAGGGTTCTTTACATGATGAAGTAAGGAAGGAACATTATCAGAAAATCATTTTCCAACTCAATTATTCAAATGGTTGCACCATTTGAGATGCTGCTAGTTCTTTTGAAACTCGTATTTCCCTTGGATCAATGAATTCCATTTGATAGCAGTACCATGAAAAACTGAGTATCACACATTGCCATACCTTATATTGCAGGTTCTTTGGTGACATTCGTCCATATCTTCTAGTCCAAACTGTATCATGCATTGCCATACCTCTTATGGCCATTTTGTTGACTCCAATGTATACACATTCAACGTATTGGTTATGGGCTGCAGGTTTGTACTTTTGGTATGATATAATACCTATTTTGATTCAACACTCCTTTAAATTGCTCTAAATTTCAAATAAATTCTTGGCAGGATTTTATCCTCTAGCTATGCTGCAAGAGACTGCTGATAGATTGATTTATGCAGCAACTTTTCATACTGTAAGAGGGAGAGAAGAGATAAGGCATGTTGCAACATTATTTGGGTTTCTTTTTTGACTCTATGACATTTTAACCTTTAGGATTTTATAATAAACATGCCAAAATTTCCCTTGCATGTATTATTTTTCAAATAAGCACATACACACACTTTAACTAGCTAATCAATTCGGATGTTTGTGATTGTTCCCTTCTAGCAATGTCATTTATACCATTTTCACAAATGTTTTGAAAGTTGTACTATTGAACTTATAGGATTGATCAATTCAATCGGTATTTGAAAATGCACATGCACAATCACACACTTTAACATTTTCATATGGTTATATTGTTTTTGCCAAACTATCTAGATTGTGATTCGTGATTAGGTCTTAATTTCTCTACAATTTTCTTTCATCAATCTTTATTTTCAGATATTTCTTTTTTCCTGCTAGTTACATTGTGCCAAAGTCTTATTGCTTCACTCTTTTTAAGATATTCAGATATGTTCTTTAGCTTTACAGTTCTTTCATCAATGTCCATGTTTTCTATCATGTCTTTATGTAATATTATCTTCTCTTCCCGATTCTTCAAACACTCTCTAAAAGGAAATGGAATTGTTGAAACTTACAACATATGGTTAAATTATTGTATATTCCCAATTCTTCCTCATTTTTACCTCTTTATTTTTCTCCATTTTATCAAAACTTTGTAGATCATTAAAGCTCACAGAACAAACTGGGCTGGAGTTTAATGGCAATCAGGTGTATTCTTTTGTTCTTTGTAGTTTTTATATTGATTGGTGTTTTATATGTGCAGTTGCTAGAACGGTTCCGCAACTGCAAAGTAATAAGGATAATGTCAGTGTAGACCTTTGCATACATTTTGTTGGTGGTGGGCTGGCAGGCATAACTGCTGCTACATCTACATCTACTTATCCCTTGTTGGTGGTGGTGATGCAGACCTTTATATATATTTCAAACATGCCAAAATACATATAAAATGGAAGGTTTTTCAAGTCCTGATTTCACAATGGTGCTTTGGCTGTGTTGGTTTATGTTATTAGATTTATTTGGATTTGTTTATGTTACTACGTGTATTAAATTATGCTGGAAGGATTAATTTAAACTTAGACTTTTATATGGTCTTTGGAAGGATTAATTTTAATTTTAGTTAAACAATTTGATTTTATATTGAATTTGTTATATTTATTTTATTGGGCCCAAATCCGTCAAATCCGAAGAAAACCGAACTGAAGGCCTGAACCCGAATAAAACCGAATCCGAAAAACCCGAAATCCAATCTGGTTAAAATTGAATTACAATTACTTACTCGATGGATTGGTTGGATTAAGATTCTGGGCCCGAACCCGAACCGATCTGACCCGCTGCCTAGCCCTATGCCACACAATGCCTTCGAATCTCAACATGTTTAAAGTCCAAAATATGATAAGTATATCTTGTGTCATTAAAGCAAAAATAGTACTATTAAGATATTTCAATCATGAATGGGCCCATACAGTTTAAATCCTCCCCAACAATTTTCATGTGCATGCCAGCCAAGTTCTGACTTCTGACCCTAATCAATATTTAGTGCAAATGCGTTAGGCAGGAAAGAAGCAAAAGATCAATTGATCTAAATATTGCTATTAAGAAAATTATAGAGATGGCAGAACATTTTGTGAACCAGGGAAAAGAATATGCAGATGCAAGACCAAGTTATCCACCACAACTCTTTCAATTCATAGCTTCTAAGACTCTTTCTCACAATCTTGCTTGGGATGTCGCCACCAGAACCGGCCAAGCTGCTAAATCTGTGAGTCTCTCTCTTCTCTTTTATAAAACATTTCTCTTGTTTTTATATGACAAATATAAGTTGTGATTTCAGTTAAATACTTTGTACAAGAATGTGATTACTACAGATGCTAGTGAGAAACAGCTTCAATTTGCAACCAAACTTCCTAACATAAGATACCAACTCACCCCATCAACCATGTCCATGACTCAACTTGAACAAATGGTGTCATCCCAAGGAACCATATACCTTGTCACCATTGCTCAAGCCCTTCACTGGCTTGACCTCTCATCTTTCTACAAACAAGTCGACTGGGTTCTCAAGAAACCTCACGGTGTCATTGCTAGTTGGTGTTACACTTCACCAAGATTTAATGATGCAGTTGATGCTATGCAAAATAAGTTATATTCTTCTGACGCAAAGCCTTATTAGGATCCAAGAAGGGAGTTACTTAAGGATAATTATAGAATCATTGAGTTTCCATTTGATCCTGTGGAAGGAGTTGATCATACGAGACCGTTTGAGTTTAAGGGTGAGACTGTGATGGATGTTGATGATTTCTTGAATTATATAAGATCAAGATCAGCTTATCAGTCATCAAAGAAGAAATGGGTTGAGCTTCTTAAGGATGATATTGTTGAAAGATTCAAACATGCTTGGGTGATGATGGACAAAAGATTGCTAAGTTTCAAGTATATTTGAGAATCGGAAAAGTAAGGGATGCTTGAAAATATGGAAATGATTGAGTACTGTGCCGCAACATGTTCTTCACTAGTAAATTTAGTAGAAAATAATACTATTGTCTTAGTTCTTGTCTGAGTATTGTAACTGATATTTCTGTCACTCTATTTTGGCCATTTTCTAACATCATAGTTAACATCATAGATAATTATGGATCACATTCAATCTCATTTTATAAATTCATTGGCAATTATTTTATCACTTATTAAATACAATCTTTTATTAAAAATATATTAAACATTTAAATTAAACAAATTTCCTTTTGTTAAAACACAACAAGAAAAAAACATTTGAAAATTAAAAAAAAATCTATTCCACTTCTCCATAAATTTGACGGATTGAATCAGGTTCACTCCAAACTATAATACCCCAAAATTTTCCCTTAGATTAGTCGATTCTTGGTGCATTTCATTTCATTTTGTATTACATTTAACTAACCACTAACGGGTTTGTGTGGTTTGTTGATTCTGCAGGAAAAATTACATTGGGCACTCTTTAACTGATGAAGGGTAAAACGGTCATTAACTGGTAGTCTAGCGCCAATTCATGAGTTTGAGTCGTCATCAGGGGTTCTTCAAGTGATTAGGATTTCCATCTCCGAGTCTTGTGACTTATTTAGTTGAAACTCGATATGAAGTTTTAATACGGAAGACAGTTTCGTTTTACTAGTTAAACTGGGTTGCTCTGTTTATTTGGTCAAGGCCGTATTCATTTTTAATATCATATAGGTCTTCAAAAGAGACCTAAGCTGGGTTGGCAAGGCCCTCTCTTTCTTCTTCTCCAAGTGCCGCTGGCACTTGGAGAAGAAGAAAGAGAGGGCCTTCAAACTGGGTTGGCAAGTAAACTTAGGACTAACCCTTAGGTCTTTCTGTCACTTTCTAACCCTTAGCTTAGTATACACCCGCAAGCAAATAATCAAGCAAAATAGTAAATTTAAACAAAAGGTTCCTGTAGAGTACTACAGAAGTTTAGGGTGCTAATACCTTCCCTAAGCTTAACCAACCACTTACCTAGGTCTCTCCCCGCATTCTTTACGATGCACAAATTAGGTTTTCTTTCTTTTGACCTTTTCCTTCGGATAAATCAAAGATCGGTTGTGAATCAAAGATTTGCGATTCAAATTAATTAATAATTTAATATCCTATTCTCACCGCAACAGAAAATGGCGACTTCACTGGGGATAAATCAGACTTTTAAGGGTTACCCCCACTTTGTTTATTTTTTTTTTGATTCATTAATTGCTTGTATAATATTTATTGTTACCTTACTTGGGGTATCCTTTTTTGTGAGATAAGTCCTACACTCGGACTTGAGTGACATTATTATAGGATGGTGATATATTCGATGAGGCTTATAGGGAGTGAGTCTCGATCAAGCTGACATGAGAATCACCGCTCAATTGAGGCCCTCCCGCAAAATAGTTCGGTTGAACGAGTACAGTCGTGAAAACCCTTACTATTTTTGGCTAGGAGTCCATGATATTGGGGACCGTAGTACCTTAACACCACCTTGGCCTTATCTAGGACATAGTTCGGGAACTATGAGGGAGTAGTCCCAAAATAGTTGTTACGCGATACTACACTCAAAAGAGGTTCTCTTGAGAATATTATTAACCACTGAGTCAGTCGGAAAATTGATAATATCCGAAGGATGGACTGATGACTTTGAGCGCTTCTTTAGAACCCTTGTTCTGCAGGTACAACTAGCCTATAGTACATACCCTATGGGGATGGGTAGACCTTAACTCCTTGCACATACCTTTAACCTAGGACTTTGTACATATGCACTGCATCCATAAAGCATCACATTACATTATATTTCATGGAATTCAAATTTTATTTATGAATATTGCAGGGATACTATGGATTACAGTAGGAAAAACACTTTGAAATATTCTTTTAAGAGTCTTAAGCTGGATTACCTAAGGAAGTTTGTTGATTTTGTTCAAGATCAAGAAGGATTCCGAAACAGATATGGAAGGATGTTACCTCTATTAAGACTTCAAGTGGACGACAAACTTCTTTCTATTTGCTACAATTCTACGATCCAGATTATCATTGTTTCACTTTCCCAGATTATCAGCTATTGCCTACCTTAGAGGAGTACTCTCAGTTGGTGGAGTTACCTATTTTGGATGGATCTCTTTTCCCTTTCTTGGAGGTGAACCCTAAAGAGCAAGACATTGCTAGAGCCATATGCTTAAAAATATCTGACATCAAGGAAAACATGATTACCAAAGGGGAGACTTGCGGTTTGCCTACGGACCTCTTAATTAAGAAAGCCCAATACTATGCTGATCATTTGAGCATGCCTACCTTTGAGGCAATCTATAACACCCCATTTAAATTATTCAGTCACTTTGGTATTTTCTGTGAGGTGTAGTTGTAAGGTGTCCTTAATTAAGGGTATGAGGTTATGAGTAAGGGAGAGAGGTGACCTTAGTTGGGGTACTGTGGACCTAGATAAAGGAGTAAGTTAATTATGATATCGAGAGTATTATAGTGATTAATATTATTCCAATTATTATTATTAATAATGTTAATGAGATTATCATTATATCTAATTATGTTTGAAGCGTTGGAAAGCTAATGAACAGAGCTATAACATAGGATAGATAGTGGAATTGTTTTCCCAATATTTTTATATCTAATTATGTTTGAGAAGTCAATTGTGTATATGTTTTAGTAACGAATCGTGTTCCGGTTCAATGATGTCTTGGTGTTTTGATGGATGTGGGCCAAGATGGTCGAATGTGGACAATCTTGTGCGATTGTGGTAATTCCCGAGAGGATTACGGTGAGCGGATGGCTCGTGTGGATCAAGATTGATCGTGAATTATGCATGATGTATTACATTACATAATTGTGTTGACATGCATTTCATATCATGTGTCTTGTGGAGATGGCTAGGTGGGAATCCATGATGGGTGCCTAGTTTCATCCGGACTTCATTGTGGAAGTTGTTGTGGAGATAAGTTGTAGTTCAGAGGAACGTATATACAACTTATCCGGATTTCGACGGGAATCGGGTTCTAGTGTGAACCGTATGAGATTGTGTTGGTACCACATGCATTGTGTCGAGTCAGTGAGTCACATTGCATTATTGTAATTGAGTATGGGCTATGAATGCCAAGTGATTGAGGTGGCACGTGTATGTGCGTTATTTGTGCTTATTTTATGTGTGGTGTGTAACTATTCCTTAGCATGTGTATTTCACCGTTTATTTATTGAATGTAGTTCTCACCCATTTTTGTTGTTGTGTCTGTGCTCTCTTGGGAGTACAGGTGACCAGGTACCTGAGTAGTGCTTGGAGTGTGTTGCTATTTGATCGAGTCTTAGGAGTCGCTCTGATACCAATTGTAACACCCCACTTTACCCCGTACGCGTAATATAATAAATATATAGAAACAATTCATGAAATTCATCAGAGTTCTCCAACACAGTGGGTATCACACTAAGTCACTTCATTTCATTAAAATAATCAATATTATTTAGTTTTCACGTAAACAGCGGAATACAAATCAATTCTCCAATATAATTCTCCTCGACACGAGGTCATACAACATAAGTCCAATAAATGAAGATACGTAACAATAAACAAATAAAGTAGTCAAATAACAACGTAATTCCGTCATCCCATGTTACGTCCAAAACAATTTCGACCGAAAACATGAACAGTCGTGACGGACAGAAAGACGCTGTTACGCTCCGGAACTGGTTTTCACTCAATTATTCTTGCGAATCACTTACTCAAAGCACCCAAAATATCACTAAAACATTCCTAAGGTTATACGGCAATAACTGCACAACTTCTATGGTTTATTAGGCTCATCTGGCAACATTTGCAACACATAAAACACTATTTCCTGCAACTACTCTGAGTACTTCAGAGTTACTCACATTTGAATATTCCTATTCCTATAAGGACAACATATTACAATTTTTCCTTCAATTACACTCTACGACATTAAAATTACTCACTATCTAATATTTAATCTTTCAGGGTCAGACATATAACAATGTCAAGGTTCTGGCCACGAAGGTTCAATTTCCCAATAAGTTTTTCCTATATTAATATTCAACGATACATATCATTTGGCCATTTGGTCATAACCTCAGATTCTTACAGTTACCTCCCTATTTCCCACAATTAACCTAAATCTCTAAACCTTAGGGAAACCTTAGAGCATCGTACTAATAACGATATAACACATTCATTTCTACATATTTACCCAAATCCTTAAACCTTACATCACCACAACATACCGAAAGGTATACATAGAAAACTATGAAAAACAATACTCCCCATACAATAATCATTCAAGAACAGCAACAATTTTATGGAATTTATCATGCTACGAAAATTAGATCAAGAATCCTCAAGAACACATAATTTCTATGAGAGAAATGACCTCTCACTACCCTCTCATGTTAATTCACCCATATTGAAATCCATTCTCCCCCTTACCTCGATTAATTGCTCAATCGTTGAAGAATCTTGGAGGATTGACAGCCCTAGCCTTCTTCTCTTCCTCCTTGTTCTTCTTCTCACTTTTTCTTCCAAAACCTTTCTCTGGCAGTTTATCGTGTTCTAATTCTCTTTCCCCAAAAAAACTTCTCTATTTCCTTTAATCCCTTATTCCTTATTTTATTATTTAAATCCTATAATAATTATTATAATAATAATAATAATACTAATATTATTCTCCCACTAATAATAATATTCATACTAATAGTAATAATATGAATAATAATAATATTCCACCAAATAATATTAATAATAATAATAATAATAATAATAATGATAATCTCATTAACATTATTATTAATAATAATTGGAATAATATTAATCACTATAATACTCTCGATATCATAATTAACTTACTCCTTTATCTAGGTCCACAGTACCCCAACTAAGGTCACCTCTCTCCCTTACTCCTAACCTCATACCCTTAATTAAGGACACCATACAACTACACCTCACAGAAAATACCAAAGCGACTGAATAATTTAAATGGGGTGTTACACAATCCTTGCCTTGCTTATTTATGGAGTGCTGTTTTTCCCGAGTTTTGAAGGATTCATCGATCTTAATGCCATCAAGATTTTCATTAAGAACAATCCAGTACCGACTTTATTGGCTAACACTTATCATTCTGTGCATCTCCAAAACTTCCATGGTGGAGGGATGATCACCTGTTGTGTACCTTTATTATACAAGTGGTTTATTTTGCACTTGCCTAAGTCTGGTCCTTTTTGGGATCTCAAGAAATGACGATGGTCACAAAGGGTTATGGCTCTAACTCACTCGGATATCGATTGGTATAACCGTGTGTATGATGGGATATTAATCATTAATGGTTGTGGGGACTTCGCCAATGTACCCTTACTCGGTTTTAATGGAGGAATTAGCTACAATCCAGTCCTAGCTCGCCGATAATTAGGTTATCCTTTGAAGGAACCACCCAAGAGTGTTCATATGGAAAAAGTCTTCTTCAAATATGACAAAGAACTTCAAGATCAGATTATATCTGGTTGGCATCATTTGCATAGGAAAGGTAGAGAAAGTCTGGGAAGGCCTAATTGTGTGTCTATGGAGTCGTATCTTCAGTGGGTCTGAGAAAGAGCAATCAAGCTAAAGATGCCTTACCCTCGCCAAGATCCTTTACCTCCAAGGAAGGAACTAGTCCTAGTGTTCATGACCGAAGCTGAAAAGTTGGAGATTTCTTTGAGAAAAGCACAACATGAAGCAGAAGCATGGAAGAACAAATATCGGGTTGCCATCAGTGAGAATGCTGAACTTCAGAAGCAACTTCAAGACAGGAATGAAGAGGTACATTCTTACAAGAAGAGAAAAATCTACGAGGATTTATTTTCCTCCGACTTTCTGCCTACTCCTTGAAGTTGTGGACAAAGCTTCCTTAGGACTTTATTAGCTTTTATTTAGCTATTTTGTTAAGACTTTCTTTTAAGGAATATTTTATTTGTAATCCATTTTCAAATTAATAAAATTTTCTTTTGGTATTCCGCGATATTCATAAATGTTTGAATTCCATGAAATTCTTCATTCACATTCTGCATTTTAACATCACATTTTTGCATTGCATGTGTCTCCCGATTTCTCATTATCGTTTCTCTCGCCTTCCAGTTTCGTCACCCTGAGTTCTCTACATCAATACAACACCAGAGACCAAGCTCGAAAAAGAATGGAAGAATAAGCTCAAGATATGGATCATGTCAACAATGGACTCGGAGATCTCTGAGGAAGGGTAGGACAGATTATGGAGCTACTCCAAGTCATCAATGCAAGGATGGATACTCAGTGTACTGTTGTCTCTGAGATAATGCTACTGTTGTTGATCCTCCACCGGTTGTTACTGTTGAGAATGCATATCCTTCTGGTCTTCCACCAGGTTTCGTACCTCCTATTGTTTCCTCCATTCCACAAGTTGTTCTTGTCGTGCAACCTGTTCAGAAAACTATGCCTTTGGCTTCCAAACCTCCTTGAGTGGTTCCTACTTTTGCCCCAGCTAATGTTCACACTCGTGTGCAACCTTATCTTAATGAGCCTGTTTATGAGATCCTTGATGACAATGATGAGGGATATGAGCAACGCAACAGGCTTCGTGAGGAAGTTGTTACCCTTGATAAAAGATCGAGGAAGATGGAAGGGGGTCAGATCTTTGGCGTTGCTGCCAGAGATGTCTGTTTGGTTTCCGGTTTGGTTATTCCACCAAAGTTCAAAACTCCGAACTTTGATTGTTATAAAGGGACTGCTTGTCCAAAGAGCCATTTGATAATGTACTACCAAAGGATGGCTGCCCATGTGGAAAATGATAAATTGATGATTCACTGTTTCTAAGACAGTTTGAAGGGTGCTTCTTCCAAATGGTACCTGACTTTGGATCAGTCTCGCATCAAGTCTTTTCAGGATTTATCTGATGCTTTTATCAAGCACTACAAGTACAATATGGATTTGCCTCCTGACAGAAGACAATTGTTGAGTATGGCTCAGAGGAGTTCTAAGACTTTTAAAGAATACGCTCAGAGATGGAGAGAGATTGCTTCACAAGTCGAACCTCCATTGACCAATAAGGAACTAGCTGATTGGTTTGTCGACACAGTTCATCCCGAATTCTATGAGAGGATGGTGGGTAGTGTGAATAAGAATTTCGTTGACATTGTTGCTGTTGGGGTAAATGTTGAATTGGCTCTGAAAAGTGGAAAAATGACCAGTGGTCCTGGCAGTTCGAGCTCAAAGGACCAAGCTAAGAAGTCTTCTTTCAATTCTCAGAAAAAGAGGGAAGGTGAGACCAATGATATATCTTCAGGTAGAAGAAGGTATCAACATCCACAGCAGTATGCTCAACCTCAGGGTTATCCGATTCAGTATGCTCAACAACTGTATATGGCTGCGGTTGCGCCTACATTTAATCAACCAGCTCAATAGGCTCCTGTCTATCAACCTCTGGTTTACCAACAAGTTCCGCCTAACTATTAGCAAGCGCCCAACGCTCCTACTGCTCAGCAGCCAATGAATCAGGCACCTCGCCAAGGTGGCCCGACCAGGAGACAGTACAAGCCTTGTCCTCCTATTCCCATGACGTTTACCGAGTTGTACCCTTCATTGGTGCAACAAGGTATGATCGTTACCCGAGCTTTGGGACCACCTCCCAATCCGCTGCCTACCAACTATAAAGTTACCGCTCATTGTTTATTTCATGAGGGTGCACCCGGCCACAACTTGGAAAGTTGTTATGCTCTGAAGAACATTGTCAGGGAACTGATAGAGAAGAAGATTTTGTCTTTCGATGAACCTCAACCGAATGTCAAAAAGAACCCCCTGCCTAACCATAGGGTTGTTAATGCCATCGATGATTTGTCTAATGAAGATCTTATTCTTGATGTTGCTCAGATCAAGACTTTGCTCAAAGTATTCCATGTAAAATTGTTTGAAGTCAGTATGGTATCTGTTTCTCATATGAATTATACTAGCTGTGAGGTTTGTGCCAAAGGTTGTTCAGTGGTTCAGAAGGATATTCAGAATTTGATTAACGATGGTTTCCTGCAAGTAATGAACAAGGTAAAGAAGGAAGAGGTTGCTAGGGTCGAACTTGTCTTTAACCTGCCACAACCAAAGGTTAGGGTGCCCGTGTTTAATCTTCCAGGAGCGAACGCTGCCAAACCAGTGTTCAATATCCTAAAATCTGTTACTCCAATGGTGGATCAACCGAAACCAATAATCATTCAGAAACCGAGTCTATTTCCGTTCAGTAATCCTAGAGTTGTACCCTGGAAGTATGATGTAACCATGGTTGACAAAGAATCTGGGAAGGTCATTCCAAGGGAAGAAGTGAAAACTGATGGTGCAAGTGTGACTAACATAGCTGGGGCAAGCAGGATGACTCGCAGTGGTCGTGTTTATACTCCCCATTTCAATGAGGTTCCACCTAAGGAAACAACTACCAATACTGTTGTGCCTACTCAAGATAAAGGTAAAAAGGCAGCTACGAATGATGAAGATGCTGAATTCCTGAGGATTATTAAGAAGAGTGATTACAAAGTTATTGATCAACTTCATCAGATTCCTTCGAAGATTTCCATCTTGTCTCTGTTGTTGAGTTCACCCGCTCATAGGGCTTCTTTGCAGAAAGTATTAACTCAGGCTCATGTCGCTCAGGACATTACTACCGGTCAGTTTGATAGCGTGATTGCTAATATTACCGCCTGTAACACTCTCAGCTTCAACAATGAGGAGCTACCGAGAGAGGGTCTGAATCACAACCGCGCTTTGCATATATCAGCGAAGTGTCAGGAGGACAACTTATTGAGGGTGCTTGTGGATACTGGTTCATCGTTGAACGTCCTTCCCAAGAGAGTCCTTAGCAAGTTAGCTTACAAAGAGACTATGGTAAAGCCTACTTCTTTAATCGTCAAAGCTTTTGACGGTTCTCGCAGATCTGTGATTGGAGAAGTGGTACTTCTGATTCTGATTGATCTGCATGTTTTCAATATCACTTTCCAAGTCATGCACATTAATCCTAACTACAATTGCTTACTTGGAAGACCTTGGATCCACGTCGTTGGGGCAGTAACTTCAACTCTGCATCAGAAGATAAAGTTTGTGGTCGACGACAAGCTAGTTATCATACATGGTGAGGAAGATTTGATGGTCAGTAACCTATCTTCGTTCTGTTATATTGAGGTCGATGAAGATGCTTTGGAAACTTCTTTCCAAGCACTTGAGATCGCCAATGCTGTTTTAGTGGAGGTCGAAGTGATTGTGGAATGCATGAGTAATCCATCTTTGGCATCCTTGAAAAGTACCAGATCAATTATCGACAGGGGCATTCCTGAAGGTTGGGGAGAGGTAATTAATATCAAGACCAAGACTGATCGCCATGGGTTGGGTTACAGACCAACTCAGGATAAAGCTTCTACAACTGTCAAAGGGCGTCCGAAGATTATTCAAGAAGTATTTGTCAGCAGAGGTTTTCAAGTCAATGCTATCAGCGATTGTAATGAAGATGAAGACCTGAGCAAACCTGGTATTCAAAAGCGATGCAGCTTTGAGCAACTGGGAGGCTATAGAGATTCCAGTTATTTTTCCATTGTCAAAGTAATTTAATTTTTCATTTGTGTTTTCAAATCCATAGCTCTACCCAAGGCTATTGGATCACTTTGTAGGGCCACATTTCACTTTCAAACAATTATTAATAAATGCATTTTGTTCCAAATCCATTTTGTTTCATTAGCATCTTTTCGTTTCACCTCTTAAACTGAAATTGGCAATCTTTCCGAAAACTACAAAAAAAAAAATACATTTTCTTTCCTCTTGCATTTTCATTGAACATTTAATAAAACAAGCCTTTCAACATGCAGTGACATTACAAACCTTGTTAAATCCAATGACTCTACTGTCTGTCCTGATTGGGATTCACCCATTTATCAAGCTGAAGATGAGGGTGAAGGAGATTTTGAAGTACCCACCGAATTGACAAAATTGGTTGAGTACGAGTACACGGAACTTCAACCGCACAAGGAGCAGGTAGATTTGATTAATCTTGGCACATATGAAGACAAGAAAGAGGTCAAGGTTGGTACAGTACTTGGGGCAGAGGTCAAGCAGAGACTGGTCAAGCTTTTGAAGGAATATGTTGATGTGTTTGCATGGTCGTATCAAGATATGCCTGGTTTAGACACAGAGATCGTAGTTCACAAGTTGTCGCTTAAATCAGAATGTCCGCCTATCAAACAGAAACTTCGAAGAACAAGACCTGACATGGCTTTGAAGATCCGAGATAAGGTTAAGAAACAGTTGGATGCAGGTTTCCTTGTAGTTGCGAAGTATCCTGATTGGGTAGCCAACATTGTTCCAGTGCCCAAAAAGGACGGTAAAGTCAGGATGTGTGTAGATTACAGGGATTTGAACAAAGCTAGTCCAAAAGACGACTTCCCTCTGCCACATATTGATACACTTATCGACAATACCACTAGTTTTGCAGTCTTCTCATTTATGGATGGTTTCTCTGGTTACAATCAGATCAAGATGGATTCAGCCGACAGAGAGAAGACTACATTCATTACCCCTTGGGGAACCTTCTGTTACAAAGTTATGCCCTTCGGTTTGAAGAACGCAGGGGCAACCTATCAACGCGCCATGACAACTCTCTTTCATGACATGATGCACAAAGAGATCGAAGTTTATGTGGACGATATGATTGCCAAATATCAAAATGAAGAGGGCCACTTGGATAATTTGATGAAACTGTTTGAACGACTCAGAAAGTACCAGTTGAAACTGAATCCCGCTAAGTGTACTTTTGGTGTTAGATCAGGAAGACTACTTGGTTTTATCGTCAGCCAACGAGGAATCGAAGTAGATCCTGATAAATTCTGAGTCATTCAAGATATGTCTGCTCCGCATACTGAAACACAAGTCATAGGTTTTCTTGGACGTCTAAACTACATCTCCAGGTTTATCTCTAACATGACTGATACTTGTGAACCAATATTCAAGTTGCTTTACAAGGGTAAGACCATTAATTGGAACCCCGATTGTCAGCAAGCGTTTGAGAAGATCAAGGATTATTTGCAAGAGCCTCTCATCTTGATTCCTCCTATTCTGGGAAGACCACACTTCATGTACCTTACTGTTCTTGAGAAGTCTATGGGTTGCGTACTTGGACAACACGACGAGACTAGAAGAAAGGAACATGTTATTTACTATTTGAGCAATAAGCTTACCGATTGTGAAAACAGATACTCACTTTTGGAGAAGACTTGTTGTGTGCTAGCATGGACTGCTAGGCGTCTCAGACAATACATGGTTTGTCATACTACTTTGTTGATTTCGAAGATGGATCCAATAAAATACATCTTTGAAAATCCTGCTCAGACAAGAAGACTCCCCCATTGGCACATGTTGTTATCAAAATATGACATTCAGTACGTAACTCAGAAAGCTATCAAAGGAAGTATCTTGTTAGATTATCTTGCAAATAAGCCAGTTGAAGATTATGAGCCTCTCAAGCTTGACTTTCCCGACGAAGACATTATGTTGGTAAAGGATTGCGAAGAGCCAGATCCCGATGAAGGTCCCGAGCCGGGTCTCTGGTGGAAGATGATGTCTGATGGTTCCTCAAATTACGGTGGGCATGGCATAGGCGTCATTTTAATGAATCCAAAAGGTGGCTATACCCTATTTACAACAAGGTTAGACTTTTATTACACAAACAATATCGTTAAATATGAAGCATGCATTCTTGGCCTTGAAGCAGCTATTCACCTCAGAATCAAACTTCTCGAAGTAAATGGAGATTCAGCTTTGGTTATCTATCAAGTGAAAGGTGAATGGGAGACCAAACATGAGAAGTTAGTCCCTTACAGAGCCTACATTGTTGAAATGATTGAGTATTTTGATGAGATCACTTTCAAGCATGTTCCGAGATCTGAGAATCATATTGCTGATGCCTTAGTCATGTTAGAATCAATGTGGAAAGTCAGGTATTTCAATGATGCTCATCTCATTCGAATTGAATGCAAGACTGAGCCCGCCTATTGTCAAGAGATTGAAGAAGACGGGACTGATGAAAAGCCTTGGTTTCATGATATTAAGAACTATCTGCTCAAGCAAGAGTATCCAACCGATGCTACCAATCTTGACAATAAGACTTTGAGAAGATTGGCATCTAGATTCTTTATCAACAATGATGTATTGTACAAAAGAAATTACAACATGGTCCTGCTCAGATGTGTTGACAAACGTGAGGCCGACATGTTACTCCAAGAAATTCATGAAGGGACCTTCGAAACTCATGCCAACTGTTATGCCATGTCTAAGAAGATCTTGAGGGCTGGATATTATTGGTTAACCATGGAATCAGATTGCATCCAGTATGCTAGGAAATGTCACAAGTGCCAAATATATGTTGACAAGATGCATGTACCTCCTGCGCCGTTAAACGTTTTAACTTCACCGTGGCCATTCTCAATATGGGGCATTGACATGATTGGGGAAATTGAGCCGAAAGCTTCCAACGGTCACCGATTCATCCTAATTTCTATTGTTTCACCAAATAGGTGGAAGTTGCTTCCTATGCCAATGTGACCAAACAAGTGGTTGCCTGCTTCATCAGGAAAGAGATTATCTGTCGTTATGGAGTTCCGAGTCGGATCATAATTGACAATGGTACCAATCTGAACAACAAGACTATGAAGGAGGGGTGTGATAATTTCAAGATTGCACATCACAATTCCTCTCCGTACCGTCTAAAGATGAACAAAGTTATTGAAGCTACAAACAAAAATATCAAGAAGATCTTGCAAAAGATGGTCAAGACTTACAAGGATTGGCATGAAATGTTACCATTTACTTTGCACGGATACAGAACTACAGTGCGAACTTCAATAGGGGCAACCCCTTTTTCATTGGTATATGGAATGGACGTCGTCCTTCCCATCAAAGTTGAATTACCTTCCTTAAGGGTGTTGATGGAAGCCAAGCTTGATGAAGCAGATTGGGTCCAAGACAGATATGACCAGCTGAATCTCATCGACGAGAAGCGCCTGACAACTATGTGCCACAGACAACTATATCAGAAACGGATGAAGAGAGCCTTTGACAAGAAAGTCTGAATCCGAGAGTTTCGCCAAGGAGAACTCGTACTCAAAAAGATCTTGCCAGTTCACAAATACATGCGCGGGAAATGGATGCTCAACTATGAAGGCCCATTTGTTGTTAAGACAGTCTTCTCCGGAGGATCCCTAATTCTTACAACAATGGATGGTGAAGAGCTCGCACATCCTGTAAACTCCGATGCAGTCCAAAAATATTATGCCTAAAGAAAAACAAAAATGTATAGCTCGCTAAGTTGAAAACCCGAAAGGGCGGCTTATGCAAAAATGAGTGTCCCGGTGGATTGAAAACCTGAAAGGGCGGTCCAGGAAAATATTAGGGACAGGGCATTTCACTGCATCGGATGACACCGAGCATTACAGATACGTTTCACAAAGATCTATTCAAATCTAATCGCTCTTGTCAGAAGCAGGATTTTGGGTAGTCGTAGTCATTAGGGTCAGTAGGTCATTGGATTCAATGTAACCTTTCCCATATTGTCAATTTCAAATTGTAAATTTCCATGGATCTATGCCTTTAGCAAGCTACCATTCTTTAATAACAGTAAAGCTTTTGCTATTCAATTTCCTTGTTCACATTATCTCTACTTCATTTTTGTTATGCAAAATGTTATTTGTTAATAAATTTTGAATGTGAAAAGCGTATTTCAAAATTTTTAAAACTATTTTCTCGAAAAGGCATTTGAAAAATAAAAAGTTGCTTTAACTTGTGGAAATCTCTGAAGGATCTCTTTGCTCACCAGTGAGTCTCATAGTTGCATAAGCATTTTTAATCATTGTCTCATCACGGTCCCCAGCGAGACTTTAAGCTAACGCAGTCCCCAGCGAGACTTTAAGCTGACACAGTCCCCAACGAGACTTTAAGCTGACAACACTTTTGGAATCCATCTGATAAATCTCCAGTGACTCCCAAGACTGCAGAGATATCCCTGGTATTTCCCAAATGTTCCACGACCTTGAGAACCCACTCTCAGTGAAGTCATCTGTTCCTCAGTGAAATTGCCTCACTTTCCTCAATAAATACTCCCCAGGAGATTGGCATATTCTTCCCAGGAAGTCAAGATACTTTCCCCAGGGATGTCTGCTGATTTCTCCCCAATAAATTTGATGAACTCTCCCCAGGGAAGTTTGATATACTTTACCCCCAGCCGAATGTACCTTTCCCCAGGAAGTTAAGGTATTATTCCCAGGAAGTTGCTACATTATCTCCATTGAAGTTGCCTAGCTCCATATCTTCCCCACGAAGTGGATATTTATTTTATCCCCGGAAGTCTTTGATCCTAAGATTTTCTTTGGCTGATTATGATTCATGATAACAATCCCTCTAGTGAAGTCATGATATCATACTCTCCCGTGGTCATGACATTGTATCCCCATGTGAAGTCATGATATTGTATCCCCAAGTGGATTATTTTCTCCCCAGAGAAGTTAGAACTTTGAAGCCAGATTGGGTTCTACCATAAATTCTCCTATCCCTCGATAGAAGTACCAGTGCATAGAACGTCGGGTATCCCCGTCGAGATGTTTATTTCATCTCCTGTTTCCTCCTCTCTCGTCTGTTTTGTCAGCATGTGCATGAGCATAAGAATTGCATACTCAGTTCATTTCATCTTACATACTCACTCCATTCCAATCACATACACCTTAACATACACATTACGATACAAATTGACACACGCATTAGAATTTGCATGTTTGCTATCCTCGTCATCCTTCGTCGTTACCGCCGAGTAACTGGGACTGTCCATTCTCTCCAAGTAGATCGTCAGTATTAAGCATAAAATACCTTTTTACTTCCAGTTTCCCCACAGAGTTCAACCTGAAGGTGAGATAATACTTAGAAGGGGGGTTGAATAAGTATGAAGATTAAAACTTAGAAATAAAAACTCAAGTATTTTTATCCTGGTTCGTTAAACTCAACATCTCCAGTCCACCCTTCCTAGAGTGATTTGCCTTTCTCAATCAAGGACTTAATCCACTATTTAATCAACTGATTACAATAGTAAGCACTTAGAACAACTGTTCAAAGTCTTCTCAAGAACTACTGATCCTAACTGGATCTTCTTAAGGTTTACAATCAAATGTAATACAAATACAAGTGTTTAAGATTGCTTCTATAAAGCTTTATCACAACTGTGATTTTTCACTTAACTATTAAGAACAAAGAAGTTAATTCTTAGAAAGAATATGAATAGTATGAGAGCTTGAATGATGATTTCTTTTTGGATGAAAACGTCAACTGAAGAAATTGGTGAAGTCTTGCTTTTATAGGCAGCTGATCCAAGGTGAGCTTCACGTTGAGAAGAGTGTCCAAAAGGTCTGAGCCTTTTTTGTCTTCACATCAAGTGACCTTTCCTAGAAGAAGAAATCCCAGAAAAATCCTTTTTGTCTGTGTTCTTGTGTCTAGCATAAATAAGGAAAGAGTCGTTTGGATCATTCCAACGGATATAAACTTTGAATAATTCTTCTTCAGTTTTCAGCAAATTCATCCGAGTCTAATTAGATCAGAGCCTTCTGATGATGATCATAGTTTTGCTGAATTAGAGTCTTCTGCAGCAGGTGTGCTTTTAGCGTGTTTAAGATCAGAGCATATTTGAGACAGATCTTCAGTACTGGCAGCTTTAGTACTTTCAGAATCTTCTGTAGTAACTATGCTTTGAAAAACTCTTCATGCAGAATTCTTCTTTGGATCAGATGCTTCTAACTTGCTTCAGATTCTTCTGGAGCTTCTGCTTCAGATCCTTCTGGAGCTTCTGCTTCAGAATCTTCTGGAGGCTACGCTCAGGATCTTCTGTTGGCAGCAATTAGAATCTTCTAATGGATGCATCTGGCGCTTCAGAGTCTAGCTAATTTCTTATGTTCAATTCTGATTTGCTTCTGGAGTGTTAATTCCTTTACTATCTGCAGTAAAAACTCTCAAGCAAATTTTAGAGTATATAATTCTTAATTACAAAATTTCATAATAGTTATCATCAAAACATAGAGATATTATTAAGAACCAATCTGTGTTCTAACAATCTCCCCCTTTTTGATGATGACAAAAACATCAGAAATTTTGTTTAATTGAAAATATAATAATTATAACTCCCCCTGAGATGATGAATCTCCCCCTGAATTAAATACAAATAAGGAATAGAAACTTCCCTTTTGTCTTGAGTAATTTTCAGAGTTAGATCTTGATTGTTCTTTTAACATTTGAGAGTCAGAGTGTCTTGCAAATTTCAGAGTCAGAGTTTGATAATTGCCAAATGATCTGAGAGTCTCAAAGTTTCTTTTACAGAGTGTACTTATCAAATATTCTGAAATACTCAGATTTAATGTTAGATAGAATAGATATGTCTGAAGTTTCATTCTGGTGAAGTTTAATTAAACAGTTCAGATCTATATTTTCTCCCCCTTTTTTGTCATAAGCAAAAAGTAAAAACTTTAAAAAGACAAATAAAAGGTAACAGTAAAGAAGATAAATCATGTGGAGAAAACTTTGAAACATTCATTCAATTTAGTTCAGAGCAAGAGTACATGCATCAGAAGATATTCAAAAATACATAAGCAAACATCAGATGCAAAAACATCAGAATGAAAAAAACTAAGAGTGTTTTGACAAAAGCATCTTCAACAGATCCGTGATCTCAGAGGAGGACTGTTCTTGCTTTGACATCCACTTAGCCATTGTTTCATTCTTCTGATCCTGTTTTGACATCCACTCAGTCATGTCTTCAGACTTTTTATCCTGTTTGGCCATCCAAGACTTGATCTCTGATTGACCAACTTCCAGAGCAGCAATTTTATCCTCAAAATCTGGATATTCTTTCTTAATCTCAGATGATGAAGGTTGAACATTTTTTGGAGCTTGAACAGAGTCAATTTCCATAGGGTCTGTAGAGCTTGGAGCATTAGATCCAGAAGGAAGTTCTACCAGAGTTATGGCCAAAGGGTTGTCTTCAGATGCAGATTCAGTAGTTTCTTCTGATGATGGAGGAGCATCTGTAAGAAGCAGTGGTCCAGATCTCTTGACAGTCCAGAACAGACTTCTTGCAGCTTCAGCAAATCTGAGCTTCGCATCATCAGAACATATGTTCTTCAGATTTGATGCTACAGTGTTGAATCTGTTGATCAATCCATTCCAAATGACATCAGATTCTTGTGCATCCATTGTTGCTAAACACTTCTTCTGTACAGTACCTAAATACAACTGTATTTCTTGCAAAAAAGATTGAAATAAATGATCAACATTAAGTCTAGGTTTGGGATGTAACAGAGTCTCCAATGTTATTGGTTTTGGTTGGGGAGTAGGTGGAAAAATGGATTTTTGAATGGAGATCAGAGGAGTAGGGTAGTATGGTATGAAAGGAATTTCAGGGGCTTTGTCAGGTTTGGATCTATTTAAAGCATTTAACAGATTTGGTTTTGCTCTGGTGTGATAGGAAACCACATCAAAGGGTTTATTTGAGTAAGGTTGGAAGGCAGATTTTGCAGGTTCATCAGAAGCAGCAGGTTTAACAGATGAAACAGGTATAGCTAAAGTAACAGCTTTTGCAGATTTAGCAGAATATGATATTGTTGCTAATGAACCTACATCTGACATGGATTGAATATAGGTGAGAAGCACAGATGGTAGGGTGATTGAAAGTTTGGGTTTCAAGGGAGTGATAGGGTCAGATGGTTCAACTCTGTCATAGAAATCTTTGAGTTTGAAGCCATAGGCAAGATTGTGAAAAAGAGATGAGAATTGTGCACAAGAAATAGATGTTCTTGGGGTAGCTGTTGGGTTAGGATTTGGAATGAGGATTTCAGATGATGGATTAGGTGTGGGAGTAGGATCTGGAATAGGAACTTTGGAAGATACAGGGGGTTTTGGTTGATTTACCTCAGAATCTCTGTGAGAGGGAGATATCAGAAAATCTGGGTGAATGTCAGATTCTGAGGAATTTGATGAAGTGGTTGGTGTGCAAGAAGTAGAAAACACTTGAAAAACAGTTTTCAGAGGTGTAACATCAAGAACTTCTGTCTCAGGGATGTTGGTTTCAGAAGGATTGGTTGATTCTGAAGGATTTTTAGAGGGTTTTGATGGGGGTTATGAGGTGGGTGGATCAGATGAAATTTTTATTGGTTCAGATGAAACTGGAACAGATGCAGTGGGTTTAGATGTTTTGGATGGTGGAATATCTGATTATGGTTGTTTCTTTTGTTGTTGAGTTTGAGGTTCAAATGATTTTTGTGGTTGATGTTCAGTGTCTTTTTCTGGTAGTGGTTCAGATGAATTTTCTGGTTGTTTTTCTTGAGGTTGGTGTTGTTGTTCAGATGGCTTTTGTTGTGCAGATGGTTTTGTTGTTTGTTGTTGTTTTGTGGGTTGTTTTTCTGATGGTTGTTTTTGTGGTACAGATTGTGTGGTTGGAACTTCTGGTTGTGGAGTTTGAATAGGTGGTTTTGTTGTTGATGGTTTAGGTACAGAGGATTGTTTTACAGGTGAGATGGAAATTGGATTAGAAGATTTTTGAGGAGATGGAATAGAAACATGAGGTGGAGCAGTAACAGATTGATTTTGTGTAGAGGGTGGTTTTGGAATAGACTTAAGATTAGAATCATTTATAACAATGGGATTTGCAGAAGATATAGAAGTTTTAGTACCTTTGATTTTGATGCGTTTAGCAGGAACAGAAGGAGTGTCTCCAGATTCTTTCCTCTTTAGCAGCTTCTGTGGCTTCTCAGCAATATTGGGCTTTTTCTGAACAGGTGCAGCTTCTGCTTCTGGTTGAGTCCTCTTTCTTGGTGTTTCTTCTTCTTCTACAACAGGCAATGGTTGTCTTGCTCTCTTTATAATATCTGCAGGAATAGGCTTTCCTTCTGCCTTGCACTCATCAATATATCTTACAACAATTTCCCTTGGTTCTTCAGCATAGAACAGAGGGTAATCATCTACAGGAGTTCTCTTCTGACTCAGTTCAGAAATGTTCAGCTTCTTGGGAGCTGTTGTGAGTTCTTCCACTATTTTTAGTCTCTGAAGACTTTTGGCATTCAAAGGCTTTCCCAAAATAAATTCCAATTCCTCTGTGACTCCAGCAGCGTACAGAGCAGTTACAAGTCCATTTTCTGTTAGAAGATATGAGATTAATCTTCCAAAAGGAATTCAGGTTCTGATCTTCTGACCTTTTTCTTTCACATATTTGAAGCATTTATATGATTCCATAGATGCATAAAAAGAATATATGGAAGATCTACCTTGGTGCTCTGACTAAGGCAATACATAAAGTAGAGCTGCTCATTATTGACATAGTCTGGAGAGTTTGTTGACTTTCTGTGATGAATGCATCCCATGAAAATCTTAGCCCAGATCTTGTAGTCAGGCTTCAGATCTTTGAACTTATTAGAAGCTTGTCCAGCAATCATCACTTCTTCATATACTTCATCCATATCAACACGCCCAGCTGGCAAGTGTGATACTCAATCTGTTTCCTCATAGCCAATGAGTTTTCTAATCAGATCTTCTGTTATGATTATCTCTTTGCCCAGAACAGAAGATAGAATAAACTTAGGGTATACAGAAGCATGGATCCAGAATTCTTTCACAAGAAGGGGGTAAACTGGTCCAAAAAGTCTATCAAAATACTTCACCCATCCTTGAGCACCTATAATGGAGCGAAATTCAAACCCATTCTCAGCAAGTGAATCAAATTCCACCATTGATTCACATAGAACCTCCAGCTTTTCAACAGGTGTTAGCAATGTTCTTTTTGGTGGAGTATAAGGAGTTACGCCCATATTAGCAGAAGTCACTGCAGCCATTGTAGATTGAAATTGTGCAGCAGTTGATGATGAAGTTGCCATTGAAGATGGATTTGTCGCACGCTTAGGGTTTTTATGAAGAGAGAAGAGGAGACAGAAATGCATAAAATGTTTGAGATATGGAAAGTGTGAATGTGAAGAGAAGAGATGTATTTATACTAAAACACATAGGCATACAAACAGTCAGAATAAGGCACGTTTGAACAAAGCATTTAATGAAAAGAATAAAAATCCTTTCAAGCATTTATTAATTCTGACAATTTGGGGGGGAAATCAAGATTTTCACTATTCAAACTTCACCTCAAACGTCTCTTCAGTAGTGTACACGCCACCTTTACAGATTTGGAGTGACACGTGTTTGCTTGCATGTGTTTTGAATTCTCTTGAGAAATGAAACGTTAACCAACGTTCAGATCCTCTAAGGATTGTTAGTTCAGAGTTTCACAAAAAAAAAATAAGCAATCAGAAGAAATACTTTAGAGCATTAGGCATTTTTGCATCTGTAAAAATTTACTTCTGACAAATATCATTCTGGACAAAAATTCATACCAATATTTTTTAGAATAAATTTGAATCTATCTTCAACAAGGGGTTTTGTGAGAATATCTGCCCATTGATGATCTGTATCAACAAAGGCTAAATTTATGATTCCCATCTGAACATAGTCTCTGATGAAATGATGCTTAATTTCTATATGTTTTGCCTTAGAGTGTAGAATGGGGTTCTTAGACAAACATATAGCAGAAGTATTATCACATAAGATAGAAATTTTACTTTCAAATATTTGATAATCTTCTAGCTGACTTTTCATCCAGAGCATCTGCGTGCTACATCCAGCAGCAGCTATATATTCTGCCTCTATGGTTGAAAATGCAATTGTGGGTTGCTTCTTGCTGTACCAAGAGATTAGATTTCTTCCTAGAAATTGACAACTTCCAGAAGTACTTTTCCTTTCCACTCTGTCTCCAGCGTAGTCAGCATCACAGAATCCAACTAATTTGAAATCATCAGATTTTCTGTAACACAAACCCACATTAGAAGTACCTTTCAGATACCTTAGAATCCTCTTGACAGCTGTCAAGTGAGATTCTCTAGGATCTGATTGGAATCTAGCACACAAGCATACACTGAACAATATGTCAGGTCTAGAAGCAGTTAAGTAAAGAAGAGATCCTATCATACCTCTGTAGAGCTTCTGATCTACTTTCTTACTTACCTCTTCCTTGCCAAGTGAGCTAGTTGGATGCATGGGAGTCTTTGCCAGCTTACTATCAGTCATGTTAAATTTCTTCAGAAGTTCTTTAACATATTTGGTCTGATGTATGTAACTGTACTCTGGAGTTTGATTGACTTGGATTCCTAGAAAGAATCTCAGTTCTCCCATCATGCTCATTTCAAATTCTGCCTGCATACATTTAGCAAACTCCTTTCCCAGCATAGTATTGGTAGATCCAAATATTATATCATCCACATAAATTTGACAAATTAGAAGATCTTTCTTAATTGATTTACAAAAGAGTGTTGTGTCCACTTTGCCTCTGTTGAAATTTTTCTCCAGAAGAAACTTGCTCAATCTCTCATACCAAGCTCTGGGAGCTTGTTTTAAACCATATAGAGATTTCTTTAGTTTGAAAACATGATCTGGAAATTTTTCATTCTCAAAACCAGGAGGTTGGTGGACATAAACTTCTTCTTATATAATACCATTTAGAAAGGCACTTTTAACATCCATCTGATACGGAGTGATGTTATTTTGTGCAGCAAATGAAATAAGAAGGCGTATAGATTCTAACCTTGCCACTGGAGCATAAGTTTTAGTGTAATCAATACCTTCTTGTTGACTGTACCCTTGAGCAACAAGCCTTGCCTTATTTCTTTCAACTTCTCCTTTCTCATTTAGCTTATTTCTGAAGACCCATTTAGTTCCAATTATATTGAATCCTTGTGGTCTTTGAACTAAATCACACACATCATTTCTGGTGAATTGATTTAACTCTTCTTGCATGGCAATAATCCAATCATTGTCTTGCAGAGCTTCATCTACAGAAGATGGTTCAATTTCTGACACCAGTCCAAATAATGATGCTTCAGATGATCTTAGAAAGGATCTTGTTCTGATGGGATCATCTTTCTTTCCAATAATGACATTCTCTGGATGAGAAGCTTTAATTCTGAATGATGATCCTCTAACAGTTGATTCTTCAGAAATGTTTAGATTGTTCATCTGAGAAGTTAAAGGAATAGCATCTGGCGTTGCTTCTGGTTCCTTCACTTGAGCTTTGTCTGCCTCTGGGACTTTAGAGTCTGTAAAGACTACTTCTCTATCTACAGATTTTTCAGACTGCTTTGGCTTTTTATTGCCAAACTTATCATCAAATCTAACATGAATAGATTCTTCCACAATCTGTGTCTCAGTGTTGTATACTCTGTAGCCTTTAGAGAGTTCAGAATATCCAAGCATGAAACACTTTTGTGCTTTGGAATCAAACTTGTTCAGATTTTCTTTAGTATTTAACATATAACAAATACATCCAAAAGGATGAAAATATGAAATGTTAGGCTTTCTGTTCTTCCACAGTTCATATGGAGTCTTCTCCAGAAGAGGTCTTACAGACATTTTGTTCTGAATGTAACAGGTTGTGTTGATTGCTTCTGCCCAAAAGTGTTTTGCCAGATTTGTCTCATTGATCATGGTTCTGGCCATTTCTTGCAAAGTTCTGTTTTTCCTCTCTACAACCCCATTTTATTGTGGAGTTCTAGGACAGGAAAAATCATGAGCAATGCCATTTTCATTAAAATACTTTTCAAAATATTTATTTTCAAATTCACCACCATGATCACTTCTGACTTTTATAATTTTGAAATCTTTTTCAGTCTGGACTTGCTTGCAGAAGTCAAAGAACACAGAATGTGACTCATCCTTATGTTCTAAGAACTTTACCCATGTCCATCTACTAAAGTCATCAACAATGACTAATCCATACTTCTTGCCTCTGATGGATGCAGTTTTCACTGGTCCAAACAGATCAATATGAAGTAATTCTAGTGGTCTGGAAATAGAAACAACATTTTTTGATTTAAAAGATGATTTTGAAAACTTCCCTTTTTGGCATGCTTCACAAAGAGCATCTGAGGTGAACTTCAGATTAGGAAGTCCTCTGGCAAGATTAAGTTTATTAATCTGAGATATATGTCTCATATTAATATGCCCCAATCTTCTGTGCCAGACCCATTGCTCTTCATTAACAGACAAGAGGCATTTAACATTCTGAACTTTAAGTTCTGAAAGATTTATTTTATAAATGCTGTTTTTCCTCTTACCACTAAATAGGATAGAGCCATCCTTTTGACTAATAGCTTTACAACATTTTTTATTAAAGGTAATATCATAACCATTGTCACTTAATTGACTTATGGACAATAAGTTATGCTTTAACCCTTCAACAAGTAAAACATTAGTAATAGAGGGAAGTTTACCATTTCCAATGGTGCCAGATCCAATGATCTTGCCCTTCTGGTTCCCTCCAAATTTCACATCACCTCCAGATCTAAGCTCCAGGCTTTGGAACATAGACCTTTCTCCTGTCATGTGTCGTGAGCATCCAGAGTCCAGGTACCATGATTGGCGTCCTGACCTTGCTGCTAAGAACATCTGCAACAGGAATTATTTTACTTTTAGGTACCCAGATCTTCTTGGGTCCTTTAGGGTTAGTTGTTCTGAAGGTTTATCTAAACTTCTGTTTTTCAACATAAGGTTTATTCTGACTAGCCTTAGATTTAAACACATGAATATTCTTTTCAGAGCGTGTTTGTTCAATATCATTCAAGCGACCAAATTTAAAGTGTGAATATAAAGGAGTTTTCTTGATGATAATTTTATCAACAGGTTTTGGATTTAAATCCTTTCCAGAGGAGGATTCATATCCAATTCCTTTTCTGTTATTTCTGCTAACTCCATAGATCATAGAAGCCATTTTGCTTCTGTCTATGCTTTTAGCAAGAAACTTCTGAAAGCTATAATCATATTTTTCCAAAATATTTTTGCATTCAGATTCAGTTTCAGAATCAGAGTTTTGTTGAGCTAATTCAGAATCATTTTTCAATTTTAAGTTCTTTTCATTTAGCTCAGCTACTTCTGATTTGAGAATATTGTTCTCAGATACAAGATTGCTTTGACGCTTCTTGTATTTGAGCTTAATATTGTTATAGCTTTTCATAACTTCTGATAACACTTTGATAAGTTCTTCTTTAGTAAGTTTAGCCATTACCTCTTCAGCGTCAGAGTCAGATTCAGAGTCAGATTCAGATCCTGAAGTTCCTTCCTCCTGATCTTCTATGTCTGCCATCAATGCTACATTGGCACATTCTTCTTCTGACTCAGATTCAGATTCAGATGTATCTGAGTCATCCCAGGTGGCCATCAGAACCTTTTTCTTCTTATCAAATTTTCTTTTAGGCTTTTCTTTCAGCACCTTTGGACATTCATTTTTGTAATGTCCAGGTTCTTTACATTCATAACAGACAATCTCCTTTTTGCCAGATCTTCTGTGTCCAGAAGATTCTTTTCTTTGGTCAGGCTTCTTGAAGTTTCTGAACTTCTTTCCTTTATGCTTCCAGAGTTTGTTTATTCTTTTAGACATCATGGATAGTTCATCTTCATCTTCAGATGAGGATTCTTCAGAGCTTTCCTCTATTACCTGCAATGCTTTAGCAGATTTATTAGATTTTAAAACAACAGATTTACCTTTCTTTTGAGGTTCATCTTCCTCAAGTTCAATTTCATGACTTCTTAGTAAACTGATCAGTTCCTCCAAGGAGATCTTGTTCAGATCTTTAGCCATCTTCAGCGCTGTCACCATAGGTCTCCATCTGGTGGGTAAGCTTCTGATGATCTTTTTCACATGATCAGCAGTAGAGTATCCTTTATCCAGAACCTTTAGTCCAGCTGTAAGTATTTGAAATTTGGAGAACATAGCTTCAACAGATTCAGAGTCTTCCATCTTGAAGGCTTCATATTTTTGGATCAGAGCCAGAGCCTTTGTTTCCTTGACTTGAGAGTTTCCCTCATGAGTCATCTTTAAGGATTCAAACATGTCAAATGCAGTTTCCCTGTTTGTAATTTTTTCATACTCAGTGTGAGATATTGCATTCAACAATATTGTTCTGGCCTTGTGGTGATTTCTAAATTCTTTCTTCTGAGCATCTGTCATAGATTTTCTGTCTATTTTCTTGTCATTCCCATCAGTGGGATGAACATATCCATCTATGACCAGATCCCATAAATCAGCATCATATCCAAGGAAAAAACTTTCAATCCTGTCTTTCCAATAATCAAATTTCTCCCCGTCAAACATAGGGGGTTTGGTGCTGATTCTGTCCCTTTCTTCATATTTGTTGTTAATGTTAGACATTGTATTATCAGCCATAGTAACAACCAAATATATATTAAAGTATTTCTCTCTGGATCTTTATTGTCACTGTTAAGTGGTAGCACACACAGAACCGGAGCTTTGATGCCAACTGAAGGTGAGATAATACTTAGAAGGGGGGGTTGAATAAGTATGAAGATTAAAACTTAGAAATAAAAACTCAAGTATTTTTATCCTGGTTCATTGAACCCAACTACTCCAGTCCACCCTTCCTAGAGTGATTTACCTTTCTTAATCAAGGACTTAATCCACTATTTAATCAACTGATTACAATAGTAAGCACTTAGAACAACTGTTCAAAGTCTTCTCAAGAACTACTGATCCTAACTGGGTCTTCTTAAGGTTTACAATCAAATGTAATACAAATACAAGTGTTTAAGATTGCTTCTATAAAGCTTTATCACAACTGTGATTTTTCACTTAACTATTAAGAACAAAGAAATTAATTCTTAGAAAGAATATGAATAGTATGAGAGCTTGAATGATGATTTCTTTTTGGATGAAAACGTCAACTGAAGAAATTGGTGAAGTCTTGCTTTTATAGGCAGCTGATCCAAGGTGAGCTTCACGTTGAGAAGAGTGTCCAAAAGGTCTGAGCCTTTTTTGTCTTCACATCAAGTGACCTTTCCTAGAAGAAGAAAGCACAGAAAAATCCTTTTTGTTTGTGTTCTTGTGTCTAGCATAAATAAGGAAAGAGTCGTTTGGATCATTCCAACGGATGTAAACTTTGAATAATTCTTCTTCAGTTTTCAGCAAATTCATCAAAGTCTAATTAGATCAGAGCCTTCTGATGATGATCAGAGTTTTGCTGAATCAGATTCTTCTACAGCAGGTGTGCTTTTAGCGTGTTTAAGATCAGAGCATATTTGAGACAGATCTTTAGTACTGGCAGCTTTAGTACTTTCAGAATCTTCTGTAGTAACTATGCTTTGAAAAACTCTTCATACAGAATTCTTCTTTGGATCAGATGCTTCTGACTTGCTTCAGATTCTTCTGGAGCTTCTGCTTCAGATCCTTCTGGAGCTTCTGCTTCAGAATCTTCTGGAGGCTACGCTCAGGATCTTCTGTTGGCAGCAATCAGAATCTTCTAATGGATGCATCTGGCGCTTCAGAGTATAGCTAATTTCTTATGTTCAATTCTGATTTGCTTCTGGAGTGTTAATTCCTTTACTATCTGCAGTAAAAACTCTCAAGCAAATTTTAGAGTATATAATTCTTAATTACAAAATTTCATAATAGTTATCATCAAAACATAGAGATATTATTAAGAACCAATCTGTGTTCTAACACAACCCTTGTGGATGATGGTTATTCCATTTATCTTTTCCGTACTAGGATAAGATAATCCCCGTTTGAGTTTATTCCCTCAATGGAGTCCTGGTGTTTCTAGCTCAGGTCTAGGTCGAACTCTGGTCCAGTTGGTCGCTGAACCTATATGGACGTGAATTTATTTTGCACTATCTTTCAAGAAGAGCCTCTTACAACGCCTTTACCGATAAGCGACAGTTCTCACCTAGGAAGCCTATCATTATATCATGACATCTTTACACGATCTGCGACCGTTCTCGCCTGAGAAGCTTATCACTACTTCACATTTTACAACAACCGGTATGCGACAGTTCTCATGCAAGAAGCGTATCATCACAGACATTCAATCAGCATGCGACTGTTCTCGCTGAGAAGCTTATCACCTCATTACAACCTTACAACCTCTACAGGCAGTTCTCATCCGAGAAGCTTATCATTATTACTCTTGCAAATAAGCGGCATTTCTCGCCTGGAAAAGCATATCCTATCTTCATCATAACAAGATGCAAGTGGCTATATCCATCGAGAAGTTGGTTTCCATTTCCTTCTCATTTTGAAGAGTATGGGAGGTTTAAACCTAATCACTTTCAGGGAGCACTGACCTGAAATGTAAAGAAGTTTATTTTACCCTTTAGCAAAAGAAGAAACTGAATCATATTCAGGGAGCACAGACCTGAAATGTGAAGAAGTTTATTTTACCCTTTAGAAAAAGAAGGAACCGAGACCCTTTCATGGCATGTAAGCCTTGGAGTATAGGGGATGGTTTATTTTACCCTTTAATAAAAGAAGAAGTTGAATCATATTCAGGGCGCCGACCTTGAAGTATGAAGAAGTTTAGTTTACCCTTTAGTAAAAGAAGAAGCGAAATCATGTTTTGATCATGGAAGCTTAGTTTATCAGATGAGCGACAGTCCCTCCAGTGGAGCTTACCAATCAATTCTTCATCTATTATTCACAGATGAGCAACAAACTCTTTATTTGAGAGCTTATTCATTTTGGCATATAAGTCCCTGCAGCAATAAGTGGCAGTTCTCTCCCGAGAAAACTTATCAGGGCATCCCTCATTAAAGTCCATTTATTTTGGCATACAGCCGGTTTTACCCTGTATATTTTATACGGATTCCCGAAAATTTCGTTTGATCCCACCACGAGGAAAGTTTCCAGAAGCTTAGGTGTTATTCTTTGCTCAATGCTCTAGCATTCTGTTTATTTAATCCTACAACCATGCAGATCCAGTTTTACTTTTTATCCTAGAGTATCAACCGGTCACGCCTGAACCTATTGAACAATTACTCTTAGATATTCCCTAGTGGAGGTCGTCTCGTCGGTGCCATCTCCATTGAGGACTCCCAGTTTTACCGTTCCTCCTAAAGTGACAATTGGTCGTGCTTGCACCAGTTCACCATCACTTTAGAATCCCCCAGTGTCGTGTTGTTTCCCCAGTGCGTCGTGTCCCCTAGTACAGTTACTCGTCACTTCTATCCCCTGTGTCGTCGTGTCGTCTGCATTCTTGCATTTATCATTTCTAGCATACACATCATACTAGATTCATAACATTGTTAGCATTATAGTTCGTTCCGTTTTGTCCACAACATTGCATAGCGCTGCATCTAAGGGCAAAATTTTTGGTTATCTGTATTTAAATCCCTTTCACCATAATTTCTCGAGCCTTTTCGCTCAAATCATCCGGTGAAGCTATTTAAATAGGGGCAACTGTAATACCCAAAAATTTTCCCTTAGATTAGTCGATTCTTGGTGCATTTCATTTCATTTTGCATTACATTTAACTAACCACTAACGAGTTTGTGTGGTCTATTGATTCTGCAGGAAAAATCACGTTGGGCACTCTTTAACTGATGAAGGGTAAAACGGTCATTAACTGGCGGTCTGGGGCCAAATCATGAGCTTGAGTCGTCATTAGGGGTTCCTCAAGTGATTAGGATTTCCATCTCCGAGTCCTGTGACTTATTTAGTTGAAACTCGATCTGAAGTTTTAATACGGAAGTCAGTTTCGTTTTACCAGTTAAACTGGGTTGCTCTGTTTATTTGGTCAAGGTCGTATTCATTTTTAATATCAGATATGAATTGACTTGCAAAAGGTTTGTTGAGCTCGACGGTTTATGTCAAATTTGAATCGGGAAAATCGAGCAATTGTCAATGTCGAAATTGGAACGTCATAGTAATCTAAACTTAGCCGAAAAATTTAATCGGACGGAGTTATGCAAGAAATTTAAACCAGATGGTTTTGATTGGAGGAGTTTAGTCGTGTAAATTCAATTAATCGAGGCTAGTCGGTTGAGTTTACATGAAGGATTTGAGCCAGATTAATTTAAATCAATTTAATTTATTCGGATGAAATTAAATCGGAGGAATTTTATCGATTAAATTTAATTAGTTAAATTTAGTTTGTTGAGCTTATGTGGAGAAATTGAGTCGGTTGAAGTTACATGGAGGATTTGAGTCGGATAAAGTTAATCAATTTTAATTTATTCAGATGAAATTAAATCGGAGGATTTTGGTCATTTGAAGTCAAGTGAACAAGTTGGTTTAATCAATTTGAATCTATTTTGAATGAAGTTAAGTTGGAAAATTTTAGTCATTTGCGGTTAATTGAATAAGTTTGATTTATTCGGATGAGATTATTCATTTAAGTTACCGGATGAGTTATTCAGAGATTTTATCGGATATGGGAGTTAATCAGATACATTGGATTGAGGAATTCGAATTAATAGGGAAATATAATTTTTATTTTATTATTTTGGTTGCCATATCCAAATAATGAAATATAATTTTATTTATGCTATTATTTCATTGCAAATTAGTTACATTTTCTTAAAAATCCTATCCTTCCGCTTCCGATTTCTTCGAGTCTCGATTTTTTGTTCAAACCTACGAGTAGACAACAAACGAGCAATGTTTAATGGTTAGAGTTTTGTTTCGATCCGATACCCTCAGATCAAGTGTCATCACCGGATACGTCGGAAGGGTAACGGAATACTCCGTCACCAGCTCTCGACTCGATTTCTCGACTTCAGCTTTAGACCGGCAATAATCTGTTCAAGTTATCCAGCCAAAGAGAGAAAGAAAGAAAAGTGACTTAAAAGTGATTTTCCAAAAAACTGATTTTTAGAATAAGCACTTTTGAAAAGCACTTATTCAAAAATGTTTTTTTTTCGCCAAACTATCCACAAACAAGTTTCCTGAAATTTCTGAAGGCTGGTTGGATCAAACACAGTAAAATCACCAAGTCACAATAAGCCCAGAAGTTTGCAGCTTTCAGCAACAGGCAAACAAGAAAATTGCTAAACTTCAGTTAAGTCAACGCAAGAACATTCCACAACCGTGAAACGCGTAACCTAACAGCAACAAATTCATCAGCCAACGAATTTCCGAAAAATACTCTGTTAAAACGCAGCAAAAGCATAACCACATGGATCAATCAAGCCCACAATCCTCATAATATAAAAGATTTGTTCAACAACAATAAGAAGGGACGAAGATCAGAAATAAGAAAGGAGGAGAAAATCACAAAGTTTCTGAGGGATTCGACTCAGAGAAGTAAAAACTTCTCATCATCGTCTAAAACGGCGCAACGTAAAAGAGTTTACCATCACCAACGAATCCATCAGGGGCGGCGGCGGAACCCTTAAGGATTCAAACGCCGGTTAAGCACCCAAAGGCCTCAGAAACAACAAGCTTGAGGTCGTCATCATCAAGCCTCGGACTTTCATCATCATCGACGGCCATACCCACACCCTTTCTGTTTCCAACTGGCGGCCACGAACTAGACGAAGAAGAAGACGGAACTCCCATCGTTAATCTCCATCATCATCACCTAAGAGGTAAGCAACATATTCTAACAATGGTTGTTTCTTTTTTTTACAGGAAGAAGAAAGAAATACCGACATGCAAAGACGGAAAGAGAAGAAAGGTTGTTTTTCTTCAGATGAACGGGCCATGCGAAAATGTGGAAAAGAAGAAGAGGAGTTGAAACCATGGAAGAGAGAACGAAGCACGCGAGCAAGACCCTCTCATGGAAGGTTCGCCGCCGGCACTTGGAGAAGAAGAAAGAGAGGGTTTAAAAAACCCTAATACCAAATGTCTCAAAAGAGACACCGACCCCCTCTCCCCTTTATTATCTCATTTTTGTTTTTTTTGTTTTTTTATTTTATAATTTATTTT
The DNA here is from genome assembly GCA_963859935.3 of Lathyrus sativus. Classification (NCBI taxonomy): domain Eukaryota; kingdom Viridiplantae; phylum Streptophyta; class Magnoliopsida; order Fabales; family Fabaceae; genus Lathyrus; species Lathyrus sativus. Next base: position 590,405,711 of record OZ012737.1, on the reverse strand, counting down.
TATTATTTTGTTTTTATATAATTTAATAATTGCTAGTTAAACCATGTAAATTAAATCATTTTAATTAAACCACGTTTATTAAATCATAATATAAGATTAAAACTTTTTCTGTAATTAAAACCTTTTTGGAATTAAAACATTTTAAAAAATAGCAAATTTTTCTTAATTAAAACATAAGAAATTAAATAGCAATTTTTCTTAATTAAAACATAAGAGATTAAAAACAATTTTTATTAATTAAAACAAAAATTAAAAACAATTTTCTTAATAAAAAAATCATTAACACTTTTTAAATCAAAGCATTCTTGAAATAAGAATCTTTTTTTTTAATTAAAACATTTTAAAACTAACTAATTTTTTTATTTAGAACATCCTTTAAAATTTAACCGTTAGAAGTTTAGAAACCTAACTTTTCAGATTAAAAACTTTATGTAAATTCCCAAACTAATTTTAAACTTTTCTTAACATTATGGGCGCCATGTCATTTTCTGTTCAGGATTGACTTCGCACGCTTATTTCGTAGGTTTTATGTCGTGCCATTTGTCGTTTTTCAGTTATGCAGAGTACTTTAATTTTTGTTTCCTCTTTCGGTTGTAATTGTGCGAGACATCGTCGCCGGTATTATGATTGCTTTTCATTTTGGGTGTAATTATGTGAGGCTATCGTCGTTTGTTTGTTTTCGATTCCGTATTGTTTTACGCTTTCTCATGTTTCAATTATGCCATGTAATAATTCGTCCTCTGCATTAATTTACCGTTAAACCCTCCGAAGGATTAGGTCTAACAGTTTGACCATCGAGTCAATAGCCCTAACCTTTGACCATTTCAAAACCCTAATTGCCTAGGTGTTCCGCAGTGGACGAAAATGCCCTTCACCCTAGCATTAGGTCAAGGAGTCGTCGTACTCCGCTTTAGGGTTTCCCGCTGTGGAATACTCAGTTAACCCTAATTTCAACTAATTATTTTAACGTAGAAATAGGAGTCGCCGAACTCCACGTAAGTGCTTCCTTAAGAACGCTTACTCCCCATTGAAACCTTGACCACAGTCAAGAAGTTTCTAACCTCCCTTTCAAGGGGAACTACAATTACTCTGATTCCATCCCCTACCTCAGATACGTAGGCACAAGATGCGAGTCTTGGCGAGTAAACTTAGGACTAACCCTTAGGTCTTTCTGTCACTTTCTAACCCTTAGCTTAGTATATACCCGCAAGAAAATAATCAAGCAAAATAGTAAATTTAAACAAAAGGTTCATGTAGAGTACTATAGAAGTTTAGGGTGCTAATACCTTTCCTAAGCTTAACCAACCCCTTACCTAGGTCTCTCCCCGCATTGTTTACGATGCACAAATTAGGTTTTCTTTCTTTTGACCTTTCCTTCGGATAAATCAAAGATCGGTTGTGAATCAAAGATTTGCGATTCAAGTTAATTAATAATTTGACATCCTATTCTCACCGCAACACAAACAAAAACGCTAATTTTTTGTTCCCTTAATTTCTTTTTTCCAAATTCTTCTTCCTTCAATTTGTTCTTAACATTCAACGTTAGTAATTCATCTCAATGTTTCAGTACTATAATCGTAATTCATCTCAACATTTCGGTGCTACAATTGCTACTGTATTCTTTCGAACAATGATGTGTAATTATTGTTGTTTGCTATGTCAATTAGATGCCAGTTATAATATACAAAGTTTTATTAAAACCAATAAAAAACAACACATCACATCAAAACAAACCACAAAATAAGTGGCCTTGCCCTCTTTCTCAAATTAAGAAAAAAAACACATGTTAAGACAAAACAAGGAACTATTAAATTGTCCCCATTAAACTATTAAATACCTCTTTAAAATATCTCTTCGGTAATATAATATTATTACGGTTATGCCTTTTCCCATTGTAATATGGTAAACTGGAAGTGCCTAACATTTATTTATTTATTTGAAAGTTATTAAATCACAGTTGATATAAACAACCGTGGTGATAAATTGAGTGGTACAAGGTTCAAATCTTGACAACTATATTTTTTTTACATTTTTCCTATTATAAAAATCGTGTGTCACTTGATTTCAAATAAATAAATAAATTGAAAATTATTTAATCATGGTTTTAATATTCAACCGTTGTAATATGATCTGTACAACATTTGCTCTTACCAAAAGAGATAAACGATCTTCCCAAAAGAGAGAAACAACTATAATGATGATTGATTTTTTTTTTCATTTCTCAAAACGGTCACAAGTCATTCAAGAATATTAACCATTAGAAGTAATTATTGCAAGGATTAAATCATCAGATGTTTTATCGTCAACCTCTTCTATAAATGCATAATTTCATATAAATAATTTCCACTTCTTCAAGCTATTCTTCTTAACTTTCTTTAGCAACATGAGTTCTTCAACTGAAAATGCTAACATAAATATGTCAACTAAAGTCACCATAGTCCAACAACATCAGCAGTCAACTGAGGAGATCCAGCCATCTGGATCGGCTGCTGTTAGGGATACACTGAGGGTAAGGAAGGCAAAGAAAAAGAAGAAGAAAAAGAAGAAGAAGCTGAAGAAGATGATGAAAAAGGTGTCGAGGAAGATTCTTTATTATGATTCTGATGAGGATAGTGAGGAACGAGTCATAGATTATGAATATTCCTTTAGTGTTAGGGGATATTTTTTCGATCTTAACATAATCACGTAATAAAAAAATTATGTTTTATATACTCTTCCCTTTTGAGCCTCTTAATGAACTTATTTATTAGTATTGTTTTATATACTCTTTCCTCTTTACAAAAAAAAATTAGTACAAGCCAACAAATATAACAACAATAATTACAACAGTAATGAAGAATAACAATAACAACAATTAATAACTCTCTCACCATTGCATTTATAAATAAATAAATAAATTGAAAATTATTTAACCACGGTTTTACAGTACAACCGTTGTAAATTTCAAAAATTGCATCACGGTTTTTCTTTCTAACCGTGACGAAAAGTGATATTTTTTAGTATATAAGCGAAAGTATCTATCGTTCAGTACATAACAGTCGTTTCTCTAAAAAAATCCTAACACATTTCACTTTTTCTGTCATAGCATAACCCTAACATCCATGTTACTCTTTAAAATTTCAATCTTCAAATTCGTTTTCACCAATCGCTAACTTGAGGTTCGTTCATTAAAAACTTATGTTTTGATTTTGTTTACGTTTCTTGTTAAAAATGGGTTCTCATTTTTTTATTTGGTGAATGTTCTCATTTTTTCAAATTCTTCTTCACCACCTTAACAAAGCGCATACTTTGTCTATGATAAATATGGTTTGTATAGCTATGGAAAAATACAATAAGTATGAAACTATTGTGTAAACTTCATTCACCTTGTACTTCTTCTTCATAGCTTCATAAACTAGATGAACTTCATAATTTGTTTCAGATCCACAATTAGTTTAAAAAAATGCGTGTTCTTGAAACGTTACATAATATCTTGTGTTGTTGTATGTTGTTGTTGTTGATTAATATTCTCAGCACTTCATAATTTGTTGTTGTTTTTGTTTATTATATCTTGCATTCTTGAACCTTTTTTTTATTTTGTTGTATGTTGTTGTGTTGTCGATAAATGTTGTTGTTGTTGATTAATGTTTTCAGAACAAGAATAAAACATTGCTAAGTCACAAGAAAGAAGCTTTTTGTGATTTAGCAATATTTTATTCTTGTTCTGAAAACATTGATAAATGTTCTGCTCTTGTCGATAGATGTTGTTATATGTTGTTGTTGTTGTTAATATATATATATATATATATATATATATATATATATATATATATATATATATATATATATATATATATATATATATATATATATATATATATATATATATATATATATATATATATATATATATATATATATATATATATATATATATATATATATATATATATATATATATATATATATATATATATATATATATATATATATATATATATATATATATATATATATATATATATATATATATATATATATATATATATATATATATATATATATATATATAAAATAAGAACAAAATATTGCTAAGTCACAAGAAAGAAGCTTCTTGCGACTTAACAATATTTTGTTCTTTAAATTCTTATATGTTATGTAGATGAAGTTGAGTTTATTATATGCTATGTAGATTGTTTGCTTCACTAACCCTTCACTGAAAATAAATTTCATTTAAATTGACATAGAAACTTATAATCTGAAAATTAAGTTGTATTTGAAAACCAACTTATATCAATCAATATTTTCTGAATTGGATTCGTCTCATCATTCATCTCTCGATCTTTAACATATAGGATGTGGTTTAATGACCTAATAATTCCTTCATCACATCCATATATTCTCTTATATTTTAATTTGAATAATAAAAATTTATTTATTTTATTCAAATTAAACTAGAATAGGAGGAATTGATGTCATGAAGAACTTAGACCATTTAACTGTTAGACGATAGGCTTCAATCTAGAGGGGGTGACATAAATTTTACAACCAAAAACTTTGGCAAAAATCTGTTTTTTAAAATATGGTACAACAGAAAAAACAACTTGAATCGAATCATCTGACCGAACCTAGTATCAAAAAGTAAGATGTGTAACGTAAACCAAACGGAGTGATAGCAAACATAAATGATCAACAATGATCAAGCTACGAATTAATTAAATGCAATGCTAATCGTAACTCGTATATCCAATGAACCAAAACGCAAACAAAATACACACAAACAATTTATCGAACACTTGATGTGCGATCAATAAAAACTGGAAATATAGTTTGTTTTATTGATGTTAAAACCTATAACAATCAAAGTGATTGTGATTATATCAACAACAACACCTTTAACAGATAGTAGAAAACAATTTCCAATCGAATTGATCAAACAACAATGAAATCGATAAATTGTGTAATCAACAATAAATGAAATAAAGAGATGAAGAGAAAGAGAGACCAAGATTTGTTTAGGAAGTTCCCCAATCGGTCTTGATATGAGTATGTTTGCCCTCAATTCAAAATCGAATAGAGATAGTGTTATTAACATTTTCTTTGTAAAAATGTTTATACAAGAGATGAAGAATGTAAACCCCAAAAATTCTATTATTTTGTGTTGATTCTTCCACCTCCAAACCCTTGATCAAAGCTTGATCAAGTGACCAATAATAGGACAATAATCCTCTGATTATCCCGAGCACACGACTTGTTCAAACCCGAGATTCCCGAACACAATTCTTCGTCTCGCGCTACTCCCTTGCAAGGAAACTACCTTTTCCCAAGGCTTTCACTCGGTTTAATCTATGTTGACGTGATCTCATCCAAAACCTTCAAATCAACCCAATCTTGAAAGAAACTCCCACATTGATTTTCTTATTTGAAACACACAAAGCCCCCAATCCAATATTCTCAGTTACACCAAACCTAATTGGATGTTATCAAGCCTAATCTAGATGGTCATCCGATCGAAAAATGATTATGTGTAGTTCAATTGTGTGTATGCATAGAAAAAAGGACAAAGATGATTGACAAATTGTAATCTGGTTTCGTTTAGGTTTTGTTTACTAGAAAACCTTGCCTAGAAGAAGATGCATATGTGAGTGTATATATATATATATATATATATATATATATATATATATATATATATATATATATATATATATATATATATATATATATATATATATATATATATATATATATATATATATATATATATATATATATATATATATATATATATATATATATATATATATATATATATATATATATATATATATATATATATATATATATATATATATATATATATATATATATATATATATATATATATATATATATATATATAGGTATATAAGGAAAATGGACAAGAGGATGCAAGAAAAATAAGATGCAAAAAGAAATTTTTAAGTTTTAACTTGCATAGGTCGGCCTATGAAGGTGTTCAGGCCGGACTATTAGGTGACCTGAAATGCAGCCTGTGGGCAGAATCTACAAGCTTCGTTCTTGAAGCATAGAAGTCGGCCTGAAACATGGATGTGTCAGCCTATATTGAAGCTTAAGCTTCCCTAGGTCGCCCTATGTTGTTTTGTTGACACATAAACTTGATTTTTGATGTGTATGACATTTCTAAGACCTATAAACTTGTTCAAAGACTCTTTTTATGCATCATAAGGCTAAGAGGGCAAATGAACACCTAAATTTACATTGACACCGTCCAATATACAAGAGCATTATACTAAACTACCTTATTTATTCCTTGTTTGACATCATTCAAAACCCATTTAAATTTGTAGAAGCAAATACCCAACACTCATATGAACCATATTCTATATGCTAAAGAGCAGAAAATGAATGATAAGACGCATGCAATTTGGAAAACAGTGGTTTGTGTAAGTTGGTTTTCAAAAATAGTTTAGTTTTAAGATTATATACTTCTTCATCAATTTGAACGGTTGTATGTTGTTATGAGGTTTATTGTAAAACAAGCAATCTACATATTTTATAATAAACCTGGGTACTTTCAACAACGATTATTTATTTCAACCATGATTAAATCTTATTTTCATAAATGTATATACCATAATGGTTGATACTATTAACCATTGTGGTAAGTAGCACACATCCTGCCTTACTATCACGGTCTCACGACCGTGGTAGAAATCACTAGACATACAATCACCCCTTACCTTACAACGGATGGTCAAGCATTATGGTATCAGTTTTCCAACTATTGTCGTATGGATTTTTCGTAGTAGTGCGTAGCAGGTGTGGTTGTTGTGGTGGGTGGGAATTCAAGGAGTGTGATGGAGGGTCTTATGGTATTTGGATCAAACTCTAGTGTTGACAAGGATAGCTTCATAGTTCAGTAGGAGTTATGCATGTTATAGTCGAAGTTTTTTCAAGCATGTTATTGAAATATGTTAGCTTTGTGTTTAAGTTAGCATGTCGAATAAGGCTTAGCTTGTAAGCCCAATTGTTAAGTTAGTTTGTAGCCAAGTTAGCTTAGTAGTCTATAAATAGACTAGTTCTCTCTGTTTGTTGAGAGAGGTTAATTTTTGTTATTCACCGTTAATCTTTGAATGCTTATTGAGAAAGTGAATAGTAAAACAGTTTTAACCAAGTCTTCTTCTTCTTCCTTCTTCTCTCTCTTTTGTAAACCTAAATAGGGTTTCTTGTGTTTTTTCAAGAAACTCAATATTCATCTCATAACGTTGTTATGTTATTGACGACATTGTTTCACAACAAATTGGTGTGGTGAGCATGGAGGAGAAGATGTTGTTAATAAAGTATTAGATTGCGAAATTCACCAGTGTGAACGATTTTGGTTTATGACGCTTAAATATGCAAGCCTTTCTTGTTCAATGGAGCTTTTTCTAAGCATTGAAAGGATCAGAGAAGATGGACGATGCCCTATCGGAGAAAGAGAATACAACAATGGTCAAAAAAGACCATAGTGTTGTTGTATTGAGCCTCGGTGATAAGGTTCTCTAGCAGGTTTCAAAGGAGAAAATTGCAGCTAATGTGTGAATAAAATTTAAAGGTTTGTACATGATGAAATCATCTGTTTATTGTCTCTACCTAAAGCAAGCTTTATATTCATTTAAGATGAGTAAAGACAAAGCATTGGATGAGCAGCTAGATATATTCAACAAGTTGATTCTTGATCTTGAGGGTATCGAGGTCAAGATTGATGATGAAGATCAAGCGTTGTTGTTGTTGTTGTTGTTGTTTTCTTTACCTAAGTATCACACACATTTCAAATAAACTCTCTTGTATCGCAGAAATTCATTGACCTTTGAAGATGTTTAATTTTCCTTGTACTCTAAGGATTTTAATCAACGAAAGAAGCAAAAGCCATCAACACTTGGTGAAGGTTTTTCCGTTAAGGGGAAATTCTTGAAGAATAATGGTAGGTTTTAGAAGAAGAATGGTAAAGTCATACAAAATTTTTATGGTGGTAATACTCCTACTATTAAGTGTTATCATTGTAAGAAGAGGGTCATACAAGAAAGGTATGCCCTGATCGACAAAACAATCATGGTGGAAATGATGATGGTAATGCAACCATTGTGCAAGATGGTTATGAATCATCTGATATCCCGATGGTTTCAAGATGCTACTATAGTAACGAGTGGATTATGGATTCAGGGCGTACTTGGCACATGAATCCAAACAAAGACGTGTTTAAGGAATTGTGTGACCAAGATTGTGGATGTAACACCCCAAACTACTTTCGGGATTACCGACTAACCCCACAAACCAACACGGGTCTTTTCAGCATGCTTTATCCTCACTCACACGCATTTCGAGAAACTTCTCAGAAGGTCATCCATACCTAAATTGCTCCAAGTCAAGCACACTTAATTGTGGAGCAATTTAGGGATGGGTGACATTCTGAGAAGTTTCCCGGAATGCGTGTGAGTGAGGATAAAGCATGTTGAAAAGACCAGTGTTGATTTGTGGGGTTAGTTGGTATTCCTGGAAGTAGTCTGGGGTGTTACAAATGGTATCAGAGTCAGACCTCTCCCAGTACGATGTGGTTCGATGATGAACATAGCGGAAGCTGGTGAGCATGTAACACCCGAGGTCGAAGAGGGAGGAGTGTGGTTACATGTAACACCTGTGGGCGAGGGAATGGTTGTCGGTGCGCGAGGCATGACAATAAGACACTCCTAGAAGCTTCTAGAGAAAAAATCAAAGTTACATCGGAATGAGAGGGATCCTAAGGTTGTGCAGGTATGAGACTGCATGGTTAAAGAAAGGCTTGTAAGGATTGTGGGTATTACCTATACTAAAAAAATGCATCTTCTTTTTGGTATCCCGTTTCATAAGAACTCCATAATTAGGCGTGCTTGACTTGGAGAAATTTAGGGATGGGTAACTTTCTGGGAAGTTTCCTGGAAATCATGTGAGTGGGGAAAAAGAATGCTGAAAATACTCATGTTGGTTTGTGAGGTCAGTCGGTAATCTCGAGAGCAGTCTGGGGTGTTACAGTGGATCAGTGCTGCTAGGAAACAACAAAGTCAATAAGGTTATTGACTGATGTCAGGTATGCACCAGATCTTAAGAGGAATTTGATTTTTCTTGGTGAATTCGACAAGAAAGGATATATTTTCAAAAGAGAGAAAAGTATCCTAAGGGTAATGATGGGGTTGAAGGAAGTCTTGAGAGATGTGAAGAAACAGAGCTTGTATACCCTTGAGGCTGAGGTTGTAAGTGGTTCAGCAGATGTGGCATCCATAAAACCTGTGTTGAATACTGAACTATGGCACAAGAGACTTGGACATGTCAGTGAAAAAGGCCTGTAGATTAATCAATAAGGTTATTGACTGATGTCAGGTATGCACCAGATCTTAAGAGGAATTTGATTTCTCTTGGTGAATTCGATAAGAAAGGATATATTTTCAAAAGAGAGCAAAGTATCCTAAGGGTAATGATGGGGTTGAAGGAAGTCTTTAGAGGTGTGAAGAAACAGAGCTTGTATACCCTTGAGGCTGGGGTTGTAAGTGGTTCAGCAGATGTGGCATCCATAAAACATGTGTCGAATACTGAACTATGGCACAAGAGACTTGGTCATGTCAGTGAAAAAGGCTTGATCAAATTGTCTAAACAAAATCTACTGTGTGGTGGCAAGGTCAAAAAAATGGAGTTTAACAAAAGTTAACAAAGAACACGTGGATCTCTTAATTCTATTCATGCGAGTCATTGTGGACTTACAAGGAATCCTTCGCACTTGGGTTCAAATTATTTTCTATTCATAGTTGATGGTTACTCCAAAAAGTTATGAGTATTTATCCAAAAGACTAAGGATGAAAATTTCAAAGTTCAAAGACTCCAGTCGCAAAAATGGTTTAGTTGAAAGGTTTAACCGAACCATCATGGAAAGAGTGAGGTGTGTCGCAACTGCGAAAAGTACCTGGCAGAAAAAACAGAAGAGTCGCCACTAAACGTTATTTATCCCGACGCAGGGAAAGGAAACGATCGAAGAAAACCTAAAAACGGGAGAAGACAAGGTCATCGCAACCAAATCTTGGGTTCGGGAGTCGGTTATGCGAGAGAAAGGTATTATCACCCCTCGTATCTATTGTACTCAACGGGATCCACGCTTGTTGTCTAATCAAAGGGTGTGTCATCTAAAACCTACTGCTAAACAGAAACGAGAACAAAGAAAAAGAAAAAAAAGAAAGAGACTCGATAGGACATCGTCGCTCTATGCCTACGTATTCCCTCGTGCAATGGGAAAGTCATAGTCAACATAGTTTGGAGAACTACGGGTAAAAAGGGGAAAGGTTGTTTGCCAATACATCATTGTCTTGTGCATATGTATCCTCATCTGTTATGAGAAATTAGAGCAGCCATAGTTCGGCTTACGGTTGGGGAAAGGTCTCGATCGCACTAGGGTGAGAGAAAAGGTTGGGTTAACTAGTTGGTCTCGATTGCACTAAGGCGAGAGAAAATGGAAGTTAGTTGCTAGTGTGCTCGCTAAGGATAGGGATCCTCGTGCCTACGTATCTTCATTAGGGAGTGAGGAATTAGAGCATCCATAGTTCACGGGACTATGGGAAGACGGGATCTCGATCGCACGGGGGCGAAAGAAAAGATTTTGGACTTATCGAAGAAGTGAATTGAATTTGTTTGTGATGCGGATTACACTAAAGTCTATGACATAAAAGCGAATGCATCGCAAGATCGCCCCCAGACAGGACATATGTTAAACACTCTAGAAAAATAAGGAGAGATTCCTCACTCGTCATTTCCCATGTACTCAAGGCTCGTGGCGCACAATACTCATAGTATTTATTAAGTGTTTTGATTATTGATTCGAGGGAGGGAAAAGAAAGGCGCACAAAAGGTCTAAGGGAAACCGAATCCTAGATGTTATCATGCATTGTGGCCCTAAGGTTAGGATTAGGAGGGAAGTCTACCTAATGTTGTCATGCTTGGATTGAGAGCCTAATGTCTATCTTACTCCAAGTTTAATCAAAAATTAAGTTGGACAGCCTAATGTCTATCTTACTCCAAGTTTAATCAAAAATTAAGTTGGACTAAGAATCCCTAAGGGGGCATGTGAATACAAGATAAACAACAAGTAAACACGAAGCAACTCAATCACAAAGAGAAATCGAATACGAAACCAGGTTAGGAGAAATTCATGCCGAAGCACAAGGCAAGTATCATCAAGAAAAATAATTTGCAAGTATCATCAAGACAAAATCATATCCAAGATCACCCACAATATTAATCCTAATTAAAATTAAAACTATGATTAAAAATTTAATTAAAAAACTAACGTCGAGCTAAAACCAAAATTAAGCACTAAATTAAGATTAAAGTTTAAAATCAAAATCAAAATTAAAGGCTAAATCAAATTTAACCAAAATCTAATTAAAAATAATTAAATCAAAAACAATTATCTAGAACTAATTATCTAAAGTTAATTATCTAAACTCAATTAACCAAAATCAATTACCCAAACAAAAATTCGGACCAATTAATAAAAATAATTAATAAAACAAATAACAACTCAATTAATCAAAACAAAATCTAAAATTAACTAATGGTGTAACAACAAACCAAGACCGCAAATAGAAACAAGTGCATAGGCTCAAACTTAAGCCCAAAGACCTTCCATGAAGCCAGGGGAAGGTGCAAGTAATTCAGGGGTGTGTGAAGAAAAAACAAACGGGCTTAGGCCCGGTCCAATATAACACAGCTTAACCTAACAACTTAATTCAGTCAACCCTTTTTCCTTTCCTTCACTGTGTCATTCACCTTCTTTCTTTTACTCTCCTTCTTCTTCTACGCTTCAATGTCGTCCCCTTCGCCTTCATCGTTCGCCGTCTTCTCCTCAAAATACCGTCGTCAATCTTCTTTATCATATGTCATCCTCTTACTCAAAGTTCTTCACACAACTCTTATGAGCCTCAACAACGGTTTCCCTGCACGAAAAAAAACTCACGCCGGCGATGTCATTCGCATATCACCTCTTACTCACGAGTCCATAACAAAGAGGACCAATCCAAGATTCAGGCCATGCTAAAGCATTCGTAATGCTCTTGTAAAAGTGATGAGATATTCGTTTTCTCTTTGAATTTGCTTCTGCTCCTTACATCTCCTTCTTCTTCCTGCTTGAATCTCTGCGCACTACTTCTTCATCGTTGTTGTTGTTCAAGATGACCGGAGCTCGGGGAGGCTTGTTATGGTGATGTGATGAGGTTGAAGATCCACTTCTGAATCTATGATTTTCTTGATTTCTGCAGGTTTGTTGAAGATTGAATTATGCAGAATTGATGAAGGTTATTATTGATGCAGAAAAGCCAAGTGTGCCTTCAAGATTGATGATGTGAAGAACTTTTATGATTTGTGAATTTTTTTTATCGTGAATTTGAAATGGTTGTGCAACTGTTATATAGCAACAGAAGCTTGTGAAATTAATCAGAGCCTTTGATTCAAGAGTTTGTTACAAGAAATGGAGAGTTGAGATTAATTCTTGTTAAAGAAGTTTGTTATGTAAATCCTTTTCCCGCTTGAATTTCACATTGTCAATTTCTGTTGAGAACTTGGTTTTGTAATTTTCAGTCAATTTTTGTCATGTAAAGTCCCTTTGAATCAACATTGTACCCTTTTATTCTGCTGCTGGATTTACAGTTTGTTTTCTTTTGTCAAAATTTTCAATGTTTGCTGAGATGGGCCTGGTTTATGCATAGAGTTTTTAGGTTTAAGCCACCAACTGACTTACGTGTTGTTGAGCTTTTGGGAAAAAAGATAAAAGAGAGTTTGTGCATAGAATTTGGAGTCTGCAAATATAGTCTCAGTAGCCTCATCAAAAATTTAGTCGTCAGAACCTTTTTGGTAGACTCGGGAATAGCCAAGATCCTTGTCACAGACACGAGGCATGAAATTTTCATTCAATAGAATGTTGGGCCACAGAACCCAAAGAAATTTCAAGAAAAGTATCAAAATTGGCAAGCACATCATCAAAAGTTCCTTCACCAAATAGAAGGAACATGAAACTTGAATACATGTAGAAATGGTTTAAGATATGAAATAAAAATGGATATGGATTGAAAGGTGATTTCTAAGAGTGAGAAAAATGATTTTTAAATGAATATAGATTAATGGCGAATGACTTGAAAAATAATGATGATTTGGTTATTGAAAACGGTTAATTAGATTAACAAGAATGGATAATGGTTTATGATGGCTTTGTATCTCGATTTTCAAGTAGCCTATATGACTAATCTTGACATGTCTGATTCCAATCAAACTCCTAATCCACACCAAACTCCTATCCTAAATTGACCATGACCAAATGCCCTTCAAATCAATTCACAAATGCTTTGTCCTGATGACCACTGATCTCCTTAGCACGAAACCCTAATCTCATGATCTTAAATTGATGACTGTTCATAAAATCACCCATGAATAAGAGTCCTAATCCTCCTTGAGATACATTGATAATGATGAAATGACTTGAACCAAGAAAGAGCCAAACCCTGATTCACACCAATAAAATTCTAACCCGATACTTTTGATGAATCCTCTGAATAGGAAAACCTTGGAGCTTGATGATCTTGACAAAGATGTTTATGGTGATGAGAATTTAACCCTTGCTTCAAACTTGAATTGAAGAACCTCAAAGCAAATAGGTAACCCTTATTCAAGGAACCGTCGTAATCTCATGTCTTAGAAGACCAATGCAATGTATGATTATGAGTTATGACCTAATGGAAATGTAGATGAATGCGAAACAAAAGGCAAAAAAATGCTAGAAAAAAGTGAGGGAAAATTTTGGGTTGCAACAAGGTGCATGTTGATAAGTGCATAATTAAATAAGGTGTTTTAGGAAGAAGTTGTTGTGACTGCAACATACCTGATAAATAGGTGTCCCTCGACAGCCTTGGGAAAGAAAACGCCTGAAGAAGTCTGGTCGAAACATTCACCTAATCTCGACAAACTTAGTGTATTTGGCTGCTTAGACTATGCTCGTATTAGGTAAGACAAGGTCAAACTTAGAGCTCTAAAATGTATGTTCCTTGGATACCTTGAAAGAGTCAAAGCTTATAGGTTATGGTGCCCAGAGCCAGGCCACTGGAGATGTATCACAAGTCGAGATTAGTTTTCAATGTAACTAAAATGACTTTCAAGAAAACTGGTGACATTGGTCAAAGTTTGAAGATCTCTGAAGAAGAGTTGGAATAGGAAGAGATTATTGTTGAGGCAGAGCATAGTGATGCTGAATTGCATGACCTAGATGAAGTCGAAGAAGAAGCAGAAGCTATTGTTGAAGTTGAGGAGGCTGATAATGACTACTTGCTGGAAAGAGACAAGTAGAGAAGAGTCATCAAGCCACCTCAAAGACTTGGTTATGCAGATATCATAGCTTATGCCTTAGTCAATGCAAGTGAGGTTCTGAACAAAGAACCTAGAGACTATAAGGAAGTTATGAGGAGTCGAGACAATATTGAATGAGTGAAAGCCATGGGTGATGAGATGAAATCTCTTCATGATAATAACACTTAGGAGCTGATCGAGAAACCTGCAGGGCCCTAGTTAGTCAGCTATAAGTTAGCTTTCAAGGTTAAGGAAGGAATAGAATGAGTGGTGTTAAAGTGATTTAATACAAGGTTGATTGCTAGGGGTTCACTCAGAAAGAAGGTGTCGACTTCAATTATGTGTTTTCACCTGTTGTAAAGCATAGATCCATTAGAATGTTGTTAGTTATGGTAGTGAAGTTTGATCTAGAACTTGAACAGATGGATGTGAAGATAGCCTTGTTGTATGGTGGTCTAGATGAAACAATCTTGATGAGGCAACCTGAATGGTATGCAAAAAAAGGAAAGGAAGATTATGTGTGCAAGCTTAATAGGTCTTTATATAGCCTGAAATAATCTTCTCGACAATGGAATAAGATATTTGACAAGTTCATGGCACAAATTGGTTTCACAAGGAGCCAGTTCGACCAATGTGTTTACTTTAGTTTTGACCTGGAAATTCACTTATTATTTTGTTGCTTTATATGGATGACGTCCTCATAGCAAGCAACAGTGTCGAAGATGTTATGAAGGTGAAGGCTGAACTCGATAAGGAGTTCGACATGAAGGATTTAGGATTTTCCTCTAGAAATATTGGGATTGACATCCAGAGAGATAGAAAGTAGTCGAGATTATGCTTGTCTCAAGAGACATGCCTGAAGAAGATTCTCAACAAGTTTGGTATGTAAAACTCAAAGCTTATTCTAACATCGACTAATCCTCAGTACAAGCTAAGTACAACTCAAATGTTAGAACACAGATTGGTTCTTAATAATATCTCTATGTTTTGATGATAACTATTATGAAATTTTGTAATTAAGAATTATATACTCTAAAATTTGCTTAAGAATGTTTGCTGCAGATATTAAAGTAAATATCACTCCAGAAGCAAATTAGATCTGAACATAAGAAATATGCAAAGCTCTGAAGCGTCAGATGCACCCATTAGAAGATTCTGAACACTGCCATCAGAAGATCCTGAGCGTAGCCTCCAGAAGGATCTGAAGCAGAAGCTCCAGAAGAATCTGAAGCAAGTCAGAAGCATCTTGTGGAGGCAAATCGCCACACATCACACAAGTCTACAAGACATTGGTCAATGCAGGTTTTGATGATGACAAATTCCCTAGATAGATTGGAAATTATAAACTCCAGATCTACTAAAACAAATGCAACGTATCACCCACCATATCCTTTTATACTTGTCTTAAAACTGCTGTAATGAATATACTATTGTCGCTTGCGCGAAAATAAGGTGCCGGCATGACAGAAGAGTCGCCACCTTTCGTTATTTATCCCTCAGAGCGGGAAAGGAAACGATCGGAAAAACCTGACGAATAAGGGTAAGACAAGGTCATCGCAACCATTGTCTGGGTTCGGGAGTCGGTTACGCAAGGGGAAGGTATTAGCACCCCTCACGTCCGTCGTACTCGACGGGATCCTCGCTTGTTTGTTTACTTGGACGGGTTGGTTATAATCTATCTACCTATCAAGGCTGGCTGAAAAAGAAAAGAAAAATGACTCGGCAAAGCGTCGCACTTTATGCCTACGTATTCCCATCAGAGAATGAGAAATCAGAGTCAACGTAGTTCGGCTAACTACGGGGGAAGATGGGGAAGGTTGCTCGCTAGGATATCGCATCCTATGCCTACGTACTTTCATCTGGTATGAAAGATCAGAGCAAACGTAGTTCGGGAAACTACAGGAAAAATGGCTCAACTAGGAGGGAGACTATCAAGCCCTATTGTTATCATGCCATGGATTCATCCTATGGTTGAGGTTTGAACAGGAAACTCCTAGATGTTGTCATGCATAGGTTTCAACCTAAAAGTCTATCATCAAATCCTCATCAGAGGAAATGAGAGTCCTAAGGGATCATATCAATGATACACAGAAACAGACAAGAACATCAGCTTTAACAGTAAAATGCATGCAATGCAAGTGAGGGAGGAAATGTGTGTGGGGCTTCAACCTCCACAAGCTCATCTCGACCTCAAGCCAGTCATGAAATAACAGTAATCATACTGAAAATAATCAACATGCCATCAAGCAATGAACCAGATACAGGAAATGAAGTGCCATCAGGCAAACAAAACACAAACTTGAGAAAGAATCAATCTACTCTCTAATCCTAACCCTAATCACAGAATCTGAACAAATCTAAGCAAAGCTCTCAAGCAAAACCCTAACAAGAGAATCCAATCCCAGTCTTCAAGCTTCAGAACAAGCTTACCAAAGAAAGGGAGCTAAGCAATCAGACTCATAGTGTCTTCCTCGGGAAAGCACTAGGAGGTGTATACTCAGGAGTCATACCCTATGTGGCTCAACCACTGTGATCAGTTTATATTCCTCCTCAGGAGAAATTAAACTCACAAGCAGGCTCCAACATCACTGGATATTTAGGAAATCCTATCTGAACTAGTGGAACTAAATGAACAGACTCATAGGACCTTCCTCAGGAAAGTACTAGGAGGCTTCCACTTAGGAGTTGTATCCCATGTGGCTCAACAACATGTGATCAGTTTACATTCCTCCTCAGGAGGAATTAAACTCACAAGTTGGCTCCAACATCATTGGATACTTAAGAAATCCTAGATCAACTAGTGGAACTAAGTGAATAGACCCATAGGACCTTCCTCAGGAAAGTACTAGGAGGCTTCCACTTAGGAGTTGTATCCCATGTGGCTCAACAACAAGTGATCAGTTTACATTCCTCCTCAGGAGAAATTAAACTCACAAGTTGGCTCCAACATCATTGGATACTTAAGAAAGAGGTGAGAAGAAAGAATGAAAGTCATTCATAGTGCCTTCCTCGGGAAAGTACCATGAACTTCCTTCAAACTTCAGGCTCTCAAACCTCACAGACAGGGGACTAGCCAAGCTCTGGGTCTCTGAACATTGATCTCCAATCTTCACTTCATGATGCTCTCCATCAATATCTCCAAGGCAACACAAGCCCCTCAACAAATTCCTCAGAATAAACCCCAAAGATGAACAGATAACCCACTGAACAAACCAAATCATCAGGCAACTTCAGAAAATACCTAAAAATACTAAACTAATGGGGAAAAATCTAACAAATATTCACAAGGGTCCTCAACACCTACTCATAACATCTACAAAGGTCTCTACCTAAAAATCAAGATAAAACTCAATCAAAGAAAGGGATTCATCACCTAAACACAATCTAAACCCTAATCATGATACCCTAAATCAACCCTGATTAAACTAATCAAAATTTAATTCTAAAAATCTAGGAAAAATCCTATAGGGAACTATGATTCATCATCTAATTGCACAAAAAAGAATGGATTAAAAACCCTAAGGCAAGGTTCTAAAATAAATCCTACAAAATCATGATACAAAATTAAACAATTAAAAAGCTATTTAATTGGAAAATCTATTAAAAATATTAAACATAAAAATAAAATCTCATTTTTATTTTTATAATTTTCTACACATTTTCATCTACTCATAGAAAAAAGAAGAACTAAAAAATCATTTTTTATCATTTTTAATGAATTTTACAAAACAGAAAAAATATTAAAAAGAAAATAAAAACAATTAAATGAATTAAGGGAGAGGGGGGTGTATTAAGCACATCAGACCAGTTAAAAGAAATGGGCCAAATAAAGGGGGGGGGTGCGAAGAGAAACCGGGCCCAGGATGGCTGGTTTAATGAAACGACGCGTTTCATATAATTCAAATCTTCCCTCTCTTTCTCAGCTTAATTCACAGCCACACGATTGGAATAAAATGTCAAACATTTGAGGCTGATCCTAGGGCTACGAACCCTTCTTCTTCCTTGACTAAACCCTAACCTGCAAACCCCTCCTCCATGGCCGAAACTTCTAGCTCCTCTAACTCCCTCCACACGCCATGGTTGGACTCGATTTAAAAATGAAAGTTGCTCTAAATCTCAAGGGGAACACAACCCTACGTACAGTTTTCATAAACTTGCCCTAGATTGTTCTAACAGAAAGCAACAAGATCATGGCACAACCATATTCACCTGATATCCATCCTCACCAAGCTTCAACCTAAAGGTCTACAGGTGTTCTACAAGATACCCTAGCTATTATACACTAATCCATGTTGATTAAAACTCATTAAACAACCAACTCTTGAAGATTCAAGAATCACACACCTGCCATGGAACCTCATGGAACAGGCTGTA
Organism: Lathyrus sativus; assembly: GCA_963859935.3. NCBI lineage: Eukaryota > Viridiplantae > Streptophyta > Magnoliopsida > Fabales > Fabaceae > Lathyrus > Lathyrus sativus. Next base: position 590,386,967 of record OZ012737.1, on the reverse strand, counting down.
ACTCATGGGGAAGAATCATCTAGCCTAGTATATCATTCTTATGCCTAAGAAACTAATTAACACTACATAATTAAGATGGTATAAGGTGAAAAAGAAACCTGTCAAAGGAATGATGGTGAGGCTCGTGGGGATGCTTGCAGGGCTTGAAATGGCTTCAATGAGATCCTACAATGGTGAAGAACCTTCTGTTTGCACTTGTTGTGAAGGTGGTGGCTTGAAGTGAAAGAAAACTCAAGTTGCTTCAACTTGAAGAAACTTCTCCAATGGCTATGTATCCTTCTCTCTCCTCTGACTTGGCTCAACTTTCACCAACCTTAGACTCTCCACAATGCACTCTTTATATATTGATGGTTGGATGCTTCTAGATTCATCTAGAATGGTGTGGAAAGTTCATGAATTTCTCCTTGAATGAGAAGTTGGAAATATCATATCTCATATGCCATGCCTTGTAATTTGGTCTCAAATTCTCCTTACATGAGTTATTAAGTGAGGATGAGTGAAAAAACAAGTGTATTTTTGGCTTGTGTAGGGTTTTGCAAAGTTGCCCTCTTATGCAAGCAACAAATTTCCAAAGGAACCTCATTTTTTAAACCTCAAATGAAAAATCTATTTAAACCAAAGTTCTTAAAATGGTTTTTCCAATCAAAATGATATATTGGATGACCTATTTTGGATTTGTGGATCTCCCAAATCACTTTTCAATTTCAACTTTTCAAAGTTATAAGTCATTTTTAGTTCATTTTTGACCAATCATGGAATCTTGTGCTATGAGCTTTTTCAACAATTTGTGACCTTCTTTCTAGACTTAAAATCACATTTTGAGCAACTTTCATGTTTTAAGTTTTTCCATTTGAGGCTTGGAAATAGGAGTTTTAGGCATTGGCTAAAATGACCTATAACTGACAAATGACCAAAATACCCCTGTCTTGTTCAAACCATAAGTTGAGATCCACAAATCCAATCAAGGACTTCTACCACTCAAATTAAAGCTAAGAAGATCCTCTACAACATTCATGTTGACCAAGAAACCATAGGAATCAACCTACTAGGGCAAAAGTTGTCTGCAAGCTGGGTGACTTTCAAGGACCCAGATTCACACACCTCTGCTGACCTGTAATTTGTCAAAACCATAACTTGAGCTCTGTAACTCCTATCAAGGACTTCCACCACTCAAATTAAAGCTAAGAACAAGCTCTACAACATTCATGTTGTGGGGAAGATGAGATATCAAACACATCTAGAGCTAAAACTGCCTGGAAGATAGGGATCAAATTAGGGTTTTTTCACTGACAATCCTCAGAAACCCTAACTCAAAACTTCTCAAACTCCTCAATCATGATGAGTTGGTCTAGGAATCATCTTTATAACATCTCTATGCATCATTCCATGATCTCATGTCCCTTGGATTAAGTCTCAACCTTCTCCAAATCTTCAGCTGATCTAGGGTTGACCCAGTCAAAACCCTGATTCTACCATTCATGGTTGAATCTTCTGAATTCTTGCACAATGACTTCTCTGGGCTTCATGATGGCTATCAAGACATCTCATACACTTTCTCAAAACATCTAATTCCTTCTCAAAGTCTCAGAATCATCTGAGGGGCACCCACAACTCTCAAACTGTGAAGCACACAACCCTGGTTTCAAACCATTCCTCTGAAGATCTCTTGAACTGTCTGATGAAGGTATCAACTTCCAAACACTCAATGAATGAATAAATGTTGGTCAAATTTTGGGGTGCAACAGCTGCCCCTATTCAAACGGCTTGAACCTGACTGGGTGAGAAGCGAACGGCTCTCAACCAATCAAGGTACGAGACGATTGAATACCGGTAAACCCAAAAATTTGCCAACTGCACAAGCACACGGTACTCTGCGGGGAACAAATCTTTGAATACTGCAACACTAGCTGCTCAACAACTAGCTGGAGAGATACTGATCTGACATCACCGTCAGTTATCCACCTTAAATTCTTCTGATATTGCCTTCAGACAACCACAACACCCAACATCGCCGCAGGAGAACTAAATCTGACATCGCCGCCGGAAGCAAACATTGCTCTGAGAGACACTCGACATCGCCGTCGTACAAACATCATCTCTGCAGGGGATTTAAAGAGCCTGACATTGCCGTCGAACAAATCATAATCTGACCTCACCGTCAAACAAACATTCAACCTCGCCGTCGAACTAAATACCACCCTGAACAACTCTGACCTGGGGTTCACCCCTGGTAAAGCACACTTGCGCACCTGAAGCTACTCCGCTGGGAATGAGAGACTTAACCGAGCACACTCTGATCTGGGGTTCACCCTCAGCACCATAACGAACATCGGAATACTACTGCACAATGATCCCACTGTAGAACTTCAACATCAGAACTATGTGAAACCCTGGCCCCTGGCCACTTCCAGCTTCAGCTAGGAAAGATCTTCAAGTACTTCTGAAGATAAGCATTCTTGGCCTTCAAGGATGGCAACTCTGCAGGAGGTATCTTTGACTTCAGTCTAAAGCAATGGTCCTTGATCTTCAAGGATACATGGATCTACCTTCAGGCAACTCCACCTCTGCTATATAGCATCCGAGACTTCAGTCAGGGATATACTTCGGTCTTCAGTCCGAAAAATGAATCCTAGGTCCTTCATGACCTTGGGGATAACCTTGCCCTTAGGCACCTTCGCTTCAGCTTAGGAAATCTGTGACTTCAGCCAGAGAAATGGTGTCCTGAGCCATTCATGACTCTACGGGGATTCAAACACTTTGCCTTCAGGCAAAACTCCGCTTCGGCTGGAGAAACATCTTTGACTTCAGTCAGAAGAAAAACTATTCACTTGATCGCAATCAATCATCTCCTCAGGACAACTGACTTGGTCTTCAGACTCACACGAATCACTCTGTTGTATCTACAACCCTGGAACCTTGTCTTCATCCACCCGTTGATTCTTCAACACGGAAATCTGGACTCACCGGAACCTTTTGATATCGCCTTCGGGCGCTTACGAAATCCATCTTCAGATTAGACATCGTTGTTGGAGCAGACATATCACGCTGCTACTCACTTGACATCCTGTCAAGTCGTTGCTAAATAAAAGCAAACATGCCGGGTCACCAGACATAATCACCAAGTTAACAATTCTGTTGAGGAGAGAGGAGTGAGGGTTCACCCAAACAACCTTGACGACTTACTGGGGAAAAGGAAGAAGGGTTCACCCGAACAACCTTGTAGACTCTGCTGCAGAAAGACGAGAGAGTTCACCCAAACGACTTCAACAACTGCTGGAGAAAAACGAAAGAGCACACTCAGACGATTCCTACCAACTTTACTGAGGGAGAGCTATCCTTCAAGGGAGCTGCATTTTCTGCCGATCTCATCTGGACTTATACTTGAGGATGACGGACTCCTCCGGAGAGCACAGCACATCAGGCTGATCAACACACTATCCTCTGCTATACTCTGCATGGGGAAAGCGATAGATGTCCTGAACGACTTTTTGGGAAATGGTCCTTCTGGGGAACATAGCCGTCAGGCTACAAGACACTCAGGTCATTAAGTTTTCAAACTTGCGGGATAAACAAACTTCAGCTTGCTGGACAATCCTTCGGGATCTGTTTGGGGGAACCTTTCATCTGCCAATCATGATTGTGCTCGGCTGGGGACATCAATCTACCTGCCTGCTGCTGGGGAAATGCCAACCACCTGCTGGGGAAAAGACCTCCACTCTGTTGGGGGGTTCCAGAAATTACCTTGAACAAACAACTCCGGCGGGCGCTTCCAAGAATCATCCTGAACTGATAACCTTTCTGGAGACTTTATTCTGCTGGGTACTTCCAGGAATCTTCCTGGGCAACTCTTGCTGCGGACGCTACTGGGGAGCTCTAGAATCATCTTAAGCAAACAACTCGGGAAACTGTATTGAGGTCTTAAGAGTCATCTTAAGCAAACGGCCCTGCTGAGGAATTCAAGCATCATCTTGCACTGAAGACTTCGCCGGGGATCTCAAAAATCATCTTGAGCGAGCGACTGCGGGGATCACACCGGGGTCTTTAGAATCATCTCAAGAAAACAACCTTGCTGGGGAGAACATCAAGAATCGTCCTGAGCAACCGGTCTTTCGGTAGTACACCTGTAGAACAAGGATGATGATGACCTAGATCATGCTCATGATGCGTATGCTTTGCGCTATGCCCCACATGGGAATGATACGCGGTTATGCTACATGCCATGCAATCATGCACAATGCTATTGCAACGCTTAAATGCTATGCAGTCATGCACAATGATATGATCCCATCAGCAAAATAAATGCCGAAGGGGGGAATCCTCCTGTCAAGGAGAAAGAAACACTCAGGTAGAGGAATCATCCTGCTGAGGAGATTGTGAACACGCCAATATCAATCAGGCTCTGTCTGGGGAACTGATCTTCCGCGAACTGCTGCAGGGGAACAACTTCAGCTGACTGCTGCAGGGGACGAAGCTCTACGAGAACTTGGATCTGCTGATATCAATCGCGAGAATAAACTATGCGGCCATCTCGGCTACTCTTTTGGGGATAACAACTCTGTGGGGAACCAACTTCAGTTGCTCGACACTCCACCGGGGAAAAATCAATCATGATCTGATCAACTTCCAAGGATTCGGATCTCTTGGATATCGACAAACTCGGCTGAGGAAGGAGAAATCGTTCTGCTTCGCTGGATAGAGTACGACTCTGGGGGAATACAACATCAGCTGCCCCACGCTCTGCTGGGGAAAATTGGTCGTGATCCGATCAATGTTCCAAGGATTCTGCTTTTCTGCGGACTCAGCCGGGGAGAGAAATCATCCTGTTTTACTGGAGAGTACGACTCTGATGGGGAATTCGATTCCACAGGGGAAGAAAGGATCATCTGACTTCGGGGGAGAGTACAACTTTGCAGGGGAATACAACATCAGCTGTACCAACACTCTACTGGGGAAGAAGGAATCATCGAACTTCAGGAGAGAGCCTGACTCTGGTGAGGAATCTCAATTCCGCTGGAGACTTCAGTCTGGCACCATTAGTTACTGCATACTTCGGTATACGACTAGCTTCCTACGAAACCTGCACTTGTGACCCGGTGCGGGGGAAAATCCTGCTTCAGCGACTTTACTGGGGGAGAACACGAGCTTCGGCACCCGAACACTTCTCTGGAATCCGCACTTGTGACCCGGTGCTGGGGAAGAATCCACTTCAGTGCTTGACTCAGCTGATGAGGTGACATTCCTTCAGGATGCGTCTGCTTGGGGAAGAGAATCACCTCCACCTGGGGAAGACATATCAATGCTCACTATTCTGATTCTGATTCTGCGGCGAAGAGACTACTGAACTCTGCTGGAGAAGGAGGACTCATCCTGCTTCGGGGATACGCACGGCATATCTTCCGGCGAGGCGCTACACCTGCAACAACACAAGCAAACAGACAAGATACCCTCCTTAAAGGGGCCTATCCAGGTTATTATCTCGCGACAACGTTCAATTAATTAATTGTTTCAACAATCAATGGGCTTAGGCCCGCAAGTTTATGTATGCGCATTTTATCAAGAAACACATCGGCGTTATCATTCGCAAACAAAACAGATAAGTGCTAAACAGGCAAGTAGGATTGCTGAATAATGTGCATTTTATTGATGATGAACCCCTGAATGGGCAAAAATGTTTTACAACAGAGGCAAGCTCCTGAAATGAGGAAGCCGCGCAAAAAAGAAAACATAAATATACATCAGTATATACAAATGTCGGCAATCGAGGCGTAGACGAACACCATGAGTTGATCCCTCTAAGACCCACTCGACTTCGATACTTCTCCGATGCTTCAGCTTTGGAAGAGATTGATTCAGATAAACGGCCCTCAGGTCTTCCGAACCACTAAACAATGAAAGTCCATACGCGGAACGCAGTCATTTGCTTATTCAAATCCCTAACTTTTGCGTGAACCGCCCTTTCGGGTTTTCAGTTCACCGGGATACCCTTTTTTGCCGAAGCCGCCCAGTGTAGGTTTTCGACTTCGCGGGTGTACATTTTTTCAATATATCCCTAATTTTTGCCCGAACCTTTTATTCTGTTTTTGGTTCGCCGGGATGCCCCTTTTTTGCCTGGACTCTTTCTTTTTGTCCAGCGGGTCGCTTTCAAGCAAAGTATTTTTTAACTGCGTCCGCGTTCACCGGGGATGCAAAATCTTCACCATCCATCGTGGATAACAACAAAGCTCCTCCTGAGAAGACCTTGCTGACGACATACGGCCCTTCGTAATTCGGAGTCCACTTGCCCCGGTGATCGGAGTGTGGCGGAAGAATCTTCTTCAGGACGAGATCACCCGTCTGAAAGCTTCGAGGACGCACCTTCTTATCATAAGCTTTCTTCATTCGGCTTTGGTACAGACGACCAAATGCAATCGATGCTAACCTCTTCTCGTCCATCAGGCTGAGCTGGTTCAAACGATTCGTAACCCATTCTGCCTCATCAAGTTTCACATCAACCAAAACTCGCAAAGAGGGAATCTCCACTTCTAGCGGTAGGACAGCTTCCATACCGTACACCAAGGAGAAAGGAGTTGCCCCGGTAGACGTACGCACCGTCGTACGATAACCGTGCAAGGCAAACGGCAGCATCTCGTGCCAATCTTTATACGTCACAACCATCTTTTGAACAATCCTCTTGATGTTCTTGTTGGCCGCTTCAACGGCGCCATTCATCTTCGGCCGATAGGGAGATGAGTTGTGGTGTTCGATCTTGAAGCTCTGGCACAGCTCCTTCATCATCTTATTATTCAAATTCGAACCATTATCAGTAATGATCCGCTCGGGAATTCCATAGCGACAGATGATGTCCCTCTTTATGAATTTAGCAACCACCTGCTTGGTCACATTAGCGTACGAGGCTGCCTCCACCCACTTGGTGAAGTAGTCGATAGCTACCAGAATAAAACGATGACCATTGGATGCGGTGGGCTCGATCTTGCCTATCATGTCAATGCCCCACATGGAGAACGGCCAAGGGGAGGACATGACATTCAATGGGCACGGCGGCACATGAACTTTATCAGCATAAATCTGGCATTTGTGACATTTCTTCGCGAATCTGAAGCAATCCGACTCCATAGTCAACCAGTAATATCCTGCTCTCAGGATCTTTCTCGTCATGGCATGCCCGCCGGCGTGCGTACCAAATGTGCCCTCATGGACTTCTTCCATGAGCATACTTGCTTCTTTCTCATCTACACATCTGAGTAGCACGAGATCGTGGTTTCTCTTATACAGCACTCCATCAGGATTGAGGTAAAAGTTTCCAGATAGCCTCCTCAGAGTCTTCTTATCCTGGGTTGACGCACCCGCAGGATACTCCTTAGTCATAAGGAAGGTCTGGATGTCGTGGAACCATGGCTTGCCGTCAGTGGCATCCTCGATTGCGAACACATATGCTGGTCTGTCAAGACGCGAAAGAACAATGCTTGGAGCTTCATTCCAAAGATTGACCTTATACATTGAAGCCAACGTGGCTAAGGCATCAGCCATTTGATTTTCAGCCCGGGGTACATGATGAAGTTCTACTCGGTCAAAGAACGGAAGCAGCCTCCTGGCGTAATTCATGTACGGCACTAGATTCGGTTGACGAGTTTCCCACTCCCCTTTAATCTGATTGATTACAAGCGCTGAGTCACCATATATGTCTAGATTCTTGATTCTCAAATCAATTGCCTCTTCTAGACCCATAATACACGCTTCATACTCGGCTTCGTTGTTGGTAACTGGAAACGTCAGTCTCGCAGTAAACGGGATGTGGGATCCGTGAGGAGTCGTGATGATAGCCCCGATACCACTTCCATAGGAATTAACTGCTCCGTCGAATATCAACTTCCACTGAGACTTCCTATCTGGCCCCTCACCGGGCAATGGCTCCTCGCAATCCTTCGCCTTGAGAAACATAATGTCCTCGTCAGGGAACTCGAACTTCATCGGCTGATAGTCTTCGATTGGCTGTTCGGCAAGGTAATCAGACAATACGCTTCCCTTGATGGCTTTCTGGGAGACGTACTGAATATCATATTCTGTTAACACCATCTGCCATCTGGCAATCCTGCCCGAAAGAGCCTGCTTCTCGAAGACGTACTTGATCGGATCCATCTTCGAAATCAGCATAGTGGTGTGATTGAGCATATACTGTCGTAGACGTTTGGCGGCCCAAGCTAGTGCACAACATGTCTTCTCCAGCATCGAGTATCGAGATTCACACTCAGTGAACTTTTTACTCAAATAATAAATGGCATGCTCCTTTCTGCCCGTCTCGTCGTGCTGACCGAGAACACACCCCATACTATTCTCCAGAACTGTCAAGTACATGATTAATGGCCGTCCAGCCACTGGGGGTATCAAGATTGGAGGTTCTTGAAGATACTGCTTTATCTTATCGAATGCCTTCTGGCAATCCTCATTCCAAGTAATCGCCTGATTTTTCTTTAACAATTTGAACATCGGTTCACAAGTGGCTGTGAGCTGAGAAATAAACCTTGCAATGTAGTTTATTCGGCCCAAGAAACCACGAACTTCTTTTTCTGTTTTCGGCGCTGGCATCTCTTGGATAGCTTTTATTTTCGCAGGATCAACTTCAATACCTCGTTCACTAACGATAAACCCCAATAACTTTCCGGACCGCACTCCGAAAGTGCACTTGTTAGGATTCAGCCTCAGCTTGAACTTCCTAAGCCTTTCAAACAGCTTCAGCAAATTGACCAGATGCTCCTCCTCCGTTTGGGACTTCGCAATCATGTCATCAACATAGACCTCGATCTCATGATGAATCATATCATGAAACAAAGTTACCATTGCTCGCTGGTAAGTGGCCCCTGCGTTCTTCAGACCGAAGGGCATTACCTTGTAGCAAAACGTGCCCCAGGGGGTAATAAACGTCGTTTTCTCCATGTCCTCCGGCGCCATCTTAATCTGATTGTAACCGGAGAAGCCATCCATGAACGAAAACACGGAAAACTGGGCTGTATTGTCGACCAACACATCGATATGAGGCAACGGGAAATCATCCTTAGGGCTCGCCCTATTCAAATCCCGATAATCGACGCACATGCGTACCTTACCGTCCTTCTTCGGTACAGGCACTATGTTGGCGACCCACGGAGGGTAGGTGGTAACGGCTAGAAATCCTGCGTCCAACTGCTTCTGGACCTCTTCTTTGATTTTCACAGCCATGTCTGGTCTCGTCCTCCTGAGCTTCTGCTTGACAGGAGGGCAATCTTCTCGCAACGGCAAGCGATGAACCACGATATCTGTGTCAAGTCCGGGCATATCCTCATATGACCAAGCGAAGACGTCACTATACTCTCGAAGCATCTCGACCAGTCTATGCTTGACATCATTCTGCAGCGCAGCCCCAACTCTGACATTCCTGATAAGCTCCTCAGAACCCAGATTTATGATCTCAATCTCCTCCTCATGAGGCAGAATAACCTTCTCCTCTTGTTTCAACAAGCGGGCCAACTCTTCCGGAAGGTCTTCGTCTTCCTCAATCTCATCCTCGGCTTGATAGATCGGGCAATCAAAGTCGTAGTGAGCCGTAGAGGGTCCAGAGTCGATGTCATCTGTTACGTGGATCCTGCAATAACAAGGGTTAAGTTTAAAGCAGGAATATGCAGGTTAGCACGAACCTCGTTGCCATTTTGCTGTTTTTCAAAACAAACATAAAATATGAATAACAGAGAACACAACATTTGATTACGAAGAAAACGCCTTTTTATTTATTAACAAAATGCATACACATAATCCAACAAGGCCCTGACAGTAAAACCAATATGCCCCGGGCAGGACATAGGGTTGTACAAAGATTGTAAAAAGCAAATCATTACTCTTCACTCGTCAGCTCGATAATCTCCTTGATGGTCCAGTTGTGAAGGCGCTCGCCTGGCTTGCTCGGTTGAATCCAGGCATCAAGATCACAGTCACTGTCCCCGCTGTCCTCTGACGCTGCGTTGACACTTTCGAAGATTACTCCTCCCTTGGTGAATAGGATCGGCCCCTTCCCACGAGATGAGCTACCAGAAGAAGTTGAAGCTTCAGCTTCAGGAGAATATCCCAATCCAAACTTATCTTGTTTGAATGGTATATCCAAGACGTGCCCCCAGCCTGGGGTAGAGCCAGCTTCGACAACAGCCCTAGCTTCCTTAAACGAAGAGAGATTCACCTCTTGCTTCTCTGCAACAACGGGAGCTACTTCCTTCACCCTGACGGTTTCAAACGCCTGGCAAAGAGTCTCATGGATCTCGCCATCCATTTCGACATATTTGAAGGACGACAGGTGGCTTACCATGATGTCCTCCTCTCCACAAACTGTCACTATGCTGCCCCCAACAGCATATTTAAGCTTCTGATGCAGCGTGGACGTCACGGCACCAGCAGAATGAATCCATGGCCGTCCTAAGAGGCAACTATAGGCGGGCATGATATCCATGATATAGAACACTGCATTAAACGTCTCTGGTCCGACTTGAATTGGCAGGGTCAATTCTCCAAAGACGTGGCGCTTGGTTCCGTCAAAGGCCTTCACGACCAGATCACTGGGCGTGCACAGCAGTCCCCGGGTATCCAACTTCATCAGTGCTTTCTTCGGAAGCACGTTTAGCGAGGAACCCGTATCTACTAGGACATGTGACATAATCGTGCCTCTGCACTCTATCGAGATGTGCAAGGCATTGTTGTGATCTCTTCCCTTGGGCGTCAGCTCCAGGTCTGTAAAACCCAGCCCATTACCAGCATTGACATGGGCTACTACTTCCTCAAGTTGATTAACCGATATCTCCTGCGGCACGTATGCAGCATTCAATACTTTCAGCAACGCGTTGCGGTGCGCTTCAGAACACAGCAACAGGTTGAGAATTGAGATCTTCGACGGAGTCTGGTGAAGATGATCTACAATCTTGTAGTCACTTTTCCTGATCAGCCGCATGAACTCTTCTGCATCTTTAACCAACAAGTCTTTCTCTGCCCCTGCAGGAACCTCTTCAACAGCTTTGCCTTTGCCCTTATCAGCAGCATCAGCCCTGACTACTTTCTCTGCTGCGACCTCTGCCGGCGCGAACACTCTACCACTTCTGGTGATACCACTGGCCTCAGCAAGACTCTGCGCAGTCGATCTGGACGGCTCAATCTCCACCTTCTGACCGTTACAATACACTTCAGCGCCATAATGCCACGGGACGGCATTGGTACTCTCGAACGGGATTGGTCCAGCCCTGGTGATGGTAATAGTAGGCGGACGAGGTGCAGAAATAGTGATAGGGTGGCGAGGAATGGTGATAGTAGCAACTTCGTCCGCCTGCTTCAGCACGACTTCCCCTGACGCATCCTCAACGCTTCGACTAAACTGCAAAATACCCTCGGTCATCAGACTCTGGATACCTTCACTCAACTGCTCACACCCGTCAGGAAGTGTAGCACAGGCCATGCAAAACTCTCCACATCCGGGAAAGAAGCCTTTCTTCAGCAGCTTAGCTTTAACAAAAACCAACGGCGTCTTCAAATCTCTGACATCAGTCAGCAGGTCTGAACTCTCTTCAGTGATAACAGCATTTACTCCGCCGCCCCTATGATGAGGCATTGGATTCTTGGTGACGTTGGGCACGCTGTCAGAAAAGTTGATAACCTTGGCATCAACCAAGTCCTGGACCTTATGCTTAAAAGCTTGGCAATTCTCGACTGTATGGCCAGGTGCCCCAGAATGAAATTCACAAGTAGCGTTAGCATCATACCCTGGTGGTGGTGCCCCTGTCAAGGGAGCTAATGTCCTTTTCTGAACTAATTGAAGCTGAAGCAGCGTCTGCAGAAGCTGGGCATATGACATAGGAGGAGCTTCCAAATGACGGTTTGCCAGGGGACCCCGATTCTGATATCTCTTATATCCCGGATTATTCTGTTGCTGGGGCTGCTGCTGTGGCTGTGGGGGAGCAGCTGGGATGTTTATGCTAGCGATCTGAGACTGAGGGCCCTTGCCCTTTCTCCTAGCATTAGAGACAGCACTGGCATCGCCCTCCCGACGCTTGCCAGTATAAGGTTTCTTGCCAGCTCCTCCAGATGAGGACGATTCGCCTTGAATCTTGCCGATCTTTATACCATTTTCAACATGCTCGCCCAAAGTGATGAGGGCTGAGAACGTTCCAGTCATGCCACTGATTAGCTTCTCATAATAGACTCCGGGAAGGGTAGCCACGAACATCTGTACCAACTCACGCTCAACCATCGGCGGTTGAACCCGAGCAGCCAATTCACGCCACCGCTGGGCGTACTCCTTGAAGCTTTCATTGCTCCGCTGCGAGAGATTCTGAAGCTGAACTCGGTTGGGAGCCAAGTCGCTATTATATTGATAGTGGAGAACAAACGCTTCAGCGAGATCTTTCCACGTTCGCACAGCAGCGGGTTCCAAACCCATATACCATTCAAGCGATGGGCCAGAAAGACTATCCTGAAAGAAGTGCATCAGCAGCTTCTCATCATCAGAATAAGCGGACATCTTTCTGTAATAAGATCGGAGGTGAACACGGGGACAAGTAGTGCCTCTATACTTCTCAAAGATAGGCACCTTAAACTTGTGAGGTACTTTAAAGTCAGCAATCAACCCAAGTTTGGACATGTCAACGCCCAATGTGTTCTGATTTTCTATATCTCTCATTTTATCTTCCAGCGCCTTGAACCTGAGTCGAGCCTCAGCAGTCAACTCAGCCTCTACACCTCTCTGAGAGAAAATGTCGTCCTGATGGTCCTCCAGCCACGGTTGAGGCACCACCATATTTCCTGCACCAACATTGCCGTTGACCGGCCCTACGGTAACATTGGTTCCCAAACCACCATTGACGGCGCCCGCTGCGTTAAGTCCGAGATTAGTCATAAGATTGCCGTTAGCACTACCGTTGCCTCCGGCAGCAGGAACAACGTTCTGAGGAGTATCCACTTGAGGAGGAGTAGGCACGGCACCGCCGTGAAGTATTCCATTGCTGTCAACCCTGGAGATGAGAGGTTGAACCAAAGCGCGAAGCTGGTCTTGCCCATTTGCAACTACTTGCATCAGCTCCATAAAACGATCCATCCTTTCACGAAGCTCCTGAACATCTGATTGAACCTGGTCCATGATTCTCGTTTGATTGGCGCGAGTTGAGTAGCGGTGGATGAATCTTTGATCAATCCTGGAGATTGAAAACAGCTCGGAACCTGAGTACCTGAAAAACCTGTCAAGATCAAAGGTTAGGAAAAGCAGCAGAATGTATGTCATGCAAGAATGCTTTATGCAAATGCATGCGTGAGTCTGTGTGCTTGAGAGATTTCCCCCGATCCTGGCATCTGCTGACAATAATAAGGAGAGGAATTTGGGCCCAATCATGGAAACAGCAACCTCACATAGCAATGGTCAGATTCGACACATCGAGGACCGAGAACCCATACGCAACAGTCTTTCTGAGAACGGCTGTAGTAACACAGTAAGAGGCTTTGGATCAGGGAAACGGTACCTGTCACAGACACACGCTAATGGAATGATTATGCAAGCTAATGCAAAATGCAGGCATGCGACAATATATCCAGGTGGCTGCTGTGGAGATTCGATGTCAACAGTCGCTGATGAGAAGGAAACCCCGGTGTAAACCCACTGATCTGATCTGTTGTGAATAACCATCTGGTAGGATCGAGATCAAATTTCTGCTCTGTCAAGAACGAAGGCCTGATAATAAAGACCCCGGATGCAAGATCAAGGAATATCTGTTGACGAAGTCTTCGGACCCAAATCAGAAATCTGCCCTATCAAGAACAAAAATACAGCTGCTGATGAGATCTTCAAACCCCACTCAAAATCTGCCCTATCACGAACAAAATAACAACTGCTGACGAGATCCTCAGACCCTATTCAAAAATCTGCTCCATCCAGAACAAACCTCTGATAATAATACACTGATCAAAGCCTGCTCTATCAAGAACAGACAAACACCCGATGACAAGATCCTCTGATCAAACCCTTGCTCTATCAAGAACATCTCTGCAACTGAGAACCCAATATAACTGATTCACTGTCAAGAAAACCAGGTAGTCTGGAGGTCAAAGTTTCCTGCAATATCCCAACCCCACTCACAGGTATGATGGACCTAATCCACGGACAAAGGTACGGCATCCTATGCGGTCGTCAGCGTCACAGACATTCATGAGTGACAATACGATTCCCAGAAGGAGTGGCATCGTCAAGTCATGAAGAGGCCTCTCTTAGCTGACTTCCAAGTGATCGGTCCCCAGAGTCGACAATCCTCACGTCTGGACTCCCCTCAGATCCTCAGGACCGGAAAGGAGCACCTCTGCAAGAATCTCGTCTGAGCGCAGATTTTCGTAGGGAACTGTGCCTGCTCAACAGACAGGTTCGTCTACTACTTCTCCGCAACTATATCTAGGTGTGTACTCAAGCCCAGGTCCGGCTTTTCACTCACAGTAACATCCCTCTCCCACAGCAGCACAGATAATCATATCAAACTGGAAATAAAATGCGGGAAATAAAAATGCGGGAAGTAAAAGATGCGAGAAGTAAAGATGCGATAAATAAACGCAACCCACCAAGCAAACACACAAACGATAGGATTGACTCGCGTAGGGGATGGGAAACGGTCCCAGCATAAGGGATGGGAAAAGTCCCTAGATGCCATAGGTCCCCAGCAGAGTCGCCAGCTGTCGCTTGCGCGAAAATAAGGTGCCGGCATGACAGAAGAGTCGCCACCTTTCGTTATTTATCCCTCAGAGCGGGAAAGGAAACGATCGGAAAAACCTGACGAATAAGGGTAAGACAAGGTCATCGCAACCATTGTCTGGGTTCGGGAGTCGGTTACGCAAGGGGAAGGTATTAGCACCCCTCACGTCCGTCGTACTCGACGGGATCCTCGCTTGTTTGTTTACTTGGACGGGTTGGTTATAATCTATCTACCTATCAAGGCTGGCTGAAAAAGAAAAGAAAAATGACTCGGCAAAGCGTCGCACTTTATGCCTACGTATTCCCATCAGAGAATGAGAAATCAGAGTCAACGTAGTTCGGCTAACTACGGGGGAAGATGGGGAAGGTTGCTCGCTAGGATATCGCATCCTATGCCTACGTACTTTCATCTGGTATGAAAGATCAGAGCAAACGTAGTTCGGGAAACTACAGGAAAAATGGCTCAACTAGGAGGGAGACTATCAAGCCCTATTGTTATCATGCCATGGATTCATCCTATGGTTGAGGTTTGAACAGGAAACTCCTAGATGTTGTCATGCATAGGTTTCAACCTAAAAGTCTATCATCAAATCCTCATCAGAGGAAATGAGAGTCCTAAGGGATCATATCAATGATACACAGAAACAGACAAGAACATCAGCTTTAACAGTAAAATGCATGCAATGCAAGTGAGGGAGGAAATGTGTGTGGGGCTTCAACCTCCACAAGCTCATCTCGACCTCAAGCCAGTCATGAAAAAACAGTAATCATACTGAAAATAATCAACATGCCATCAAGCAATGAACCAGATACAGGAAATGAAGTGCCATCAGGCAAACAAAACACAAACTTGAGAAAGAATCAATCTACTCTCTAATCCTAACCCTAATCACAGAATCTGAACAAATCTAAGCAAAGCTCTCAAGCAAAACCCTAACAAGAGAATCCAATCCCAGTCTTCAAGCTTCAGAACAAGCTTACCAAAGAAAGGGAGCTAAGCAATCAGACTCATAGTGTCTTCCTCAGGAAAGCACTAGGAGGTGTATACTCAGGAGTCATACCCTATGTGGCTCAACCACTGTGATCAGTTTATATTCCTCCTCAGGAGAAATTAAACTCACAAGCAGGCTCCAACATCACTGGATATTTAGGAAATCCTATCTGAACTAGTGGAACTAAATGAACAGACTCATAGGACCTTCCTCAGGAAAGTACTAGGAGGCTTCCACTTAGGAGTTGTATCCCATGTGGCTCAACAACATGTGATCAGTTTACATTCCTCCTCAGGAGGAATTAAACTCACAAGTTGGCTCCAACATCATTGGATACTTAAGAAATCCTAGATCAACTAGTGGAACTAAGTGAATAGACCCATAGGACCTTCCTCAGGAAAGTACTAGGAGGCTTCCACTTAGGAGTTGTATCCCATGTGGCTCAACAACAAGTGATCAGTTTACATTCCTCCTCAGGAGAAATTAAACTCACAAGTTGGCTCCAACATCATTGGATACTTAAGAAAGAGGTGAGAAGAAAGAATGAAAGTCATTCATAGTGCCTTCCTCGGGAAAGTACCATGAACTTCCTTCAAACTTCAGGCTCTCAAACCTCACAGACAGGGGACTAGCCAAGCTCTGGGTCTCTGAACATTGATCTCCAATCTTCACTTCATGATGCTCTCCATCAATATCTCCAAGGCAACACAAGCCCCTCAACAAATTCCTCAGAATAAACCCCAAAGATGAACAGATAACCCACTGAACAAACCAAATCATCAGGCAACTTCAGAAAATACCTAAAAATACTAAACTAATGGGGAAAAATCTAACAAATATTCACAAGGGTCCTCAACACCTACTCATAACATCTACAAAGGTCTCTACCTAAAAATCAAGATAAAACTCAATCAAAGAAAGGGATTCATCACCTAAACACAATCTAAACCCTAATCAGGATACCCTAAATCAACCCTGATTAAACTAATCAAAATTTAATTCTAAAAATCTAGGAAAAATCCTATAGGGAACTATGATTCATCATCTAATTGCACAAAAAAGAATGGATTAAAAACCCTAAGGCAAGGTTCTAAAATAAATCCTACAAAATCATGATACAAAATTAAACAATTAAAAAGCTATTTAATTGGAAAATCTATTAAAAATATTAAACATAAAAATAAAATCTCATTTTTATTTTTATAATTTTCTACACATTTTCATCTACTCATAGAAAAAAGAAGAACTAAAAAATCATTTTTTATCATTTTTAATGAATTTTACAAAACAGAAAAAATATTAAAAAGAAAATAAAAACAATTAAATGAATTAAGGGAGAGGGGGGTGTATTAAGCACATCAGACCAGTTAAAAGAAATGGGCCAAATAAAGGGGGGGGGTGCGAAGAGAAACCGGGCCCAGGATGGCTGGTTTAATGAAACGACGCGTTTCATATAATTCAAATCTTCCCTCTCTTTCTCAGCTTAATTCACAGCCACACGATTGGAATAAAATGTCAAACATTTGAGGCTGATCCTAGGGCTACGAACCCTTCTTCTTCCTTGACTAAACCCTAACCTGCAAACCCCTCCTCCATGGCCGAAACTTCTAGCTCCTCTAACTCCCTCCACACGCCATGGTTGGACTCGATTTAAAAATGAAAGTTGCTCTAAATCTCAAGGGGAACACAACCCTACGTACAGTTTTCATAAACTTGCCCTAGATTGTTCTAACAGAAAGCAACAAGATCATGGCACAACCATATTCACCTGATATCCATCCTCACCAAGCTTCAACCTAAAGGTCTACAGGTGTTCTACAAGATACCCTAGCTATTATACACTAATCCATGTTGATTAAAACTCATTAAACAACCAACTCTTGAAGATTCAAGAATCACACACCTGCCATGGAACCTCATGGAACAGGCTGTAACTCATGGGGAAGAATCATCTAGCCTAGTATATCATTCTTATGCCTAAGAAACTAATTAACACTACATAATTAAGATGGTATAAGGTGAAAAAGAAACCTGTCAAAGGAATGATGGTGAGGCTCGTGGGGATGCTTGCAGGGCTTGAAATGGCTTCAATGAGATCCTACAATGGTGAAGAACCTTCTGTTTGCACTTGTTGTGAAGGTGGTGGCTTGAAGTGAAAGAAAACTCAAGTTGCTTCAACTTGAAGAAACTTCTCCAATGGCTATGTATCCTTCTCTCTCCTCTGACTTGGCTCAACTTTCACCAACCTTAGACTCTCCACAATGCACTCTTTATATATTGATGGTTGGATGCTTCTAGATTCATCTAGAATGGTGTGGAAAGTTCATGAATTTCTCCTTGAATGAGAAGTTGGAAATATCATATCTCATATGCCATGCCTTGTAATTTGGTCTCAAATTCTCCTTACATGAGTTATTAAGTGAGGATGAGTGAAAAAACAAGTGTATTTTTGGCTTGTGTAGGGTTTTGCAAAGTTGCCCTCTTATGCAAGCAACAAATTTCCAAAGGAACCTCATTTTTTAAACCTCAAATGAAAAATCTATTTAAACCAAAGTTCTTAAAATGGTTTTTCCAATCAAAATGATATATTGGATGACCTATTTTGGATTTGTGGATCTCCCAAATCACTTTTCAATTTCAACTTTTCAAAGTTATAAGTCATTTTTAGTTCATTTTTGACCAATCATGGAATCTTGTGCTATGAGCTTTTTCAACAATTTGTGACCTTCTTTCTAGACTTAAAATCACATTTTGAGCAACTTTCATGTTTTAAGTTTTTCCATTTGAGGCTTGGAAATAGGAGTTTTAGGCATTGGCTAAAATGACCTATAACTGACAAATGACCAAAATACCCCTGTCTTGTTCAAACCATAAGTTGAGATCCACAAATCCAATCAAGGACTTCTACCACTCAAATTAAAGCTAAGAAGATCCTCTACAACATTCATGTTGACCAAGAAACCATAGGAATCAACCTACTAGGGCAAAAGTTGTCTACAAGCTGGGTGACTTTCAAGGACCCAGATTCACACACCTCTGCTGACCTGTAATTTGTCAAAACCATAACTTGAGCTCTGTAACTCCTATCAAGGACTTCCACCACTCAAATTAAATCTAAGAACAAGCTCTACAACATTCATGTTGTGGGGAAGATGAGATATCAAACACATCTAGAGCTAAAACTGCCTGGAAGATAGGGATCAAATTAGGGTTTTTTCACTGACAATCCTCAGAAACCCTAACTCAAAACTTCTCAAACTCCTCAATCATGATGAGTTGGTCTAGGAATAATCTTTATAACATCTCTATGCATCATTCCATGATCTCATGTCCCTTGGATTAAGTCTCAACCTTCTCCAAATCTTCAGCTGATCTAGGGTTGACCCAGTCAAAACCCTGATTCTACCATTCATGGTTGAATCTTCTGAATTCTTGCACAATGACTTCTCTGGGCTTCATGATGGCTATCAAGACATCTCATACACTTTCTCAAAACATCTAATTCCTTCTCAAAGTCTCAGAATCATCTGAGGGGCACCCACAACTCTCAAACTGTGAAGCACACAACCCTGGTTTCAAACCATTCCTCTGAAGATCTCTTGAACTGTCTGATGAAGGTATCAACTTCCAAACACTCAATGAATGAATAAATGTTGGTCAAATTTTGGGGTGAAACAACTATGTGTAGACAAAATGCAATCATGACCAAAGGCATGAAAGACCACAAACTGATGAATTTTTGCAGATTTGCAGGGCATGAGTCGACCATAGGGTCGGCGCATGCATCAGAGCAATTCTCCACTAGTCAGCGAAGGCAATGAGTCGACCATAGGGTCGGCGCATGAAGGAAAAACTTTCCAACGGGTCAGCGCGTAAAGGCATGAGTCGACCATAGGGTCGGCGCATAAGGGAAATAGTTTTCAACGGGTCAGCGCACGCCGACTGTATGGTCGACGCATACTGATGAATTTTCCAGATTTCCAAACAACACAGGCCATGCGCCAACGCACAGACCTGCTGCGGTCGACCGTTTGTGCGGAAATTATGTTTTTAAATGATTCCCTCTTATTTTTGAAATACTGTTATGTCTAAAATTGGGTTGGCACTATATATACTTGTTTAACCACTTGTGTCATTTTAACATTTGATAATCCTTTGATTCATGTGTTCAAAAACAAGAAAGAGTGAAATAGGTGTCCAAGATTCATCATCTTCATCTTCAACATCTCACAACATTTCAATTACACACAATCATTTTTGAAATGCATTTGTGAGAGATTCAAGGTGATAAGGTTTGAAGCTTAGATTGGAGAATCAAGTTCAGGTTGAAGCTTGTGACAGGTTCTTTCTTGAATAAAACCGTTGGGGTTTTACCCTCCAAGATTGGTTTGAATTTTGGGGGTTTTTGGACGAGATTCTTCATCAAGGGTCAACCGAGCGAAGGTGATTGTGAAGAGGTGTTCTTCACAAGTCTAGTAGCGGATTCGGTGATTTTGAAGGAAAGATCTCGGGGTCGATTTGGTGCTGTTGAGATCAGCCGGAGCCGAAGGTTTGAACAGTAATGTGTGATTCAATAAGGTGGCTGGAGTCGGAGGTCCATTAACACAAATAGGAGGACTTGATTCATCTTGAATCAAGGGGCAAGGAGTGAAAGCAACTTTCAACACATTGAGATTTCTGTTGTATATTTGCTGCTCAATCCTTGTATAAACTGTTACATTCAACAGGCGATATCTATAAAATCTATCTCAATTCTAGTTTTAGAATTGAGGGCAGACGTACCCCGAAGCGAGGACGACGGGGGAACTGCCTCACCAAATACTTGTCTTCCCTATTTTTCAGCATTTACGTTATAGCTCAAAATAAGTGATTTTTGTATAAGCTCTATTGTCAAAATTGTGATATCAATTGAGTAAACCTTAAGAAGATCCAGTTAGGATCAGTAGTTCTTGAGAAGACTTTGAACAGTTGTTCTTAGTGCTTACTATTGTAATCAGTTGATTAAATAGTGGATTAAGTCCTTGTTTGAGAAAGGCAAATCACTCTAGGAAGGGTGGACTGGAGTAGTTGAGTTCAACGAACCAGGATAAAAATACTTGAGTTTTTATTTCTAAGTTTTTATCTTCATACTTATTCAACCTCCCTTCTAAGTATTTTCTCACCTTTAGTTGGTATCAGAGCTCCAGTTCTGTGTGTGCTACCACTTCACAGTGACAGTAAAGATCCGGTGAGAAAAACTTTGATATATATTTAGTTGTTACTATGGCTGATACTTCAATATCTAACATTAACAACAAATATGAAGAAAGGGACAGAATCAGCATTAAACCCCCTACGTTTGATGGGGAGAAATTTGATTATTGGAAAGACAGGATTGAAAGTTTTTTCCTTGGTTATGATGCTGATTTATGGGATTCGGTCATAGATGGATATGTTCATCCCATTGATGGGAATGGCAAGAAAGTAGATAGAAAATCTATGACAGAAGCCCAAAAGAAGGAATTTAGAAATCACCACAAGGCTAGAACAATATTGTTAAATGCAATATCTAACACTGAGTATGAAAAGATCACAAATAGAGAAACTGCATTTGACATGTTTGAGTCCTTAAAGATGACTCATGAGGGAAACTCTCAAGTCAAGGAAACAAAGGCTTTGGCTCTAATCCAGAAGTATGAAGCCTTCAAGATAGAAGAAGCTGAATCTGTTGAAGCTATGTTCTCCAGATTTCAAATACTTACAGCTGGACTAAAGGTTCTGGATAAAGGATACTCTACTGCTGATCATGTGAAAAAGATCATCAGAAGCTTACCTACCATATAGAGACCTATGGTGACTGCGCTGAAAATGGCTAAAGATCTGAACAAGATCTCCTTGGAGGAACTAATCAGTTCACTAAGGAGTCATGAAATTGAACTTGAGGAAGATGAACCTCAAAAGAAAGGTAAATCAATTGCCTTAAAATCTAATAAATCTGCCAAAGCATTGCAGGTGATAGAGGAAAGCTCTGAAGAATCCTCATCTGAAAATGAAGATGAACTATCCATGTTGTCTAGAAGAATAAACAAACTCTGGAAGCATAAAGGAAAGAAGTTCAGAAACTTCAGGAAGCCTGACCAAAGAAAAGAATCTTCTAGACACAGAAGATTTGGCAAAAAGGAGGTTGTCTGTTATGAATGTAAAGAACCTGGACATTACAAGAATGAATGTCCAAAGGTGTTAAAAGAAAAGCCTAAAAGAAAATTTGATAAGAAGAAGAAGGTTCTAATGGGCACCTGGGATGATTCAGATACATCTAAATCTGAATCTGAGTCAGAAGAGGAATGTGCCAATGTAACATTGATGGCAGACATAGAAGATCAGGAGGAAGGAACTTCAAGATTTGAATCTGACTCTGAATCTGACTCTGACGCTGAAGAGGTAATGGCTAAACTCACTAAAGATGAACTTATCAAAGTGTTATCAGAAGTTCTGAAGAGCTATAACAATATTAAGCTCAAATACAAGAAGCGTCAAAGCAATCGTGTATCTGAGAATAATATTCTCAAATCAGAAGTAGCTGAGCTAAATGAAAAGAACTTAAGATTGAAAAATGATTCTGAATTAGCTCAACAAAACTCTGATTCTGAAACTGAATCTGAATGCAAAAATATTTTTGAAAAATATGATTACAGCTTTCAGAAGTTTCTTGCTAAAAGCATAGACAGAAGCAAAATGGCTTCTATGATCTATGGAGTTAGCAGAAATAACAGAAAAGGAATTGGATATAAATCTTCCTCTGGAAAGGATTTAAATCCAAAACCTGTTGATAAAATTATCATCAAGAAAACTCCTTTATATTCCCACGTTAAATTTGGTCACTTGAATGATATTGAACAAACACGTTCTGAAAAGAACATTCATGTGTTTAAATCTAAGGCTAGTCAGAATAAACCTTATGTTGAAAAACAGAAGTTTAGACAAACCTTCAAAACAACTAACCCAAAAGGACCCAAGAAGATCTGGGTACCTAAAAGTAAAATAATTCCTGTTGCAGATGTTCTTAGCAGCAAGGTCAGGACGCCAATCATGGTACCTGGACTCTGGATGCTCGCGACACATGACAGGAGAAAGGTCTATGTTCCAAAGTCTAGAGCTTAGATCTAGAGGTGATTTGAAATTTGGAGGGAATCAGAAGGGCAAGATCATTGGATCTGGCACTATTGGAAATGGTAAACTTCCCTCTATTACTAATGTTTTACTTGTAGAAGGATTAAAGCATAATCTATTGTCCATAAGTCAATTAAGTGACAATGGTTATGATATAACCTTTAATCAAAAATGTTGTAAAGCTATTAGTCAAAAGGATGGTTCAATCCTATTTAGTGGAAAGAGGAAAAACAACATTTATAAAATAAATCTTTCAGAACTTAAGGTTCAGAATGTTAAATGTCTCTTGTCTGTTAATGAGGAGCAATGGATCTGGCACAGAAGATTGGGGCATATTAATATGAGACGTATATCTCAGATTAATAATCTTAATCTTTTCAGAGGACTTCCTAATCTGAAGTTCACTTCAGATGCTCTTTGTGAAGCATGTCAAAAAGGGAAGTTTTCAAAATCATCTTTTAAATCAAAAAATGTTATTTCTACTTCCACACCACTAGAATTACTTCATATTGATCTGTTTGGACCAGTGAAAACTGCATCCATCGGAGGCAAGAAGTATGGATTAGTCATTGTTGATGACTATAGTAGATGGACATGGGTAAAGTTCTTAAAACACAAGGGTGAGTCACATTCTGTGTTCTTTGACTTCTGCAAACAAGTCCAGAATGAAAAAGATTTCAAAATTATAAAAGTCAGAAGTGATCATGGTGGTGAATTTGAAAATAAATATTTTGAAAAATATTTTAATGAAAATGGCATTGCTCATGATTTTTCCTGTCCTAGAACTCCACAACAAAATGGAGTTGTAGAGAGGAAAAATAGAACTCTGCAAGAAATGGCCAGAACCATGATCAATGAGACTAATCTGGCAAAGCACTTTTGGGCAGAAGCAATCAACACAGTCTGTTACATTCAGAACAGAGTGTCTATAAGACCTCTTCTGGAGAAGACTCCCTATGAACTGTGGAAGAATAGAAAGCCTAACATTTCATATTTTCATCCTTTTGGATATATTTGCTATATGTTGAATACTAAAGAAAATCTGAATAAGTTTGATTCCAAAGCACAAAAGTGTTTCATGCTTGGGTATTCTGAACGCTCTAAAGGCTACAGAGTATACAATACTGAGACACAGATTGTGGAAGAATCTATTCATGTTAGATTTGATGATAAGCTTGACATTAAAAAGCCAAAGAAGTTTGAAAACTCTGCAGATAGAGAAGTAGTCTTCACAGACTCTGAAGGCTCAGAGGCAGACAAAGCTCAAGTGAAGGAACCAAAAGCAACGCCAGATGCAATTCCTTTAACTTCTCAGATGAACAATTTAAACATTTCTGAAGAATCAACTGTTAGAGGATCATCTTCCAGAATCAAAGCTTCTTATCCAGAGAATGTTATCATTGGAAAGAAGGATGACCCTATCAGAACAAGATCCTTCCTCAGATCATCTGAAGCATCATTATTTGGATTGGTGTCAGTAATTGAACCAACTTCTGTAGATGAAGCTCTGCAAGACAATGATTGGATTATTTCCATGCAAGAAGAGCTAAATCAGTTCACCAGAAATGATGTGTGGGATTTAGTTCCAAGACCAAAAGGATTCAACATAATTAGAATCTATACGCCTTCTTATTTCATTTGCTGCACAATATAACATCACTCTATATCAGATGGATGTTAAAAGTGCCTTTCTAAATGGCATTATAGAAGAAGAAGTTTATGTTCACCAGCCTCCTGGTTTTGAGAGTGAAAAATTTCCAGATCATGTTTTCAAACTAAAGAAATCTCTGTATGGTTTAAAACAAGCTCCCAGAGCTTGGTATGAGAGATTGAGCAATTTTCTTCTGGAGAAAAATTTCATCAGAGGCAAAATGGACACAACACTCTTTTGTAAAACATTTAAGAAAGATCTTCTAATTTGTCAAATATATGTGGATGATATCATATTTGGATCTACCAATACTATGCTGGGAAAGGAGTTTGCTCAATGTATGCAGGCAGAATTTGAAATGAGCATGATGGGAGAATTGAGATTCTTTCTGGGAATTCAAGTCAACCAAACTCCAGAGTGCACTTACATTCATCAGACCAAATATGTTAAAGAACTTCTGAAGAAATTTAACATGACTGATAGTAAGATGGCAAAGACTCATGCATCCAACTAGTTCACTATGCAAGGAAGAGGTAAGTAAGAAAGTAGATCAGAAACTCTACAGAGGTATGATAGGATCTCTTCTCTACTTAACTGCTTCTAGGCCTGACATATTGTTCAGTGTATGCTTGTGTGCTAGATTCCAACCAGATCCTAGAGAATCACACTTAACAGCTGTTAAGAGGATTCTAAGGTATCTGAAAGGTACTTCTAATGTGGGTTTGTGTTACAGAAAATCTGATGATTTCAAGTTAGTTGGATTCTGTGATGCTGACTACGTTGGAGACAGAGTGGAAAGAAAAAGTACTTCTGGAAGTTGTCAATTTCTAGTAAGAAATCTAATCTCTTTGTACAGCAAGAAGCAACCCACAATTGCATTATCAACTACAGAGGCAGAATATATTGCTGCTACTGGATGTAGCACACAGATGCTCTGGATGAAAAGTCAGCTAGAAGACTATCAGATATTTGAAAGTAACATTTCTATATTCTGTGATAATACTTCTGTTATACGTTTGTCTAAAAACCCCATTTTACACTCTAAGACAAAACATATAGAAATTAAGCATCATTTCATCAGAGACTATGTTCAGAAGGGAATTATAAACTTAGCCTTTGTTGATACGGATCATCAATGGGCAGATATTTTCACAAAACCCCTTATTGAAGATAGATTCAAATTTATTCTGAAAAATATTGGTATGGAAATGTGTCCAGAATAATATTTGTCAGAAGCAAATTTTACAGATGCAAAATGTTTAATGCTCTGAAGTATTTCATCTGATTATTTATTCATTTCCTTAAATTACTTTATTTGTGAAAATCTGAACTAACAATACTCAGAGGATCTGAACGTTGGTTAACGTTTCATTTCTCAAGAGAATTCAGAAGCACATGCAAGCAAACACGTGTCACTCTAAATCTGCAAAGATGGCGTGTACACTACTGAAGAGACGTTTGAGGTGAAGTTTGAATAGTGAAAATCTTGAATTTCCCCCCAATTTGTCAGAATCAATTAATGCTTGAAATGATTTTTATTCTTTTTCATTAGTTGCTATGTGTGAACGTGCCTTGTGTGTCTGTTTGTATGCTTAATTGTTTTCTATAAACACCACATCTCTCACCACTTTCACACTTTTCACAACTCAAGAACGTTTATGCATTTCTGTCTTCTTTTCTCTCTTCACAAAAACCCTAAACCTTTGACAAAATCATCTTCAATGGCAACCTCATCCTCTACAGCTGCACAGTTTCAATCAACCATGGCTGTAGTTACTTCTGCAAATATGGGTGTGGCTCCATATACGACCCCTAAAAGGACTCTGTTAACACCTCTTGACAAACTGGAAGTTCTCTGTGAATCAATGGTGGAATTTGATTCATTAGCTGAAAATGGATTTGAATTTCGCTCAATAGTTGATGCTCAAGGCTGGGTAAAATACTTTGACAGATTGTTTGGACCAGTTTACCCTCATTTGGTGAAAGAATTCTGGATACATGCTTCTGTATACCCTAAATTCATCATGTCTTCTATTCTGGGTAAGGAGATTATAATCACAGAAGATCTAATCAGGAAACTCATAGGATATGAGGAGACTGATGGAGTATCTCATCTGCCAGCTGGGTGTGTAGATATGAAAGAAGTTTATGAGGAAGTCATGACTGCTGGACAAGCCTCTAACAAGTTTAAAGATCTGAAGCCTGACTACAAGATCTGGGCAAAGATTTTCATGGGATGTATTCATCATAGAAAATCTACAAACTCTCCAGATTACGTGAACAATGAACAACTCTACTTCATGTACTGTTTAAGTCAGAGCACCAAGGTAGATCTTCCTTACATTTTGTTCATGCACTTATGGAATCATATTAATGCTTCAAGAGAATCTGTGAAAGATAAGGGTCAGAAGATCAGAACATGGATTCCCTTTGGAAGGTTAATTTCAGATATTCTGACAGAAAATGGACTAGTGACTACTCTGTATGCTGCTGGAGTCAAGGAGGAACTTGAATCTATTGTTGGGAAACCTCTGAATGCCAAGAGTATTCAGAGACTAAAAATTGTAGAGGAACTCACATCAGCACCCAAGAAGCTGAATATCTCTGAACTTAGTCAAAAGAGAATCCCAGTAGAAGATTACCCTCTGTTCTGTGCTGAAGAACCAAGGGAAATAATTGTAAGGTATATTGATTCTTGCAAGGCAGATGGAACCCCAATCCCTGCAGATATTCTGAAAAGAGCAAGGGAACCAATGCCTGATGGAGGAAATGAGATCACAAGGAAAAGAGGTCAATCAGAAGCAGAAGATGTGATTGTTCAGAAGAAGCCCAAAGTTGCTGACAAGCCTCAGAAGTTGATCAAGAGGAAAGCATCTGGAGACGCTCCTTCTGTTCCCACAAAGCATATCAAGATTAAAGGTATCAAATCTTCTGTATCTTCTTTCAATAATACTGTTTTAAATGATTCAACATTTAAGTCTATTCCAAAACCACCTTCTACTCATAAACAATTTGTTCCTGCTCCATCTCATGTCTCTGTTCCTTCCCCACAAAAATCATCTAATCCTGTTTCCATCTCACCTGTAAAACCTTCTACTACTCAATCATCTGCACCAACACCAACAACAACAAAACCACCAAATCAGACTCCACCACCTATAACAAAACCAACAAAACAATTTGTACCATAACAACAACAATCAGAAAAACAACCTCAAACAGAAAAACCTACAGAACAATCTGAACAACAACAACAACTACCAGAAAAACAATTTGAACAACAACAACAAAAACAATCTGAACAACAACCACAATAACCAGAAAAACAATCTGAACAACAACAAGAAAAACAATATGAACACCAACAACAAAAACAATCTGAACAACAACCACAATAACAAGAAAAACAACCACAACCAGAAAAACCACCATCAAACACATCTGAACCTATTGGATCTGCAAAAGTTACATCTGATCCTATTACATCTGATCCACCTACATCAGAACCACCTACATCTGAACCCCCATCAAAACCTTCTGAAAATCCATCAGAAACAGCTAACCCATCTGAAACCAATATCCCTGAGACAGAGGTTCTAAACATTACACCTCTCAAAACTGTTTTTGAAGTGTCCTCTACCTCTTACACTCCAACCACATCCTCAAATTTATCATAATCTGATATACACCCAGATTTTCTGATATCTCCCTCTCACAGAAATTCAGAAGTTAACCAACCAGAACCACCTGTATCTTCTGCAATTCTCATTCCAAATCCTACCCCAACACCTAAACCATCTTCTGAAATTATCATTCCCAATCCTACTTTAACACCTAAGCCAAGGACATCTGAGAATGTACCCTCTGCTTCGTGCAAACTGTTTTCCTCTAACAAACTTCCCTCTGGTTTCACCTTAAAAAATTTCTACACCAGAATTGAACCATCTGACACTATCACTCCTCTTAAACCCAAACTTACCATCATTTTACCATCTGTTCTTCAAACGTATATTAAAACAATGTCAGCAGTAACTTCATCAGATGCAAAACCATACTCTGCTAAATCTGCTAAATCTGCATTCAAACCTTACTCTGATAAACCGTTTGATGTTGTTTCCCATGCATCAACTGCAAAACCATGTCTGTTGAATGCTTTAACCATATCAAAACCTGACAATTCATCTGAACCTCCATTCATACCATACTACCCTACTCCTCTGATCACCATTCATAAATCCATCTTTCCACCTTCTCCCCCACCCAGGCCAATCACATTGGAAACTCTTCTAAACCCAAAACCTAGACTGAATGTTGATCATTTATTTACAAGTTTTTTGCAAGAAATACATATGTATTTAGGATCTGTACAGAGGAAGTGTTCATCAACAATGGATGCAAAGGAATCTGATGCCATTTGGAATGGCTTCATAAACAGATTCAATACTGTAGCATCAAATCTGAAGAACGTATGTTTTGATGATGCGAAGCTCAGATTTGCTGAAACTGCTAGAAGTCTGTTCTGGATTGTTAAAAGATCTGGACCATTGCTTCTTACAGATGCTCCTTCATCATCAGAAGAGAATACTGAATCTGCATCTGAAGACAACCCTCTGGCTATGACTCTGGTAGAACATCCTTCTGGATCTACTGCTTCTAACTCCAAAGCCCCTATTTAAATTGACTCTGTTCAAGCTTCAGAAACTGTCCCACCTTCTTCATATGAGATCAAGAAAGAGTATCCAGATCTTGAAGATAAGATTGCAGTTCTGGAAGCTGGTCAATCAGAAATCAAGTCATGGATGGCTAAGCAAGATAAGAAGTCTGAAGACATGGCTGAGTGGATGTCCAAACAAGATCCGAAGAATGAAACCATGGCTTAGTGGATGTCAAAACAAGAACAGTTTTCTTCTGAGATCACAGATCTGTTGAAGATGCTTTTGTCAAAACAATCTTAGTTTATTTTTTCTTCTGATGTTTGCATCTAATGTTTGCACATGTACTTGAATATTTTCTGATGTTTGTACTTTTTGCTCTGAATGAATGAATGTTTCAAAGTTTTCTCCACATGATTTATCTCGTTTATTTTTTTTCCTTTTCTTTGTCTTTTCAAAGTTCTTACTTTTTGCTTATGACAAAAAAGGGGGAGAAAATAGATCTGAACTGTTTAATTAAACTTTACCAGAATAAAACTTTAGACATATCAATTTTATCTAACATAATATCTGAGTATTTCAGAACATTTGATAAGTATACTCTGTAAAAGAAACTCTGAGACTCTCAGATCATATGACAATTATCAGACTCTGACTCTGAAATATGCAAGAAACTCTGACTCTCAAATGTTTAGAACAATCAAGCTCTAACTCTGAAAAATACTCAAGACAAAAAGGGAAGTTTCTATTCCTTATTTATATTTAATTCAGGGGGAGATTCATCATCTCAGGGGAGTTATAATTATTCTATTTTCAATAAAACAAAATTTCTGATGTTTTTGTCATCATCAAAAAGGGGGAGATTGTTAGAACACAGATTGGTTCTTAATAATATCTCTATGTTTTGATGATAACTATTATGAAATTTTGTAATTAAGAATTATATACTCTAAAATTTGCTTAAGAATGTTTGCTGCAGATATTAAAGTAAATATCACTCCAGAAGCAAATCAGATCTGAACATAAGAAATATGCAAAGCTCTAAAGCGTCAGATGCATCCATTAGAAGATTCTGGACGCTGCCATCAGAAGATCCTGAGCGTAGCCTCCAGAAGGATCTGAAGCAGAAGCTCCAGAAGAATCTGAAGCAAGTCAGAAGCATCTGAACCAATGAAGAATTCTGTATGAAGAGTTTTACAAGCATAGTTAATTCAGAAGACTCTGAAAGTACTAACGCTGCCAGTACTGAGGATCTGACTCAAAACTCTGCTTTGAACTTATACACGCTAAAAGCATACTTGCTGCAAAGACTCTGATTCAGCAAAACTCTGATCAACATCAGAAGGCTCTGATCAAATTAGACTCTAATGATTCTTGCTGAAAATTGTTGAAGAAGAATTCAAAGATTATGTCCGTTGGAATATCCAAACGACTCTTTTCTTATTTATGCTAGACACAAGAACACAAACAAAAAGGATTTCTCTGTGCTTTCTACTTCTAGGAAAGGTCACTAGATGTGAAGACAAAAAGGCTCAGACCTTTTGGTACACACTTCTCAACATGAAATACTCTTGGATCACTGTGCCTATAAAAGCAAGTCTCCACTCATCTTCTTCAGTTGACACATTACTTAAAAAGAAATCATTATCAAAGCTCTCATACAAACTCACATATTCTTTCTAGAATTAATTTCTTTGTTCTTAATCTTAAGTGAAAAATCACAGCTGTGATAAAGCTTTATTAGAAGCATTTTAACACTTGTATTTGTTATTACATTTGATTGTAAGAAAACCTTAAGAAGATCCAGTTAGGATCAGTAGTTCTTGAGAAGACTTTGAACAGTTGTTCTTAGTGCTTACTATTGTAATCAGTTGATTAAATAGTGGATTAAGTCCTTGTTTGAGAAAGGCAAATCACTCTAGGAAGGGTGAACTGGAGTAGTTGAGTTCTACGAACCAGGATAAAAATACTTGAGTTTTTATTTCTAAGTTTTTATCTTCATACTTATTCAACCCCCCTTCTAAGTATTTTCTCACCTTCATCAAATTCCTAGTACTGAAGTCAAAAGAGCTTGTATGAATAACATTTCATGTGCTAGTATAGTAGGTTCTTTGTTGTATGATATGGTCTGTATGAGGCCAGACATAGCGTACAAAGTGAGACTTGTAAGCAGATATATGGCCAATCCTAGGCAGGTAGACTAGCAAGCATTAAAGTTAATTCTTAGGTACATCAATGGGTCTCTGAGCAGAGTCCTGATTTATGGTGGAGTCTGTGGTGATGATAGTAAAGTCAAAATTGAAGGATTTGTCGACTCTGATTATGCACGTTGTATGGATTCCAAAAAATCTATTTCTGGATATGTGTTCACTATGTTTAGCATAACAATCAATTTGAAAGCAACACTTCAGAATTCTGTTGTCTTATCAACCACTGAAGCGGAGTATATCACCCTCACTAAATCTATGAAAGAAGCATTGTGGCTTGAAGGTTTTCCTAAGGAGTTAAAACTTCTAGGTCGAGTTATCACTGTTAAATGTGATAGTCAAAGTGATATACACCTGTCAAAGAATTCAACCTATAATGAGCAAACCAAGCACATCGGTGTGAGGATCCACTTCGTCATAGAGATAATCGAGCATGGAGAAGTCTATCTATTGAAGGTTTCAACTGATGACAATGCTGCTGATACGATCACCGACATTTCCAAGTAGCAAGTTTTTCCATTGTATTAGTTGGTAAAGTTGCATGACAAAAGTTAGTTTGTTCTCTTGTTAGTATAGAGTTTGTTCTAAGATGGATATTTTTGGTATTTGGATCGAAATATAGTGTCGACAAGGGTAACTTCATGGTTCGGCGGGAGTTATGCATGTTGTAATCAAAGTCTGTTCGAGCATGCTGTTGAAATATGTTAGTATTGTTTTTAAGTTAGCATGTTGATTTGTGTCTGGCTTGTAAGTCCAATTATTAAGTTAGATTGTAGTCAATTTAACTTAGTAGTCTATAAATAGACTAGTTCTTCTAGATTGTTGAGGAAGGTTAATTGTTGTTATTCACTTGTAATTTTGAACCCTTATTGAAAAAGTGAATAGTAAAACAGTTTTAACCAATTATTACTATTATTCTTCCTTCTTCCCTCTCTTTTGTAAACCTAAATAGAATTTCTTGTGTTTGTTCAGAAAAACTCAATCTTTATCTCATTACTTTGTTTTGTTATTGACAAAATTGTTTCACAACAGGTCTTAAGGTGAGGTTAAGACAAGAAATGTAGTTGTTTAATCCTTCTATTGATATGAGGGTGAGTTCTAATATCACAGTCATGATGACATCTCATCAAGAAAAAGAGTAAGGATATTAACAATAGAGAAATAAGAGGGATCAGGAGGTGGAGGTGGCAGGGTTGCAAATTGTTATGCTCAATATGAGTCAATAGTCACTCTATAGTTTCCATATTGTTGGAAGGAATTGAAATCCAATTATCTAGCTTGTGGAAATTTAAGTTTCTGGCTTGAAATTTCATACACCGAGTCTAAAATATGAGTATGAGATATACTATTATTATATTCGAAATATAGTAGCAATTGAATCAATATGGTAGAGTAATAGTAATTAATAGTCTTTAATTTAAATAACTTTAGTCATAAGATAGTAATTAATTTGAAATATAGTAGCAATTGAATCAAATATGTTAGAGTAATAGTTACTTTATAATACAAGGTCATGTTTGGACTATCAATATTTCTCACCTGTGTAAAGTAGCTACTAATACTCTGGGCTACCTTGCAATTGATTTAAAGTTTTAGTTTTGGTTATTTTTTGTACTATCCAATATTCATTCATTCATTCATTCATCTTTCACCAATTTACTTAACATTATTAATGGTGAGTATTAGGAAGGGTCAGACTTATTATAGGTCTAGTGGGTAGCTTTACCTAAATTCGCAAGAGGTTGATTTCATAATTTGAATATGTGACCTAATAGTTATATAAGACAACGATAATAAAAGTATAAAATTGTTTTGTCTAGGTTGCCTTCATATATATGAGGATCTTATGGAGAAAAATTTAGGAGCCATCGGTTTATATTGTTTGAGTTGTTATATAACTATAACAAAGTACATCTTAAGAACGGTTGATGATATATCATTTGCACACTATTTAAAAGATGATGTGTTATTGTTTATTCTACACCGCAAATTTTTGTTTATTCTACACCGCAAATTTATCACTTAGGGACAACATCACACCCATCTTATTTGTTTGTTTGTCAATTGTTTGTCCAACTTACTCTAATCTCATTGTGTTTTATGTGCACTTGCTTTCTTTGGTATTGTCCAATTAAATTAGTAAAAACCTAACATCTATCGAAGGGGATTGTTCATGTAGGTTTAATTGTTGTTTACTATATTGGATAATTTAGTTTGATTTCCTTTACACCCACCTTCAATATTTGTTAAATTATAGGAAGTATGTCTACCGAAAAGGACACGTCAGTAATTCAAATCGAGGATGAAGTTGATGAAAGTTCAGTCCCTTGTTCAAAAAGAAAGAAAAAAACTTCTATGGCTTAGGAATTTTTTGAAAAGTTTGTTTACGATAAAGGACTCCCAAAAATAAGATGCAAAATTTGTGATAAAATTTACATGGTTAGAGATTATGGCGGCACTTCAAATTTGATCAAACATGCGGTGAAGTGTATTGGAAAAGAGAATGAATCTTTTTATCCGCCATTAGATCAAGAAAAGTATAGGGAAAATATTTTTGAGGTAATTGTCAAACACAATTATGCTTTTACTTTTGTTGAACATGAAATGATAGTTGATTTACATTGTTTTTTATGTTGGGAAACAAGTGTAAGTTATGTTAAGAAACAAGTGTGAGTTCTAAGTCCCACATTGCTTAAAAAAGTGGAGGTTGAGCACTTTATAAGCAAGATGACCCATACACCTACCACCTTAAGGTTTTTGGTGAATATATGGTGTCTCTCTCACTTGTTTGGGTGAGTCTTTGATCTCTAGGTGAATGTTTGACCCAATGTGAATGATTCCCCCTCATGATGACCCATCAGTGGTATCAGAGCCCGATTCGAGTAAAGGACCAGCTTCTTGTATGGAAAGCCTAGTGGTTAGGCGGTGTATCTCGTTGTAGTACCCATGCCGAGCAAGGGTGTCTGTCAACGGCGGTACAAACATGTGGATAAAAAAAACTTCCATTTTAGGGGAGTATAGTGGATTGATTCACACATGAGGGGAAGAGTGTCGGAAAACAAGTGTGAGTTTTAAGTTCCATATTGCTTAGAAAATTGGAGGTTGAGCATTTTGTAAGTTAGAGGACTCGTACACCTATCACCTTAAGGTTTTGGATAAATATGTGGTGTCTCTCTCACTTGTTTGAGTGCGTCTTCGACCACTAGGTGAGTGTTTGACCTAATATAAATGCTTCCCCCTTATGATGACTCATTATTTTGCACCCCGATGTTAAGTCAATTTCTAGAAACACTATGAAGTCTAATGTTCTTAAGGTGTATAGAAAAGAAAAAGAAAACTTAAAATACTATTGACAATTAATTTTAGGAAAAATTTGTTTAACATCTGATTTATTTGACTGCACATTTTGTTAATAGGAATTGAGAGTTTGAGAAAAAAGTATTATCCTTCATTCATTGTCCACCGCCACACAATAGTTTTGATTTGACTGAGAAGTTAATAAGTTTGTTAAAAGAGTGGGGTATTGAGAAAAAATATTCACAATTACTTTAGATAATGCATCTCACAATGATGTTATGGTGAATATATTGAAGAAACATTTATTTTAAGGATTATGATTAGTAGCAGAAGGAACATATTTCATGTTAGATGTGGAGCACGCATATTAAACTTAATTGTTCATGATGGCTTTCATGTGGTAGATGAATCTTTGGGAAAAATTAGAATGTGTGTGAAATATATAAGAGGCTCATAGGCTCGAAAGGTAAAGTTTGTATCTTGTTTAGAGCAACTCTCAAATGTGACTTTTAAGTAAGTTCGTCAAGACTTTCCTATTAGGTGATGTTTGAGACTGTTGTTAGTCAACAAGAAAGCGATATTGATCCATACTTTCATTGTTTTTTATTAAACGAGGAGTGGGATGAGGTAAAAATCTTTAAATCCATTTTATGATATCTCTATTTTTTCAGGTAGCACTTATCCAACCGCCAACCTCTATTTTAGTGGTGTATGGAGAATTCATATGAAAAATCAAGAAGTTTCATGTGTTTATCATAATGAGTTTGAAAAACAAAATCAACTATGTTGCATGGCTAGAAAAATGAAGAATTTTTTTGATAAATGTTGGAATTCTTATAGTGTTTTCATTTACTGGCATCTTAGATCCTAGATATAAGTTGCAGTTTGTTGAGGGGTGCTATGTGAGGTTGTTAGGTGGTAAGGGAGTACAGGTAGCAAAATTGATATTCGATAAGTTGAAAGTTTTTTTTCAAGAATATGTCAAGTCCTCAAATGGGACAAGCATTTCATCTTCACAAAGGTCAATTAGAGGTAGTCCAAACGTTCCCTCAAATGACTTGCAAGATTTTGGGACTTACGAAAGTAAATGGTGTGGACCATCAAAAAAGTGAGTTTGATTTGGAAACTTATTTGAATGGAAAAAAAAAAAGACTATGAGGAATATGTTGATTTGGATATTTTGCAATATTGAAAAGCAAATGAGGGGAAATATCCTAAATTTCTATATTGGCACATGACCTTTTGAGCATTTCAATTACTGCAGTTGCATCGGAATAAGCATTTAGTATAGGTGGGTGTACACTTAATAAGCATCGAAGCGCTCATTTACCTGAAAAGGTTGAAGCACGGTTGTGTACACATGGTTGACTTTGTGGAACTTCAGGTTAGCATTTATGATCTTTCTATTTGTATTCTTTTCTTTTATCTTCTTTTAAAAGAAATGTATATTTAATTGTTTGATTCTTTTTTGTAGCTACATTTTATTTTGGACGATCCGATTTTGTTGAGGACATTCCGGTCTTCTTTTTCGTAACACGAGGTTACTTAAAGATGTTATCTATTTTAGGAGAACATCCTGCAAAGATGTTATAATTTAAAGGTTGAATGCTTGAATGGTTAGAATTTTATTAGTAAAATGATTTTTTTAGTATTTTGAATGACACTTGTTAAACAATTTACATCTTTTCGTTTCTTTTTTATATTCTTTACAAATTAAATAGTATTAAATACACTTGTTAATTAGGATGGATTGTGAGTTGATGTTGAGATTTTTCATTTTAAAGGTGGTGATTTGGAATTGTTTGGTGAAAATTATATAATTGGTGATTCAAGTTTAGTGTTGCATGTTTAACTATAGGAGCTTCTAATGAAATGACTATCTTTAGAATGTTCAACAAGAGAATGCTTTGGTGAATCATGATCTTCGGATAGAAAATACTTCTACGTTGTCTTAGAACTAGTATTAGTTTTATGATTGAATTTCTTAATTGATTTAATAACAATATAATGTGATGATTTTCACTTTTCATTTTACAAATTCACGTAATCTTCATTTTCTTCGATATTAACAAGTTATTTATGGTCAAATAGAAGAATACGTCAATTTTAATAAATAGACATAATGGATGACAAAATACTCAAATATTAATAAAAAATAATTTAAAATTATAATTCAGTACAAAATCGTTATAATATCTTGGTGAATCATCATCTTCGGATAAAAACTACTATAACATATAGAGGTGTTCAAATAAATCGGTTATTCAAATAATCCATATCCATATTTAAATCCAGTTATTAAAAATCAGTTAATTATTAATATGGTTTTAACCAAATCCACATTTTGGATATATTTTTAATATGGTTTAATTTTGGATTTGGACAGCCATATTCAAAAAATAAAAATTAAATTAGTCAATTTTTTTAATTAAAAAAAACTTTGAAAATTTAAAAAAAAAAATATTTTGAAAAAAAAATTAATTTTTTTTAAAAGAAAATATTGTTTTAATTTTTTTCAGTAAATAAATTTTTTTTCCAAAAAATTTTAAAAAATATTTTTTTTAAAATTTAAAATAACAATTATTTTTAAAAAAAAATATTATGATTTTGAAAAAATCTATTTTAAAATAAAATTAAATCAAAACTAATTATAAAATTAGTTATAGATATAACTGGTTTATAACTATTTTAAAAAATAAAAACCGGTTATGAAAATTAGTTTTAATAATCGATTGTAATATATAAATTATTATGATTATAGATTGGTTTTGAACATTAACCGTCAATGACTATCTCTAATATATGATTAAAATTTACACTTATAATATCTTGTTTTCATGTCTGCAACAATCATTCTACATTTGTAAATTTAATAGTAAGTAACTTAATGGCTCTTAGTAAGTAACTTGATTGAACATCTATTACAAAGGATGAATATGGGTGTTCCGATTGCATAACATGTCATTTTTATTGCATCTTGTTTGAATATAGTACCAACTTGGAAAGAAAATTCCATTGTTCAAATTATACACTATGAGCTCACCTAGTTTTTTGTCAACGACTTAAAGCTATAGCATAATTATAATCATTCATATGCATGATAGGTCATCATTGTAAGAAGAAGCATCTATATTGACTCACCCAAATATATAAGACTCACCCAAACATATAAGAGAGACATCACATATTCATTTAAAAAAATCTTAAAGTGATAGGTGTATTAATCCTCTTACTTATAAAGTGTTTAAAATTCATTTTTTAAAGCAATGTGAGACTTAAAATCCACACTTGTTTCTCCACACAACTCACACTTTTTCCAACAATCTCCCTTTTAAGTGTGAGTTCATCTACTATACTCCCCATCAAACGAAAATTGTTTCGTCCATATGCTTGTACCGCTGTTAAAAGACACCATTATCTCGTCATAGGCACTTTAACGAAACACGCACTACAAGAAATCTTTCTTCCTATTAAGTCTGTTGCGACGTGATAAACACTTCACGAATTTTTTTAATAATTTAATATGGAAGACTGATTCTAAAGTGTAACTCCTCAAATATAACTGGAATATTTATTTAATTTTTTAAATAAGAATATTCATTTTTCGGTGATTTTGGGTGATTTTGTGGTTTATTGGGAATTATGCATTTTGGGTTATTTAATTAATTAATAGTATATAATATGAATTATTGATATTGTTATTAGTTAAAATAAATATAAGTGAAAGAAGGGAAAATAGGACAATTAAGAGGAGTTAGTGAGGGTACTATGGAAAAAGTTCAATTGTGAGGCTCAAGACTAAGTTTAACAAAAAGGAAATTCTAAAGGGATTAGGATTCATTTGTTAGACCGTGAAGAGAATTGAGGTCAGATCTCTGGGGAGGGAGAATTGGAGGCAAAAGCTTCGGAAGGTTCCAAAAAATATTTGAGAAATCTTTGATCGGCAATTAAGGTATGGGGGGAGTATTACCTTCATGGTTTTTCATGTGTAAATTCAATGTATTTACGGTCGATTTAAGGGTTATTCCGTGTGTAAATTCAATGTATTTACGATCGATTTAAGGGTTAAAGGTTTTGAGGGTGGAGATGAGAAATAGGAATCTTTGGCCTTCGTGGCCTAAATTTATTATTAGTGAATCTAATCGTGGTTCATTGGGGGAAAGGGACCCTTAGGCCTTCGTGGTCAAAACTATGATTTGAACCTGTCTGACCCTGAAGGGATAGGAATATTTGATAGTAAATAACTCTGATGTCTTTGGGGCAATTGTAGGGAAATTTGTGATTAGAGGCGTAAATATGATATGAAATTGAACTTATATCCCTTAATTTTAAAGGTTTTAGGCATAATCTTAAAACAATGATTAGATGGTGTAATTGTGTTAAAATTGTAAATTTACTTGAGATAATTACAGCGTTGAATGGGTTATAATTTTCTGAGAGTTTAGGTTTTTACAGAATCGAAATCGGAGGTCTGGAAGGCCTCCAACGGTGAAAAACGCAGGAAATTGCATGTTGTCTGTCATGATTGTTCATGTTTTTGGTCGAAATTGTTTTGGACGTAACTTTTGATCCGTAAGTTCGTTTTGTCTCCCGTTCGAAGCGTTGAAAAGCTAATGAACAGGGCTATCACATAGTATAGATAAGAGAATTGGTTTCCCAATATTTTTATATCTAATTATGTTTGAGAATTCAATTGTGTATATGTTTTATTAATGAATCATGTTATGGTTCAATGATGTTTTGATGTTTTGATACTGTGATTTCTTTGATGAACTTACCATGAGTATGACTATGATTTCTACGTGATTAATACATGATAGTATCATGATTACCATGAGTATAATTGTGAATTCTATGTGATTAATATGTGATAGTATGATAAATTAATGAGTATGATTGTGAGTTCTATGTGATTTGTACACGATTATATGATGATTCTATGATGATATGATTTTGATGATGATGAGATATAATGATATGATTTTGATGATGATGATTATGATAATGAGCTATGATGATATGATTTTGATGATGATGATGATGATGATGAGTTATGATGATATGATTTTGATGATGAGTTATGATGATATGATTTTGATAATGGTGATTATGATGAATGATGATGCACCTATGATGTTATTATGAGGATGATTATTGATGTGTGCATCATGCATTCATGTGCATCCGGACTTCGGTTCAGGACCTCGATTACTTTGGCTTCAATCTCATTGTGCGGATGTGAAGTATTTTGATGTACTTCGGTTCTTAAGTAAAATCAATTCTATTATGGGGATCTATGGAGGGTTGATGGTCTAGTGTCCATCGAGCTGTAATGATTGGTACCACATGCATTGAGTCTTGTTGCATTTGCATCTATGAGTGATTTGGAATAATTTATGATGTTGTGGCCTTTGGGGCCTATTGATGAATACGATGATGTTGAACATGAATATAACGTTGTTTTATATGTTTATTTTCTATATTGATTATTATGAATCGTTTTACTCATCCTGCCTAATTGAATGTTGCCTCCACGTGGGTAACATGCAAATGACCAGGTTTAGCTATGCACGCTGTTGATGACTTTTGAAGTTTCGAGCTGTTAGCCTTTTGGTTAACTTAGAGGGTCTTGCTCTGATAGTATAACATCGGGTTGGGACCTATATTTTATTTGATTTATTTTGATTATTTTCCCGTATAAGGAAAACTTTGGATTATGTCTTTTGAGTTCTGCTGCCTTTGAGCAATTTTTGATATTTTTTTGGAAAACTCGTTGTACACGGAGCATTGACTTATGTTTGAGTTATTGAGAAATGTACGCCCTTTGAGATATTTTTATTGAGTTTAATATTTTACTCTAATATATGTGATAAATGTGCCTTTTAATTGTGGGGTAGAAAAGGGTGTTACATTAGTGGTATCAAAGCAGGTCGGTCCGTTCGGCCATGTCGTCCAATGTTATTTGTTCCCTTGTATGCGACATGTGTGTGGAAACACTGTCGATACACGATTGTTTTCTAACCTTTGTCTGCAGAAGTGGGAATGAAACAAGTGGGGAAGAAGCTTGTGCTTCTCCAGGATGCTTCAAGTATGGAGTAGTGGCTCAGTGTATCGATGAATGCTCTCATAGTTTGATAAAGATAGTTTGTACCCCATCATGATTTTCGGCTGTCTATTGACAAATTGAGGAACTGATCACCCTTAATCTCTTGTTGATAGTATACGGGGTCATGTTGGATGGGATAGACGTGTCTTGCAAGCTTAGATGGCGTGTGCAGTGAATTGTTTTGAGTTAAGCTAAGCGCTTACAAAATGTTTTTGTGAGTCGGTTCAGGATGTTGTTGAGGCGTTTATTTTGATGGAAACTTTGAGTGTTAATAAAAGTGGGGAAGTTTGTGGTGTGCCAATTAGTTATGAGTATCCAAAAGTTTTTCCTAACGAGATAAGTGATTTATTGTCGGAACGTGAAGTGAAGTTTGTGATCGACTTAGTTCCTGGAACTAGTCTGATATCGATGGCTCCATATAGTGTGCATGCATTGGGATTGAAAGATTTGAAGAGTCAACTTGAATATTTGCTTGAGAATAGATTCATTCGTTCGAGTGTGTCACCGTGGGGTACACCAATTTTGTTTATTAAGAAGAAAGAAGGTTCTGTGAGGCTTTGTGTAGATTGTAGACAATTGGACAAGGGGACTATCAAGAATAAGTGTCCCTTCCAAGGATTGATGATCTGATGGATCAGTGGGTTGTTGTAAGTGTGTTTAGTAAGATAGATTTGAGATTTGGGTATCATCAGATTCGTGTTAAGGCTGAAGATATTCAGGAGACTGCTTTTAAAACAAGGTATGGATATTATGAGTATTTCGTAATGCCATTTGGTGTGACTAATGCACCATGTGTATTTATAGAGTATATGAACTGGATTTTCCATACTTATTTGAGCAAGTTTGTGGTTGTGTTCATTGATGATATTTTGATATATTCGAAGAGTAAAGAGGATCGTACTGAGCATCTGAAAGTTGTGTTATCAGCGTTGAGAGAGAAGCAGTTGGATGCAAAACTGTCAAAGTGTGAGTTTTGGTTGAAGGAAGTGAGTTCTTTGGTCTTGTGATTTCGAGTAGTGGTATTGAAGTTGATCTGTCGAAGGTCAAAGTTGTATTGCAATAGGAAGCTCCAAAACCTATTTTTGAGATTAGAAGTTTTCTTGGGTTGGCAGATTATTATCGAAAATTCATTGAAGGATTTTTCCAAGTTATCTTTGCCATTGACACAGTGGACTAGGAAAGTTCAAGCTTTTGTTTTGGATGCAAAGTGTGAAGAAAGTTTCAAGAGCTTTCGAGGAGGCTGACAGCAGCTCGTGTATTGATATTTGCCGAATCTGGAAGAACAATTGTTGTATATTGTGATGCTTTGTTGATGGGATTGGGAGGTGTGTTAATGCAACATCAGCAATTTTTAGGTTATGCTTCAAGGCAACTTAAAGTGAATAAGAGGAATTGTCTGATGCATGATTTAAAGTTTGTTGTTGTTGTTGTTGTGGTTGTGTCGAAGCTTTGGAGGCATTATTTGTTTGGTTCGAGATTTGAGATGTTTAATGATCTTAAGAGCTTAAAGTATTTGTTTGATTAGAAAGATTTGAATATGATACCGGGAGAATGGTTTGAACTTCTGAAGGATTATGATTTTGAATCGAGTTACCGCCCTGGTAAGGCTAATGTTGTAGGTTACCACGCTGGTAAGGCTAATGTTGTAGCTGATGCATTGAGTAGGAAATCTTCGCGTATGCTGATGATGATGGTGAAAGAGTTAGAACTGATTTAGCAATTTCGTGATATGAGTTTGGTTTGTGAAGAGACTTCTTATGGAGTTAAGCTTGGTATGTTGAAGCTTACTAGTGGAATTCATGATGAGACTCGAGAAGGTGAGAAACCTGATTTGAGTTGGTATATCGGTTGGATGTGATGAATCAAAGTCGAAGAGCTGAATTTTGGATTATTGGAAATGGTATCATGAGATGTCGTGATAGAGTTTGTGTTCCGGATATTGTTGAGTTGAAAAATAGTATTCTTGAAGAAGGACATTGAAGTAGACTGAGTATCCATCCCGGTGCTATGAAGAGGTGCCCGGATTAGAGGAAATGTTTTGGTGGCCAGTGATGAAGTGATCTACGGTCGCGCGCGGATCAATACCGAGTAATTTTAATTAAATGTAGTAAAAACGACGGTAACTCGGATGTCGATTCACAAGGATTCTTATTTATAAAATAGCCAATTGAAATGATTTGGGTGGGGGTGTTGTTTTGATTAGGATTCGATTAAAGAAAGTAAACAGTAAAAATAACTGATTTTAAAATAAGTGATTAAAATAGGTAAATCTACCGGTTCGACTCCCAACTTATCATCGGTCATTACAATTCCAATTCCCAACGGTTCCAATTCCTATTCGATTTCTATATTGACGAACAAGCATCGACAATATCGCGCGAATTATATTCCTAATTACCGAATTAAGCAAACGGTTAAAGATGGCGCGAATTAACGAAAAAGCTAAGTTAATCCACGATTAAGTCAAGGAACATTGGTCGATTGAATTAAATCCAATTTATCTTATAATAACGAATTAAGCAAACGAAGTTATAAAACAAATTGGAACGAAATTAAATAAATCGAAATTGAAATAAACCTCAAAGAGTTACGGGATTCGAAACCGACAAATTTTCTCTCAGGATTAGTTCGTCATGGAAATTATGAAAAACAAAATAAAGTTCGGAAATAAACTAGGGTAGCCGTTTTGTATCACAGCAGCAACCTTATAAATAGAATAAGGTTTGCATTATACACTCAACTGGGTCGGAAACCTAAACCAGGCCCAAAAGGGACAAACAACTACATTATCACAAGTCAGAAACTTCAATGAATTATTCGAGACTCAATAAATCCGAATCATCTTCTTCGTGCAACATGAAAGTTGTAGATATTTTCCTTAGCTTTCCAACGAATAGTAGAATGCCTCAATCCGATTCCTGTAACTCCAGTTATGATTTTTTTATGAAAAGCTGCTAATGCTGAAAATAACAAAC
This sequence comes from Lathyrus sativus, assembly GCA_963859935.3. Lineage (NCBI taxonomy): Eukaryota > Viridiplantae > Streptophyta > Magnoliopsida > Fabales > Fabaceae > Lathyrus > Lathyrus sativus. The sequence continues at coordinate 590,343,210 of OZ012737.1, read as the reverse complement.
GAAAATCAAATAAAGCGGAAAATAAATTAAATTGTAAAAACATCATAAAATAGGAAATTAAACAAACTAAACTATAGAAATGCCTAAGTATAAACATAAAGGAAGGTGCATCAAAATGCACTGATCAAATTCCCCCACAGTTGAACCTTTGCACTCCGAGCAAAGTATTATCAAAACTCATGAAACACAAAAACATTTAGATACTCATTCTAGGTTGTGAACTCTTCTTTGGTCAAGATCGCATCGATAGGTACTAATTTTGCATACTAAGGATATCGTAAGAACACAAATCCGCAATTTTACGGTCATAAGGCTCCCTTCTATACAAATCAATCCAAATCATGTCGTTATGCCTAAGTCTAACTTACTCATCCTCCTTTTTGCTCTCTTTCATTCTAGTGCAATCACATTAAGCCTTTTATCTATTCACACACATGGTAATTGAGCTTATTAGTGACTACGATCCATATATTTTTTTGTAACAATTCAAAATTAGACACTTTTTGTCTCCCTTTTTTTTCTTTTTCTCTTTTTTTTAAGGTTTCACAACCGTTAGCCTAAGTGACCGGGTGAGGGTCACCTAACTTAAAAGGCGGATTCCTATTTTGACTTCTTATTAAGCACATGATCATTCACTTATTTGCATCAGTTCAATTACTTAGCGTGTGATTTTTAGATGGTGCTGACTGCTAGATAAACTACTTAAGAGCTATTAAAGGACGAGAACTCAAGACTATGCCATAACAAGTATCTAAATCGATTTCCATATTTGGGAGACTTAAGGTGTTAAAACGATACCGATCTTATGAATTATTCCCAAGTCTCCACAATCTGACCTCAAATTGATCTAAAACCCAAAAATTTCAAAAAATGCATTGTGCTAAGTAAACAATTTTTTTAAAAAAAAAATTCACTTAAAGAAAATAGAACAAAACAAAGAAAACTGAAAGAAAACAAAACAAAGAAATGGTTCTCTCCCCCACGCTTAAAATATACATTGTCCTCAATAAAAGAACAGAAATATAAAATAAAAGTGAGGAGAGATAGGAAAGGACACACCCGAGGAGTCAAGGTGGATAGATGATTGCATAAGCAGCCTTTCCTAAAGAGAGCTCTTCTGCAGTCTCTTCTTCCAAAATGGGGCTCTCATGGAGTAACTTTGAGCAATGACCATTGTTTTTGAAATTTTTTGTAATGCCTTCGTCTTTTATTCTAGGATCAAAGAAGATCCTTCGATAAGTAAACGTGTCAAATGGGCACGTGAAAGTGGTCTCCTTTTCCACAACATCAAGAATCAAAGGATTAAGGGGCTGCCTCACCGCTTTTCTTCCATCTTCAATTGAGACCCTACGCATACTCATGGATGGGCTAAAATTACGAGTGTCTACTAAGGCCCACCCAATTCCCTTCTTATGTTCTTGCAATAACTTTTCTTCCTACTCAAATTGATGCTTTGATGAACAATATAAATCCTCAGGAAGTGGTTCAGAAGTTGGTTGTTCAATAGAATGTTTGGTTGGGGCAGCCGGGATGTCGAGAGCTTCAGTTGTATAAACAACTTCAACAACTCCATCTGTAGGAAAAATATTAACCTGCAAGGCAGCCTCAATCTCAGAACAAAGGTTAGTTTCAATGCAGTCATCATATGAGTAACTATCATTAAAATAAGACAATGATGGAAAATCAGCTGCAAACAAATCAGTACAAGTATCATCAACCAACTCAGAAATCAATTCAATATGAAAAACAAAATGCTTTTCTTCCTCATCAATCTTCTTACTTTTCAGTACTATATGTGGAAAAGGAATTGGTGGTACATACTCTTTTTCAAGCTCAACAACAATGGAAGGTTCAGGTTCAGATCCAGGTGTAAGTTCAAGTGTGACCTCAACAACTCTTTATTTTTTTCTAGGGCTGGTTCTGCAACTTTTCGGATCTTAAGGACATTGCACTCATATTAGGGTTAGTGACATTAGGATTTACTACTATTTGGGCAGGTAGTTGGTTTGATCCCTGAGCTTGCTGTATGACATTCATTGAAGTGGCAAGTTGTCCAATTTGTGTCTGTAAGGTCTGAATACTAGAATTTGTCTGTTGCTGAAATTGGAGATCATTTACAGCCATTTGCTTGACAAGGTCCTCTAGTGAAGGTCCAGAAGGTGCAGAGGTGGTTACTTGTGGAGGATTATATGGTGGTGGTGGTAATGTTAACGTTAATTGTTGTTTCACTAAATAAGTAAGCTCATCAAGTCTGGTTTCTAGAGATTTATTGTAAGAAGAAACCTGAATCTCATTCACACCTTTTGTTTGGACAAAATTGTTTATAGTTGTGTCGCGGTGAAAATCGGATACCAAACTATTGATTAGTTTGAATCTTTAATTCAATTTGCAACCGAACTTTGATTTGTCCAAAGGAAGGGATAAAGATCGAAATACCCATAATGCAATGCAAATGCAAGGTTTAGAGAGTTATAGGTTCGGGGGTTGGTTAAACTTAGGGAAGGTACTAGCATCCTAAGTTTCTGTAGTACTCTACAGGAACCTCTTGTTTTATATTGTTTATTGCTAAGTGTTTATCTGCTTAAGGGTATAGAAGACCTAGGGGTTTATTTTTAAGTATACTCGATAAGATATCGCATCTTATGCCTACATATCCTTACGGGAGTGGAATCAGAGTATTTGTAGTTCTCCTAAAGGGTTAGAGAAGTTCTTTGACTGTGGTCAAAGTTCCTACGGGTTTAGGGTAGTTGATTGATTGAGTTTAGGAGAAAAGGTGAATTTTCATTTTAAGAGAGATTTAACCGCCACAAGTTGTAGGAAAATAGTATTTGCATCGTCTTAAGAGAAGGGCTCAAGTACTCGGATAGGGATCGACGAGGTACGCCTCTCTTAAGGCAAAGTTCCTACGGTATTGTATTGTTGTGGGGTGGAGATTATATCTCACTTAAGATAATTAACATCTTTCTTTATTGTGTTTGAATATTGTTTTGATTTGAGTTGTTTGTATTGTGTTTATTTCTATGTTGTAGGAGAAAGGTCCTTCCTATGGGTAGGATCTATCCTAAAGATCAACTTGAATGAGATCAAGGATCGTAAGGGAGAATGATGCAAATGATGCACTACACACAATTGTTGAATCATGTGTAGGGTTTTCCTTTGGACGGAATGCAAGGCGGAAAATGTAAATTGACGATAATGTAAATTACTGTAAGATAAATTGCGGAAATAAAATCATACACATACGCATGAAAGCGCTGAAGTGTGTGAGAGTAAAAGTGTCGTGAATGTGGGTGTGCACGATTAGGTTATATTTTTTATGCTGTTGATTGCTTTTAATTTGTTGATTAAATTGATTTTTAGTTTGAATTAAGATTTTAGACGGGATCATCTAAAAACTACAATAGCCTTAATTTTGTTATAAAGCTGAGTGGAGTGTTTTATTTCTATTTTGTTATAAAAAGAACTAAGTTACTGGTTAAGGAATAAAAGATGTTCATTATTATTTCTAAAACCAAATTAAATTAAACACTAAATTATTTATCATTGATTAAATAATTTCGACTAAGGGAGGGTAATTATTTATAAAAGTTTTATTAGTGGGAAAATGTTTATTTTAAAAGGTTATTAAAAGAAAGGTTAAATTTAGCCAAATATTTAATAAAAGTAATAGGTTTTTATAAGGGATTATTATTTTAATTTTTTTATATAAAAATGTTGATTAAGGTGTTAATGATTAGTAATAAAACTGATTTATGGGTTAATTAAAGGTTGTTAGTTAATTAAGGTTACGGTGTGCGTACGGGATATGTGGTAGTGTGTGTGCGCGTAGTAACTATGGTGCGCGAGCGCACATTGGATTACAGTAATACAAAAAAAAACAAAATCAAACAGGGGAACCCTAGTTCCCAAAATCACCTCTCCGTTGATCGCCCTCCCCTTCTCCGTCGTTTCCCTTTTCTCAATTTCTCACCTCTTCTCGTCGGCTTTCTCTTTGCTCGTTTCCTTCTATCTCTCTCTCCGTCTCCGTTTTCTTCAATTGTTCTTCTTCTCCTTTCTTCTGCACAAATCAAATAACAATAAAAATGTTAGTGTTAGCAACCGCAGAAACTCGCGGCTTCGATTTTTACAGATGGTCCTCGAAGGTAGCTGATGGTGGATCGCGGTGACGGCGGAGAGAACGAAAGATAAGTTTGGGATTTCTGAGTTTCTCGTATCTTCGTCTCTGAGTCGGCGCTTTTTTTCCGGTGTGTGTTTTAATGTCGTTGAATGGATTTTGTAGGGTTTGGATCTGAAAATGAAATCGAAACCAAATGAAGTTTCAGAGTTGCACGTTTTGAGGTCTTTTTTTTGTGTGTGTATCTGATTCTGTGTATTTCATATGTTGGTGTATGAGGGTTTCTGGTGATAAATTCACAACGGCGATGCGAAGGGTAAGGACGGTGGTGGCGATAGTTTGATGGGGTTTTCGGCAATGGAGCTGAGGAGAGGTGAGTCTTTTTTCGACTCTTAGGGTTTTAGGAATTTGGGATTTTTCTGTGGAACTCTGTGAGTTGTTGTGAATTTCCCTCTGATTGTTGAATGCCATGGATATGGTTTTATAGCCTCAACCGAATTGACAAATTGATTTCTCGAATTAAAAGTTGTTGATTCTTTCCTTTTACCCTTGGTTCAAACCGAGATTCTTGCCATTCTTAGAGTAAACATGCTGATTGTGTTTTTGAAACAAATTAAATGGCCTTGAGTGGATTTATTGCTTTCCATGTTCGTTTGAAATGTGTTTCTGTTTTGGGAATCGATGTCTACAAATTTCCTTCTTGAATGCATTTTAATGATTGTTAATGATAATGATCTCTTGTCTTGACCAAAACTCATATCTTTGATGTCATGTTTTTTTACACGTGACAATATGCTGAAAGTTAGTCGTGGATAGAAGTATAACAAATGGTTCAAATGGTGTCGCGGCTATAGGGAGGTCCACCGTGCTCTAAACAGTTCTTGTTGGGTATTTCCTGAGCTTGGTTGTGTTTTGACAATACACTTCAAAAGAAACCGTAAGTGTCATGAGCATATGTACATTGTTCCCCTTCTTCTTTAATTCATCATGTATTCTGAAGGTTGATTAACCGTGGCCTCTTGGTTTGCAGACCGTTGAGGCGGAAATATGGAGCAAGGAATAGTGTAAAGGTGAATACGGTGAAAGCTGTGAGGATATTCTCATACTCGCTCGCAAATTGGTTTCTTGTGGCCTCTTATCCTGCCCCGGTAAACTAGGACTTTGTTACAGCATTGGTCGTGTTCTGAAACTCGGTGCTCGATTAAAGATGTCAAAATACCGTTATGTGGCAGCAGTTGATGGATTTATGAACTTTTCTTTTTCAAGAGCCGGTTCTGCAGTTACATGGATTCTGGGTGACTACGTGCTCGTGATGGTGTTTAGAGGTTACGCGGATGTGATTTGTCATCAACTTCGGAAAACAAATATCTCTCAAAGTTGGAAATGTCATTTGCAGAACCCTCGGTAGTATTCTCAGCATATATAACTTTGTCTTCCGTTATCTCCTTTACGTCTGGTGAGAGCTAATTTCGAAACATAACGCAGGGAAGCCCAAATTCCATGATGAAGAGGTATCTAGAACTTAGAGCCAAGGACTGGGTTTCTGCTGGGTGAGTTAATAAGAAATGAATTGCTTTCGTCGACTATCGTATACAATTTATTGTTTATGCCATGAGGCCTAGTATAATAATTAAAGTCAAATGTCTGTACAGGTTTGGAAGCTCGCTGTCTTCTTTGCAAACATGGTGAAGATAGAGTGAGATTGGTAAAGGAGTTGTTCTTTGGATTCAGTACTGGTAGAACGGTGGTGAGGTACGCGGTTACTCCATTTAGAGGTGTGATGTTCATTGATTTCCCATGTAGCTTTGATAATCTTCTTTTAACATTACTGTTGGTTTTGGCAGGTTGCTTTTGGTGGTGTTTAATCACATTGCTTGTAAATAATGAAGGTTGGTTGTTTAATTTAACATACTGTATCTTTGTTGAATTCAATTGATAATGTTGTGACTTTTCCTCCTTGTAGGTCACGAGTCGTTGCTGCTACTGCTAAGCTGTTATAGTTGCGGTAATTCCTTAGGCTTGTATTGCTATAGGTTCCCGTTAATCAATTGTTCTTGTCTAATCTCCGTGGTAATTTCATCTAGGTACCAGGTGTGACGACGGTGATGGTATGGTTTTGTGGTTGCCCGCCTTCGGTCCTCTGGTAGGCTGTTGTCGTCCTAACGGAAGCTGAGAGATGCTGAAGGCAAAAAAAAAAAGAAGGAGTTCGCAATTTTTTTCCTATTTGTATGTATTAAGTGGTTTCGGTGTTTGGAAGATACACATTTGCAGGTTAGATTCTTAATTCAAAACCATAGGAATTATCACGTGATTCAAGCCCCTACTGTAATGAATCCTGGTTTAAACTCAAAATTATGCAGGGACAGATGCCTTGGGCGCAGCGCCTGGTCTTGGTCAATTTCAAAACAACTTTCTGGTGCGAGTTCCTTATGTATCTTACATCATTGTCACTTAACGGCAGTTTTGACGGTTAATTTTAACCTGCTGCCATGGCCACCGTGAGTCTTTGTTGTATTTTATTTTGATTGTTTTCCAACCACTCATGTCGTAATCTAATCTTTTTTTGTTCGCTTCTTCTTCTGTAGAATACTGATGGTGAGGTTTGCCTTTGAAAACTTTCCTGAGATTCTCCATCAATGTCGAATTAAAGGCCTGCCAACTGCTTCTGTTGACTTGTAGCTTAAGAAAATGCTAGTTGGAAAAAGGGTTGTCGGATGTGGCTAACTTGAAACATGCCCGGCTGCGCTATTTGCAACCACTGATTGAGAAGTCACTGATTGTGAAGTCGTTGCCGCTGCCGCAGCCTGGTTTTGATCGGTAGCTGAAGGATCCTATCTGATATGGTATGTAACCTGCAGAATGCAAAGGTGGATACAGCTAAATACACTCCATCCAACAAAGCTTCGCCGTATTCTCGTAATGTCATGTGAATCCATCGTGCCAGAAATATATATCACCCCCTTTCTTTGTATTGAAGTGGTAGCTGGAGATCTTTGATCTTCCCCAGTATTTTTCTTATAATCTCAGATTATGGCTGGAGTTATGTCCACTTTCACAGTGCAAGTTTATAGTAGAAAACTTTGTGACTTTGTGATTTTTCAATGAGTTGAAAGATGTATCCATACATAGTCTATGTTGTAGATGTATGTTAACTGATACTTGCCATCTCTTTGTAATGGATCACGACCATTGTATTGGATTAACAGGGATGTTAAATTGGTCTTGGTTGTAGTATGGGTAAAAGGTTTGAATGTGAAAGCAAAAGTGGATTTTAATTGAAAATGGACCGCATAAAAGTATGAGTTTAAACGATAATGAATAGACATGAATTTTTAAAAGGGAATTTTAATGATGGAAAGATGAATATGAATTTAAAACAAGATCTTTAATAAACATGTGATTTTTTAATGATGAAAAAGAAAAAGAAAATAAATAAATATGGATTTAAAGCATGAATTTAAATAGATATGGATTTAAAACATGAATTTTAATAGATAAATAATGGATTTGGGATTAAAACAAAATGAATTTCGGAAAATGGTATAGGAATAGTTTATCCTGCTAGGGAACGCATCCACGACTTTAGTGTTTTTACTTCTTTCAATCCTACAACACAAACAAAAGGCTAGGTAAGACGGTTAGTTGTGTATGGATGATAGTCTTAGAAAAATGCACGAGGAGGTGGGGTCTTAAGGTCAAAAATTAGGGTGCAACAAATGCCCCTATTTAAGTTACTTCTATCCAGAGATATGGAGATTGAAATCTCCGTTTCAATGAGATAGAAGGGACTTAAATACAAACATTTGCGCGAATTTTTGGCCATAAGAAGCCACCAAATGATATGCAATGATATGCAATGGTATGAGAATGCAAGACAGACTGAGGGGTCCTGTGGAGAAATGGCGCCACAGGGGAGAAACACAACATACGGGAAGAACAGGCCCAACAAAGGAGACTCCACGGGGAAATATTGGCAATCACAAAGTGTCTGTAAATATGTTGTGAAGAACTTGGAAGAGAAATTCTCTGGAGGAATCTACTGTATATGTCAAAATGTAATTGATTCAAGATATTATCTGAAGAAGCCTATTGTCGAGACTTGTAACTGTAATTGAGAATACTTTTTCCAAAGTATGTACTGTGAAAATCTGTAAGGAATCTACTGCCGAGATTCTGTGTTGATATCTGCTGGAGACATACTTCTGACGAAGTCTTTTGGAAATCTACTGCCGAGATTTTGTATTGAAGTTCGTTGAAGAAATACTTCTGACGAAATCCTCTGGAAATCTAATACCAAGATTAACCAGGGAATGAAATGGAACTACCTACTGCCGAGGTCTTCTGGGAATCTACTGCCGAGATTAACCAGGAAATGAGATGGAACTACCTACTGCCGAGGTCTTCTGGGAATCTACTGCCGAGATTAACCAGGGACTACCTACTGTCGAGGTCTTCTGGGAATCTACTGCCGAGGTTAACCAGGAACTGTAAGATGTTCGAATGATTGTTGTTGTAGATTGTAGTTGTCATTGTAGACTGTAGTTGTCGTTGTAGACTGTAGTTGTCGTTGTAGAGTGTAGATGTCATTGTAGACTGTAGATGTCGTTGTAGACTGTAGATGTCGTTGTAGACTGTAAACGTTGATTCACTGGGGATCTTCAGAAAAATGTGAGCCGGTTGAATTGTAATGTATGTCTTCCCGAATAAAGAGAGACTATTGTGATAAACTTCTTCGACTTCTCCGGGGAGATGTCACTTGACGGAAGTAAACTTGTGTGATGAACTCGCTGGGGAAGTTATTCCTGAAGAGCATCCTAGTTGTTGCAAAAATGTATGAATTCTCAAATAAAGAGAAACTTTTGTAAGGTTTTTCATTTACCAAGTCGATAATCACTGGAGATGGATAAACTGTCTTGTGGAGGCTGTCATGTGTCATTTTGAATAGAGTCTTGATCAAAACGAGTTGCTCAAATAAAGAGGTTGCTTATAGTCCAAATGTAGTTGTCCGAGAAAAATCTTGTGATGCTATTGTTGAAGAAATGTCTGTCCATATGAATATTCGTCATGGGGAATAGGGTGCAAAATAAATTCACACTTAATCCACGTTCAAAGGTTGGAGACGTCCACGATGTGATTACCAAGGACCGAAGTTCAATTCGAGAAGTAGCCGAAAAGAAACCGTCAAGCAAGACTCGACCATTGAGATATGAACTCAAATGGAATTATACTAAAATAACCATCTTCCATGAGGATTGAACTTCACGGGGAAAACGAAATATTGTGCTCTTTCTGCCTAGGGTCGACACACCTATTTGGAGGGATAAGACACACCCAAACACCTAGGGATGACTATAGCCAAAACGATAGAATAAAACAAACGCAACGAATGCAAAGAAATGCACATGCTATGTTGTCTACTTATATGTTATGCGTCATCATTGTTAGGATACTTGATGCAAAGAAATGTCCCAAACAAACGCAACGAATATGCTAGATTAAAACATGCCCGGCTGCGCTATTTGCAACCACTGATTGAGAAGTCACTGATTGTGAAGTCGTTGCCGCTGCCGCAGCCTGGTTTTGATCGGTAGCTGAAGGATCCTATCTGATATGGTATGTAACCTGCAGAATGCAAAGGTGGATACAGCTAAATACACTCCATCCAACAAAGCTTCGCCGTATTCTCGTAATGTCATGTGAATCCATCGTGCCAGAAATATATATCACCCCCTTTCTTTGTATTGAAGTGGTAGCTGGAGATCTTTGATCTTCCCCAGTATTTTTCTTATAATCTCAGATTATGGTTGGAGTTATGTCCACTTTCACAGCGCAAGTTTATAGTAGAAAACTTTGTGACTTTGTGATTTTTCAATAAGTTGAAAGATGTATCCATACTTAGTCTATGTTGTAGATGTATGTTAACTGATACTTGCCATCTCTTTGTAATGGATCACGACCATTGTATTGGATTAACAGGGATGTTAAATTGGTCTTGGTTGTAGTATGGGTAAAAGGTTTGAATGTGAAAGCAAAAGTGGATTTTAATTGAAAATGGACCGCATAAAAGTATGAGTTTAAACGATAATGAATAGACATGAATTTTTAAAAGGGAATTTTAATGATGGAAAGATGAATATGAATTTAAAACAAGATCTTTAATAAACATGTGATTTTTTAATGATGAAAAAGAAAAAGAAAATAAATAAATATGGATTTAAAGCATGAATTTAAATAGATATGGATTTAAAACATGAATTTTAATAGATAAATAATGGATTTGGGATTAAAACAAAATGAAATTCGGAAAATGGTATAGGAATAGTTTATCCTGCTAGGGAACGCATCCACGACTTTAGTGTTTTTACTTCTTTCAAACCTACAACACAAACAAAAGGCTAGGTAAGACGGTTAGTTATGCATGGATGATAGTCTTAGAAAAATGCACGAGGAGGTGGGGTCTTAAGGTCAAAAATTAGGGTGCAACAAGTTGTAAATTGTTGGGAGTTAAGTGACATGTTCTCAATCAAGGCTTTTGCAGCAGCCGGGGTCTTATCAAAAAGTGATCCACCACTAGCAGCATCTAAAATGTTTCTATTCATTGGTAGCAATCCCTCATAAAAATATTGGATAAGTAACTATTTGGTAATCTGGTGTTGCGGACATCTGGATACTAATTATTTGAATCTCTCCCAATATTCGGACAATAACTCCATGTCAACTTGTCTAATACCACATATATCTTTTCTGATTGAGGCAACTCTTGAGGCAGAAAAGTATCTATGTAGAAAGACTTTCTTCAAATCATTCCAGGTTGTGACATAATTAGGCTTAAGATAGTAAAACCAATCTTTAGCAGCTCCCTGTAGTGAAAGCAGGAAGGCTCTCAGCTTGATATGATCTTCTGTGATTCCTTCAGGTCTCAAAGTTGTAGAGCACACAACCTGGAATTCTTTCAGATGCCTATATGGGTCCTCACCTGCAAGACCATTAAACCTTGGCAACAAGTGTATTAACTCAGGTTTCAATTCAAAAGGTACAGTAACAACATGATATTTAATACATATATCATTATAATTCATATCAGGAGCAGCAAGTTCTCTGAGAGTTCTTTGATCACCCATGTTATCAAAAGGGAAAAAAATTAACAAAGAATTAGAAATCACAAAACTAATTCAGCAATGCAGTAAATAATTTGAAAATTACCAACGATGTCCCTAATTAGAAAAAGAATGGAAAAATAGAAAATCGAATAAAATAAAATCTAAAAATTATGAAAATATAACTAAAAATCAAATCAAATCAGAACGAATTAATAAAAAAAATTCGGATTTTTTTGAAAATATGAAAATAGAAAATAAATCAAATAAAATAGAAAAATAACGAATTTGCGATTTTCAGGGTCAAAGCCTTTTAGAATTCTATTCTAAATGAGTATTGTTCAACGATTTTTTTCTGATTTTCTGGAAAAAAATTCAGAGCAAATCGAAACAATAGCTTCCAAACTCACCTGACAGGCTGAAACGCTTACTGCACTACAACCCTGAAAATTAACACACAATAACAAAAAATAAAAAAACAAAAAACTCTAATAAAACTAGAAAGTTAAATGTCTAAAATTGTCTAAAATTAACAAGAATCCTCAGCAACGGCGCCAATTTGATATACGGTCGCGCGCGGATCAAAACCGAGTGATTTTAATTAAACGTATTAAAAGCGACGGTAACTCGGATGTCGATTCACAAGGATTCTTATTTATAAGATAGCCAATTGAAATGATTTAAAGGGGGGTTGTTTTGATTAGGATTCGATTAAAGAAAGTAAAAGGTAAAAATAAGTGATTTTGAAATAAGTGATTAAAATAGGTAAATCTACCGATTTGACTCCCAACTTATCATCGGTCATTACAATTCCAATTCCCAAGCGGTTCCAATTCCTATTTGATTGCTATATTGACGAACAAGCATCAACAATATCACACAAATTATATTCCTAATTACCGAATTAAGCAAACGGTTAAAGATGGTGCAAATTAACGAAAAAGCTAAGTTAATCTGCGATTAAGTCAAGGAATATTGATCGATCGAATTAAATCCAATTTATCTTATAATAACGAATTAAGCAAACAAATTTATAAAACGAATTGGAACGGAATTAAATAAATCAAAATTGAAATAAACCTCAAAGAGTTACGGGATTCGAAACCGACAGATTTTCCCTCAGGATTAGTTCGCCATGGAAATTATGAAAAACAAAATAAAATTTGGAAATAAACTAGGGTATCTGTTTTGCATCACACCAGCAACCTTAGAAATAAAATAAGGTTTGCATTACACACTCAACGGGGTCGGAAACCTAAACCAGGCCCAAAAGGGACAAACAACTACATTATCACAAGTCAGAAACTTCAATGAATTATTCGAGACTCAATAAAACCGAATCAGCTTCTTCGTGCAACATGAAAGTTGTAGAAATTTTTCTTAGATTTTCAACGACTGGTAGAACGCCTCGATCCAATTCCTGTAGCTCCAGTTATGATTTTTTTATTAAAAGCTGCTAATGCTAAAAATAACAAACGAAAATCAAATAAAGCTGAAAATAAATTAAATTGTAAAAACATCATAAAATAGGAAATTAAACAAACTAAACTATAGAAATGTCTAAGTCTAAACATAGAGGAAGGTGCATTAAAATGCACTGATCATGAAGAAAGAAGTGGTTGAGTTTCTATATGATGGTTAGACTTGTCAGAAGTCGAAGATTGAACATCAGAGATTGTTGGGTCTGATGCAACCGTTGAGTATTCCAGAATGGAAATGGGATAGCATTTCTATGGATTTTGTGACAGGGTTGCCAAAGACTTTGAAGGGATATGGTTTAATTTGGGTGATTGTTGATAGATTGACTAAATCGGCTCATTTTATACCGATGAGGATCAATTATTTGTTGCAGAAGCTTGTCGAATTATATATTGATCAGATTATGAAGTTACATGGTGTTCCATCGAGTATCATGTCTGATAGAGATCCGAGATTTACGTCGAGGTTTTGGGAAAGTTTGCAGACAACTTTGAGTATAATATTGAGATTGAGTTCTGCCTATCATCCGCAGACGGATGGATAGACAGAGAGAACTATCCAGTCCTTAGAGGATTTTCTGAGAGCTTGTGTATTAGATCAAGGTGGATCGTGAGATAGTCATTTTCCATTGATTGAGTTTACCTATAACAACATTTATCATTTTAGTATTGGGATGGCACCGTATGAGGCTTTGTGTGGCAGGAGGTGTAGGACTCCTTTGTGTTGGTATGAGTCAGGCGAGAGTGTTGTACTCGGACTTGAGATTGTGCAAGAGACGACTGAGAAGATCAAGTGGATCCAAGAAAAGATGAATGTTTCGCATGGTCGTCAGAAGAGTTACCATGATAAGAGGAGGAAAACACTTGAATTCTAAGAGGGAGATCACGTGTTTTTGAGAGTTACTCCGGTAACTGATGTTGGCCGAGCTTTGAAGTCTCGAAAGCTCATACCGTATTTTGTTGGTCCGTGTGAGAGTGGCACAGCGGAAGCGTGGGAGAAGTAGCATGTCAGACTGCTTTACCACTGTCGTTTGTGAATTTGCATGATGTCTTTCATGAGTCTCAGTTGAGGAAGTACATTCTAAATATGTTGTATGTGATTCAGATGGATGATGTACAAGTGAGAGATGACTTGATTGTTGAAACATTGCCAATTCGGATTGATGAACGAGGAGTGAAGCAACTGCGAGGTAAAGAAATTGTCTTGGTAAAGGGTATTGTGGGGAGGACCGGCTGGAGAAAGTTGGATTTGGGAGCGTGAAGATCAGGTGAGGGAGTCGTACCCGACTCTGTTTCCTTGAGGTATTTTTCAAGGGCGAAAATTCTTTTAAGTGGGAGAGAGTTGTAACACCCCAAATTTAACTGGAATATTTATTTAATTTTTTAAATAAGAATATTCATTTTTCAGTGATTTTTGGTGGTTTTGTGGATTATTGGGAATTATGCATTTTTGGGTTATTTATTTAATTAATAGTATATAATATGAAATTATTGATATTATTATTAGTTAAAATAAATATAAGTGAAAGAAGAGCAAATTGGACAATTAAGAGGAGTTAGTGAGGGTACTATGGGAAAAGCCCAATTGTGAGGCCCAAGACTAGATTTAACAAAAATGAAATTCTAAAGGGATTAGGATTCATTTGTTAGACCCTGAAGAGAATTGAGGCCAGAGCTCTGGGGAGGGAGAATTGGAGGCAAAAGTTTCGAAAGGTTTCTAGAAATATTTGAGAAGGTTTTGATCGACAATTAAGGTATGGGGAGTATTACCTTCATGATTTTCCATGTATAAATTCAATGTATTTACGATCGATTTAAGGGTTTTGAGGATGGAGATGAGAAATAGGGATCTTTGGCCTTCGTGGCCTAAATATATTATGAGTGAATCTAACCGTGGTTCATTGGGGAAAAAACTATGATTTGAACCTGTCTGACCCTGAAGGGATAGGAATATTTGATAGTAAATAACTTCGATGCCTTTGAGAAAATTGTAGGGAAATTTGTGATTAGAGGCGTAAATATGATACAGTATTGAACCTATATCCCTTAACTTTAAAAGTTTTAGGCATAATCTTAAAATAATGATTAGATGATGTAATTGTGTTAAAATTGTAAATTTACTTGAGATAATTACAGCGTTGAATGGGTTTTAATTGTCTAAGAGTTTCAGTTTTTACGGAATCAAAATCGGAGGTCCGGAAGGCCTCAAACGGTGATAAACGCAGGAAATTGCATGTTGTCCGTCACGATTGTTCATGTTTTTGGTCGAAATTGTTGTGGACGTAACTTTTGATCCGTAAGTCTGTTTTGTCTCCCGTTCGAAGCGTTGGAAAGCTAATGAATAGAGATATAACATAGTATAGATAAGGGAGTTGGTTTCCTAATATTTTTATATCTAATTATGTTTGAGAACTCAATTGTGTATATTTTTTTATTAATGAATCATGTTCTGGTTCAATGATGTTTTGATGTTTTGATATTGTGATTTCTTTGATGAACTTACCATGAGTATGACTATGATTTCTACGTGATTAATACATGATAGTATGATGATTACCATGGGTATAATTATGAATTCTATGTGATTAATATGTGATAGTATGATAAATTAATATGAGTATGACTGTGAGTTCTATGTGATTTGTACACGATTATATGATGATTCTATGATGATATGATTTTGATGATGATGATTATGATGATGGGCTATAATGATATGATTTTGATGATGATTATGATGATGAGCTATGATGATATGATTTTGATGATGATGATTATGATGATATGATTTTGATGATGAGCTATGATGATATGATTTTGAAGATTGTGATTATGATGAATAATGATGCGCCTATGATGTTATTATGAGGATGATTATTGACGTGTGCATCATGCATTCTTGTGCATCCGGACTTCGGTTCAGGACCTCGATTACTTTGTCTTCAATCTCACTGTACGGATGTGAAGTATTTTGATGTGCTCCGGTTCTCAAGTAAAATCAATCCTATTGATGGGAATCTATGGAGGGTTGATGGACTAGTGTCCATCGAGTTGTAATGATTGATACCACATGCATTGAGTCTTGTTGCATTTGCATTTATGAGTGATTTGGAATAATTTATGATGTTGTGGCCTTTAGGGCCTATTGATGAATACGATGATGTTGAACATGAATATAACGCTGTTTTATATGTTTATTTTCTACATTGATTATTATGAATCGTTTTACTCACCCTGCCTGTTTGAATGTTGCCTCCACGTGGGTAACATGCAAATGACCAGGTTTAGTTGTGCACGCCGTTGATGACTTTTGAAGTTTCGAGCTGTTAGCCTTTTGGTTAACTTAGAGGGTCTTGCTTTGATAGTATAACATCGGGTTGGGGTCTATGTTTTAATTGAGTTGTTTTGATTATTTTCCCGTATAAGGAAAACTTTGGATTATGTCTTTTGAGTTCCGCTGCCTTTGAGCAATTTTTGATATCTTTTGGGAAAACTCGTTGTACACGGAGCATTGACTTATTTTTGAGTTATTGAGAAATGTACGCCCTTTAAGGTATTTTTATTGAGTTTAATATTTTACTCTGATATATGTGATAAATATGTCTTTAATTGTGGGGTAGAAAAGGGTGTTAC
This sequence comes from Lathyrus sativus, assembly GCA_963859935.3. NCBI lineage: Eukaryota > Viridiplantae > Streptophyta > Magnoliopsida > Fabales > Fabaceae > Lathyrus > Lathyrus sativus. The sequence goes on along the minus strand of OZ012737.1, from coordinate 590,326,888 downwards.
ATAAAACGCACAAGACGTAGCCACGTGATATACACGCCGCAAGCCAACGGTATAAAAAAATTGCCACGTGAAGTTCACTTCGCATATGTGAAAATAAATATTACGCTTCAGATTCCCACCGCTCACGCATTAGTGTGTTGTCTCTTCATTTTCTTTGTGCTTCTTCCTCTCTATCTTCTTCCTCTTCATTCCAAAATCATTTTTTCTTCAAATTCAACTCAATTTCAACTTCAATAAGGTAAAATCATAGTGTTATTTTTTTCCATTTATTTATATTCTATAAATTAAATATTAATTTATTATTAATATTTTTTATTTTTTATTCAAACTATTTAAAAGAAGAGGATCTCCACATATATATTTTGTGGCTTCAAATTTTTTTCTTCAAAAATTTATGAATATTTATATATATGTTAGATTTAGATTTATATGAATGTATATTTGATGTTTAAATTTTTTTTAATAAACAGAATATGTTAGATTTAGTTTATATGTTACATCTGTTGTATTATTTGAATTTTGATGGTTAGATTTAAGTTATATATATATATATATATATATATATATATATATATATATATATATATATATATATATATATATATATATATATATATATATATATATATATATATATATATATATATATATATATATATATATATATATATATATATATATATATATATATATATATATATATATATATATATATATATATATATATATATATATATATATATATATATATATATATAGAGAGAGAGAGAGAGAGAGAGAGAGAGAGAGGGGGGTTATTAATGAATATTAATTTGAGGTAATATATTTAGGGTAATCATATATTTTTAATTAGGTTATTTACAGAAAAAATTAATTAATTAAAATTATTTGAGTTTTTAGAAATAATAAACAAAATATTAATTTAATTTATTTTTTATTTCTTATAAACAGAAAAAATAAACATATTTAAGTTATTAATATGTTTTTAGAAAAAAGTTTATATATTATTTTACAAAGAATAAATATAATATATATTAAATAGTTTTAGAAAAAAAATAAAATATATTAATAGTATTGTTCCGGTATGGGCCCGACCTCGGCAGACCCAATACCACGTACGGTCCAACGGGCGAATCGGGCACGCCGGGCACGTGCGTCCCGCAGGACGAGCAGAGCGTGCCACCAGACACAAGCAGCGCGCGTCCAACAGCATCTCGTCGTCCCTTCTTACCAGCCGGACAGAACAGGCCCCGGGGCATCAAAACACGGCCGTGGTTTCTCCCCTCCGCGGGGAGAACAACGCACTCCGGGGTCTCTCCCGAGCTCCCCTCCGCGGGGAGAACAACGTACCCGCCGCACGTTCTCCACGTGCTCCCCTCTGCGGGGACAGGCCATCCCCAACTGCCCACCTCCGAAAGAGCAGGTCAAACCCACTTTCCGGAGACCACGGGACAGTTGGACTAGGGCGAAGACCACGTCCTGGTCTTCACTATGCCACATAAGCCCTAGCAGTCACCTGGGTTGGGCCTGGCCATCCAGCCCAACACAAGTGACCGTTGGCCCAGCGTTGGGGTCTCTCTATAAATACCCTCTTCCTCAAGAGGGTCAGGTAATTCACATCTTGCCCTTTCTGTACTTCGCCCTCACTCTGTCCGATTTTTTACTTTGGCATCGGAGTGTCTTGCAGGTACACCCCCCTTTTCCTCCTCATCACCGGTGAACAAGTAGCAGCCCAACAGCGTGTGGTCAGCCCGTGATCCCCTCCTGATCAGGTCAGATCAGTGGCGCCGTCTGTGGGAAACTTGAAACTTCCCCGTTACTCCGAGCAGAAAACCAAAAGTTTCACCAAACCTCCACGATCATGGCTAGTCCACACCACGACGGCACTCCGCACGACCTCGTGCTCAACGTCGCCACCAACGGGAACAAGCAGACAGGAACGACGCGTCCGGCGGAAACCGACAAAAGAGACGGCCAAACTGCTTCGCCGTCATCCGCGGAGCGGCCCCTTCAGGTCGACCACCGGCCCCCGAGCCCGCCGACATTCCATCTCGTTCCCATCCCGGCGGGAGCGGACCCAACGTTGGTCGCTCTCTTTACGGCCATCAACCAGACGAACCAGCTGCTGTTCCAACAAAATGCGAGAATTGGGGCATTAGAACGCATCGGCCCTCTGAGGTACCCCCCGCGGGAAGACCAGAACGGAGGTTCGAGGAGCCCCTCACCTCGACCCAGAAACCGCCGGCCGCGGCTGGAGAGGCACCGCACGCAGGTGGCACGAGAACGCACCAGATTCCCAGCAAGGCACATCCACGGGAGGAACCAAAACGCCGCGGCGACCTCGACCGAAGACCCCCGAGGCGAGAACTCAGGCAGGAGGTCGAGAACTCGAAACCAGGGGCCTACCTTGAACGGCTCGTCTCCCCACCGATCCCCGGCGCACAGCGACGAGGACGATTACCGCACCCCGCTGTCCCGGGAAATCATGGCTGCCCCCATACCCCAAGGGATGGAGAAACCACCGACGCTGTCGACATACGGCGGCACCTCCGACCCAGACGATCACCTAGAAGACATCGAGGCCATGCTCGACTACCGAAACGTCCGGGGAGCTATCAAGTGCAGACTCTTCCCGACGACGCTGAGGAAAGGCGCTATGACCTGGTATAAAAGTTTGGAGCCCGAGTCAGTTACATCATGGAGGGTCTTGAAGGACCTGTTCTCCAAACACTTCACGGCGTCCCGACGCCACCCGAAGACAGAAGCAGTACTCGGGGCGATCATCCAGGGCCCCGACGAACCTCTCCGAAAGTACATCGAAAGTTTCACTCAGGAAGCAGTGCAGGTGACGACGTCCAACGAGATGAAACGCTACTTAATGGAACAAGGTCTGCGCCACGACTCCAAGTTCTACGAGGCCGTAGGCATACACCGGCCAACATCCCTCCAAGATTTCCTCGACAGAGCCGCACATTACATCCGATTCGAGGAAACACAGGCGGCCAACTCCGCTCGCGACACCCGAGACAGGGAGGCCCCCCACGGGCACCGAGACGACGGAGCCTCGAGCCATCGACGAGGAGGAGACCGCCGTCGAGAAGATCGCCCCCGCGAACCCCGCGAACAACGCGAACCACGCGGCCCGGCCAACAGATTCACAGAGTACACAGCCTTGGTCGCTTCACGCGAGCGCATACTGGCCGAATGCGCTAAAACCGAGTTCGTGCAGGGAGGTGTCTGTTTTCCGCGACCAACACCCCCCAAAACCAACGTGGACAAATCGAAATACTGCCGATTCTACAGGAGCCACGGGCACGTGACAGAAGACTGCATCCATCTCAAGGATGCGATCGAAATTCTGATCAAAGACGGGCACCTGAAGCGATACACCCGAGGAGGCGAACCACCTAGGCCAGAGGCTCCAGAAGCCAAGAAAGTCGAGGAACTTCCCTCTCCAAAGGACAACAGCAGGCTCCAGGTCGCGTTGTGTGTCAGCCGCCCCGAAGATTGGTTCGCGGGCAGAGAATTCGGTCTCCCGGAAGGGCCCGACCTAATCGACGAGCCAATCCGGCCAACCAGCCGGTGGGAATACTTCCCCAGAGCCATGTTCATCTCTGATGGAGCCACGATGAGTCTGTCCATCGGATCCGTGAAAAGAAAATTTGACGAACTCATCGCGAACAACTCCGGAAAAATGAGCACGCTCGACAAATTCCGAGGCCGCTCCAACCCGATCACATTTTACCTCGAGGAACTCCCCGGGGGATCCCCCAATTCCAACATACCCCTGCTCATACGTGCCAGGATGGCAAACTTCGACGTCCGGCGCCTCCTCGTTGATGGCGGGAGCTCGGTTGACATCATGTACTCACACCTGTTCACAACTCTCCAGCTCGACGAATCCAACCTTTCCCCCTACGTAGGCTCCGACCTTCAGGGGTTCAACGGGACGACGACAAGACCTTGGGGATACGTGGAATTGAAAGTCACCTTCGGAGAAGAGGAAACAGCTAGAGACATCAGCATTCGTTTCTTAGTCATCGAATGCCCATCCCTCTATAACTGCATCCTGGGCAGGACGACGATAGCAGAACTCACCGCGGTACCCTCCACCGTCCACCTGAAGATGAAATACTACACAAGAAGGGGGGCCGTGGTGACCCTCAACGGAGACATCGAGGCCGCCCGAAGATGTTTCGAAGCCGCGTTGAAAGGCCTAGACTCCATCGCCCTAGCGACCAAGAAGAAAACGTCAAGCACAACACCAAAGGGCGAACCAACGGAGCTGGTCGGATCCGTTGAGCTCGACAGTCGCTTCACCGGCGAGCTCGACCATGAAACAAAGACCAACGAAGTCAACAGGCAGCCCTCACACCCGGCGCGCCCCATCCCGGACGGAGAATTCGAACTCGTCCCCCTCGGGGAAGACACGAGCAGAACCGTGAGGATAGGCGCCGGGCTCCCAGACCTCGCGAAACGACAACTCCAAGCCTGCCTCTGCGAGAATGTCGACCTCTTCGCCTGGAGCGCCGCGGAAATGCCGGGACTCGACCCCGAGGTCGCCTGCCACCAGCTGTCCATCAGCCCGACCGCAAAGGCCGTTGTGCAACGCCGGCGTCGCCAATCCCCCGAAAAATCGGCAGCGGCCGAACAAGCTGTAAAAGACCTCTTACAGGCAAATTTTATTTCGGAAGCCCGGTATTCAACCTGGCTGTCCAATGTTGTACTCGTTAAAAAGAATAATGGAAAATGGCGCATGTGTGTTGACTATACTGATCTCAATCGGGCGTGTCCTAAGGACGCCTACCCCCTCCCCAACATCGACAAGCTCGTCGATAACTCCGCGGGCTTCAAGCTCTTGTCCTTCACGGACGCGTACTCGGGATACAATCAGATCCCGATGGCCGAACACGATAAACAAGCCACGGCCTTCATGACAGCGTCGGGCAATTACTATTATAACGTGATGCCCTTCGGCCTCAAAAACGCCGGGGCCACATACCAGCGGATGATGAACCGTGTCTTCCACGACGAAATCGGAGACATGCTCGAAGTATACATGGACGACATGATCGTCAAATCCGGCACGGAGGACGACCACGCGGCACACCTCTGGAAGGTCTTCGAGACCGCAAGGTCATGCCGCATGCGTTTCAACCCGGAGAAGTGCACCTTCGGCGTCTGCGCCGGTAAATTCCTCGGCTACTACTTGACCGAGCGGGGGATCGAAGCCAACCCGGACAAATGACACGCCTTCTCCAATATCGCCACGCCTACCATGAAGAAGGCCATCCAGTCCCTCAATGGCGTGCTCGCCTCCCTCTCACGATTCATCGCCAAGTCGGCTCAACACGCCCTCCCGTTTTTCAAACTGCTCAGGAAGGAGACCAAATTCGAATGGACGGACGAATGTGAGAAAGCCCTCTGCCACCTCAAACGCGTCCTATCCGAACAACCAGTACTGACGCGCCCCACAACGGGCGAAACCCTATACTTATATCTGGCCGTAGCCAACGAAGCCGTCAGCGTCGTCCTTGTCAGCGAATCCGGGGAGGGCCAAAAGCCCATCTACTTTACCAGCAAAGCTCTCCACGGCCCAGAAGTCCGATACTAGCTGATTAAGAAGGTCGCCCTGGCCCTCATAACAGCAGCACGCCGACTCCGACATTATTTTCTCGCACACGCCGTCGTGCTCCGCACCGATCAGCCCATCCGCCAGCTCCTCGGCCGCCCCGACATGGCCGGACGCATGCTGAAATGGTCGCTAGTACTCTCCGAGTTCGACATTACCTACGAGGGTCGGCACGCCATCAAGGCTCAAGCCTTGGTCGATTTCGTCGCCGAGATGACCACACCACCCGACCCCACCGCCAGGAGCCACCTCTGGACCATTTTTGTGGATGGCTCCTCCAACTCCACGGGAAGCGGCGCCGGCATCGTCCTCGACAACGACGACGATACGGTCATCGAAGTCTCCCTCACACTGGCCTTCCCGACGACCAACAACCAGGCCGAGTACGAAGCGTTTCTGGCCGGCCTTCGCCTGGCATCCGACCTGGGAGCCAGGGACATCCGAATCTACACGGACTCCCAGCTAGTCGCTTCACAAGTCCGAGGCGAATATCAAGCAAAAAACGACACCCTCGCTGGATACCTCGCGCTCATCACCGAAAAACTGCGAGGTTTCAACACAGCAGAGATTCAGCACGTCCCTCGCGAGCAAAACACCCGCGCTGACATCCTCTCCAAACTGGCAAGCGCCAAAAAGCGAGGCGGCCACAAGTCGGTCATTCAAGAGATCTTGTCGCAACCAAGTACCAGTGCGACCACCACCCCCCTCGACATCAACGTCGTCGGGGATGCCGACTGCTGGATGACCCTGCTCCACACCTATCTCAGCACCGGCCACCTTCCGGCCAACCCTGGAGAGGTCAGTGCAACGAGACGACGCGCCTGCTCGTACGTTCTCCTCGAAGGACGACTGTACCGCCGAGGCTTCGCAATCCCACTCCTCAAATGCATAGATAAGTCCCAGAGTGCAGCCGTTCTAGAGGAAATCCACGAAGGCATCAATGCGTAGCACCTCGGCGGAAGATCCCTAACACGAAAGGCCCTACGCGCAGGCTACTACTGGCCATCAATGCAATCCGACGCGAAGGAACACGTCAAACGATGTGATAAATGTCAACAACACGGGGACATGCACCTCGCCCCCCCAACCGACCTCACGTCCCTCTCATCTCCATGGCCATTCGCCTGGTGGGGGATGGACATCCTCGGACCCTTCCCCCTAGGTTCCTACCAGAACAAGTACCTCATTGTGGGAGTTGACTACTTCACCAAGTGGATCGAGGCCGAAGCTCTGGCCAAAATCACCGCCCACAACATACTCCGATTCTACAAACGCAACATCCTCGCCAGATTCGGGGTCCCACTCGCCATCGTCACCGACAACGGCACACAATTCACGGACAAAAACTTCCGCGACTTCGTCACCAAACTCGGAACCAAACACCACTTCGCCTCGGTCGAACACCCTCAGACAAACGGCCAGGCGGAATCGGCGAACAGAGTCATACTCAGGGGACTCAGACGACGACTCGGCGACGCCAAACGGGCATGGGTCGAAGAGCTCCACAGCGTCCTCTGGGCATACCGCACCACTCCCCACTCAACCACGGGGGAATCCCCATTTCGCCTCACGTACGGAACCGAGGCCGTGATACCGGTCGAAATTCGCGAACCATCCCGACGAACGGAAGCTCCCCTGGGCACCGACAACAACGACGGCGCCCTCCGAGAAGAGCTTGACCTCATCGAAGAAATCCGCTCCGGGGCAGCCCTCAGTGAAGCCCGGCTGAAGCAACAGGTCACACTTCGCCACAACAACAAAGTCCTAAAACGTGACTTTCAAACAGGCGACTTAGTTCTACGCAGAAACCAGAAAGACTCCCATGAGGGCAAACTGGCTGCGAACTGGGAAGGCCCTTACCGAGTCTGGGACAACACGGAGCACGAAGCCTATTACCTCGAAAACCTGCACGGTGACAAACTAGCTCGACCATGGAACGCCGCGAAGCTTAAGCGGTACTACAGTTAGAACATTGCCCGCGACGACCATCGTCCCGACCACTGGGGGGCGACATGGTACCACCGCACACCCCCGCGTCCACTAGCGACCAAAGAAAAGCAAGCCCTGCCTCTCGTGTGCGCGGGCAGACGGCCTTGCTCGGCAAGGAACACCTCGACCGAGATCCCCCGCCGCCGTACCAAAATCGGCAGGACACCCAGCTCACGATGGGACGTCCACGCCCCGGGGAAAGCTACCCCCGAAACGACCCGCTACGTTGCCGGCCAAACCGGACGGTTCCCTTCACCACCGTAACAAGTCGTCGAGCTAACACCCGAACAGACCCAGGGCATATCGAGACATGCACGTCAAAGGCATTCAAATAAACAAACAAATACGTAAAACGAGCATAAACATCATGCAAATACCGAGCGCACACTTAGCATTCAAATAAACAAATAAATACGAAAAACGAGCATAAACATCATGCGGATACCGAGCGCACACTTAGAAAATTCGCAAAAAATATATTAAGTAAAAAGCGGGCACCAGCCCAGTAGTCAATGTTACAAAAACAGAGCACGCAGACCCAAAGAAAGATAAGTCACAAACGTCGGCACGCAGGCCACAAAAACAACGAGCACGCAGGCCCGGCAACTCATGCTACCTCATCCGCCCGATCAGCAACCGCGGGATCCTCCTCAGGAACAACAAGATAGGGATCGACCACCTTCCCGTCAACGATCTCGTGGTACGGCCCGATCCCATCCACGGCCAGCGCGACACCGGGGTTGGCGACCTGAATCTGCTCGACAGCGCTCTTGAATCCGACCTCGACAGCCTCCAGACAGTCACCTTCCAGCACCCGGATACGGGCAATCAGGTCAGCACGAGTGATTAACCGTCGATCTCCATCCGTCTCGTCCTCGGCCGGACGAACTGCGCTGTCCAAGACTTCCGTGCGAACCTTCAGCGCCTGCACCTCGGCCGTCGCTTCCCCCAGCTTCTCCTCCAGCGAGGTCACCTTCCCCTCAGCGCCCTCTGCCCGTTTTCGCTGCTCAGCAACATCCTTCTGGCTCTTCTCCAACTCCTCAGTAAGCTTGGCCAATCGCGACTGCATAAAGGTAAGGTCCCCCTGCAGTTTAGACAGCTCGGCAGCGGAGCAGCCCTCCTCGTTCAGCACAAGAGCCGTCGTGAACGTCCGCATCATTGCAGCCAAGTCCTCCGCCAGAACACGTCGACGAGACTCTCGATCGGCCTGACGGACAGCCTTCACCTCCCCAGCGGAGACGGTAGGAGAACGAGCACCATGAAAATAGCCCGGATGATGATGGCAGGGCGGGACGACATAGCCTTCCTCAGCCAAACCGACCGTCAGATCTACCACACCTCGGGGCTCCTCGGACCTCTGCCTCTTCGATGCACCTTGAGACGTAGGAGACTGACTCCCCTGAGGCGAAGAAGACGAACTCTGCCCTCCCGGCGTCGCGACCTCCTGTCCGACCAGCTGACTCACCCGCGTCCTCGGGACCGCGGCATTCCTGGTAGCGCGCAACTGCTTCACCCGCTCCTCGACAGAAGACATGTTTGTTGCAAAAACAAAAAAAGAGTTAGCGACAGTCAGAGCCCCGACCACGGGGAGAAAATGAACATTCCTACCTAGATAATCCAGAGCGGCCGCCCCGGTCGCACAACCGAGCAGGGTCTTGGTATTAATCAGACGCTTCTTAGTTCGCACATTCCCCTGCGCGTCAAGGATATACCGACCGTCGGGCGTCACCAGCTTCGACGGAGGGAGAGACCGCACAAAGGCGACTATTTTCAAATAGGCGGCCATTTCTTTCTCCTCGAGGGTCCCCGCCCGTACGATATACCTATCCATTCCTCGGTTGAAATACTCTGCAGTCCACAATAGATGTATCTTAGGAAGCCACGCGAGGAACCGCTGGCTATCTACCGTTCGCTCGCCCTCGTCGAAGAGAGTATCCGAGCCCTGCTGCGTGATCGGTTTGACGAGGAAGAACCAGCTTTTGAAATCCTTGACGGAATCACTATACGCCTTGAAAAGTTTGGTCGATTGCTTAAAGGAAACCCATCCGTGGCGGCCATTCACCGTCTGCCGCTGTAAGTGGAAGATGCGGAAAAACAACAGTACCGTCGGCTCCACCGAGAGGTAGAAGTACACCACCTCGAAGGCGCGGATGAAAGCCAAGGCGTTTGGATGCAGTTGGGACGGGGCCAAGCGCAACCAATCAAAGAGCCCCAGATGAAAGGCGGAAAACGGTAACCGGAGCCGAGCCTCTTTAAAGTAGAACTCGTGCATGGGGAACATCCTTCGCCCATATCGCGAGCAGATGCGATGATGCTCTTTCGGTCGGTACACTTGCCAGTGCCGCGACTCCCCGATAGGGGTATCCTCAATGGTGGCGTACACGTCGGACGCATCGGCCACAAAACAAGACGGGGTAGACAGCGGCTCCTCAGCTGCCCATTCTTCGGACGGGGCGATACGCTCGTCATCAAAGTCCGGGACCTCGGGTTCGTTGTCTTCGACCATTATCCCCGGCACCAGAGCCGACATCTACACCTGAAAAGCAGAGGACAACGGTGAATTCGATAGCCAGGATCAAATCCACCCTTCCACCGCAGGTCAAGTGAAAGGGCGACAAAGGCCGGAAAACGGCGAGCAAACACACGCTCCCCGTCTACCCTCCTCGGGGCGTCTAAAGCCGACCCGCCATCCCTCCTCGGGACGGTCACCGGAAAAAGCGCGCCTCCCCGGGGCATTCACCGGAAAAAGCACTCGTCCCCAGGGCATTCATCGGAGAAAGCCCCGTCCTCGGGACATTCATCGGAACAGCCGATTCTCCCCGGGACACTCATCAGAAAGTTCGCCAGATACGGCGGGTCTCACGTCCCTCCTAGGGGCATTCATCATGCCCCGACCACACGTTCCAATTAAACGACGGAAATAAAAGAGGAGAGAAATGAGAACTCACTTGTAACGGCGGCGAACGGAGGAAAGGATCAAACGGTGCGACGATCAACGGCAAGCGGCGGACGAGCAGAGATGACAGAGCTTCGCAGATACAACAGCAGAGTGAAAAGTAATAAAATGAGCGGGGACCCCCGTATTTATAACCCGACGCGGGATTCGAAGCGACGCTAGGCTCATTAATGACATAGGGTAGCCGCCTCTACGACCGCTCAACACACGACACGTGGCGGCAGCCTGACGGCCGCGCCCCTTCACCTGCCTTCACCCCCGCTCCGCCGACAACCGAAGATCCCCGCACGAGTGTCCGTCCCACCGTGCACGAATCCCTGCGAACCTCCCGTTTCGTTACCTCTCCCCCCGACACAGCGACCTTAAGTCCTCGCTCTCTCCCCAGAGCTTCGACTTGGGGGGCTCATGTTCCGGTATGGGCCCGACCTCGGCAGGCCCAATACCACGTACGGCCCAACGGGCGAATCGGGCACGCCGGGCACGTGCGTCCCGCAGGACGAGCAGAGCGTGCCACCAGACACAAGCAGCGCGTCCAACAGCATCTCGTCGTCCCTTCTTACCAGCCGGACAGAACAGGCCCCGGGGCATCAAAACACGGCCGTGGTTTCTCCCCTCCGCGGGGAGAACAACGCGCTCCGGGGTCTCTCCCGAGCTCCCCTCCGCGGGGAGAACAACGTGCCCGGCGCACGTTCTCCACGTGCTCCCCTCCGCGGGGACACGTCATCCCCAACTGCCCACCTCCGAAAGAGCAGGTCAAACCCACTTTCCAGAGACCACGGGACAGTTGGACTAGGGCGAAGACCACGTCCTGGTCTTCACTACGCCACGTAAGCCCTAGCAGTCACCTGGGTTGGGCCTGGCCATCCAGCCCAACACAAGTGACCGTTGGCCCAGCGCTGGGGTCTCTCTATAAATACCCTCTTCCTCAAGAGGGTCAGGTAATTCACATCTTGCCCTTTCTGTACTTCGCCCTCACTCTGTCCGATTTCTTACTTTGGCATCAGAGTGTCTTGCAGGTACACCCCCCTTTTCCTCCTCATCACCGGTGAACAAGTAGCAGCCCAACAGCCTGTGGTCAGCCTGTGATCCCCTCCTGATCAGGTCAGATCAAGTATATATTAATATTTCAAATTTAACGATTTATTAACTTAAAACAGAATTTTTTTAAGTTATAATATATTAAATTAAAACAAATTTGTTTAATATTTTAAAAGATATTAAACTATTTTTTCGAATGTAGTATAGTATTAAATATAATATTAGACTTGTTTAATATTTAAAAAAATAAAATATATTAAACATAATATATTAAGTTATAAATCAAAATGAATTTTTTATTTATTAAGTGTTATTTTTATATAAAATTGGAGTAAGTATATTTTTTTAAAAATAAAAAATATTTTTTAACGTATTTTTTAAATATATTATATAATAAATAAGTATAAATTTTTTTTAATAAAATGTTTTAAGATAAGTAAAGTAAATATATATTTATTAATTTTTCAATTTAGAATATTATTAAAAAAAAAATTACTAACTTTGTATTTAAAAATAAATAAAAATACAAACTATTAAATATAATATAAAATAACAAACGTATAAAACCAATCTATTTAATATATATATATATATTCTTAACCACGTGATATTCACGTCACAACTTGTTACGTGAATATCACGTCGCAACTTGCCACATGAAATTCACGTGGCAACGTTCTTACACATGTTTACCCCTTTCTGCTACACCTGCAACTTATGTTAACATTGTTGCAACGTGAAAATCATGTGGCAAAGTTGCAACGTAATTTTCACGTGGCAACAGAGTTGCCACGCGTACTCCTGCCGCGTGAATGATCACGTCGTTAAAATCACTTTGTGACGTGATTTTTCACGTTGTGACGTGAATATCATGTGACAACAAGCAGTTTTTTTTTTTGTAGTGACGCCGCTTGACTCGAATCGGTCTCTGATACCACTGATGGGTTATCATGAGAGAAAACCATTCACATTTGGTCAAACACTCACCTAAAGGTCAAAGACTCTCCCAAACAAGTGAGAGGCACGCTACATATTCACCCAAAACCTTAAGGTGATAGGTGCATGGATACTTTTACTTATAAAGTGTTTAACCTCCACTTTTCTAAACAATGTGGAATTTAGAACTTACACTTATTTCTCCACACAACTCATACTTTTTCCAATAATGCCAACAACCGCGTGCACAACATCATCAATGGTAACCCTCCCTAGATAACTGCTTTCGCTAGCAAGTTTGATATACAAAGTTTCTCCATTATTATCACCAATAGACAATTGTCGTATATTCATGAGGTCTGTAGACCAAATAGCACATTCATTCCTATTATATGCATAAGAAATGTAGGGCATGTTTTCAAGCAAGTTAATCTACATCTCGCTTCATCACCTGACGATAATCCTTGTGGAGCTAATGCCACGTTGGGGACTTCAACAAACATGTCATTATTATATGATTTAAAACCCTTACATTGTAAACTTTCTTTCCTGATACACCCACTTGAGTGATTATGCTTATTCCAATCAGACGATGAATTTGGCTCAAAACTGCTCAAACAGGTACAATAAGGAAATAATTTGTCATCACCTATTGCAAAAGCACGATATAACAAATAAACTTCACATTGTACATGTCTGATTGTTGCAGATATGAAAACAAACTATTAAAACGATTTTGTGTAGATATTAATCATATGTTACAGTAGTCTAGTTGATAAAAATATGTTTTTTAAATAAAATTGTTTAAAAAATTTTATTACTTAAAATAATTTAAAAGACCTTTTGTGTAATTTTTTCTTATTAAAATTATAAGTATTAAAAAAAAAATATACACGGGTTATCTACTTAATAAAAAAATACACAAAATTGTTTATTGAATTATTAAAAAAATTGTTTAAAAAATTATTTTAATGAAATTAAAAAAGTGTAATATTTAAAATATGAATTATTAAAATAATTAAATTAAATATTTAAATTTATTTTTTGGATGAATTAATATCCACCCATTAAAAGGATATTAATGGATGTAATGGATGAATTGTTTTCTTTAATGGATGGATCATATTGAATATTTTTAATAAACCTTTAATAGATTTGTTCCGGATAGGTCAAATGGTTAGGCATGGTCCAACCCATTTCTGCTCCAAAAATGACCCAAATTGCCTAAGTCCAACCTTTTTGGGGGAAAGTTTACTTTTCTGCCCTTCTAATAGAGGAGGCTGACCAATTTACCCTTGGCCACAACACTTCTCCCGTCAGCCTCTTCCCGTCACGCACGGTTCCACCATCCAGAAACAGGCAAGACGCTTGTGCCCGTAACTATGCCTCTGCACGCGCCAACGACTAGTTATGGGCACGTCTGTCCGTCGCAACGACTAATTCTGACAGTTACCTATTCTTCAGGAAACAGTTATCTTTTTTTCCAACAATGGAGTCAAGGAAGGTTCTAGAATTTCAAAAACAAACATGGAGTTGACATAGAAAAGCATTTAGTCAAGGAAAATAATCAAATATTAGTTGTTAGATTACATAACAAATAAAATTCAAACAATTAATCGTCCTTGAACAACTTTCTCACATAAGGTTCTAAGGATCACATTTTTAAAAATATCACTGATATCAGTCAATCAATCATCACCAAAAATTTTTTGTCTTAATCAGTTGACCCGTCACTTTCATATTAAGTTTATTCTCTTATGAGATTTTATATTTGGGCTGAATCATAACTATTTAGGGGTCTTGTATTTAGGCCGACAATAAATCTTAATTTTTAATATATTTTTAGATAAATCATGTTGTGTTGTATTTATGAGTTTTTTTTTTCTTTTTTAAAATCGTGAATTTAAAGAGTGAAAGAATTGTTTATTAGTGATGTTTTTTAATTCAAAAATGTTTTCTGAGTTAAATATTTGTCTTTGGTGTAACATTATGAAACAATAAAATGGTGTGATTGTTGTAAAGTAATAGATTGAGCCTTTCCATTTTATCAAAATAGAAAGAAAAAAAGTGTTTTATAATTATGATGTAAACAACATTATGATGAGAAATTGACATTTAAAAGTTCATCTTAAAACTAGTATACATGATGAGATTTGTATTGTCTCGAGTGAGAAATCTATTAGATAAAATAAAGTGAAAATCCTCACCATTAAATCATTTTAAATTATTTTTATAATATTTAATTGAAAAAAATTAAGGGATCAAATTTTACTGCATAGAAATATAACTCGAGACAAATTGATGCCAGTATAATGGTATAGAAAGTTTTAATGTTTTTGTGTACCTTAAATGTTGGTACGTAGTGTTAAGTATATACAGTTTTGGAGTTGTGATATTGTAAGGAATGCCATCTACTCCAACAAAAAACCAAGACAACAATTCTAAGACCGAAAAGATGACCATATTTCCACATTCATACATAACTTCTCCTATATGAAAGATAATTTAAAATTATGTTCTGTTTATGGTTTTTGATTTTATATGCATTGTTCCATACAATTGTATTGTAGAATTTTTTTTACAAATGAAATGAGATTAAGAATATAGTCAATGATAAAAAAAATGTCAACTCATCGCTTAGCTCTTTGTTTGAGTCAAGGATGAGCTGAACAACTTAGAAAATTAAGTTATCTGACTTAATTTCTCAACTCTATGAAGAGGACCTTTATACTTGTATTCCAAAAAAAAAGACATTGAATACCCTTGTCGAGTTAAGCTAACTTATAACTCTTTGAAATAATAATACCTGGAAATGTTACCTTTTGTTCTTGTTTTTTCTTTTTGTTGTCATAGGAGCTAGCATGAAAGTCGTCATTCAAGGCCTTTATAAGAATACATGAACCACATATTTCAAAAAGACAAATCAATATTCGATCGAGCTAACTAGTTAAACACCTTGAATCATCTAACTCCCTCTTAACTAATAAATTTATATGCGTATGAACTTACAAGTTTTTTGTATATTGAATTTGTACATATATTTGGTATGGAGAATAACAAGTCAAACTCCCTTCTAAACTCTTACACTTAGTTTAATGAGAGTCGTGACCCTCATCTTTAATATGCAGGGACACCCTCCAAGCTCGTAAGTTGATCAAGTGGAAGTAACAACCCTCAGTTTCGACAAGTCAGACTCCTTTTCCAAGTTCTTACGCTTGGTTGAGTGAGAATCCAACACTTTCTGGTACACCTACTTCTATACTAACCACCGGGTCATCAGGCTATGACATCATGTCCACCACGATATAAGGACTACTCTTTGGGCCAGAGAGATTAATAATTATTTTTTGGTCGATAACTTATTCTCAAAGATGATATGATGTTGATAAGACAAGACACACAGAAAGAAAAATCACGATTAAATATCAACCTTAAAAAGTCATGTATCACAAGTGATGTCAATACATGGGAAAAACACATTAAATCCAAAATGACTATGCAGAAGACAACTTTGTCCTCGAATAAATTATCATTATTACATAATTAGTTGACAATGGTCCTAAGTCCCAACAAAGGATCTTTAATATGCAAATGTTATCCAAACAATCTTTAATCCGCAAATTATGAATTCAACCCATCAACTGACTCCAACTGAAATCGGCGGCCCTATTCAAGAAATAAATGACTTATTTCAATTTGCAATGCAAATTAATTATATTTTTAAATTGTATTATTTAATTAGCTCCTATTACAAAATCAATGAAATAGTCAATTAGATTGTGGAACAAAAGGAATATGTGAAATGAAATGTAATAAAAGACACATTTTATGTTCAATAGGTAGCTTTGATATGGATACACAATTCAATGAAAAACGTTGTAAGTGTTGCCATTTATTAATTAGGCTTAAATACACCTTTGTTCTCATAGTTTAGGTGTTTTAAACAATTAGTTTCTCTATTATAAAATCAGCGATTTTGATCCCTTGTCTAATTTTTCTTACGTGTCAACTTCATTAATGAGGCGACGGTATTATTTGGATCAATGTTAGCAATTCCTAAAATTTTAATGCCCACGTGGATATTTTAATTTAAAAATACTAAAATCATTTTTTTAAAATAAAAAATAATTTAAAAATTGCTAAAAACATTTGTGATTCATATTCCTCTTCTCCTCTGTCGTGTTTCATCTTCTTCTTCCATTCCGCTTATAAACATTATATTCATAGATCTATTTATAAAATAGAATTTCCAAGATCCCATTGTTTACACCGGCAAAATAAATTCAACCACCAAAGAAATTAAGAAACAAACTATAACAATTCCGGAATAAAATCCAATATCATTAATCATAATGTTGTCAGAACTCAATTCTCTTGTATGTTTACCTAAAAAAAATTATGCATCTTTTCCTAGATACTAACTCAGCCCAATTTCTTACAGTTATATCATCATCATTAGAAAAATTCAAAAAAATCAATACAATAAAAAAGACTAAGATTTACATGATTTTAATCTTGTTAAATTTTCCTTTTTCACAAAATCAACAATAAATTTTTTTGTTGTCTAAGATTTACACCTACCAAAAACCATTGATTTCTTATCTAATTGTTGTTGATAATTTTCCAAAACTTTCATTTGGGACTTTGAACAAACACCATTTTTCTTAACTTTGCCTTTAACCTCGACACCACTGCTAAGAAAACCAAGTGAGTTAGTTGCAACAATATCTTTAGGATTCCCAACACAAGCATGTCTTTCAAGAACAAGCCTAACACCACAAAGAATTGGAACATGCGAAACATCTTCTAACTGATAAAAAAAACAAATTGTACTAATCGAATCTTGTCACTAAAGATTAGATCATCAAGTTAATCAGGAAGAGAAACAAGAGAAACTATCCAACGATTTGGAAGTTGTTGCGATGAGTGTGAATGAGTATTAAGGATTTTAGAGTTGTTGAACCCATAAGATGAATAGTTGGTTATTAGGTATTAGGGATATTTATAACAATTAAAATATATTTTTTTTATTTAAAAAATATTTTAAATATTTTATTAATTAAAATATTGAATTACTTTTTAAAATATTCTAAATTGATGACATAGATTTAAAATCAAATTGACATCTCATTAATGAAGATGTCGCATAAACAAAATTAGAGAGAGGACCATATAAATACAAAATTCATTAAGGGACCAAAATCGCTAGTTTAGCAAGAATTTTCTTATGATATAAATTTAGCAAGGAAGAATTTTATTTATTTTTGAATATTTCATTTTTATATTTTTATCTTAAATAAATGGTTGAAAACATGATTTTCTTTTTCACATTATTAAAAAAAATGTTAAGAGCATATTTAAAGAGTTAAATAGATAAAAATATCATATTAAAAACTATTAACTTTTTAAAGAGAAAATGAAATATACATTTACATTCACACTATAAAATAATATTACATAAACTGTAAATTTTATTGGATAAGAGTGCATATTAATTAAACTTCTTTTTAAATACTTTTTTTAAATTAAAAATTAAGTTTTGTTTTAAGACACAAATTAGAATAACAAGAAGAAAAAAATGAATACATAATAAAATGACAATAAAATAATTCGAAAAATATTGAACTTAAATCTTGAAACCCTAACCAACCTAGCAACTGCAATCACTGATCGACGTCGATGGCGTGCAATGGCAGCGGCGGCTGTCAATCTGGTTGCTACAAAGATGAAGAAACGACATGCGACCAACCAACCGTGTCTTCAGAGACCGATTCTAGGAGCTCTAGCAATCTCTGCCTCAAGTGCAAGCTTAACGACGTCGTTTCGGGTTACGGCGGAATCGACGACGGTCGTTTTTGCGCGGATTGCTTCAGGAGCAACTTGTTCGGGAAGTTTCGACTTGCTGTCACATCAAACGCTATGATCTCTCCCACCGATAAGGTCCTTGTTGCCTTCTCCGGTGGTCCTTCTTCCAGGTTAACAACAAATCCAAAACCCTTTTTTTTTCTTAATTTAATCCATTATTTGTAATATGTGATTAATTTTGTTTTATTTATGGTTGATGAAAATAAAAATGTGTTTTTTTAGGGTAGCTTTGCAATTTGTGCATGATATGCAAGAGAGGGCTCATAAGAACTTTGAAGCTAGTAGAGATAGGTCATTACCTGTGTTTGGTGTTGGAGTTGTGTTTATTGATGAGAGTGTTGTTTTTCCGATTCCTTCTCATGAAATGGAAGAGGCGGTTGAAGCTATTAGTTTGATTGTGTCGAGTTTAGCCCCACCCAAGAAAGAGTTTCATTTTGTTCCTATTGAGACTGTTTACTCGTCGGATTCTAGTGATGGAAAGGAGAGGTTAATTGAGCTGATGAATGTAGTGAGTGATCCCACTGGTAGGGAGGATATGTTGCTTTCTCTACGCATGTTGGCCTTGCAAAAGGTTTACTTCTGGATTTTGTGATACTATCTTAATTTGAAGCTTATAGGTATACGTATGTAGGTGTTTGAAAATGTGTTCAATATGAAATTGCTAACCATTTTTTCAGGTGGCTTCTGAATTTGGGTATAACAGAATTGTTTTAGGCTCGTGCATTTCAAGGATTGCTGCTCACGTCCTTTCAGCCACAGTGAAGGTTTGTTTGTTATTTTATAGGCAAATGTTAGCTATTATTTCTTAGTATGTTATGTCACTAGCTAGAGTTTGAACCTTAGACTTCCTTAAATTTCATCGGGTTTCCGAGATTATCTACTTGAACTATGCCTTGGAGACACTGAAGGTGTGGCATTTGAATTCAACTGAATTGAAGTCATTATTAGGAGTTAATTAAGAATTTTCTGTCACAAGTCTTGACTTGTGAGTGACCATGCCAAATTAAGTGTTTTGGGCTCAATCAAATTGCTTATTTGTTAATTTTCATATGTGCTTTCTCTAGTTTCTATCGAGACATTATGCTAGAAAAGTTAATTGTTTATGTTATGAGAATACTTGTGTGCAACTCATTGGTTGTACTAACTCCCCAGATATGCATTTTGTTAAGTGGATAAGAGACTTTGAACATTACTTTAAATAAATTTGCAAACAGAATGTAAAACTATGATGCTAATGTCTACTGAGCCTAAAATATTTGTCAGGTGCTTTAGTGATGGTACTTTTGCATACGTTAGTACAATTCAATTTCTAGATTGCATTTATCTGAAGAATATATGTCTGTGTTGCCACCAAGAAGATTTTTTTCAAGGATGATCTCAATATAATTAGATTGAAAATGTAGGTGAACTGTTTCAACTGTGTAACCCTTGCCTACAAAGGGGATAACATGTGGAATGCAAATTTTTTAGATACTTTTTCTTTTTATAAAAAAAAAATGCAATTATATGAATTTTGGGGTTCATGTCCACATTAATCCTGTATAAATTCAAATCGTGCTGTGTACACTTTTTAATAATTGCTAGGACCTTATCCATGTTTGTCCTGTCTGTTGCATTGTACTGAATAATCGACCTTATGTAATGGGCACTCATTTTCATATTATAACAGGGGCAAGGATATTCGTTACCTGCTGATATCCAGTATGTTGATGCTAGATGGGAAATTCCAGTTGTGCTTCCTCTGCGTGATTGTTTTATTCAAGAGATCAACATGTTTTGCCGTCTTGACAGGTTTGTGCTCCTCTGAATATGCCCATAAACATTTTCAAAGAAATACATTGTTGCTTTTGTTTGTTGTACTTGTTTTTTAAATTTTAGAATTCTTCTGTATTCTTTGTTGCTTAGTCTGAATTATGCAACTCTTACTGAATGAATTTGTCTCATCTTTTTGGCAGGGCAGTCTAAAGACTATTAAACTGTCTACAGGGCCGAGTTCTAGCATTAATAGCTTGGTCTCATCTTTTGTGGCTTTATTGCAGGTATTTTTTTTTTGCACCACCCCTTTGATATATAGTTTTGGGCTTGGAGTGGAGATATTTCGATGATGGATTTTATCTTAGGAAAGTCTGCTGTGACTTGTTTTATGAGTGTACCATAGCTATTATACACATTTAAAATGGAGTTTTAAGTGTTTAGTTCTAGGGTTTAGGGAAAACACGTTTTTTGTTGATTAGTATTTAGTTTTCCCTTATCGTAAAAGCTCTAATCGAATTATACCTGTTTTACAGGAAGAGAACCCTTCTCGAGAGAGCACAATTGTAAGAACAGCCGGGAAACTCATCCCCTTTCAATTCAATAGGATTCCCGAGATCATTGATGGTAATGTTCCATTGGCAACTCGAAGACGGCAAAAGAGATACAATCTCAAATCCAATGAATCTGTTTCCTCAGAATCTTTCTGTCCTCTCTGCAATAGCCCACTTGATAAAAGTGAGATTGTTGATTGGAGCAATCACAAAAACTGCAGAAGTAGCGACACTTTTTATACTTCTTGTTGTTCAAGTTGTCAATTTCAGATACTTCCACCAGATTCCACATCAATGGAGAAATTTTATATAGATTTACCGCATTCAGTGGTTGCTCGGTCAAACCAAGTCAACAATGGTAAATTGAACGCACTGAGGTATGTGTTTCCCTTCTTGGTCAAGTAAATACATTTTGAATTTGGTGATAACTCACTCAGTCTAAGCTATCTGGCCCCTGGGTCTTCTTGAAAATAATTATATAGCAATACAATAGGTTTTTTTGTACTTCTTGTTGAATGAGAGTTGGGCCAAAGAAAATTGGAGTATGAGAAATTTGGATAATCTGTTTTGGCTCTGCTAATATTTATGAATTTAAATGGAATATTTTGATAGACCTATAGTACATGATCATTATTGCTTGTAAACTCAGGTCCTTCCATTTTCCCCCTGGCAAAGTTGTTCTTTCAATTGTTGAGTCTTTTGGTTAAATTGCACATTCATGATGTTCTGCTACCCTTCTTTAGTAGGAGCACAATCGCTTGGATTGTGTTCAATTTTATCATGACTGGTTTTCTATCTCCAAAATATACATGAAAGAGTCTCTACATGTTTTATACGAAATATTTCTTCATGACCTCAAATTTTACATGGCAATTTTCTCTTGTTTTTCAGGGAACAGATCCAAGATTGTTTGCTTTCAGATGGTGAAGATGAAACTTAGGTTTACTTTCCTAGACCGAGACTCTCGGTTAGAGGGGCAAATCAAGGCTGTGGTAAATTTACGGTTTGTGTAACTTACCAGAAGGCCTAGCTTTTAGCCTCTTGCTAGTTATGGAGTTTAACATCAGTGTTGATTCTCTGTTGTAATATTTGTAAGAATATTTTAGGAAGTAAAATGTGTTTTTTTTCATCGGTTGTATTTTTAAAGAAAATGTTGAACCACGACAATAAAAGTGTAATTATTTTGTTGATGACTAGTATGAAATTGTTTTTGCTCCTTGAAGATGTTTCTTGTCAGCAGATAAAGAATGCATTCTAGATAGTCGGTTTTTCTGGTTCTTGAGTCATTAAAATAGTTTTCAATAGAGGCCATTGTATGTAGTATGCTCAAATATCGAAAGGAAGAATTTATTTAGGAGCCTGCGGGAAAAAATCAAACAACGTCAAATGGATTAACAAACGCGCTCGCACACCAAAGTTGTCGAGGTGCTTGCGGACATCTATTGGTTTGTTTGGGTGGTGTTTTGAATCAAGGGGTTGAATATTGTGCCATCTCTTGGGCAAGTATATGGATTTGTCCATTTGTTTCATTTGCTGTCTTAAAACTGCTGCAGAGTTTGTAGGAAAATTGGGCATTTGTTGGACAGAAAATCTCACCACCCTGTTTTCAAAAAACAAGATTTAGTCTGCTCCCATCTTTCACTCTTATTTAGTCTCCAAAGTTTCATAAAAATAAGTAGTCATTCATGATTTATAAGCTTTTCTTCCGTTGTTTTCTTATATCTTTTATAGTAGTCCATAATATATTGTTGGTACAATAATATTTAATGAGATATTTGAGAAAATATAAGCAACAGATTATGTTATTGTGATATACTATAATGTTGATTAAATAGTTTCAAAGGTGAATTGTAATATTTGGAAATTAAAATTATTTTAAAAATTTATTTAAAAATTGCTTTATATTAATCTAACAAAGACGAAACAACACAAGAAGGAAGAGAGAAGAAGGGATTAAAGAGGGAAAAATAAATGACAAAAGAGGGAGATAGAGTTCGAGAGATCGAACCAGAAATTTATAAAGAATTGATCTATTATCCAGCCTTATTTATATTTTTAAGATTTTTTTTTTTTAGTTTCTACTAAAAATAGTTTGAACTTTTCACGGAATTCATCCATAAACCTTCTTACAATAAACAAGATATTTTTCACAAGTTAATCTCAAAATCAAATAGAGATTTTATACAAATTAATCTCACAAACCAAACAGAGTTTTTACCAAACTAAGCTCAAGAATCAAACAGAGTTTTTCACCGACAAAATTCAATAACCTAACAAAGCTTTAACTCGCTAAATTTAATAACTAAACAAAGCTTTAACTCGCTAAATTTAATAACTAAACAAAGCTTTTCATAGGTTAAACTCACCAACTAAACTAATTTTTACCAACTAAACTCAATAGTCAAACTCAAATTTTCACATGTTCACCTCAAAACCCAACCAATAATCCTTATAAGGATATTCCACAAAGAGAGAACATCATCTTGAGTACAATTGCAAAACAACATAACATCAGCACACCCGAATTTCCGCAAAGGATCTTTCACTCTTAAGACACTAAGATAACTATAGTAAAAAAAAATCATGGAATAAGAGAATAGAAAGTGAGCAATAAAGGTTGCAATTTTGAAATCTCATGTGTAATGAAATGAAAAGAAATCATTTTTATATAGGAAAATATATTCCTAAAAAAGGAAATGATACATGGGTATTTTTAATATTCTAATTGATTAACCCTAGTTGTTAATCCATTAGACAAGTCAAATCTAAAAAGATTTTGCACTCGCTAAAAGAACAATGTTTGAGAATCCCTAGTGGATAAGGGTTGTTAGAGGCTTTATGGTTGTTAAGATGTTTATAGATAGCTCACGAGAGGTGATAATCCACTGCACTATGTATTTTCTCTCTGTTATTGGTTATCCTTTAATATCATAATACTGATGTATTTATAGTTTTTAGGGATCTGAAGCAAGACTCTCTAGAATGTAGCAACCATCCCAAGTTTGGGTAATTGATTTTCTGAAATTCAGGAAGTGCAACTAAGTTCCACAAGTTCCCATGTAACGCCTATTGACCTGGAAAACGCAATATGCATAATCGCGCGTTATGGACGGAGAAATCGGAGATTCAAGTGATGTATCGGGGAAAGAGGAACTCGATCTTAAATGGGTGCGCTCAAACCCATAATAGGGCGACTTGGAAAGGACTAAATGTATTGTGTTCACCATGCACCCTAGATTTCTTCCAATTATACCACTACACGGTCCCCCAAGCATGTGGATTCATATAGGCTAAATTGTTTTAATCCCTGACTTCTCATCAAACCTTCCTAAGGAGCCTCGTCAAAGTTTTATTCTTGCCTTTAGGTTTCGAAGTTTCGGCTGATCCTTTTGGGAAGGGTTTATGAGACATAGTTGAGTCTCTCAAGAAAGACTTAGTTGAGTCCCTCAAGTGAGGCTTAATTGAGTCCCTCAGGTGAGATTTAGTTGAGCCCCTCGGGAGAGACATAGTTGAGTCTTTCAAGCAATATTTAGCTGAATACCTCATGTGAGACTTAGTTGAGTCCCTCATGCAAGACTTAGTTGAATCCCTCAGCGAGACATAACTTATTTCCTCATACGAGACATAGTTGAGTCCCTATAGTGTGGCAAATATTTTTCTATGGAAGTTTAGCAATATAATTACCCCTAAGACATCTTTTTGTGGAAGCCCAACAACATAATTATCCCATAGGACGAAAATGATTTTCTTGTGGAAGTCCAACAACATAATTACCCCCAGAGGGTAACAATGATTTTTCTTTGGAAATACAACAATATAACTACCTCGTAAGGCGGAAAGGATATTTACGTGGAAGTCCAACAATATAATTATCCTATAGCGCGACAAGGATTTTCCTCTGGAAGTCAAATGGTATAATCACCATGTATGGTGGCAAGGATCTTCTTATGGAAGTCGAGAAACATAATTACCCCATTGGGAGGTAAGGATCTTCCTGTGGAAGTCCAACAATATAACTAACCCGTAGAAAGGCAAGGATATTTCAATGGAAGTTCAACAATATAATTAAATAGTCAAACCATAATAACTTGTTGCAAATGCCATAGTCTTTTACAAGAGCTTTCGTAAATAAGTGATTCACCCCGAACATTAAACTATAATAATATCTCAAATTAACTAATTTCCATGTTCTAGGGATAAGTCGTCCATCCAATTCCTCAAGCTTGTAAGCTCTTTTTGGAAATTTCTGGTATATGCGATATGAGACCTCTCAATTAGGTTGTTACTTTTCTTGCCATAAGGACACTACGACTTGTCGTAACAC
This sequence comes from Lathyrus sativus, assembly GCA_963859935.3. Lineage (NCBI taxonomy): Eukaryota > Viridiplantae > Streptophyta > Magnoliopsida > Fabales > Fabaceae > Lathyrus > Lathyrus sativus. The sequence continues at coordinate 590,301,842 of OZ012737.1, read as the reverse complement.
TAAATTACCCTCTTATGTCTCACTTAGAATTACCTTGAAGTTATATCTCTTCGTCATTCTCTGCTTAGAAACGAACTCTCAAATGTGGGAAGAATATCTCATTTCGCCCATTACATCAGCACTACATTTTAGCCCTACTTCGATTTCCTCCTTGTTGAAATGGGAGTGTTGCCATGATGGTATGTTGATTTTGACATGCAGCATGGCGCTTACCTCATATACTAGTGTAAAAGGGGTTTCCCCAATGGTGGAGTAAGGGGTAGTGTGATATGACCAGAGTACTTTGTGTAGCTACTCGACCTACAACCCCTTAGTTTCATTTGACTTCTATTTATCCCTTTAAGTATCACTTTATTAGTCGACTCTACTTGTCCATTCACATGTGGGTGACTGTCTGACACAAATTTCCTTTCAACTTCCCATTTCCTTGCAAAGTTAGTTACACTGGTACTAACGAACTAAGTTTCGTTGTTTGAGACAACGATTCATAGTAAATCGAACATACACATGATAATATCCAATAAAAATGATAGATTATTTCTACCGTAATCTTGGATACAACTTCTACTTCTATCCACTTTGTAAGGTAGTCTACTCCTAGAATAATGAACTTTAATTAGCCAAAAGCTATAGGAAAGGGGCCCAAAATGTGAATTCCCCATTAATAAAATGGCCAGGGCATTCATACAGAGTGGAGGAATTCGCCTACTACATTATATAAGTTGGCACGTCTCTAGGATTTGTCACACTTATTGATGTAAGTTATATTATCTCTCATTAATGAGGGCCAATGTTAACATCCTCTTAGTGGTTTGTGGGCCACGACTTGCCCAACAATTTGGCTGTCACTTGCCCCCTTATGAACTTTGTCTATGACCAGGGCGGCCTCATGTTCCCCCAAACATCCTAGCATATTAATGTCTCTTCCTATTTTTTAAAGCTTTCTTGATATAAAAATGTATGTTACTACATGCTTGAGAATTTGTTTTTCTTCTAACTCGTCCAACGATAACTCGCTTGACTACATGTAGTGAATTATGGGTTCCATCCAACCACTAGTCAGAGCGAAATCGATAACCTTCACTTCCCTGGCCTCAATGTTAAGGATGATGAGTGTTTCTCATATTATAATATCGTTTAACTCTTCCTTCTTAGAACTAGCCAACTTGGATAGTAGGTCTGCCTTGAAATTCTACTTTATAGGCACATGTGTTATCTTAAATGTTTTGAAGCGCTCAAACAAGTCACTTGAAAGCCATTTTTGGCTTTTAGAGCCCACCTTCAGGGTGAGGGTCATGTTGAGGATGACGACTTTATATTCGGCTTGGTTGTTGCTAGCCTTAATTTTGAACATTAATGATTTCTCTATCGGTAAATCATTTGGTCTTTCTAAATCTATTCCAGTACCGCTCCCTTTGATGCTAGGAGTTATGTCTACTAAAAGAAGCTAGGCGGGGCGACCTCCTCACCAATTGGTGTGCTACCCTGCCAGGAAATATTCCAGAACCAGTGACTTTAATGTTACCTTTAGGAATATATTAAATGTCATATTCAGATAGTTCAACTGACCAATATACTGTTCTTTCAGTCAGATTTGGGTTCTTGAGGACATGACTATGAAATAGCCTATTTTTTCCAATATACGATGTCCTTGAAAGTAATTTATAAGCTTTCTTGAGGTCATCACTATTACCAAAGCGATACTTTCTATCTTATGGTAGCGAGCCTCAACGCCTCTATACACTTTGCTTACAAAATAGACACACCACTCTATTTTATTTGTCTCTTAAACAATCACTAAACTTAACGCATGATCAGTAATAGACAAGTAGAGATATAATGGTAATCAATTTTACTTCCTTTTACTTAAAAGGATTACTCATGGCTAAGATATCACTCTGACCGACAACAATAAGTGAAAGCAAAGAAGCTATTAGGTTAGGGTAGAAGGTAGCCTAAAAAAAGTTCCATCTTGTCTACCTTAGGAAGATTTTGGAGATATACCAGATCCTCCTCAGACATAGGATCATCGACCTCCTCAAGAGTACGGAGAATCCATGCAAGTAGTATATCAATCAAATTGAGAATAGGAGTGGTTGATTCTGAAGCATCACCCTCGAAAAGACGAGCCCATTTCATAGAACTTTCTCCAAAGGAGGGAATTTTGTCCTAATCTTGGTCTCTCTTCATCGAGGTAGTAGAAGATCGAGGTTGATCATCCATAATTAAAGTAGTAGCAATAAGAATAAGTTGATCAACTCTAGGGGAAACCGAGGTATAAGAACACATGTTAAAAAACCCAAGGACTTCATCCTCGCCAAATATTTATTTTCTCTCTAGGCGACCAACCGCATTCACAGTAGCATAATTATCAATAGATTCCTTCCTCTGATAGAAGATAAAACTTCGCAAGAAGGACACTTTTTCATATGAAAGTATCTGGTATAGAGTATCTAGATATCTCTTCATCTTAATTTCTTCAACAGTAATGGAATCCACTTGGATGCCTTACGTGTTAGGCTAAGGATGGAAATGAGTCAAAGCCTGGTACTTTAGAAACCTACCCTTACAAGAGCAAGAATATTGAGTGGAGCTAGAGCAGAAGACAAAGTGAGAGTCCTAAGTGTAAGGCCTCACCAACCTAAAGTGTGCCAAAAAATTGCCCAAATCCTTAGTGAAAGCGATGAACAAGATAATATGTAGACAAAGCTCAATAAGCCCATGATCTTGGAACAAGCATCTAGTAAAAAGGTTTACAAGACTTATACTCCGCTTAAAATTGGAACATATTTATATAACCCTGGGGACCGAATGAAGTTGAGAAGGGGCAATCTTTAGGTACTTCAACACTTCCACCTTAAATTTAAATAGAGGTAACCACATATTTACACTACTGAATAAACACTCATAAAAGGGGACTAAACACCCTTCAAAGGCGATGTATGTCCTTTTTTCCAGATCTATCAGAAGAACCAACCAATCAAAAGGATTACCGATTGCGATTTTGGCTGCACTTACGACCGCTAGAGTACTTAAAACGAAGGGGTCCCCATAAGCTCGACCCCCACACTGTTATTTTTAATCGTGTTGTCCGACTCCGCTAATGTAATCCCTTTCAGTGACAGTTTATAAACCTTAAAGGTTTCAAAGGGGTTATGTAACAACCCAATTTTCAATAATTGATTAATTGTACTAATTAATTGGTTTATGTGATTTATTTGATTTAAATGAATTATTGGATTTAACTGATTTATTCTATTTGGTAGAATAATGTGGGTTTACTATATATTCTCTAATTAATGATGAGATGGGATATTTTATGAGAAAATGAATTGGTAAATATTTTGAGAGAAGAATTACGATGGAAGGAAAAATGATAGAAAGAGATATAAAATAAAAGTAAAGAGAAAGGAAAGGGAATGGAAAACATAAGAGAAAGAAGAGTGAAAAGAAAGAGGAAGAAGAGAAAAGAGGAGAAAAAGGGGAAAAGCTTGGAATCATCAAGAACGACTTCTAGCTTCGATTTAATCAAGGTAAGGGTGTGAAATCTTATTATTCTATCAATGTGTATGATTATGTATGTGTTTGTTGAATTGGTTTGGATTGTTGGAGAGTTTTGCTCATTTTCCATTTTAGGGCAGAAATGAGTTTAATCGATAGAAACCGATGTTTTCGCGGATGAAACTCGAAATAAATTGCGTAATTTAGTCGAGTAATGTTTAGCCGTGATTATTGGATTTCGTTTGATTGAATTTGGTTGAATTTGTGAGTTTTGACATTTTTGGACAATTGGAGGTTAAGATTTTGGATGAAAATCGGAAGTCGTAGAATTTGCGTTTTATGATCCTAAATTGTTACTATATGATTGGTAATGATGAGTAGGTATTTAATCGGGAGAAAATAATTAAATCGGTCGGGTTTTTGGGGGTTTTGGGCACAAACCCGTAGCTTGTTTTTCCAAATTTTTCAAGTGTTAACCGGTTAACATTATGGGTTAACCGATTAACGGTATAAAAATAGCCTAAAAACTGAGTTTTTGGAGGCGTTAACCGGTAAACCATATCCGTTAACCCGTTAACACTGTAAGTGTGAGAAAATATTATTTTTTTTTGAAACTTTGAAAATTCATAACTTCTTCACCGTTTATCGGATTTTGTCGTTCTTTATATCAAACTGAAGCTAATAATATGTTCTATAACTTGGTGAAAAGAAATATTATTTTTAGATGACTCTTAGCCAATTTTACTGATTAATCGAGATTAATTATTTTAAGTAAGCGAGGCTTAAATAATTAGAGCGTTCGGTTGTCGTTTGGCATAATTGTTGTGAATGCATATCGATTGTATGCAATTGTATGTGAAGGATGCATGAGAATATATTATGAATATATGTGCATTGCTTGATAAATGTGGTGATGGTATTGAATTGTAAATGCATAATAATTGTATGCGATTGTATGTGAAGAATGCATGAGAACATATTGTGAAAATGTGTGCATTGCTTGATAAATATGGTATTGGTATTAATTTGTGAATGCATATCGATTGTATGCGATTGTATGTGAAGGATGCATGATAATATATTGTGAATATATGTGCATTGCTTGATAAATGTGGTGATGGTATTGAATTGTAAATGCATAATAATTGTATGTGATTGTATGTGAAGGATGCATGAGAATATATTGTGAATATACGTGCATTGCTTGATAAATGTGGTGATGGTATTGAATTGTAAATGCATAATAATTGTATGTGCTTGTATGTGAAGAATGCATGAGAACATATTGTGAAAATGTGTGCATTGCTTGATAAATATGGTGATGGTATTAATTTGTGAATGCATATTGTTTGTATGCGATTGTATGTGAAGAATGCATGAGATTATATTGTGGATATATGTGCATTGTTTGGTAAAGGTGATGATGATGTTGAAAATAGGTATATGTCCAAGACTCGTAATCAATGGGGTAGAATGATAAGATATCGTTCCTAGTGGAGTAATCACTGGGGTAGAATGATAAGATATCGTTCCTAGTGGAGTAATCACTGGGATAAAATGACTATGTGTCGTTCCTAGTGAAATGATCGCCGGGGTAGAATGATCGAGATGTTGTTCCTGGTGGGGTACAAGTGACGTATCCATATTCTCAAATAGAGATTAATGAGAATTGATGAGTTTTATATGAATCCCATGGCATTAATATCAATGTTATATGAAAGTATACTTGTGTGTGAATTGTTGAATTGAGAACTTGGATATATGCATGATAAATATTCTTGGTGTTATATATATATATATATATATATATATATATATATATATATATATATATATATATATATATATATATATATATATATATATATATATATATATATATATATATATATATATCTGTGTGTGTGTGTGTGTGTGTGTGTGTGCGTGTGTGTATTTTATGATGATTGTATGAGATTAAATGATATGAAAACATTATGAATATGTATGCATTTCAAGAAATGTATGGAGTCATTTTGCATGTGAAGCATCATGATATACATTCTTGTGCTGATTGATTCCGTGTAGAATCTGCTGAATGAACATGTGCTCATGTGGGGTGTGAGCGATCAGATCATGTGTCCGTATGGGGATGAGTGATCAGATTGTGTGCCCGTGTGGGGTGTGAGCAATCCTGAAACATCGTGTGCCCATGTGAGGTGTGAGCGATGGGTGAAAATTGTAGGCCCGACGGGGAGTTAATTCGGTAACGAGCGATGGTTCCATTTGGTTCTTCAAGTGAACCTGCTGAATGAGTCGGTACCGCATTTGCATCTGCTTAGAGTCGTGAGTCGGTCTCTATGAGTTGCATTTATCATCATTATGATTGTGATTGGTGAATAAACATAATTGTAAATGTTTATGTGTAAATGATGTGAATTGTAGAAGCATGAATGATGAACATGCTTAGTTTTGTGTATATACATTGTGATTTATATGTGAATTTTAATGAATGTGGTGAGAATGTGGAATATGTGTATTCTATGATTGTAAATATATATATAATTATATGCATTGATTATTATGATAATATTTCTCACCCTTCTGCTGGAATGATGTCCAATCTGGCATCGTGCAGGTATCAAGAGTAGAGCTGCTTGTAGTTGCGAAGTCGCTATTGGTGTAGATGTTTAGTAATTTAATTATGTTGGGTCGAGTCATGCTCTGGTCATGTAACACTGGGATCGTTGGTTTATGTTTTAGAGATACTTTATGTACTATATGTTATGTTTTTGTATTCATTAGAATACTATGATGTTGGCCTTAGTGCCTAAGTAATGTTGAAGTATGTGATGAATATGAGTATTCTGTTAAGAGAATTATGCTATAAAATGAATCCGCTGCTACATGCAAAGTGAAATTGTGAGAAGCATGATTATTTATTATAAGCATTAATGAGCATGACAGGTGTTTTGATGTTTTGAAAAGTTATGTATGACACCCTTTTGTGAATGCATGAACTATTACTCTGATTATTCGTATATTTTTTTGTGGGGTTTAGCAGGGTGTTACATTAGTGGTATCAAAGCAGGTCGGTCCGTCCGGCCAAGTTGTCTAATGTTGGTTGTTCCCCTGTATGTGACATGTGTGTGAAAACACTGTCGATACATGTTTGTTGTCTAACCTTGTCTGCATAAGTGGGAATGATTCAAGTGGGGGAGAAACTTGTGCTTCTCCAGGATGCTGCAAGTGTGGAATTGTAGCTCAGTGTGTGGTTGAACGCTCTTATAGTTTAGTAAAGATGGTTTATGCTCCATCACGATTTTCGACTGTCTATTGACAAATTGAGGAACTGATCACCCTTAATCTCTTGTTGATAGTAGTTGGGATTATGCTGGATGGGATAAACGTGTCTTGCGAGCTTAGATGGTGTGAGCAGTGAATTGTTTGGAGTTAAATCCAGTGCTTAAGAATTATTTTGATGAGTTGACACAAGACAGTGTTGAGATGTTTAATTTCGATGCGAATTTTGAGTGTTAATGAAAGTGGGAAGTTGGCGGTTTGTCGAATAATTGTGGTTGTCTGGAAGTTATCCTGATAAGATAGTGGTACACAACCAAGACGTGAAGTGGAGTTGTGATTGACTTAGTTGCGGAAACTAATCCGGTATTGAGAGCTCCATATTATATGACTATTTGGATGGTCAAGGAATTAAATTGATTGAGTAGTTTTGAGACTTGTGTCTGGTGTGTGTGCTACGGCAACAGAGTGTGAGGTCGAGTATATTAAGGGGGACGGTGACCTATGTTGATTATTAGAGAAGGTCAGAGGTAGAATGCAATATTGGTATAATCAGGCCTTTAAATATTTCAAGAGTTGAAGAGTCAACTTGAGGATCTACTTGAGGAGAGGTTTATTCGTTCGAGTGTGTCACCGTGGGGTGCACCAGTTTTATTGGTTAAGAAGAAAGAAGGTTCTATGAGACTTTGGAGGGACTACAGGCGATTGAATAGGATTTTCCATTCTTATTTGGACAAGTTTGCGGTTGTGTTAACCGATAACATTTTGATATATTCAAAGACTTTTGGGAGAGCTGTCAACAACTTGTGTGTTGATTTTTGCTGAATCCGACAAAACTGTTCGTTGTGTTTTGTGATTCTTTGTTGATATGATTGAGAGATATGTTAAGTGCAACATCAGTGAGTTTAGTTATGCTTGGGGGCAATCTAAAGTACATAAGAGAGATTATCTAACAAGTAATTTAGAGCTGGTAGTTGTTGTGTTTGTGCCGGAGTTGGAGGCTTTAATTGGTTAGTGTGAGAGTTGAAATGGTTGGTAATCTCAAGAGTTTAAGGTATTTGTTTGATTTGAAAGAGTTGAATATGAGGCAGAGGAAATAATTGGAAATCTCTGTATATACCGATGATGATGGTAATGAAGTTAGAACTGATTAAGCAAATTCGGGATATGAGTTTGTTCTGTGAAGAGACTTCTTATGGAGTTAAACTTTGTATGTTGAGACCGACTATTGGTACTTTTGATGAGATGCGAGGAGGTCGAAATTCTAATTTGAGTTAATAGATTGACTGAATTTTATGAATTACAGTCGAAGAGCTGATTTTCGAATTGATGAGAATGGTACTATGAGATATCGTGATGGTGGGTGTGTTCCAAATAGTGTGAGTTGGATAAGAGTACTCTGGAAGAAGGACATTGAGATAGATTGAGTATCCATCCAGGTACTGTGAAGATGTGACCAAATTTGAGAAATTAATTTGGTGGTCGTAAATGGAGAGAGAAGTGGTTGAGGTTGTATATGCTGATTAGACTTGTTGAAAGTCAAAGTGTAAACATCAGAGACTGTTGGGCCTGATACAACTATTGAATATTTCTGAGTAGTATGAGATAGTATTCCCATGGATTTTGTGACGGATTTTACGAAGAATTCGAAGAGATATGATTCGACTTGGGTGGTTATGAATGGATTGACAAAATTAACTCATTTCTTACCAATGAGGATGAATCAATCTATGCTGAAGCTAGTTGAGAGGTGTATCGATGAAGTTGTGAAGTTGTATGAGATGTCGTCGAATATTGTGTCAGATGGGAATATGAGTTCTTCATTGAGATTTTGGGAGAGCTTTGCAGAAGCTTTGAATGTCATGTTGAAGTTGGATTCTTTCTAGCATCCGTGGACGGATGGGCAGACAGATAGAACTATCCAGTATGTAGAGGATTTGTTGAGAGCTTGTGTGTTGAATCAAGATGGATCAGGGGGTAGATAATTGTCGCTGATGGAGTTTACCTACAATAACCATTTTCATTCTAAGTATCAGAATGGCATCGTATGAGGCTTTGTATGGTAGGAGGTGTAGGACTCCTTTATGTTGATGTGTGTCCGGCGAGAGTGTTGAACTCAGACCTGAGATTGTGTAAGAGACGACTGAAAAGATCTAGAAGATCCAAGAAAAGACGTATTTTGAGAGTTACGATAGTAACTGGTGTTGGTCGAGCTTGAAGTCTCGGAAGCACACACTGTGTTTTATTGATCTGCATCAGAGTGGCGCAACGGAAGCATGGGAAAAATAGCATGTTAGACTGTTTTACCGTTGTCGCTTGTGGGAATTGCATGATGTGTTCATGTGTCTAAGCTGAGGAGGTACATTGATTCAGATGGATAGTGTACAAGTGAGAGATGATTTGACTGTTGAGGCATTGCTAGTTCAGGTTGATGAACGAGAAGCAACTTCGAGGAAAAGGGATTCCTTTGGTGGAGGTAATTTGGGAGAATGGGATGCGAGAGTTGTATCTAGAGTTGTTTGAATCAGGTAAAATTTTCGAGGACAAAAATTTCTAAAGTGGGGGAGGGTTGTAACAGCCCAATTTTTATTAATTGATTAATTGTACTAATTAATTGGTTTATGTGATTTATTTGATTTAAATGAATTGTTGGGTTTAACTGATTTATTCTATTTGGTAGAATAATGTGGGTTTACTAGATATTCTCTAATTAATGATGAGATGAGATATTTTATGAGAAAATGAATTGGTAAATATTTTGAGAGAAGAATTATGATGGAAGGAAAAATGATAGAAAGAGATATAAAATAAAAGTAGAGAGAAAGGAAAGGGAATGAAAAACATAAGAGAAAGAAGAGTGAAAAGAAAGAGGAAGAAGAGAAAATAGGAGAAAAAGGGGAAAAGCTTGGAATCATCAAGAACGACTTCTAGCTTCGATTTAATCAAGGTAAGGGTGTGAAATCTTATTATTCTATCAATGTGTATGATTATGTATGTGTTTGTTGAATTGGTTTGGATTGTTGGAGAGTTTTGCTCATTTTCCATTTTAGGGCAGAAATGAGTTTAATCGATAGAAACCGATGTTTTCGCGGATGAAACTCGAAATAAATTGCGTAGTTTAGTTGGGTAATGTTTAGCCGTGATTATTGGATTTCGTTTGATTGAATTTGGTTGAATTTGTGAGTTTTGACATTTTTGGACAATTGGAGGTTAAGATTTTGGATGAAAATCGGAAGTCGTAGAATTTCCGTTTTATGATCCTAAATTGTTACTATATGATTGGTAATGATGAGTAGATATTTAATCGGGAGAAAATAATTAAATCGGTCGGGTTTTTGGGGGTTTTGGGCACAAACCCGTAGCTTGTTTTTACAAATTTTTCAAGTGTTAACCGGTTAACACTATGGGTGAACCGATTAACGGTATAAAAATGGCCTAAAAACTGAGTTTTTGGAGGCGTTAATCGGTTAACCATATCTGTTAACCCGTGAACACCGTAAGTGTGAGAAAATATTATTTTTTCAAAACTTTAAAAATTCATAACTTCTTCACCGTTTATCGGATTTTGTCGTTCTTTATATCAAACTGAAGCTAATAATATGTTCTATAACTTGGTGAAAAGAAATATTATTTTTAGCCAACTTTTAGCCGATTTTACTGATTAATCGAGATTGATTATTTTAAGTAAGTGAAACTTAAATAATTAGAGTGTTTGGTTGTCGTTTGGCATAATTGATGTGAATGCATATCGATTGTATGCGATTGTATGTGAAGGATGCATGAGAATATATTGTGAATATATGTGCATTGCTTGATAAATATGGTGATGGTATTGAATTGTAAATGCATAATAATTGTATGCGATTGTATGTGTAGAGTGCATGAGAACATATTGTGAAAATGTGTGCATTGTTTGATAAATATGGTGATGGTATTAATTTGTGAATGCATATCGATTGTATGTGAAGGATGCATGATAATATATTGTGAATATATGTGCATTGCTTGATAAATGTGGTGATGGTATTGAATTGTAAATGCATAATAATTGTATGCGATTGTATGTGAAGAATGCATGAAAACATATTGTGAAAATGAGTGCATTGCTTGATAAATGTGGTGATGGTATTAATTTATGAATGCATATCAATTGTATGAGATTGTATGTGAAGGATGCATGAGAATATATTGTGAATATATGTGCATTGCTTGATAAATGTGGTGATGGTATTGAATTGTAAATGCATAATAATTGTATGTGAAAAATGCATGAGAACATATTGTGAAAATGTGTGCATTGCTTGATAAATATGGTGATGGTATTAATTTGTGAATGCATATTGTTTGTATGCGATTGTATGTGAAGAATGCATGAGAATATATTGTGGATATATGTGCATTGTTTGGTAAAGGTGATGATGATGTTGAAAATAGGTATATGTCCAAGACTCGTAATCACTGGAGTAGAATGATAAGATATCGTTCCTAGTGGAGTAATCGCTGGGGTAGAATGATAAGATACCGTTCCTAATGGAGTAATCACTGGGGTAGAATGACTATGTGTCATTCATAGTGAAATGATCACCGGGGTAGAATGACCGAGATGTTGTTCCTGGTGGGGTACAAGCGACGTACCCATAATCTCAAATGGAGATTGATGAGAATTGATGAGTTTTATATGAATCACATGGCATTAATATCAATGTTATATGAAAGTATGCTTGTGTGTGAATTGTTGAATTGAGAACTTGGATATATGCATGATAAATATTCTTGGTGTTATATATATATATATATATATATATATATATATATATATATATATATATATATATATATATATATATATATATATATATATATATATATATATATATATATGTGTGTGTGTGTGTGTGTGTGTGTGTGTGTGTGTGTGTGTGTGTGTGTGTGTGTGTGTGTGTGTGTGTGTGTGTGTGTGTGTGTGTGTGTGTGTGTGTGTGTGTGTGTGTGTGTGTGTGTGTGTATTTTATGATGATTGTATGAGATTAAATGATATGAAAACATTATGAATATGTATGCATTTCAAGAAGTGTATGGAGTCATTTTGCATGTGAAGCATCATGATATACATTCTTATGCTGATTGATTCCGCGTAGAATCTGCTGAATGATCGTGTGCCCATGTGGGGTGGGAGCGATCTGATCATGTGCCCATGTGGGGGTGAGTGATTGGATTGTGTGCTCGTGTGGGGTGTGAGTAATTCTGAAACATCGTGTGCCCATGTGGGGTGTGAGCGATGGGTGAACATCGTAGGCCCGACGGGGAGTTACTTCGATAACGAGCGATGGTTTCATTTGGTTCTTCAAGTGAACCTGCTGAATGAGTCGGTACCGCATTTGTATCTGCATAGAGTCGTGAGTCGGTCTCTATGAGTTGCATTTATCATCATTATGATTGTGATTGGTGAATAAACATAATTGTAAATGTTTATGTGTAAATGATGTGAATTGTAGAAGCATGAATGATGAACATGCTTAGTTTTGTGTATATACATTGTGATGTATATGTGAATTTTAATGAATATGGTGAGAATGTGGAATATGTGTATTCTATGATTGTAGATATATATAATTATATGCATTGATTATTATGATAATATTTCTCACCCTTCTGCTGGAATGATGTCCTATCTGGCATCGTGCAGGTATCAAGAGTAGAGCTGTTTGTAGTTGCGAAGTCGCTATTGGTGTAGATGTTTAGTAATTTAATTATGTTGGGTTGAGTCATGCTCTGGTCATGTAACACTGGGATCGTTGGTTTATGTTTTAGAGATACTTTATGTACTCTATGTTATATTTTTGTATTCATTGGAATATTATGATGTTGGCCTTAATGCCTAAGTAATGTTGAAGTATGTGATGAATCTGAGTATTCTGTTAAGAGAATTATGCTATAAAATGAATCTGCTGTTACATGCAAAGTGAAATTGTGAGAAGCATGATTATTTATAATAAGTGTTAATGAGAATGACAGGTGTTTTGAAAAGTTATGTGTGACGCCCTTTTGTGAATGCATGAAATATTACTCTGATTATTCGTATATTTTTTCGTGGGGTTTAGAAGGGTGTTATAATTTAAGCCAACCAACTTCACCAGGTCGGGCCCCACGTTCCAGATGGTCATTGATGTTGCCATCGGTAGAGTCTCAATTGTAGGGTTTTCGATAAACATGCATATAATCTTTGGCATACTCCCTGTTCATAATGGAATTTTGAATTTCTGGAGTCAGTAGAGCAGGCGATTTCAAAGTTCCTACAACTTGGGGTGCAGTGGGCATGTAAACATCTGTATGATCACCTTTGGCATCGTCATCTGTGAAGAGAGCATCAAAGTAAGAATTATTGGAAAATTGAGACGTGGGATGTAATAATTTAATGTAAGAACACAATTTCATAATAGGATTATTAGTAGATCATCAGCAGACACAAAAGACATAGTGAAATATTTTAGGCTTTTTTTACTGTGCCTCCTAAGACGCCTCATAAGAATAGAAAGTATGAATGTGGAAATAATAAGCGTAAGAAAAAGAAAAAAATTGAAGAGTTAATTCAATCTTAATATGAGCTCTTGATAAATTTTTAATCAAAGAACCACAAGTTCTAAATGAAAGTCATTATGTTGATAATATTGATATTGAAATTCTTGATAGTATGCTAATTGAAAATGATAATCTTGATAGTGTGCCTTTTGAATATGATAATCTTGATAGTATGCCCATTGAAAATGATAATCTTGATAGTATGCCCATTATTGATGAGGTTAATAATGATAATAATAATGATGATGATGATAATCTTGAAGAAATTAATAATGATGATGATGATATTGATTATGATATATTTGATCCAAGGAATTGGGATCGTCTTTAACCTAAATTGGTTGAGTTATTAGTTGCAAAAGGTCCTAAAAGAGATCATTCTATTGTGAAGGATCCTAGAGATAGTTTGAATAAATGTTTTACGGCTAATTTGTATACTAGAGATTTAGCAAATGGAGAGACGTGTGATAAAGATTGACTTGTTTATTTGAAAGAGCTTGATAAAGTATTATATTTTTGTTGTAAATTTTTTAAAAATGGGATTGATGAGGGACAATTAGCAAATGAGGGTTATAGTGATTGGGTACATATTGGTGCAAGAATGAAAAAACACGAGTTAGGCATGGAATATGTTAAAAATATGACTATTTGGTATGAATATCGTCAAAGGTTGCAAAAAATTCAAACTATTGATAAAATGACTCAAAGATTAATTGAGTAAGAAAATGATCACTGAAAAAATGTTTTAAAACGAGTAATTTTAATAGTGAAATTTCTTGCTAAACATAATTTGGCCTTTCGAGGTTCTAAGGAGAAATTTATGAAGATAACAAGGCCAACTTGTTGGGTTTGATTGAAATGTTAGCTAAATTTGACTCAATCATCCAAGAATATGTTAGACGTGTTACAAATCAAAAAATTCACATTCATTATCTTAGGCATAAAATACTAAATGAGTTGATTTCATTGCCTTGGTTTTGTAATTAAAATTGAAATTATTAGAAAAATCAAATAAACAAAGTATTTCTCAGTGATACTTGATTGTACTCCTGATGTTGTTATAAAGCATTGGTTAACGCTAAGGAAATTGCGATGGAATTGTATATCTCCTGAACATTTCCTCAAAGGCATATAATTAAAAGAAAAAGACAATTTGATAAGAATTTGAATATCCCAACATTCAAGCTATCACAAGAAGAATCTTTCAGGGTTAATTATTTTCTTTACCATATTGATCAAACAGATGTTTCTTTTAATAAGAGATTTGAGCAATACCAAGAGTATGAAAGTAATTTTTGTTTCTTGTTTCCTTCTCACAAGTTACAATCATTGAATGATGCAACTTTGAAGTATTGTTGTAGTAATTTTGAACGGGTATTGGAACATGATAAGCAATCTGACATTGATGGAAATTAATTTTTTACAAAGTTGAAGTTACTAAGAGAAATGTTGTCAGAAGAAACCATAAGATTTACTGATATATTACTATTTTTGAAAGGTTTTGATTGTTTTCCTAATATAGTTATTGCATATAGAATTTTATTGACTATTTTTGTAACAATTGTTTCTCCAAAAAGAAATTTTTCAAAATTGAAATTATTAAAAACATACTTTCTATGTACCATGTCACAGGAAAAATTTAATGGATTGACACTAATAGAAGTTAAAAATAATATTTTGAAAACAATAAAATATGAAGACTTATTTAAGGAATTTGTTTTAAAAAATATTTGTAGGAAGTCTTTTTTTAGGAGTTAGATACTTTAAGCTGTATGAAATAATGTTTATTGTTTAAATAATATTTTAAACTTTTTAGTACTTCATTTGATTTTTATATAATTTTATCTTTTGCTTGTCAGTTTCAATTATTAAAGCTAAAGATTTTTCAATTTAAAATAATTTTTAAAATTAAATTATGCCGACCTTGCTTCACTTTATTCCTCTTCATTCAAATATATATTTTTTATTTCATTTCGATTATTTCATGATATCCAGATATACTAATATACTCTTGAAAGAATTAAAAACAAATTTCGTATTAATATGTCCATTATTTTATCAAATAAAATTTATTTCTAAGTAAAATTCGTTTCAAAATAACTGTTATTTTTTCAATTATTTTAATAATTAATAAAGTTAATTTATTTAAAATGTCTAGTCATTTTGAAACGGAAATCAACTATTGAACCATTGATTAAACCTGTTGTTTTCTTTTTAACCAAAATATTTTTTTAGTAAAATAAAAGCGTTTCTTTCAAAATAAATAAAAGCTTGATCAATTTTCTCAATTTTTATCATCCAAATAAATATTTATTAGCTATTTCTAGTTTTTAACCGAGAAGATCGCTGTTTGCTCCTGAGTGCTACGGTACAATATTGCATGGAACCCCTGGCAGAAGAAGGCGGCATTCGTCCCCTCCCAGTCTCAACGTCGCCGGGCACTCACCGGCGTTCTATCTGCTCCAACTGCCAACGGCCCAATCCAGTGTGTCTCTGTCACGCGCTTCCCACAAATCCCATTCCAACCACCACCCGAGTCTTCATTCTCCACCATCCTCAAGAGGCCAAACACAAACTCTCCACCACTCCAATCCTCACCAAATCCCTACTCAACGCCACCGCCATCACCGGCCGCCGCCTTCGTCGCAGCACCTCCCCGCTCTTCGACAAGTTTCCTCCTACCGTATACCTCTTCCCATCAACCAGCTCCTCGCCGGCCGTCAACATCTCCGACCTCAATCTCTCGGAGCTGAAACGCAGCGGCGAGAACGGCGGCCTAGTATTGATTGCCTTTGATGCGACGTGGAAGCACGCGAAGGAGATGGTGAAGGCGAGCGAGGAGTTCCTGTCGAAATTCGCGATTAGGGTTTGTTTAGGGATGGAAGATGAGAAAATGAGTGGCGGAAGTATTTACGATTCTGAATTGATTTTGAGGAAGGAACCTTTTGGTGGTTGCGTGAGTACTATGGAGGCTGTGGCTAGAGCATTGCGGGTTCTTGAGCCTAATGGGGTTGAGATTGAGGCTAGACTGATTGGGATTTTGAAAGAAATGGTGAATTTGCAGGCTGGTTTTTTGAAGCCTGTGAAGCCCAGACCCAAATTGTTAAAGAAGAAGCAGCTTAAGGAAGTGGAAAAGAGTGAAAATTTTGAAAATGGTTAGTGGCTTCTTTTATTGAGCTGTGTTATTTGATATGCATTTTCAATATTTACCTACCATTCTACTAACAGCTAATGCCATGGTTTATATAGTATAGGTTAATTTCTATGAAGTGTAAACATACACATTCAATCAAATCACATCATGACGCCATTGTGTTGTGATAGTTCCTGCTATATCTATATAAATATCTATAGTATGAAATCATTTTGGATGTATGTGTATAAATTTTTTCACAGTTACAAATATAAAAACGAGTCCTTCTATTAGCTTTTATAGTTAAAGACTATAACATGCCACGTTACCGAATGTGATATCCCTCCCACTTTGATTCTACATCAATGCCATCACGCTAGAGATTAATTTGCTTATGAAACTTAAGCATTTGAGGGGCTAATTTGCCTGTAATTAGCACATGCACAATTGCGGTTCTTAATAATTTGGCATTTGTGTGAGATCAATGTACTGACTGTCTGGTTAATGTGATGCATCATAGTCTCTTAACGAAAGAAGTTAACAGAGGTGCCATATCATTTTGAAAGACATTTTGCAATTTAGTGGATGTATTTGCAAATCCGTAAAAACAAATGACTATTTTAATCGATGCCTACAATTTCGATGGCTAACATGCCTATTCAATGGTATAAAAACCATTAAATCCATTATAAGTATACCAACAAAGTTGCATTTACATATATGGCAAAAGGAGCCAATCATCTTACTACTAGTCTTAAGTTGATAAACGAACAAGTTGCATTTTCATTTGTTGTTATATCTTAAGCAAATGTAGGGGAATTTGGATTCTCTTTATTATGACTATGCATACTAATGTGTTTGGTCATCTTACTTAAAAGTGGTAAATATATTTATAACACAATATATGATCTCTGTTTCAGAAAAGCTGTGATTCAGGGTTGGTAGTGAAAGTCAAGAATCTCACTTGGTTCTCGGTTTCTGCATGAAGTCTGGGATTTTACATGGATAAATTGATATGGTGAGGATCCAAATTTCCAGATTAGGTCAATTTGATTTGTATAGTGTTCCAACTCTTTGGTGCATGTTTCTATAAGATTCTGAAGTTCAGAAACCGTGTTTGACTGAAGGAGTTCTTCTACGGGAGCTTCGGTAAATTGAGTCGTGGGATGGAGAACTTACTCTCTTGTGTGCCTTCCTTACATACTTGCTGGTCCAGAAATAAGAAGATACAGTAGAGATTTATCTCCCCTATCCTTGCTCAGGCATTGCCCTTAAACTTGCTTTTTTTGTGATCATAAATTCCTTCTATATCTTCCTATCACTCCAAAGTCAGTTGGGGCCTAGGAAACTTTCTAGTTTGTTTGTTTTCTCTTCACATCAATTTTGATCGGCAGAATTTGCACTTTTGCTTTCTTGTTCTCAAACAGTGGTGGAGTCAAGCACTTGTAGATACGAATATTGTTAGAGCAAATGGTTGGAACATAATACATGTCAAATCAACTTTCACTAAAAGTCTAGATTCTCACCATCACATATCTATCTTATGATATACCAGATTCATGATTTACTAGGTGACAAAAAGTAAAAAACAGTTACATAGAGAAGGAGTGGGTGAGTTTCTTATGTTTAACGGCTACCTACCATAGAGACTAGTTTTGAGTTTTGACAGGAGGATGACCCATCAAAACTCTATACAATGTATATAGCATTTATAAAAAGCAAGGCCAAACAAATATAACTTAACAGACTGATAGAGACCCAAATTTTGTTATCATTATTTGTCGAATCTCAAGGTTAATGGTGTTTCAACTGTCACATCTACCATTTTCGCTCCGTCATAGAAGCCATGTTACCAATGCTGTGCTGCAATCACTAGCATACAGTTTTGGCTTGTGTATCTCAGTTTTCATGAAGGTTCCAAAGTTGCATATTCAACTACACACACCAAGTGTGATTTGAGTTGCTGCGCTTTTGCTGCTATTTTTAATCTGTAGTCTGGACTGATATTTTGATAAGGAGGCCATGAAGTTTCTACTCTATGTACTGTCTTTGGCTATGAAGGTGCTTTCATAGTTTCCTATGATGTCTGAGGGCTGGTCAAAAGATCAACTTGAAGACAATGCTACATTGGGAACTTATATTTTAGGGGACATGTTGCTGCAGGATCCATTACCTTGGCTCTGAATTGGATCCATGGATGTTACGAACTTTGATGCAATTTGCGTTTCCATCTTACTTTAGCATATTATTAGGCTCATTCTTCAACCCCTCCTAGAAGGTGGGGAGTGTTCTACAATGCTGAATTTGATGGTTATTCATAATGGATTGTTATTTATTGAGAAAAGAGTCATATGATTGACCAAATCATATATGCAAATGTTGTATACACGTACTACTTGCAATGAAATAATCAGTTGAATGCAAAAACTTAGAGCAAAGCTTCTTCCGTTTTGGAACTTAAGAACATTTGTACATCCTAGAAAATATATATTTTTTTAATGTAAAGATATAAAATAAACTATGGAACTTAATCTTCAGAATGCACGCATTCTGAAAAGTTGCTTTTGCATTATTCTATGCAGTCAATCAATTGATAAAAGTAAAGAAAAATGAGTTATGTACTTTAATTTTTCTTATGAATATTTATGCATCCATGATCAAATTTCTAAAATGCATACAAACATTTTTTTTTATAATTTTTGACAAATAAAATTATAATTAGGTTTCAATGTCATACTTGAATAAAGGATTAAGGGTCTGTTTGAAATACTTTTCATTTTTAGTTTTTCAAATTTGTTTAAAAATCTGTTTTTAAAAATAGAATAAAAATAAAATCTGTTTGATAATTAATTTTTGAAAACTCTTTTTGAGATGAGAAAATAAAAAAAACGTTTGGTGATATAATTTTTATTCTTAATATACATGCACAAAGCAGATACAAAGGGAGTATCTAGTGTGCTCAACTACAAATTAAATTAAAAGCAACAAAACCTAATTAATTGTTTATAATAACTTTTAACATACCTGCTAAAATCAAGTATTAAGGATTTGAATGTGTCACAAATAATGAGTTATCAGAAGAGCGTATGAGTTTAGCCCATGCCATTACAGAGTTATTACTATTTATTCATAATTAATTTTAGAGAATTTCTTAATGCATCATATATGTTTTAGTGCATTATGTGAATTTTCACATATGTTTCTTAATTCTGAAGATATATTTTCGGACGCACCTTAAGTTTAGTGAATGTTAAAATATTTCGGAGATATATCTCCGAAATAATTTAGACCTTAACTCACGTCAGACTTTTTTCCTCCCTCATTTTACAGTTTTTTTCACACAAAACACCAAACTCTCTCAATACACTTTCCTAAACCAATCATCAAATTTCATCAAGCAAGGCGTCAGAGAAACTCAATGGAACACCAAGCATCATCTCTAACATCAGAAACAACATTTGAATCATCAATTTCACGTAAGTTTTTCGAGTTTTAGTGTAAATGTGTAGAAATCAGAGATTATGAATAAAAATGTGTAAAAATCACAAGTAATATAGTTTATACTTAGTGTACACTTGTTTGTCAGCTTAAAATGACGATCATATCATTTTTTTTCACATTGCAAGAGGTACATTACGCTATTGTCGTGACCTATGGGTTGTAGAATATTCCGAAGATACATCTCCGAAATCATTCAACGTTTCATATCCTCTGGGATATTCTGGAGACGCATCTCCGGAAGTACTCAAAGTAAATAGTTTATGGTGTTTCCGGAGATGCATTTCCGGAATTGTTCAACGTTATTATTTTATGGTGTTTCCAGAGATGTATCTCCAAAATTTCCTACATTTTTTTAAAATTTTCTTGTTTGTGTGTTTTGTTTGAGTGCACTAATGATACACCTTACTTTACTTTACAAGCATTATGACTAATGTAACACCCTTCTACCCTACAAAATACTCGCAAATTTTAATTCATTAAAGATAAACAAATCAGAGTAAATCACCACAATGGTGTCACATTTCGTCATAAAACATCAATCAACATCCTGCTCTGTAACAAGGATTCTTTCACCAATAAATGGAACCAAAACTACAATGCAGCAAAAATCATAATCTTAAGCAGTTAAAATTTAAAACGACGCAATAGTAAAAAAAAACATAGTGACATCATGTCTATAAAACTAGAACATAAAAGTCTCACTCGTGGACGCTTCAATCTGATGTTACATATCAGAGCGAGATACCTCCTAAGTTCAACGGAAAAGTAAAACTAAACGCTCCAAATGCTACGCCTTCAAGCGCCAAGAGAGCTAATCCTGATCACTTGCATGTTACCCACGCAGAGGCAACATTCAAACAAACAGGATGAGTAATCACAAATCATTGTACGAAATATAAAGAAGAAGATAGACAAGTACAACAGTATCTCCAAAATAAGCATCAATAAGTCATCATCGGCATACGTCACTTAAAATCAGATCATCAATAACATTCTTCATCACAATTATGTAATGCCACACAATATGAAATGCAACAACGTAGACTTATGCATGTGGTACCAATTCATTTGATGTACACTGGGTCATCACCCTCATAAGATTCCCACCATAGGATCGATTCCCCTTTGAAATCGGAGCACGTCATAAACACTTCAATCCACACAATGGGATTGAAGCCAACACTAGACCAAAGTCTTAACCTCAACACTGGATCGAAGTTCTAATTATGCTATGAATTCATGATGCAAACGCCATAGTATTCACCATAATATGATCGTCAAAGTTGCACCATCATTCATGAGAATTCATTCAAAACATCATAGAATAAGATCAATTGCTTACATCACAGTTCACCATAATACTTCACATTTCATCGTGTTAAAATCATTAATACACAATGCGTCAACTACCCCACAGCCCAAGGTCAACAAAGAAACAAGACCACACGAGAAAAAGAAATAGAATAAAATAATTAAATAATTAAATAAATAGAAAACAACATATGTTCCTGCTCGCCTAATGAAGCAGTTCGTTCGCCTGGGCTTTGCCATGCGAAGCACGGGCGAAAACCATCTCTCTACAAATTCTAGTAGCACCTATTCTCACCCTCTTTTCGCCTCTCCTTTCGCCCGGCGACACGGGAAGCTCACTTGGCGAAATGTGCGAACCTGCAACTTCTCAATTGCGATTCCGCACCAGTTCATACCCAAATTACCTTGTGATTCGAATACCTTTCAGTCTAAAAATACACATCAAACACAAGGCAATCAATATTATAACAGCAACACATCGTTTCCCTTCACCCTACGCATTCCTAAATCACAAAATGCATCATATTTTCGTCATGTTCCCCAAAATCCCCTAAAACATCAACTACCTACATACCTTTAACCTTATATCAATTATAATGACAAGTGATAATCCCATACCTTAAAAATCTCATCAATTGACTTCTTTCTCCGAGTTCTACGGATGATCTCCCTGATTTCTCTGTGCCCTATCTCTCCCTTCATCGTTCTCTCCAACTTTTCACGATCGTACCAAGTGAACCTCTCCACTCCCTCTTTTCCTTTTTGTCATTCCTACCCCTTGAACCCTTATTATGATTTCCCCATCTTACCCTCACTTATCCCCTCACAAAAGACTACTTTGCCCTTAGTGTTCTATCTCTTTTTATTTTAATTAATACTAATAATATAAATAATATTACTCACATTATCTATTATTATTATCATTAAAATGATTCCACTTATTTTCTAACTACTCTAATTATTCCCTCAAC
Organism: Lathyrus sativus; assembly: GCA_963859935.3. Classification (NCBI taxonomy): domain Eukaryota; kingdom Viridiplantae; phylum Streptophyta; class Magnoliopsida; order Fabales; family Fabaceae; genus Lathyrus; species Lathyrus sativus. Next base: position 590,279,567 of record OZ012737.1, on the reverse strand, counting down.
TCATCAATATCCCACAACACCATACAAATACACCATGTGTCATAACATTTCATCAAAATTCACCGAAAACCATGAACAATTATAATAAATTAATTAAATAAATATTATAATTATTTTAGGGTGTTACAAATCTCCCTCGCTTAAAGAATTTTCGTCCTCGAAAATTACCTGAATGGAACAGAGTTGTATACGACTCTCTCATCTGATATTCACGCTCCCAAGTCCAACTTTCGTTAGCTGGTCTACCCCAAAATACCTTCACTAAGGCAATCTCTTTACCTCGCAGCTGTTTCATTTCTCGACCATCTATCCACACAGGTGACGCTTCAATCATCAATTTATCTTTCACTTGCACGTCATTTATTTGTACCATGTGAGACGGATCAAAACTGTATTTCCTCAACTGGGATACATGAAACATATCATGAAGATTCACAAGCGACGGCGGTAAAGCAATTCGATAGGCCACTTCTCCTATCCTCTGCATAATCTAATACAGACCAACAAAGGGTGGAGTGAGCTTCTTAGACTTCAAATCTCGACCCACACCTTTTACCGACGTAAATTTTAAAAACACATGATCTTCCTCTTGGAATTCAAGTGCTTTTGTCCTCTTATTATGATAGCCCTTCTAACGAATTTACAAGACTCTCATCCTCTCTTGGATCATCTTAATCTTATTGATTGTTTGTTTCATAATCTCAGGTTCGAGTACAGCTTTCTCGCTTGGCTCATACCAACGCAATGGAGTCCTACACCTCCTACCATACAATGCTTCGTACGGTGCCATCCCAATACTAGCATGAAAAATGTTGTTGTATGTGAACTCAATCAATGAAAAATGGTTATCCTAAGACCCTTCTTGGCCCAACACACAAGCCCTCAACAAGTCCTCCAAAGATTTGATAGTTCTCTCTGTCTATCCATCCATCTGCGGATGATATGCAGAACTCATCCTCAACTTAGTACCCAAAGCATCTTACAAACTTCTCCAGAATCGCAACGTAAATCTCGGGTCTCTATCTGACACAATACTCGAAGGTATCCCATGCAACTTCACAATTTCCTTGATGTACAACTCGACCAACTTCTGCATAGAATGATTAATCTTCATCAGCAAGAAATGAGCTGATTTAGTTAATTTATCCACAATCACCCAAATTGAATCATTTCCCTTTGCAGTCTTCAGCAACCCGGACACGAAATCCATGGAAATACTATCTCATTTCCATTATGGAATATTCAATAGTTGTATCATACCCAAGGGCTTCTGATGTTCAATTTTTGACTTCTGACAAGTCAAACTGGCATAAACAAATTCAGCAATATCCCTCATCATACTAGCCACCAAAACAACTTCCGCAAATCCTGATACATCTTCGTAGCACCAGGATACTTTGATGTCCTTCCTCAAGAATACTATTCTTAATTTCTGGAACATCCGGAACACATACTCGGTCTCTGAACCTCATTACACCATTCTCATCAATCCGAAATTCACCTCTGTTACCTTGGTTAATCAAAGCCAATTGATCAACCAATCTTAAATCAGATTTATGACCTTCTCTGATTTCTTCGAGAATGCCACTCGTTAGTTTCAACATTCCTAATTTCACACTGTTAGGAGTCTCTTCACATATTAAACTCATATTTCAGAATTGCTCAATTAATTCCAATTCTCTCACCATAAGCATCGACATATTCAATGACTTCATACTCAATGCATCAGCCACCACATTTGCTTTACCAGGGTGGTAACTCAAATCAAAATCATAATCTTTCAACAATTTCAACCACGTCCTCTACCTCATATTCAACTCTTTATGATCAAATAATTACTTCAAACACTTATGGTTACTCAACACCTCAAATTTAGAGCCAAAAAGATAATGTCTCCAAATTTTTAATACAAACACCGCAGCTGCCAACTCTAAATCATGCCTAGGATAATTCCTTTCATGAAACCTCAATTGTATCGAAGCATAAGCAACAACTTAAACATTATGCATCAATACTCTACCAAGACCCATCTTCGACGCATCACAATATACCACAAAAGACTCACTCTGATTAGGTAAGATCAATACCGGAGCAGTCGTCAATCTTAGAAAGATCTACCACAATTCAACCACTAGATATCACATGGCCAAGGAAACTCACTCTATTCAACCAGAACTCGCATTTAGAAAGTTATGCATATAACTTCTTCTCTCTCAACACTTGCAACACCGTACGCAAATGTTCAACATGCTATTCTTCAGATTTTGAATATATAAGTATATCATCAATGAAAACTACAACAAACTTATCCAAATACTCATGAAAAATCCTATTCATATACTCCATGAACACACCAGGTGCATTGGATACACCAAACGACATCACAAAGTATTAATAGTGACCATACCTCATCCTGAAGGCTGTCTTCAGAATATCATCAGGCTTAACCCGAATCTGATGATAGTCATACCTTAAATAAATAGTGCTAAACACACAAGCGCCCAATATTTAATCCATTAAATCGTCGATCCTCGGAAGTGGATACCTATTCTTGATAGTCACTTTATTGAATTGTCTGTAATCAACACACAACCTCATATTGTCGTATTTGTTCTTAACTAACAACACAAGAGCACCCAACAGAGAAACACTTGGTCAAACAAACTTATTTTCAAGTAATTCTTCCAATTTCTTCTTTAATTCTCCTAACTCAGAAGCGGACATCCGATAAGGAGCCATTGACACAGGACTCGTTCCTGGTATCAAGTCCACTGGGAACTCTACTTCACACTCTGGAGGCAGATCACTTATGTCATCTATAAATACATCTGGAAACTCGCGGAAGACGGGTAATTTGACACTCGCAACTTCACGATCAAATTGCAATGATGCAAACAGTGCAAACATCGATGCTTCATCTTCTCGAAGTTCGTCTACTTGCTTAGCGGACAAGAAAATTAATTATCCATTATCACCAAATTCAAGAAAACTCCACGGTCTTATTATAACAATTGATATGGACATAGTTGAACTCCAACCAGTTCATTCCAAGGATTACATCGATTTAGTGTAAGGGTGAATACACGAAATCCATCACGAAACTCTTTCTAAATATCGTCAAAAGACAACTCGAACATACAAAAGTAGCAATAACAGAACCATAATCTGGAGTTTTTATCACTATACTACCATTCATATCAAACAATCTCAAACCCAACCTATCATCACATTCAATTGAAATAAACGAATGAGTAGCACCAGTATCAAATAGCAACCAACTCCGTATTATTAATAAAATAAGTACCTCGAATCAAGTTATCCTTCTTGGGGACTTCTGCACCACTTAAAGCAAACACTCTGCCATTAGTCTGAGCAGCAGTAGCAGTCTTCTTCGACTTCTAGCATTAGGTAGTTATGTGACCCTGTTCACCATAATTGAAATAAGTCGGACCCTAATTCTTGCATTCAGTAACTCGGTGACCTCTCTTACCACATCTGTAACATCTCAACACATTATTGTTGAAATGCTCCGCACGTTAGCCTTGCTCGCCACATCTGTAACACTTACCAGAAGCAGGAGCTACTCCCTCACTTGTCTTCTTCCCATCAGAAGCCTTCTGCTTCCTTTTGTCAACTGAAGTCACACTAGGGATTCCTCAAAATTGTCCTTTCTCTTTCTTCTCACTAAGATGTTTGTAGTGAGCCATCGAGCTATACTATCCTCATCATTGATCCTACTCTTATCCACTAGTTCAGCATACCTACGAACATGTTTGTATCCGATACCCCGTTTTATCTCCGGTATTAGCCCATTCTCAAACTTAAAGCATTTAGAAATCTCAACATCAACACGGTTGTAATGTGGACAAAACTTCACCAGCGCCTCAAATTTTGCAGCATACTCCGCCACAGTCATCTTTCCTTGCTTCAGTTCAAGGAACTCTATCTCCTTCTTACCACGAACATCCTCAGGAAAATACTTCTCCATGAATTCTTTCTTAAATACAACCCACATTATCTCAGTACCAACATCTTCCAATCTCTTACGGGTGTTATTCCACCAATCTTCAGCCTCTTCCGACAACATATGAGTATCAAATTGTACCTGCTGAGTGTCAGTGCATGCCATCACTCAGAAGATCTTCTCAATCACTTTGAGCCACTTCTGTGTACTCTCTGGATCATGGGTACCCACGAAAGTTGGCGAATTGTTCCTTTGGAGCTTCCCCAAAGCATGAAATTCATCAAGAGCCCCTCCGTTCTGATTGTTATGTGCATTCTGGGCCATTGCTTGAGCAAGCGACTCCAACACGTCAGCAATAACACGATCATTTCTCCTAGCCATTCTGCACACCATCAACAATGTTAGAAGGAACAATTCATCGACAGTGTACACACACTTGTCGACTAATAGGGACTAACATCATACAAAAACCTGGTCGGACCGACCGACCTGCTCTGATACCACTAATGTAACACCCTTCTACCCCACAAAATACTCGCAAATAAATTAATTCATTAAAGATAAGTAAATCAAAGTAAATCACCACAAGGGTGCCACATTTCGTCATAAAACATCAATCAACATCCTGCTCTGTAACACAGGTTCTTTCATCAATAAATGCAACCAAAACTACAATGTAGCGGAAATCATAATCTTAAGTAGTTAAAATCCAAAACGACAAAATAGTAAAAAAAAATACAGTGACATTGTGTCTATAAAACTAGAACATAAAAGTCCCACCCGTGGACGTCCCAACCTGATGTTACATATCAGAGCAAGATATCTCATAAGTTCAACGGAAAAGTAAAACTAAACTCTCCAAATGTTACACCTTCACACACCAAGAAAGCTAGTCCTGATCACCTACACAATACCCACGTGGAGGCAACATTCAAACAGGTAGGGTGAGTAATTACAAATCATTATACGAGATATAAAGAAGAAGATAGACAGGTACAACAATATCAATAAAATAAGCATCAATAAGTCATCATCGTCATATGCCACTTAAAATCACATCATCAATAACATCCTTCATCACAATTATGCAATGCCACAAAGTATGAAATGTAACAACATAGACTCATGCATGTGGTACCAATTCATTTGATGGACACTGGGTCATCACCCTCATAAGATCCCCACCATAGGATCAATTCCCCTTTGGAATCGGAGCACGTCATAAACACTTTAATCCACATAATAGGATTGAAGCCAACACTGGACTGAAGTCCTAACCCCAACACTGGACTGAAGTCCTAATTATGCTATGAATACATGATGCAAACATCATATTATTCACCATCATATGATCGTCAAAGTTGCACCATCATTCATGATAATTCATTTGAAACATCATAGAATAACATCAATTACTTACATCACAGTTCACCACAATACTTCACATTTCATCGTGTTAAAATCATTAGTACATAATACGTCAACTACCCCACAACACAAGGTCAACAAAAAAACAAGACCACACGAGAAAAAGAAATAGGACAAAATAAATAAATAAATAAAAACAACATCTGCTCCTGCCCGTCTGGTGCTCGCCCGACGAAGCAGGGTCGAAAACCCTCTCCCATAAAAACTCTAGTAGCACCTCTTTTTCACCTTATTTTTGCCTCTCCTTTTGCCAGGAGAGGTTGGGGCAAAAATGCTTCACTCGACGACACAGAAAGCTCGCCTGACAAAATGTGCGAACCTGCAACTTCTCAGTTGCAATTCCGCACTAGTTCAGGCCCAAATTACCTTGCGATTACCTTTCATGCCAAAAATAGACATCAAACACAAGGCAATCAACACTATAATAGCAACGCATCATTTCCCTTCACCCTAAGCATTCCTAAATAACAAAATGCATCATATTTTTGTCATGTTCCCCAAAAATCCTCTAAAACCCCCACTACCTACATTCCTCTAACCTTATACAAATTATAGTAACAAGTGATACTCCTCATACCTTAGAAATCTCAGCAATTGACTTCTTTCTCTGAGATCTACGGATGACCTCCCTAGTTTCTCTGTGCCATAGCTCTCCCTTCACCGTTCTCTCCAACTTTTCACGATCGTACCAAGTGAACCTCTCCACTTCCTTTTTTCCTTTTTGTCATTCCTACCCCTTGGACCCTTATTATGATTTCCCCGTCTTACCCTTACTTATCCATTCATAGAAGACTACATTGCCCTTAGTGTTACACCTCTTTTTATTTTAATTAATAATAATAATAATCTAAATAATATTACTCACATTATCTATTACTATTATCACTAAAATAATTCCACTTATTTTCTAAATACTCTAACTATTCCCTTAGTTCATCAATATCCCACAACACCATACAAATACACCATACGTCATAACATTTCATCAAAATTTACTAAAAACTACGAACAATTATAATATATCAATTATATAAATATTATAATTATTTTAGGGTGTTACAACTAACAAATTCGACAGGTTGAGACATGGTCGGATTGCCTAACATGCATCCGTTCGGCGGGAGTGGAACCAGCAGGTTCCGGAGGCACCAAGTACATCTGGTCAGGAAAAGGCATCGACTTCTAGGACGCAATCTACTCCTGGAGCTCGTCTTTCACCTCAGACCACCCCACCTTCATCTCAGGCCATTCCGCCTTCTTCTTCTTCTTCTTTTTCTTCTTCTTCTTCTTCTTCTTCTTCTTCTTGTATGAGACGAAATTCACCATCTTATGCGTTACTTCCCCCATCCTCTCGTAGACGTTAGGATTCACCAGTGTCACATCCTATGGATCCAATGTCACCTCCCATTGATGATCCAATTGATCTTGTGCCGCCTCTAGAGGGTGATGATGCTAGGGATGCCGAGCCAGAGGGTTTTGGAGGAGGACCATATGTTATGTCGTTACTTCCTTTGTATCCATACCATACTGCCAGACATATATAAGACGAAGAGGTAACATTAGTTAGATTAGTTTTTTTATGCGTTAATTTTAATTTTAATTTCTGACAATGATTATTATTGTCATTATTTATTTTTGGAAAATTTCAGGAGCGTAATCCCCATAAGTTTCTAAACCATGGAAGGAAGATCACTGCATTGCCTTAGCAGGAAGATGATTGGTTTCAGAGCGTTCTATCTTTATCTAGTTTAAAGGACCTATGCATGACTGGTTACACTATAGTAAGCTATGAGATGCTTAATGCACTCGTGGAGAGATGACTCTGAGACATCTTTGTTTCATTTTCCGCATGGTGAGATATCTATCGCACTGGACGTTGCCTCGTGTTTGTTATATCTTCCTATCATGGGGAAGTTCCTCGATCATTGGAGGATTACCAAGGATGAGACATTTGAGATGATGGTATAACATCTAGGGTCAGATCTAGAGAAAGCGATGAATGCGGTCGATAAGACCAAGGGTGCTCATGTTAGATTTGAGTTCGTAAAGAAGTTATATTGGATGATTTCAATATGGTACAACAAGCACATGGTAATGCTGAGCAGCAGGCAGTATACAAGACGCATGCTTTGAGGGTATACTTTCCTTTTTTGGTTGGGACTTGTATTTTCATAGACACATGTGCCACCTATATTGACGTCGTCTACCTCTGATATTTCTTGGATCTCACTCAGATCCATGAGTACAACTAAGGATGGCTTTCCTGGCCTATCTGTATTCGAAGTTGGGGGAGGGATGTCTGTGGAAGACGAAGCAGGTCACGGACAGCGTGACACTACTGGTGGTAATAATTTTTTATCCTTAAATGTTTTTCTTTATCTTTTTCATTTCATATTTGCGAAACCATTTCCAATAAGTTTTTATCCTTGAATGTTTTTTTTTTATATCTTCATTTCAGGCTTGGATCCTCCAGCACTTCCTGAGCATCTCTGGCTGGACGAGAGTGGACGAGTACACTAAGGACATGTCGCGTTCCCATGCTTTTATCCTACTAAGAGAGAACTAGACAGTCAATTCTTTTAGAGTCTATCTTGACCGTTTGATTGATGAGGAGATCCATTTCAACAACTACTTGGATACCGTCAAACGCGGTCATTTGACGATATATCGTTATACTCCGGATGACTGACTGGCCTGAGGATCGCGTATTATTGCTCCTCATATGCCCGAGCATGTCATGCGGCAGTTCAGGTACACCCAGACCATCCTCCGACACCCTGTTGTCTCTGCTCCTCCTGCCTTATCTCGTAGACAAATAGAAAAGATGTTTGTTGATTATGAGAGTCGCCTAGTATCGAAGGAGGCTCGAACTACCATAATACCGAACGAATGGAGATACGTCAATAGATCAACTCATTAAGAGATTCTAGAGGATTAACAAACTCAGCTAGATCATACTGAGGATGTCTTGCCTCGATGTCATCGCATAGTCGAGATTGCGCGAGCAGGCAATGATGATGGTATCTTTTCTAAGGGGTATTCTGTCAGACGAGTCTTGGATGGCATGGTGGTGGAGGCACAATGGACACTGTTGTACCGGAGACATCGCCAAAGGACGGGATGATTGATGGTCGAGGAGGAAGAGAAGGAAAATGAGGTATAAAAGAGGTTGTTAGGAACACTCAGTAGTTATTTTGTTGTAATACCATAATTTGTACTTTATTTCTTACATTGTTACTACATTTTGGATCTCGTTCTGGACGATATTTCTCTATTATATTGTTATATTATTTTCGACACACCCATTATTAGTTTCTTATTATTTTGTACGTCCATTATTTTATTTGAGATCGTGATTCATACTTCATCTGAAAACAAATACACAACTTATAGTAAAAAACACATGTTCTGATACATTTCAGAGATGTATCTTCAGAAAATGATCAGATATGCATCTCTTGAACAATTGAAATGTAAATGGATCCTAGGTGACATGTTATGAATGTTTAAAATGGTACGGAAAATGTACCTCTGAAATATGTCAACGATTATTTAGAAATTAGGTATCTCTGAAATTATAGAGCATATAAAAAAATTCACATGATGTATTAAAAGTATATAGAGTGCAATAAGAATTTCTCTTAACTTTAAGATATCTACTAAAATTAAATATTAAGGACATAAATATCTCCCAAATAATAAGATATCAGTATACTTGTATTTAGCCCATGCTATGCAAATATCTTATGCCTTCAATGCTTGCTGCATGAACTAAGGGTCAAATATTAAGTGCCAAGAATTTCATGTGACAAGCTTTGTGCACTTGCTCTCTCACTCAATTTTGCACTTCATTCTAAACATGTAGTTGGACATTTCCTTTTCATCAGCAAAAATCCTAGTGTCACACATCCCAACTCATGAACATTGGGCTGACATGTTGACCAAGCCTCTATCTATTGCAAGATTCATAACACTCAAAGACAAATTGAGAGTAATTAATAAGTTCTCACTTGATCAGCTACTTTGAAATTGAAGGGGGGCTATTAGGAATGTGAGCCAAGATCCCTTGTTACATAATTAATCTTGGCTCAATTCTTTCGTCAGAATTCTGTTAGGATTTTTGTTATAGTTTAGTCTTGTGTAAGTAATTAAAAGGGTTATTTGGTGAGAAAATTAAAAGAAAAATACAAAAAGAAGCTATACAAGTAAAAAAGACGGGTGCTAAAAGCAAGTAAAGCCCAAAGAGCACTCGGGATAGCCCAATAAAACCAGAAGTCGGAAAATGCCGCCACCGTAATCTCCATTACTGCTACAATCAAACTCAACGTGTCTAACCTCTCTGTAGTACACCATTCCGCAACTATCACTTCTGGAAAAGCAAAACAATAGAATCACTTAATAAAAAAAAGCACTTTTGTGCCCCGCTCCGAATGTCATCCAAGTCTCCTCTCCTCTTTCTCCTGAGGACGAGGAGGCGCCACCACTACCACCGTCCCCACACTCTCACTCTCTTCTCTTCCACTTCTTCTTCATTTCACACTGATTCCTCATATTACTTAACTCAATTCCTACCTCTTCCCAATCGAACCACTAATTTCAATCCACTCACATTCATCACCTCAAGAGAACGCCGAATCATCGTTCTCGGATTATCCACCATCATCAAAAACCAACAAGGTTTTGTCTTAAAAGCTTTCTCCATTCGTTTCTGCTCCTATTTCCTCGTCAAAATCATGAAGCTTTTACACACTCGCGATGCAGCTTTCGCTTTCTTCAAACTAGCATTCGGAAATTCCGATTCCGATGAAATTCTTCGTTCATGTTGCATTTCTGCACATGTTTTATCAGCTCAGAGTCGCAACTTGCTTGCACAGGATATGATTTCATGGGTTTTTGGGAGGATTGAGGCGGATAGAAGTAAGGAGCTTGTTGAGTTTATGTGGAAGAATCACGCTCAGTATGAATCTGATTTTTCTGTGTTGAATACCCTAATGAGGGGCTTTTTGAATGTAGGTATGACTTTAGAGGCATTGGAGGTTTTGAATAGAATGAGGGATGTCGGTGTTATACCTAGTGTGACTGCAATGACTATTCTTTTTAAATTGTTGTTTAGGCTTGGTGATTATGCTAGTATGTGGAAGTTGTTTAAAGACATGATTCGAGAAGGGCCTCCTCCTTCTGATATTACATTTAATACGATGATTTGTGGGTTTTGTAGACAGGGAAGGGTTGTTATAGGGGAGAGTTTGTTTTATTTGATGCAGAAATTTGGGTGTGATCCTGATGTTTTTACTTATAATGTTCTTATTAATGCGTGTTGTGTTGGGGGGAGGACTTCTGTTGCAGTTTCTTGGCTGCGTTTGATGATGTTAAGAGGTTGCGAGCCGAGCATTTCCACGTTTAATACCATTTTGCACGCCCTTTGTAGGGAAGGAAATGTGGTGGAGGCGAGGAAGCTCTTTGATAGAGTTTTAGCTATGGGGATCACTCCAAATACTGCGATACATAACTCGATGATGGATGGGTATGTAAAGGCGAGGGACATTGGTCAAGCTAGCTTGCTTTATGAAGAAATGAGGATTAAAGGGGTTCCTCCTGATTGTGTGACTTTCAACATTTTTGTTGGAGGGCATTATAAATATGGGAGAAGAGAGGATTGGAATAGATTGTTGAAAGCTTTAGTTGTGACCGGATATTTTCAGGAATGTTCACTTTACGATGTAACAGTGTCATGGTTGTGTTGGGCTCGTAGAATTGATGAAGCCATGAAATTATTAAAGGATTCACTTGAAAAAGGACAAACTTTTAGTGTTGCTGCCTTTAACTCGTTAATAGCAGCCTATAGTAGGGAAGGTTTAGAAGACAAAGCTTTTGAAGCCTATCATATTATGGTTAAATGTGGTTTCACTCCTTCATCATCAACGTATAACTCTTTGCTTATGGGTTTGTGTAGAAAAGGGAGGCTGCAAGAAGCCAGGACACTTTTGTATAGGATGACAGAGAAGGGGTTTCCCATAAAAAAAGTGGCTTACACTCTGCTCTTTGATGGATGTTTCAAGATGAATGATATGGACGGGGCTCTATTTATGTGGAAGGAAATGAAAGAAAATGGCATATATCCCGATGTTGTTGCCTTTACAGCCTTAATAGACGGGCTTTCAAAAGCAGGTAACATTGACGAGGCATATGAAGTGTTCTCAGAAATGTTAGCTATAGGGTTCGTTCCTAATAATTTTGCTTATAATTCATTGATTGGTGGGTTTTGCAACTGTGGGAAGATGAAGGAGGCGTTAAAGTTGGAGAAAGAGATGAGGGTTAGAGGTCTTCTTCCTGATACCTTTACCTTCAATATCATCATTGATGGATTTTGTAGACAAGGAGACGTGAAATCTGCAATTGATGTATTTCTTGAAATGCACCGGATTGGTTTGATGCCTGATATATTCACATTTAACATATTAGTTGGTGGGTACTGTAAGGCATTTGACATGGTTGGTGCAGATGATATGTTTAATAAAATTTTCACCTGGGGGCTTGACCCAGATATCACAACCTATAACATACGCATGCATGGTTATTGTAGTGTTCGAAAAATGAATCGAGCAATTCTCATTTTGGACGAGCTTGTCTCTGCTGGTATTGTTCCAAACACAGTGACATACAACACTGTGATAAGTGGTATTTGTAGTGATATTTTGGACCGTGCTATGATTCTTACTGCAAAGTTAATTAAGATGGGTTTCCTTCCAAATGTGATTACAACCAATATATTGCTGTCTCACTTTTGCAAGCAAGGGATGCCAGAGAGGGCCTTACTATGGGGCCAAAAGTTAAGAGACATTTGCTTTGATTTTGATGAAATATCCTATATAATACTGAACAGAGCTAACCATTTGGTGCAGAATGAGGTTGAACTTGTGAGAGGAACATATGAAAAGAGCCTTTTTTTGGATTTCCTAATGTACATTACATTTGACCATTTTTCAAGAAATAGACCTCATAACACAGAGAACGAGAATAATTTGAAGTTGATTGAAAGTCAATATGTTGCTTTATGAACTTGATTGTTTCATCATTTTATAATACGGGACATTCTCCGATCTCCACGGTTTTGTGTAATCATAAGATGAGTAAGTATTCGCTACTTGAGCATTGCATCAAACAAATGGTTACACAATATGCGGCAGTGGCACAAACTGCAAGAAACCTAGGAATTTCATTAGATATTGCTACCACTCTGGAGTGCTTTTATGTTTGTTTCTTCACTAAGGATAATACTATCTATCCTTTTAGAGGGCTGCAGTGGAAGCATAGTTTACTACTGAGATTTTGAGGCCTCTGGTCGGACCATTATCAGTCGGAAGTGTGGTTGAATCCGCCGAAGTTCAGGCAATGAAGATTGTTTTGTAAGTCATTTAAATCCAAGTATAGTAGAAAAAGTGTGTGATATCAAATCTTGCTCATGCTGGCCGATGATCTATTTTTATCTTGTACTGTTGAAACTTTGTGACACATTGAGAGTCTTTAAGACTGACTAGGCATGATTTTAACTTTTAATTGAAGTTAGTTGTGAGGTTGCGTTGATTTCGGAAAAAAAGACCAAATCTCGTAAAGAAAACTCTATAATTTCAAACTTTGTTATGAGTTTTTTGCATTTAGAATCCGTCTATGGTGGACCATGAAAAATATTGTTCACAAGTGAACCATAAATTTTAACCATTTAATAGGACGGTTTGAATTTTTTACTATGACCTGATAATGCTGGTAGTGTAATTTCAAAAATTGCCACAGTTCCTGATTTTATTTCAACAGGTTTAAATTTAAACCCTAAGTTTCTCTGGCTTCTACATTGATATCATTGACAACAATCGCACTTCTCATTCCCAACAACAAAATCTCCCATTTCATTCCCAACAACCACCTCCCTTCTCATTCCCATCAACGACCTCTACAATGATCAGCACTCTGCATAAAACCGAGGATTTTCCCTTTGCTAGCATTTTCACAATCTATGCTTCTTCTTCACCTTCAAGTCTAGAGTTCCTCCTCATAACTCTATGATCTTTGCATTTCACACCTTCTACTTGTTGGCTTAATATCTTTGTTCACAATTTTCCATAAACTTGTGAGTGTTCTCTTTATTTTAAGATATCTGACTGCCTAGTTTTACTGCATGTTTTGCACAAAAAATCTCACACACCACTTGTTTTTTTCTTTAATCTGAAATTTAATGAATATGCAAAATGTGTGTGAAATGGTTTGTGATTTTGATTTGATTCAGTAATGACAATATTCAGCTTTACCTAACTTCTGTAATTCATTAAATGTGGCCAAACATCTTACTCATTTTTTTTGTTTAAATGTTCTCATAATTAATCACTCCTAAGTAGCCAAATGTCATGCATTGGTGAGTGTGGGAGACAAGATCAAAGGCACAAGTTAGAGAAAAAGGTACTGAAATTCGTCCAGAACTACAGTAAACGTGTGGACAACATTGGTGACAGAATGTGGACTGTTAAACACTTTGAGCTTAAATCATTCAGTTCACTTCAAAACTACAGTAGATGTAGACAAGATTGGTGCTGTAGGGATACTTCAGGTAAGTTCTTTCTTCTGCTTGTTGACTTAATTTACTATTCTTGTTGACTTCATTTGATCTTTACTTGTTTTTTTTTAATTTTATTTATTATTATTATTATTATTATTATTATTATTTGTTTTTTAATTTCAATATGTGTGACTACAATATAAGAGTGGCAATAGACTGTGACTTGTAAATATAAATTCCTGAAATTATAAGTAATGGAATAAATAGTTCTGTTTTGAGCATGAGTCAAATAATTATTTTGTAATTGGCCCAAGTTCTTGATGGATGAGTAGGAAAAATTTGGCTGATTTGGGCTGTGAGTAAATCCTACTGGTTTTAGCATCTCTGATGATAAACTGGCACTTTCTTTCAGACATCAGTTTTTGTTTCTTTATATAAATTGCTCTACCACGTCACTCGTCATCGGCTATCAGAGCTATGTGCAAATTTTGTTTTTCGATTCCTTCTCATGAAATGGAAGAGGCGGTTGAAGCTATTGGTTTGATTGTGTCGAGTTTAGCCCCGCCGAGGAAGGAGTTTCATTTTGTTCCTATTGAGAGACTGTTTACTAGTCGGATTCTGGTGATGAAAAGGAGTGGTTAATTCAGCTGATGAATGTAGTGAGTGATCCCACTGCAAAAGGTTTACTTCTGGATTTTGTGATACTATCTTGATTTGAAGCTTATAGGCATACATATGTATATGTTTGAAAACATGTTCAATTTGAAATGGTTAACCATTTTTTTCAGGTGGCTTCTGAATTTGGGTATAACAGGATTGTTCTTGGCTCGTGCTTTAAGGATTGCTGCTCATGTCGTTTCAGCCACTGTGAAGGTTTGTTAGCTATTTTATAGGTAAATGTTTGTTGTTGCTTGTTAGTATGTTACTAGTATGTCGGTCGGTAGCCAGAGTTTGAACCCTAGACCTCCTCAAATTCCTCAGTGTCCAAAGTTATCCACTTGAGCTACACCTTGGGGACACTGAAGATTTGGCATATTAATTCAATTGAGTTGAAGTTGTTACTACGAGTAAATTGGGAATTTTATGTCACGTGTCTTGACTTGTGAGTGAGCATGCCAAATTAAATGTTTTCTGCCCAATCAAATTGCTTATTTATTAATTTTTGTATGTGCTTTGTCTAGTTGTTCTCGCGGCATTATGCTAGTAAAATTACTTGTTTATGTAAAGAGAATACTTTTGCTTACAACTCTTTGGTTGCACTAATTTCCCAGGTATGCATTTTGTTAAGTGGATAAGAGACTTTGATCATTACTAAAATAATTTGCGAAGAGAGTTAAACTATGATTTTAATGTCTACTGATATTAAAATATTTTTTTAAGGTGCTTTAGTGATTGAACTTTTGCATTCATTAGCATAATTCAATTTCTAGATTGCATTTATATGAAGAATATAATATATTGTCTTTGTTGCCATCGAGAAGCTGTTTTTCAAGGATCATCTCAATATATTATATTGGAAATGTATTAGAACTGCTTGAACTGAATAACCCGTGCCTACAAGGGGATAACACATGTGCTAAGAAATGCTTTAGCTTCATCTTCTTTTTATCTAAAAAATATGCAATTATATGAATTTTGGGATTCATGTCCACATTAATCCTGTATAAATTCAAATTGTGCTGTGTACATTTTTTAGTAACTGCTAGGACCTTATCCAAGTTTGTCCTGTCTGTTGTCTGTTGCATTGTACTGAAGAATCAACCTTATGTAACGAGCACTCATTTTCATATTGTAACAGGGGCAAGGATATCCGTTACCTGCTGATACCCAGTAAGTTGATGCTAGATGGGAAATTCCAGTTATGCTTCCTCTGCGCGATTGTGTTGTTCAAGAGATCAACATGTTTTGCCATTTCGACAGGTTTGTGCTCCTCTGAATATGCTATTGTTTGTTCTACTTCTTGTTTTTGAAATTTTAAAATTCTTCTGTCTCTTTGTTACTTGGTCTGAATTATGCAACTCTTACTGAATGAATTTGTCTCATCTTTTTGGTAGGGCAGTCTAAAGACTATTAAACTGTCTACAGGTCTGAGTTCTAGCATTAATAGCTTGGTCTCATCTTTTGTGGCTTTATTGCAGGTATAATTTTTTTTTACCACCCCTTTGATATATAGTTTTGGGCTGGGAGTGGAGAGATTTCGGTGGTGGATGTTAGTTTAGGAACGTCAGCTGTGACCTGTTTTATGAGTATGCCACAGCCAGATACACATTTAAAATGGAGTTTTAAGTGTTCACATCTAGGGTTTAGAGAAAACATGTGTTTTGTTGATTAGTATTTAGTTTTCCCTTATAGTAGAAGTTCAAATCGAATTAGCAACTATCCAGTCATTAATGGATTTCATGTTTTACAGGAAGAGAATCCATCTCGAGAGAGGACAATTGTAAGAATACCCGGGAAACTTATCCCCTTTCAATTCAATAGGATTCCCGAGATCATTGATGGTAATGTTCCATTCGCAACTCGAAGACGGCAAAAGAGATACAATCTCAAATCCAATGAATCTGTTTCCTCAGAATCTTGTTGTTCTCTCTGCAATAGCCACTTGACAAAAGTGAGATTGTTGATTGGAGCAATCACAAAAACTGCAGAAGTAGTGACACTTTTTATAATTCTTGCTGTTCAAGTTGTCAATTTCAGATACTTCCACCAGATTCGACATCAATGGAGAAATTTTATATGGATTTTCCGCTTTCAGTGGTTGCCTGGTCAAACCAGATCAACAATGCCCGGTCAAACCAGATCAACAATGGTAAATTGAATGCACTGAGGTGAGTATGTGTTTCCCGTCACGGTCAAAAGTAAATACATTCCAAATTTGGTAATAATTCAGTCTAAGCCATCTAGCCACTGGGTTGTCTTGAAAATATTTATATAGCACCAATACAATAGGTTTTCTTTTACTTTTTTGTTGAATGAGAGTTGGGCTAAAGAAACTTGGAGTATGAGAAATTTGGATAATCTATTTTGGCTCTGCTAATATTTATGAGTTTTAAATGGAACGTTTGATAGACCTAGAGTCCATGATCATTATTGGTTGTAAACTCCATTAAGATCTTCTAATCGGGTCCTTGCATTTCCCCCCCTGGCACAGGTGTTCTCAATTGTCGAGGCTTTTGGTTATACGATCATGATGTTTTTGTTGATAGGAGTGTTCGTAGGCTGGTTAGGTTTGGTTTCGAGAGAATTCGATATCCAAACCAATCAAATATATATGGATTGATTTGGATTGAATTTTCATATTTTTTCAATAAAGAACAAACCGATCTGACAAACAACAGATTGGTTTAGATTGGATTAATAAGATACATTAAAAATAAAGATGCAAAAATGTTTATTAAAAATAATTTATTTACACACTAAAAATATCTATATGTTTACAATAATATATTTGTATTTAATTAGTATCATTAACATATAGTACAATTTTAGAACTCATATATATATATATATATATATATATATATATATATATATATATATATATATATATATATATATATATATATATATATATATATATATATATATATATATATATATATATATATATATATATATATATATATATATATATATATATATATATATATATATATATATATATATATATATATATATATATATATTTATATTTATTTATTTATTCTTATTAAATAGAGATTCGTCTTGCCATTTTTGTTTTATTTAAATAGGGATTCATATTAAATAAAAAATCATTGATGTTTGGTTTCTCTATATTGATAATTGTTATGAACTTATGATGTGAGAATGTTATTTTTTTTTCTTGGAATTTTCTAAACTCTTCATTGTTTTTTTTTTGTTACTATTGAATTCATTCTATTAATGATATATATTAATATATTATTATTGGTTTGGTTTGGATTTACGAGTAAAAAATTAGAAATTCATTGTCCGAATCAATTAACACTGGTTTTGATTGATGTGATTTGCTTTTTGCTCAAACTAAAAAAAGTATGACTCAAACACATTGGTTTGGTTTGGTTCGGGTTTTCACAAATCAACGAACACTCCTATTTGTTGATATATATATATATATATATATATATATATATATATATATATATATATATATATATATATATATATATATATATATATATATATATATATATATATATATATAAAATTTCTTAATTCATTTTATAGTAAAATAGGTTAGGTTGAGACTTTAGCTAATTCTCGATATAATTAATTTGATAAAATGTATATTATACTATATAATGTATCTCCTGTAGTGTTATTCAAACACGCGTTCCCATGTGCCACCTCTGCTCTTGCGCGTAGGCTTCACGTGCCGCCGCACATCCCGTGTATTCGGCATTTGATCTCGTCGGTTTTTGCATCACCTGACTCGCCTCTCTTCACCATTCTTAAATTCGATCTCAGTTTTTTATTTTGAATTACAAAAAATCGTGCTCCATTGCAAAACAGTCCCAATTTTGTTGTTTTAAGCCATGGGGGACACCGATTTTGTCTTGTTTACTAAAGTTCTGCTTATCCCATGGGAAAAATTAATTGGGACATCTAACTACAACATTTGGGCTTGTACCGTCAAGATGTGGTTCCATGGTCAGGGATTTAAAGATCACTTAGCCAAAAAATTGGCTAATGTACTCGCTGACAAACTCTTTAAATGGAACAAAACAGATGTTTCTTTGTGCACTATATTATGGTTTTTCATAGCACCTAATCTCCAAACACAGTACCAAGCATTCTCCACTTGCTATGAGGTTTAGAAAAAAGCCAAGAAAGTATTCTTGAACGATGTTCATTGTCTATATAGTGTCATCCTCAAACTCAACTCTTTGAAATTTGTGAATATGGATATGAAAGTCTATATGAGTAAGATTGATGCCTTGAAAGCAAGTTTCGTAACTCTAATGCCTTTTGCAAAAAATGCCTGGATTCTGAGAGCACATGTGTGCTATTGTCTGGATTCTGAGATACATCAAATGTGCTCTAAGAAAAGACCTTGTGTATTATAAAGAAAAATGACATACTCATATAGTTGGACACTTCGATGCTGATTGGGCAGGGTCACCCATTGATAGACGATTCACCTCTGGATATTTTATACTTGTTGGAGGAAACCTTATATTTTGGAAAAGTAAGTAACAAAATTGATAGCAGCGAATATAATAAAGTTCAGAAGTAGTAAACAAATCAACATACAGTTTATTCTGGTTCCTCTCCTAAACTAAGTAGTTCAGTCCCTTTGCCTCAAAAAGAGATTTTCATTATAATCAACATTGATTACAACTTTAGTCAATTAAACCTGAAAGAGACTTCAACTGCTTTATCAATCCAGAAAGAGACTTCTGCTCAAGCAACCTAGCAGGAGACTTTTACTCAATCACACTAGAAAGAGACTTCACTACTCAATCACATAAGCAAAAGACTTCACTATTCAAGTAACCTTGTAAGAGACTTTCTCTACTTTAAACAAACAGTTTAGTAGAAACGATTACAACTATACTTGATGTTAAATCAGAAGTATAATAGTTGTACAACAACCACAAATGTTCTTAACACTTAAGATTTCTAAGATATACAAAGATGAGAAATCTTAAGAACTTATGTAATCACAGTTATAAACTTTAGCTTCAAAGTTGTGCTCAATGTTATTCTAATGCATTGTTGTAAACTTCTTTCAAATCTTCAGCTCCATTTTATAGAGGTAGAAAAAGAGTCGTTGAAAGGTGACATGCATAAGAGTTCTTAGTTGAAAAGCAATCCAATAGAGACGTTCACTAGTGCAGAAATGACTTTTTACATCGGGCGAAAATGACATTTTACATCAGGTCTGGGTCCGATGTAAAGCCTGTAACACCCATTTTAATTATTTTTGGTTTCAGAGTTATTTTATTTGCGGATGTGTTTTGAGAAATTATTTGAAGGATCAAGAACTCATGATATTGGTATACAGTGATAAACATGTGATAGTTGATAGTAATGTAATATTATTATTAATTATTATCATTATTATTACTAATATTAATATATGAGAAAAATATAATTAAATGGAATTTTGGAATTAAGTGGATTTTGTGAATTAAAAGAAATAAGAGGATTATTATTATTATTTGGATTTTTGGATTAAAAGAATTATGAGAATATGAGTTCTTTGGATAAAAAGGGAATTATTTGGGATGAGGGGTGACATGGGCATTTTAGAAAACTAGAGAAACACATGCACGGGAAAACAAGCAAAGAACACGATGGAGGAAGGCTGAAGCAAGAGTTGAAGCTTGGCCAGGAGATCATCAAGATTATCAATTCGTGTGGATGGAGAAGCGTCATCAACATCAGCATCGAATTTGAGGTAAGGGGGGGGGGGGGAGAATTTAACGGTTAAATGGTTTTGCATGAAAATTGGTAGAAAGGGGAAAATCCCCAAATCCCCATAGGATATGATAATCTGATGTTGAATGCATGTTATTGTTGCTGTAATTATGTTATTGGAATGTGTTGATTCGGTTGCATGTGGTTGTGCGGAGTGTTTGAGTGTATTGAGGTTTTCCGGGTAAATTTGAAGTTGAGCCGGAAGCTGGTTATTAGAGTTGAGTTGATTAATTGTTGGATAGAATCGAGAACAGACCCCGTAACTGGTTGCAATATGCTGTTGGTCGTGGGTTTCGATTTAATCGAGCGAAATCGGTGTGGGAGGTGACTCTGCGACGCAGAAATTTTTCTGAGTACGCAGGTATTTGCTGGGCGAATAGGGGGCGAGCCTTCGCCAGGCTTCGCCGGGCGAACTAGCCAGCGAGTGCTGGCAGAAGCTTCTATCTGGCTTCACCAGAGGTTTCGCCAGGCGAATGGCAGCGAGCCTTCGCTGCGGGGCTTCGCCAGGCGAACGCGCCAGCGAGCCCGACAACAGCTTGTGTTTTTGCTGCTGTTTTGGGTTGTTTCCTTGTGGTTTTGGACCCTTGTTGGTCATGTATGATGAGGAGCTTGCTGGAGAGCTGAGGTGAGTGTATGTGTGGCGTCGGGACGTGATGACTGTGGTGCTCGTGGGATCATGATATGTGGATTGGGGTATGTTATAATACCTGTATGTTGTGTAGTGCAGGAGGTGAGCCCCTTGATATTCACTTAATTCAAGAGATTGCGTCAGTGTATGTTAAGATACATGTATGTGGTGATATAAGGGTGCTGAGTGCGATCGGATTGATGTGCTGTGATGATAGCTGAGTGCTGTGAGTGTGTTGAGGGTTGTAGGGTTGTGTGACCGGTGTTTATCGCATTTGACATAATCGGTGGATTATGTGTTAAGTCTAGATAAGTATGGGTGTGTATGGATGTGTAGTGTATGTGATATGTATGCACTATGTGCTATGTGTGGTGATGAGTGGATCCGTAGGATCGATACGCTCGTTATGCGTTGTGTTTGTATGTTGTGAGATGGATGTGGATCCGTAGGATCGATACGCTCGTTATGCATTGTGTTTGTATGTTGTGAGATGGATGTGGATCCGTAGGATCGATACGCTCGTTATGCATTGTGTTTGTATGTTGTGAGATGGATGTGGATCCGTAGGATCGATACGCTTTATGTGCGTTGCGTTTACATACTGTAGTATGAGGATTGGATCAGTAGGATCGTTACGCCTAGTGCGCGTGGTATTGATGTGTTGTGTGCGAGATATGAGGATCAGTATGATCGTTACGCCTTGAGTGCGTTGTGTTGGTGTGTTGTGATGAGTGGATCTGTGAGGATCGACACACTTATTATGCGTTGCACTTATGTGCGGCTATGTGATATATTTGGGTCAGAAGGACCGACGTGCCTTGTGTGCATTGCATGTGATAAGTTGTGTGGTGAATGGATCTGTGGGATCGACGCACTGTGTGTGCTTATTATGTATGTATTTTATTATGTGAGTGGATCCGTGGGATCGGTACGCCTTGTGCGTCGTGTATATGTATATGTTGTGTGAGGGGTGGATCAATAGGATCGGTGTGCACTTGGTGTGCTAGATGTTTGATGCATGTGAATATTGTGTTGTGCTCCCGGTGGGGAGGGTGATGGCCATGTGTCCATCGATGTTATTGTGTTGTGCTCCCGTAGTGGAGGGTGATGGCCTGTTGTCCATCGATATTATTTGTCGTGCTCCCTGTGAGGAGGGTGATGGCCCAGTGACCATCGGTATTGTTGGTGTGCTCCCGTAGAGGAGGGTGATGGCCATGTGTCCATCGATGTTGATGAGGTGCTCCCGTAGTGGAGGGTGATGGCCAGGTGTCCATCGGAGATGTGCTCCCGTTGTGGAAGGTGATGGCCAGGTGTCCATCGGTATTGTTGTGGTGCTCCCATTGTGGAGGGTTGATGGCCAGTTGCCCATCAGTGTGGTGTGCTCCCTGAGTGGAGGGTTGATGGCCAAGTGCCCATCGTTGATATGTGCTCCTGTGTGGAGGGTTGATGGCCAGTTGCCCATCGTGATTGTGAGTCGGTACCGTATGTTAAGAGTTGTGTGAGTGCATTTGTTGCGTGATGGTATATTGTGGTTGATGGTGGGACCGTGAGCCCGGATGATATGTATATGAAATAGTATTATTATTGATTTCTGCCTTTCCTTTCATGTACTATTATACCATTATTATTTGATCGTGATTCTCACCCCTTTGCTGTTGTTGTGGTCTGTGCTTCTTCGGAAGTACAGACAATCCAGGTGTTTAGCTAGCTTGGATTTGTGGTGTCTCTGTAAGACTGCTCTGATACGTAACACCGGGGCCTTTTTGGGAGTTTTATCGCTTTATGTTGATTTTGTGTGCCCTTGTGGCGTATCCTGTTTGATGGTGATTGTAGATGATGCTATATGTACTTTGGGCAGATGGCCATTGTGGTATATATATATGATGAGGATGATGGATATATATATATATATATATATATATATATATATATATATATATATATATATATATATATATATATATATATATATATATATATATATATATATATATATATATATATATATATATATATATATATATATATATATATATATATATATATATATATATATATATATATATATATATATATATATATATATATATATATATATATATATATATATATATATATATGTTGTTTGGTGACTTATGGCAGACTATGTATATATATTTTCCGTTGCGGTTTTATTGAGAAATTAATTTGGAAAAATGTTTTGTGGAATTTTAGTGTGAATTGTGACATCTCGTTGTGGGAGATACTCTGATGTGTGCTTATTTAATTGTTTTATTTTATTTTGGGAAACGGGGTGTTACAAGTTGGTATCAGAGCAGGTCGGTCCATCCGGCCAAGTTGTCTTGTATTGTGGTCTAATCCCCTGTACGCGGCATGTGTGAGAAACACTGTCAGTACATGTTGTTGTCTAGCTTTGTTGGCGGAAGTGGAATGATTCCAGTGGGGGAGAAGCTTGTGTTTCTCCGGAATGCTGCAAGTGTGGAGTTGTGGCTCAGTGTGTCGAGGAACGCTCCTATAGTTTGGTAAAGATGGTTTGTACCCCATCATGATTTTCGGCTGTCTATTGACAAATTGAGGAACTGATAACCCTTAATCTCTTGTTAATAGCAGACGGGATTGTGTTGGATGGGATAAACGTGTCTTGCAAGCTTAGGTGGCGTGAGCGGGGAATTGCCTTGAGTTAAGCTAAAGTGCTTATGAGTTTGCTTTGAGGAGCCGTTGTAGGATGTGTGAGGTGTTTAAATTTTGATGGGAATTTTAAGTTATAATGAAAGTGGGAAGTTGGCAATTTGAAGATTATTTTTCGGTTGTCTGGGAGTTATACTGACAAGGGAGTGATATACAGCCAGGAGGTGAAGTGAAGTTGATCGACTCAGTTGCGGGAGCTAGTCCGAGAGTGGAAGCTCCATATTATGTGTTTGTTTGGACAGTCAAGGAAATACATTGATTATGTGGTGTCGAGGCCTGTGCCCGGTATGTGTGTTAAGGCAACAAAGTGTGAGGCCAATTATATTCCGAGTGGATAGTGACTTTTGAATGATTAAAGAAAGTAAGATGTGGAATGCAAGAATGGTGTAATTAGGCCTTTAAATATTCCAAGAGTTGTAGATGTGTTGAATGACCTCCTAGATATGAAATTGTTGTTGTACGTTGATTTGCGAGATCGCAGATTTTTTTACGGAATCGAAATCGGACACTTGAAAGTCAGGTAACGGTCGAAAATGGGATTTCGGACGGTCATGTTCGCCAGGTCCTTCGCCTAGCGAAGGGGGTCCTGGGCAGAAAATGTCATCCTGGTATTTTGTCGTAACAGGAAAGCCGTAACTCGGAATGACGCACGGTTCAAAGCGTTGGAAATCTATTAAAATGCTCTATGTGATGGTGAAGTAATGTCATGGGGTTGAGTTTTATTGATGAGACATGGTTGGATGTGGTAGTGAGTGCGGAAGGTACGGTTCGTGTTTTTCGCCAAAACTCATGACTTGTTTGTTTGTTTGGCATGGGATTTTCCTTACTTATTTTAGTGAAGCAATGGATGTGTTAACCGGTGATGTTTTAGTAAATTCGAAGAGTAGAGAGGATCATGTTAAAGATCGAGAATTTAAGTTATCATTGTGGGAGAATAAGCAGTTATATGCCCCTTGAGGAGAGTTCAAAGAGTTTTGGGAGAGCTGTCAGCAGCTCGTGTGATCATTTTGTCGAGCCCGACGGGACTACTTGTTGTGTTTTGTGATGCTTTGTTGATATGATTGGGAGAAATGTTAAAGGTATCTTGGATTATATGAGAGGAGTCATCCGACCAGTGATTTGGAATCGGTTGCGGCTGCGATTGTGCCAGAGTTGGGGGCTTCAATCGTTTGGGTTGAGATTTGAAATATTTGGTGATCCTAAGAGCTTATGGTGTTTGTTTGAGTTGGAAAGGTTGAATATGAGGAAGAGGAAATAATTGGGACCTCTGAAGAATTACGGATTTGAGTTGAATTACCATTCGGGTAAAGTGAACGTGGTAGCTAATGCGGTAAATTGGAAATATTTGCGTATACCAATATTGATGGTGAAAGGAGATAGAGTTGATTGAGCAATTTTGTAGAATGAGTTTGGTGGGTGAAGAGACTTCTTATGGAGTCAAGCTTTTATTGTTAGAACGGACTAGTTGTATCCTTGAAGAGAATCGAGAAAGCCAGAAATCTGGACTGAGTAGGTGGATTAGTTGAATTTGATGAACCAGAGTCGAAGAGTTGATTTTCGGATTTTTGGAGATAGAACCACGATGTGTTATGGTAGAGTTTGTGTTTCAGATGTTGAGTGGAGTAGGAGTACTCTCGAAGAAATACATTGAGGTAGATGGAGTACTCATCCCAGTGCTATGAAGAAGTAACCGAATTTGAGTAAATTGTTTTGGTGACCATAGGTGAAGAGAGGTGTGGTGGAGGTTAGATATACTGGATGGGATTGTCGAGAGTCAAAGATTGAACGTCAGAGACCGTTGAGTTTGACGCGACTGTTGAATATTCCAGAGAGGAAATTGGGTGGTATTTTCGTGAATTTGGGTGTTGAGATTTACAAAGAATTGGAAAGACATAATTTTAATTTGGATTATTGTGAGTGGATTGACTATTCTATGTTGAGGATTTACGAGATGCATATCAAGGAAGTGGTGAAGTTTTATGAGGTACTGTCGAATATTGTGTCGGATGGAAATTGGAGGTTTATATTAAGAATTTGGATAGAGCTTGTGTGTTGGATCAAGATGGATCGTGGGATGGTTAATTACTGCCGGTTGAGTCGCCTACAGTATCCGTTACCATTCTAGTATAAGAATGACGCTGTATGGAGCCTTGTGAGATAGGAAGTGTAGGACTCACTTGAGTTGAAATGAATCGAGTGGAAGAGTTATGCTCAGATATGAGAATTGTGCATGAGACGGCTGAGGAAATCAAGAGGATCCAAGAAAAGATGTGTTTTGAGAGTTATGATGATAGCTGGTGTTGGCCGAGCTTTGGAGTCTCGGAAGCACGCTCTGTGTTTGGATTGTCGGTATCAGAGTAGCGCAGCGGAGCGTGGGAAAAGCAGCAGGTTAGATTGTTTTGCCGCCGTCGCTTATGAGTTGACATGATGTATTTCATGTGTTTTCATTGAGGGAGTATCTTGAACCCGATGAATGATGCGCAAGTGAGAAATAATTTGACGGTTGAGGCATTGCTAATTCGGATTGATGAACGAGAAGCAACTCCGGAGGAAAGAGAAACCCTTGGTGGAAGTGGCTTGGAGAGGTGCTGCAAGAGGCAGTGTGACATGGGAATTGGAAAGCAGGATGCGTGAAGCGTATCCAGAATTATTTCCATCAGGTATTTTCGAGGACGAAAATAATTAAAGTGGGGGAGAGTTGTAACACCCATTTTAATTATTTTTGGTTTCAGAGTTATTTTATTTGCGGATGTGTTTTGAGAAATTATTTGAAGGATCAAGAACTCATGATATTGGTATACAGTGATAAAAATGTGATAGTTGATAGTAATGTAATATTATTATTAATTATTATAATTATTATTACTAATATTAATATATGAGAAAAATATAATTAAATGGAATTTTGGAATTAAGTGGATTTTGTGAATTAAAAGAAATAAAAGGATTATTATTATTATTTGGATTTTTGGATTAAAAGAATTATGAGAATATGAGTTCTTTGGATTAAAAGGGAATTATTTGGGATGAGGGGTGACATGGGCATTTTGGAAAATTAGAGAAACACATGCACGAGAAAACAAGCAAAGAACACGATGGAGGAAGGCTGAAGCAAGAGTTGAAGCTTGGCCAGGAGATCATCAAGATTATCAATTCGTGTGGATGGAGAAGCGTCATCAACATCAGCATCGAATTTGAGGTAAGGAGGGGGGGAGAATTTAACGGTTAAATGGTTTTGCATGAAAATTGGTATAAAGGGGAAAATCCCCAAATCCCCATAGGATATGATAATCTGATGTTGAATGCATGTTATTGTTGCTGTAATTATGTTATTGGAATGTGTTGATTCGGTTGCATGTGGCTGTGCGGAGTGTTTGAGTGTATTGAGGTTTTCCGGGTAAATTCGAAGTTGAGCCGGAAGCTGGTTATTAGAGTTGAGTTGATTAATTGTTGGATAGAATCGGGAACAGGCCCCGTAACTGGTTGCAGTATGCTGTTGGTCGTGGGTTTCGATTTAATCGGGCGAAATCGGTGTGGGAGGTGACTCTGCGGCGCAGAAATTTTTCTGAGTACGCAGGTATTTGCTGGGCGAATAGGGGGCGAGCCTTTGCCAGGCTTCGCCGGGCGAACTAGCCAGCGAGTGCTGGCAGAAGCTTCTGTCTGGCTTCACCAGAGGTTTCTCCAGGTGAATGGCAGCGAGCCTTTGTTGCGGGGCTTCGCCAGGCGAACGCGCCAGCGAGCCCGACAGCAGCTTGTGTTTTTGCTGCTATTTTGGGTTGTTTCCTTGTGGTTTTGGACCCTTGTTGGTCATGTATGATGAGGAGCTTGCTGGAGAGCTGAGGTGAGTATATGTGTGGCGTCGGGACGTGACGACTGTGGTGCTCGTGGGATCATGATATGTGGATTGGGGTATGTTATAATACCTGTATGTTGTGTAGTGCGGGAGGTGAGCCCCTTGATATTCACTTAATTCGAGAGATTGCGTCAGTGTATGTTAAGATACATGTATGTGGTGATATAAGGGTGTTGAGTGCGATCGGATTGATGTGCTGTGATGATAGCTGGGTGCTGTGAGTGTGTTGAGGGTTGTAGGGTTGTGTGGCCGATGTTTATCGCATTTGACATAATCGGTGGATTATGTGTTAAGTCTAGATAAGTATGGGTGTGTATGGATGTGTATGTGATATGTATGCACTATGTGCTATGTGTGGTGATGTGTGGTGATGAGTGGATCTGTAGGATCGATACGCTCGTTATGCATTGTGTTTGTATGTTGTGAGATGGATGTGGATCCGTAGGATCGATACGCTCGTTATGCGTTGTGTTTGTATGTTGTGAGATGGATGTGGATCCGTAGGATCGATACGCTCGTTATGCGTTGTGTTTGTATGTTGTGAGATGGATGTGGATCCGTAGGATCGATACGCTCGTTATGCGTTGTGTATGTATGTTGTGAGATGGATGTGGATCCGTAGGATCGATACGCTTTATGTGCGTTGCGTTTACATACTGTAGTATGAGGATTGGATCAGTAGGATCGTTACGCCTAGTGCACGTGGTATTGATGTTTTGTGTGCGAGATATGAGGATCAGTATGATCGTTACGCCTTGAGTGCGTTGTGTTGGTGTGTTGTGGTGAGTGGATCCGTGAGGATCAATACGCTTATTATGCGCTGCAGTTATGTGCGGCTATGTGATATATTTGGGTCAGAAGGACCGACGTGCCTTGTGTGTATTGCATGTGATAAGTTGTGTGGTGAATGGATCCGTGGGATCGACGCATTATGTGTGCTTATTATGTATGTATTTTATGATGTGAGTGGATTCGTGGGACCGGTACGCCTTGTGCATCGTGTATATGTATATGTTGTGTGAGGGGTGGATCAATAGGATCGGTGTGCACTTGGTGTGCTAGATGTTTGATGCGTGTGAATATTGTGTTGTGCTCCTGATGGGGAGGGTGATGGCCATGTGTCCATCAATGTTATTGTGTTGTGCTCCCGTAGTGGAGGGTGATGGCTTGTTGTCCATCGATATTATTTGCCGTGCTCCCTGTGAGGAGGGTGATGGCCCAGTGACCATCGGTATTGTTGGTGTGCTCCCGTAGAGGAGGGTGATGGCCATGTGTCCATCGATGTTGATGAGGTGCTCCCGTAGTGGAGGGTGATGGCCAGGTGTCCATCGGAGATGTGCTCCCGTTGTGGAAGGTGATGGCCAGGTGTCCATCGGTATTGTTGTGGTGCTCCCATTGTGGAGGGTTGATGGCCAGTTTCCCATCAGTGTGGTGTGCTCCCTGAGTGGAGGGTTGATGGCCAAGTGCCCATCGTTGATATGTGCTCCTGTGTGGAGGGTTGATGGCCAGTTGCCCATCGTGATTGTGAGTCGGTACCGTATGTTAAGAGTTGTGTAAGTGCATTTGTTGCGTGATGGTATATTGTGGTTGATGGTGGGACCGTGGGCCCGGATGATATGTATATGAAATAGTATTATTATTGATTTCTGGCTTTCCTTTCATGTACTATTATACCATTATTATCTGATCGTGATTCTCACCCCTTTGCTGTTGTTGTGGTCTGTGCTTTTTCAGAAGTACAGACAATCCAGGTGTTTAGCTAGCTTGGATTTGTGGTGTCTCTGTAAGACTGCTCTGATACGTAACACCGGGGCCTTTTTGGGAGTTTTATCGCTTTATGTTGATTTTGTGTGCCCCTGTGGCGTATCCTGTTTGATGGTGATTGTAGATGATGCTATATGTACTTTGGGCAAATGGCCATTGTGGTATATATATATATATATATATATATATATATATATATATATATATATATATATATATATATATATATATATATATATATATATATATATATATATATATATATATATATATATATATGTTGTTTGGTGACTTATGGCAGACTATGTATATATATTTTCCGCTGCGGTTTTATTGAGAAATTAATTTGGAAAAATGTTTTGTGGAATTTTAGTGTGAATTGTGACATCCCGTTGTGGGAGATACTCTGATGTGTGCTTATTTAATTATTTTATTTTATTTTGGGAAACGGGGTGTTACAAAGCCAGGCGATGTAGTAAATCAAAGACATTTTACATCGGGTTTTGGTCCGATGTAAGAAATACACCAAGCACATCAGTTAAATTTTTAAGTTTGATGTGAAAAAAAAATATAATTGTAAATTTTAATTATAAAAGGGTGTTTTTACATCGGTTGTAAGGCAAAACCGATGTAAACGTTAGACTTTTTACATCGGTTGTGTGGTTAACCCGATGTAAAAAGTACTGTAGTAAACAAAATAAAAATGTCAAACACGCGCCTGGTGACATTTATTACATCGGTTCTCTTGTTTGACCGATTTGAAAAGTCCTAGGTGACACTTTTAACATTAGTTTTGTGGTTAACCCGATGTGAAAGGTGGTTTTTTACATCGGTTATTTCTTTCGCCCAATGTAAAATGTACTGTTACGAGTATAAATTATTTGCCTATTTTTTAGCTGTTCCCTGTAACTTTTTTGGTACCTAATTTTTCATATTTTTCCAACATCACACAGACCATAATTAGGTCTCTATTTTCCATAGTTTCCCAACATCATATAGACCACATTTAGGTTGCTATTTTCATAGTTTTCCAACATCACATAGACCATATTTAGGTCGTTATTTTCATATTTTTCTCACAAATCTAATTTCATTGCACCAAATATCTAGTATATACATAATTGATTTACAAAAGTACTGATATAGGATATACACAAATGTACTAAATTATAAGGAGGTTTACACGATGGATCATTACAACAACAAGCTTAACCTTTATATAACTCAAAGAAACATGTTGCCCAACGAAGTCGCAAATCATCTTCTGTTAAGTTCGTTGGGTCATCAAATACCTGCAACACGTAAATAACAATAGATTTATTCTTTGAAAACTCACATTAAGTTGCAAAATGTAAAGTAAATAACAAATTAAAGTCATTTTTATTACCTTCATCCAAGAATTGGTTATATTGGCAGAGACAATATCCAACATATTTTCATCACATAATACCCACAATCATTAGAGTTAGGTTGTTTCCTTGTCTACAAATGAATGACATAATTAGTGAACACTTATATGATAAAATTAAATATATAATTATAATTTGCACCACGCTTACCTTGGGTTGAAGCCATGTAGCCTTTTTTCTATTCCCATTTGCCGCTTGATGAACCCCAAAAGCACTAATTCAGAAGAAAAAAATTCATATAAAGCCACATAACATATGATATTACTTTTGTAACAAATTATGTATATAGGATGAAGTGAACATAAAAGATAAACTTACCTTGTAACAATTTTCGTCATGGTTTGATTAAGTTCATGATGAAGTGAACAAAAGGCGACCACCGTATTATCATTTGGACACATGACTATTAATTGCCAATGACCTCTGTACGTGTGTGTGGAAACACAAAAGTCACAATTTCATGTTACTAAAATTGAACTATATATGTTACCAAAATTAAAAAATAGAAAACATAATTTCATACAAACTTACCCATGAATAAATGGTAGCAAGTGACACTCTCTCTTTTCGTCACGTAACTTATCTTATATGTATTTTTTGACACTTCCTTGAGTTTTTGGCACATGATCAACGTATGAACACATAGCAGGGTCCATAAATCCGTATACTTCAAATTGTGAAGTATCAATACACAAACGATGAGTATACCTGAAAAATTTTAAAATCAACATTATAATAAAAGTGATGAGAGATAATAACATATTAATAGATATTGACACTAATAAAAATAGAAAATGTACTTACGTGCACCAAACTTGGAGAGTAGACACATCAAGCCAATTAAAACCCACCAGCAGCTCTCTGATACACTTAGCTGACATATAAAAATTATTGGCGCTTGCACAATGACTTAATTCTATTGCCAAATGATCTTCACTCATTCTTAGTACCATTCTCATTAATCTCTCAATATTGTCTTCTCCTTCTCCTTCTTTTGTGCTTACTTTTGCAGCTGAACAACTTCCTTTTCCGCTTCCATCAACAACTTCCCTTTGTACAATGCATTTATTATTATTTTCAGTGCTTTGTTGCGAGAGACCCATTGACCTAAGTGTCTCCATGAAATATTGTTCCATCGCCTTACGCTCTTCAGCCAACTTTTGATCAAAATCAGCTCTAAGCTTTGCTTCTAATTCAGATGAAAACTGTGCAAATTGTTCTCTTATATCTTCTTGTCTTGACGTGAAGAAGATCTGCCAAAGAAAGTGCTTTGTTTATGGTGTTTTACAACACCACGAACACGGTCACCATGCTCAGATGTTCCAATGGTTGTTGTTAAGATATCGTTACGTCCATCCGGACCAAAGCCACCCTTTTCAGCTTCTTCAACTAGAGAATCCTACAAAATGAAAAAACCATATTTTTTTATAAATCACAACTATAACTAGAGAATCCTATAAAATGAAAAAACCATATTTTTTTACTTACAATTTTCTCAGCAACAACTTGTGTAGTCTTTGATGTGTATTCTCCCCTTTTCTTTTGTCGTGCTCTCTTCCATAACTCATGGTGTGACGGTGGAGATGGGCTACCAGTACCATCTAAGGTAGAATCATCTCTCGATGATCTCCTTTCATTTATCATTTTCTCCTTAAGCAAACGATACCCTCCACGAGATAATACATGTGAGTATACATTCTTAGCCACATTTGCCGCACCCTTTTGACTTTTTTCCTATTATAAACTCAAAAAGTTATTAATCATACTAAACATAATAAAAATGTTATGCATAAAAAAAATTATAACTCCTACTAACCTTAAATTCAGGGATATCTCGAGACTGCATAAAATCTTTCCATACTTCTTCTTTAATATAATTATACCTGATATGTGGAGGAGCTAGACCTTCTTTGGGCTTTCTAATATACTCGCTTGTGAGTTGTGTCTTAAAAGCTTTCTATCGCTCTCCTTTATATTTAATCCATTCTTTCTTCAACGGATCCTTCTTTGGATCATGAGGTTCTGGAATAGTGAAATGAGCCTACACATATAGTATATGACATATGTTGTTAGTATATGATTATAAAATATAATAAAGTGTAGCAGTTAAAAATACCTGAACATCAGTCCAAATAGCCTCTTTTATGCCTTCATCTATGTCTTTCCACTAATTTTTCAAAATACTACATCTCTGTCGAGCAAGAGACGCTATGTAAGTCCTAAAATTTGAAGCATTTTTACCAATACATCCATTGGTTATTGGATGAAACTCGACCTTTATCTTTTCACCTGTTTGATGAACTTTGTTAATTCGTGTCATCAAAGTGGGACCTCTAACTCTTTTTTTAGGGTCACTAGATGAAGAAGGGTTGTCAGTTGAATCAGCCATGTATCTATTAACACAAAATAAAAACAATTAGAAATCAAATTACGCACAAAATATAAACAATTAGACATCAAATTAAGCACACAAAAAAAAAAGAGATTAAAGTAATGTCAAATTAACGTATAAAATAACCTTACTAGTCCTCTCATATCCCTTCTTCATGATCTATGCGAATAGCGTGCACGTCATCCTCCTCGTTTTCTTCAACGAAGCTAGACACATTCGTTGAGAAAGGAGGAGTTTCAGAAATATCAAGGTTCGCATCTTGATTTTCATCCCTATAATACACCTTTCCTTGTATAACCACTGACCACCTTTTATTAGAAGGATCTGTGACATAAAACACTTGTTTTACTTGAGACACCATGATAAAAGGTTCGTCCGCATAAGCTAACTTGCTAAGATCAACCGATGTAACTCCGAATTCATCGATTCTTACACCACTGTTGATATTAATCCATTTGCATTTAAATACAGGAACTTTAAACACAACATAATCAACTTCCCAAATCTCTTCAATTACCCCAAAGTAGGGTGTAGATGCCATAACCGGGTTTTCATCTTTAGCACTAGAGAAGTGCATGGACTCGGCCACAATCATAACCCCACTATTTTTTGTGGTACTACGATCATCCTTTGACTTTGTACAAAAGCAAGTTTTATTAATATCATATCCACTCCAAGTTATTATGTTACATTTAGGCTCATGGGGCAACCACTTAATTGTATTGGAAGCACTATCCTCATTAGAAAATTTTTCTTTAAACCACTCAGAGAAACTTTTAGTATGCTCTTTTAACAACCATCTTTCATTCATCTTGGGGTACTTTTTATTTATGATGCTTTTGTGAGTAGATAAGTAAGGTTGAACTTTATCCGTGTTATTCAATATATACAAA
This sequence comes from Lathyrus sativus, assembly GCA_963859935.3. Taxonomy (NCBI): domain Eukaryota; kingdom Viridiplantae; phylum Streptophyta; class Magnoliopsida; order Fabales; family Fabaceae; genus Lathyrus; species Lathyrus sativus. The sequence continues at coordinate 590,245,577 of OZ012737.1, read as the reverse complement.
TGCGCTTGAAGAACCACATCGATACTTAAGCTCTTGACCTTTAAACCTTATGTACCCACACCCTCACATCTTCCATCATGACGAGACTTGGGAACCCCTACAAAATCCACTTCTGACAAATAGTTTGAACAAAACTCAATTGCTTCTTCTGCAATGTACCTCTCAACAATTGATGCTTCCGGACTGTGTGGGTTTTTTGTATACCCTTTTAGGATCTTCATGTATCGCTCTGTTGGATACATCCACCGTAAATAAATTGTACCATATAATATAATCTCCCTTACTAGATGAACAATCAAGTGAACCATAATGTCAAAAAATGAAGGAGGAAAATACATCTCTAATTGGTATAAGATAACTGCAGCCTCATTTTCCAAATTGTTTAGATTTAATGGATCAATGGTTTTACAACAAATTGCATTGAAAAATAAGCACAACCTAGTTATAGTCTTCCTAACATTGTTAGGCAATATCCCACGAATAGCCATTAGTAATAGTTGTTTCATTAAGACATGACAGTCATGAGATTTTAATCCAATTAACTTGATATCTTTACCTGAGACAAGCCTATTGATATTTTATGAGTAACCATGTGACACTTTAATACTTTGTAAACACTCACAGAAACTTGTTTTCTCTTTTTTAGATAGAGTGTAGCAGGCAGGAGGCAAATATATCTGTTACCTATATGTTGTGGATTTAACTCTTCTCGTATACCCATCAAACCCAAATCCAGACGAGAATTATAACCATCTTTTGTCTTGACTTGAATGTTGAGAAGTGTTCCAATTAAACTATCACATACATTTTTCTCCACGTGCATCACATCAAGACTAGACCAATATGGAAGATTGAAAAAAACCGACCTCTTTTTCCATATATTTTTCACAGTAGATTGCTTTTGGTACTTTCCAAAGACGACATTAATTCCCTATTGTCGTTGATAAACTTCTTCTCCAGTTAATAGATTTGGAGCAACACCATGCTCTTGTTCCCCATTGAAAGCTTTCCGCAATCTACGATATGGATGATAACAATCTAGAAATTTTCGATGCCCGAGATAAACAGTCTTCTTTCCTTTTTCAAGTTGATGGTAACATGTGTCTTTTTCACATATAGGACATGCTCTATGCTCTTTAAATTTATAACCAGACAAATTGCCATATGCCGGAAAATCGTTGATGGTGCAAAACAACATGGCACGCATATTGAACTGTTCACTAGAATACACATCAAAAACATCCATCCCTTCCTCCCACAACACCTTTAAATCATCAATCAGAGGACTTAGATAAACATATATGTCATTTCCGGGTTGTTTTAGGCCCGAAATCATCATCGATAACATGATATATTTACGGTTCATGCACAACCTAGGAGATAAGTTGTAGATCATCAGGAGAACATGCCAACAAGTATGGTTAGTACTTAGATTACCAAACGGATTCATTCCATCAGTTGAAAGTCCAAGCCTAAGGTTTCTCGACTCTTTGCCAAAATTTGGAAACAAAGCATCTATTTTCTTCCATTGTAAAGAATCAGCTATGATTTTAGGAATGCTTGGAATGCTTGGTGAACGAAACCTTTTTATGGGTTTAGGGGGTTTTTTTAATTGGTTGAAATTGAAACCGATTTAATATCACAATGCACATTTTACTTTTTTCCCTTTTTAAATCGGTGGAAAACTTAACCGATTTAAAATCCATTTTTTAATTTTTTTAATATTACTTTTTAAATCGGTTGGAACCAAAATCGATTTAAAATCCCATATAATAATTTTTTTTAATATTACTTTTTAAAACGGTTGGAAGCATAACCGATTTAAAAACCCATTTATTAATTTATTTTGTAAACTTTTTAAATCGGTGGATCTCATAACCGATGTAAAATCCCATTTAATAATTTTTTATAAATATTTACGATACTGCCACCGTATTTATAATTTACAAACACTAACTTTTTTACATCGGTGGAATAATTGGCCCGATGAAAAGCACTAATAATTTTTTTATTATTTACGATACTGCCACCGTGTTTATAATTCACATTTTACATCGCTTCGAGTGAATACCCGATGTAAAATCATTTTCCCAAATATCTTTTTTCTAGTAGTGGTTAGAGGAGTAAATTGGTTAAAATTATTGTCGATTGAGTGAAAGCATTGTCCAGAGCGTCTTTCTCATACTAGGTATCTACCAAAAGGTTGGGGAAAACTTAAGAGGTCACATCATCATTCCTTGAGCCTTCCAAAATGAAACCCTAGTTGACTTCCTCAAAAATCTGACTTTTGACAAGAGTGATGTTCTTTTGAGACAAAGTACAGATAAGAGGTTGAACACCTTTAGCAGAGGTCTTTAGAGTTTCAGTTGTCACTAGATGCAAGGATACAACGATCAGATTCTGATCCTTCTGAAGTTGATACACACGTTCAGAGTCATCAGATTATGATTTTTCAGAATTTGAGTCACTTTGCTTCTCTTCATATGCTTTTATTAGGGTCAATTCAGAGTTGAATTTAAAGCTTATGATCCTGCATACTTGAACATTTGTTAGTATACCCAATTGTTCTTTAAGAACTTTGTTATCATCAAAATTCAAGGGGTATGAACAATTTTATTCCAACAATCTGTCCCTTTTGATGATGATAAACATATATAGGTATTTAAGAACAGGGGTTGGTCAGTTTAACTGATTTAACAACATCAAAGTCTGAGGTTTGTAAGCTCCCATGAGTCTGATAGTTCATAGGCTGAGTTTTGCAAGCTTTCCCCAAGTCATATCCAAGTTAATTAAACTTATTTTTATAGCACAAAACAATGGTAAGATGAAATTAATATCAAATAATTAGGGTTCAGGTAAATAAAAGCATTAAAAATACTTTTATCCTTTTAAATACTCCCATGAGTTTCTCCCTTTTTTATCATCAACAAAAAAAGATAATACAAACAGAGACTGGTGACTGATAAGCATTTGTGCCACAAATTTCAAGATGGTCAAAGGTAGACTCTGACATCATGGTTTTCAAGAAACCGGAATCAAGGAAGCACAAGACTCAAAGAACACATTCTTCAAGACTGAAGAGATTTGGCTTAAACATACATTTATAAGACCAGATGTAGGAACAACAACAAAGTCACACAACACTAGAGTTTTTTGGGCAAGCACAAGAATGAGAAAAAGAAAGACATTCAAGGTTGACAAGAGAGATTTTGAAAAAGAGTATACAATCTGATAAGGAGGGAGACAAGAAAGGAAAAGAAGAAGACCAAAGAATTAGCAAAGACTTAGAGATTCACAAATGTAGATGATAAAGGCACATCTGGTGGAGTCTCTGAAGAGATCAATATTCCAGAAGCAAATCTGAAAACTCTCAAAGGAAAAGATTGGGATAATGACTGAAAAATATATTTGGAGTCACGGGAAGGGACAAATGATCAAATTTGGGAACAAATGTAATAATATTAAGGATTAGATCATGTAATGTGTCATGAGTGAATAAACAATATTTCCTTTCCTTTTCAAATTTAGTCAGAAACTCCATTTGATATCTAGAGCTGTCAAAATGGGCTACCCGACCCTAAACGAATTGGTTCTAGTGGGGCTCGGGTTTTTTAAGGCTTGGCAAAAAACCCTCATACTCGAAAAATTACTACTCGAGTTCGGCCCTAGATGGGCTTCGGACTACCCGGCCCTAAACATATTTTTTTTTAATAAAGACCATAATATTTATCATTAATGAAATAAAAAATTATATTATTTTAAACATAATACATTTTTAAGTACTATATTATCTTTTATAAATACTATAATATGTTTTTAAGTACAACACATGTCTAAATTGTATAAAATAATACTCGAATATTTAACATAAAAGAAACTTATAGAATACAAGCTAAGAGTGTTGATTATATTTATGTATAAGATTTAAAAGAGAAAGATTGAATAGAATAGAGATAAAATCTCGTGAGGTGAGATAAATCAACGTGTTATTATATATATATATATATATATATATATATATATATATATATATATATATATATATATATATATATATATATATATATATATATATATATATATATATATATATATATATATATATATATATATATATATATATATATATATATATATATATATATATATAATTTATAGCTATGCATTAACCCATAATTCTTTAACTAAATTTGGATAGATAGTGTAAGAACAAGAATTGTTTCTGCAAGTTACCTCTATGTTTTGATGATAACAATTAAGTATTTGTGAAAGAACCATTTTATGCTCTAATGTTTGTTGTGTGCAGATCACGTTAATTAAAGATATCAGACCAAACAAATAATATCAAGATGTGCATTTAATACAATATGAAAGTTACTATGTGTGAAGTGTCATAAAGCGCTTATTGAAGAAGCAAGTTTGCATCTGTATCTGATCACGATCAAAAAGATCCAAGGATGTTGTATATTGCTGTTGAAATGCTCCTGTGGATTCTGCTCTGAGAAGTGCATCTGATCTGAAAGCAAACTGTAACACCCCACTTTCCCAAATTTAAATAAAATACGATTATTTCAAAATAACATCAGAGTTTTCCCCCAAAAGTGGGATATCACATCAAGTAGTTCAAATAACTCTTCATTATATGATTTTCAAAATAAAGCAGCGAAAAATTATTATTATCCATCATTCACGGCCATCCGCCAAAATACACAAAAGTATTCATTAACAAGTTCACCAAACATGATACGTCACAGGAGTAAAGCAAGTTCAACATAAACCAAATAAACACCCAGGTCCCGTGCTACGTATCAGAGCATCCTAAGACTCGACTCACACACCACTATCCAAGCTGGCTAAGTACCTGGATTATCTGTACCTCCGAAGAAGCACAGACCACCACAACAACAAAGGGGTGAGAAAACATGATCAAAATTATCGGTAATAAGATACATGAAATAAAGGTAGAAATCATATCAAATATCACCCAACATACACCAACCACGACCTACTGTCCAATCATCAAACACAACACACAATAATGCAAATATGCAACTCAACACCATGCATGCGGTACGGATGAATCGCATACACTCCTCCTGAGCAACGATTCATCCCACCATTCTCCACAAAGGAGTACGGATGGATCGCATACGCTCCTCCTGAGAAACGATTCATCCCACCATTCTCCACAAAGGAGTACGGGTGAATCACATACGCTCCTCCTGAGAAATGATTTAACCCCACCATTCTCCACGAGGGAGTACGGATGAATCACCTACGCTCCTCTTGAGAAATGATTCATCCCACCAAAACACCATGATATGCACGACACCAAATGCACAACACACAAACTCAAGCACACTAAGTGCACACGATCCTCCTGATCACATCATCATACATCATATATATATATATATATATATATATATATATATATATATATATATATATATATATATATATATATATATATATATATATATATATATATATATATATATATATACACACACACCAATCAATTATATTAATGACATTAAATATTAGGAAATTCACATTCCAACACCAAGTATACATTCCTCACCATTAAACATCGTCCCTATACCCATCATGACCAAAGGGATCCTACAAAACATCAACATTGGATGGAACCACAAAAATAAAACAAGTTGTTGTCATGCTCGCTGGCCCACTCGCCTAGCGAGGCCTCAGCGAACGCTCGCTTCCTCACTCGCCTAGCGAACTCGCTAGCGAAGGCAAACAGTGGCTACTGGAAGTGTTCGCTACCCAACTCGCTTAGCGAATTCCTAGCAAATGCTCGCTACTAGCTCGCCTAGCGAAGGTGCTGGCGAACGTCTGCGATTTCACAAAACCCTCACTGTCTAGAAATTCATCAGAAGCTTAAAAACCATCTGATTCTCACCAAACCAGTCCCCGTAGTCTTAGCCTAACATTCTACGACTAAACTACACGACTTATTCCAGATTTTACCCAATAAAACATCAATTCTACCGATTAAATCATTTCAGACCTAAAAATGGTAAACTACCCAGAATACCCAATCAATCCCTACATAATCACATGCAAGGATGGAATAACAGAGTTTCACCAATTTCATAACAACATATGCACAATTCATCCATGGCAGCAACAATCACCAACATACCAATCATATTCATCAAATCCCTATGGGGTTAAGGAATCCCCTCTACCCAATTCATGCAAAATACCAATCCCAATCAGTTTCTCCCCCCTTACCTCGATTAATTGCTTCGATTGATGAAGAATCCCCAAGAATCTGATAGCCTTAGCCTTCTTCCTCTTCCTCTTTGTTCTTCCTTCTCAATCTTTCCTCCACACTGTTTTATCGTGCAAATGTCTCCTCTTCCCCAAAATCCTCTCTAATACCCCTTAAATCCCTCTTATAACTCTTAATCCTCATTTATTCATTTAATCTCAATAATAATAATAATAATAATAATAATAATAATAATAATAATAATAATAATAATAATAATATTAACAATAATAATAATAATAATAATTATTATTATTAAATTATCATCATTATTAGTTATATTATCTTAATATTAGAGCCCACATTTTTATCAGATAGTTCCTATAAATTAAGGACATTCACCAACGCGCTCAGACACAGTCCCCACATAAGGACACACCGAAATAAAATAACACCAAATAGACTAAATAATTAAAATGGGTGTTACATCTCTCCCCCACTTTAATTATTTCGTCCTCAAAAATTACCTGATGGAAATAATTCCGGATACGCTTCCCGCATCCTGCTTTCCAATTCCTAGGTCACACTGCCTCCTGCAGTACCTCCTCAAACCACTTTGACCAAAGATATCTCCTTCCCTCGGAGTTGTTTCTCGTTCAACAATTCGCACTAGAAGTGCCTCAACAATCAAATTATCTCTCACTTGCACACCATCCAATTGAATCAATGTACCTCCTCGGCTTAGACACATGAACACATCCTGCAATTCCCACAAGCAACAACGGTAAAACAGTTTAACATGCTACTTTCCTCACACTTCCGCTGCGCTACGCTGCGCTACACTGATACCAATAAACAAAACACAATGTGCTTCCGAGACTTCAAAGCTCGACCAACCCCAGTTACCATCGTAACTCATAACACACGTCCTTTCTTGGATCCTTTTGATATTTTCAGTCGCCTCTTGCACAATCTCCGATCCGAGTACAACACTCTCGCTGGACACACATCAGTACAAAGGAGTCCTACACCTCCTACCATACAAAGCCTCATACGATGTCATTCCGATACTAGAATGATAGCAGTTATTGTAGGTAAACTCAATCAACGACAATTAACTGCCCACTGATCCATCATGATCCAACACATAAGCTCTCACCAAACCCTCTACATACTGGATAGTTCTCTCTATCTGTCCATCCGTCCACGGATGCTAGATAGAGTTCAACTTTAATATGGCACTCAAAGCGTTTGCAACTCTCCCAAAATCTCATCGAAAACTCAGATTCCCATCTGACACAATATTCGACGGTATCTCACACTACTTCGCAACTTCATCACTATACATCTTAGCTACCTCCAGCATAGAATGATTCATCCTCATTGGTAAGAAATGAGTTAATCTTGTCAATCCATTCTTAACCACTCAAATTGAATCATATGCTTTCAAATTCTTCGGAAAACCCGACACAAAATCCATGGGAACACTATTCTATTCCACTCAGAAATATTCAACAGTTGCATCTGGCCCAACAGTCCCCGCTGTTCAAACTTCGACTTTCCACAAGTCTAATCAGCATACACAACCTCAACCATCTCTCTCTCCACCTATGGCCACCAAAACAATCTCCCACATTCGGTCACATCTTCATAGCACCTGGATGGGTACTCAATCCACCTTAATGTCCTTCTTCCAGGGTACTCTTATCCAACCCATAATATTGGAGCATAAACTCTATCACGACATCTCATGGCACCATTTACATCAATCCGAAAATCAGCTATTCGACTCAATTCATTAAATTCAATCAGTCTACTAGCTCAAATTAGAATTCCAACTCCTCGACTCTCATCAAGATTACCCATAGTCAGCCTCAACATACAAAGCTTAACTCCATAAGAAGTCTCTTCACCCACTAAACTCACATTTTGAATTTTCTCAGTCAGTTCGAACTATTTTACCATCATCATCGGTATATACCCAAAAAAAAATTCCAACTCGATGCATCAGCTACCACGTTGTCTCGCCCGAATGGTAATTCAACCCAAAACCATACTCCTCCAGAAGTCCCAATTATTCCTCGGTTTCATATTCAACTCTTTCAAATCAAACAAATACCTTAAGCTCTTAAGATCGCCAACCATCTCACATCTCAATTAAACAATTGATGCCTCCAAACTTCGACATAAACACACAACATCAACCAACTCTAAACCACTTGTCAGGTAATTCCTATTATGTATCTTAAGTTCCCTTAAAGCATAACTAAAACTTGTTGATGTTGCACTTAATATATCTCCCAATTATATCAATAAAGCATCACAAAACACAACAAATAGTTTCGTTGGATACGGCAAAACCAACACACGAACTCTTTAGACTTTCTTCACAGAGGCATATCATTGCTTCTTCTCCAACACCGATAACTCAAGTTCTCGATGCTCAACATAATCCTCTATACTCTGCGAATATATCAGAATATCATCCTTTAACATAACCATTGACTCGCTCACTTAATTATGGAAAGTCCCATGCCAACGGACACTCAAATTGCGAGCTATGGCGAAAACACGAACCGCACTTTCCGCACTTACTACAACATCCAAACATATTCCATCAATAAATATCTTAATTTCATGTCATTACTTCGCCATCACATAGAGCATTATAATAACTTCCCACGCTTCGAACCGTGCGTCATTCCGAGTTACGGTTCTCCCGTTACGACAAAATACGAAAACAACATTTTCACACTCAGAAGGCCATTCAACACATCTTCAACTCTTGAAATATTTAAAGGTCCAATTATATCAATATCGTATTCCACATTCTTACTTTCCTTAATATTCGCCAAGAGTCACTATCCACCCTTTACATACTCGACCTCACAATCTGTTATCGTAGCACATACACCAGACACGAGTCTCAAAACTACTCACTTAACTTAATTCCTTGACCGTCCAAACAGACATATAATATGGAGCTCTCAATATCGGACTAGTTTTCCGTAACTAAGTCGATCACAACTCCACTTCGCGTCCTGGCTGTATATCACTATCTTGTCAGGATAACTCCCAGACAACCACAATTAATAGGCAAACCGCCAACTTCCCCTAATTTCATTAACACTCAAAATTCCCATCAAAATTAGACATCTCAACACTGTCTTGCACCGACTCATTGAAATAGTCCTTAAGCACCTGGCTTAACCCTAACCAATTCACCCACACACCTTCTAAGCTTGCAAGACACGTTTATTCCACCCAACATGATCCCGTCTACTATCGACAAGAGATTAAGGGTGATCAGTTCCCCAATTTGTCAATAGACAGTCGACAATCATAATGGGGCTTAAACCATCTTTACCAAACTATACTAGCGTTTAATCACACACTGAGCCACCACTCCACACCTTGAGCATCTTGGAGAAGCACAACTTTCTCCCCCACTTATTTCAACCCCACTCCTGCAGACAAGGTTAAAAAAACAAATGTGTACCGACAGTGTTTTCACACACATGTCGCATACTAGGGAACAAACAACATTAAACAACTTGGCCGGATGGACCGACCGGCTCTGATACCAATTGTAACACCCCACTTTCCCAAATTTAAATAAAATACGATTATTTCAAAATAACATCAGAGTTTCCCCCCAAAAGTGGGATATCACATCAAGTAGTTCAACATAACTCTTCATTATATGATTTTCAAAATAAAGCAGCGGAAAATTATTATTATCCATTATTCACGACCATCTGCCAAAATACACAAAAGTATTCATTAACAAGTTCACCAAACATGATACGTCACAGGAGTAAAGCAAGTTCAACATAAACCAAATAAACACCCAGGTCTCGTGCTACGTATCAGAGCATCCTAAGACTCGACTCACACACCACTATCTAAGCTGGCTAAGTACCTGGATTATCTGTACCTCCGAAGAAGCACAGACCACCACAACAACAAAGGGGTGAGAAAACATGATCAAAATTATCGGTAATAAGATACATGAAATAAAGGTAGCAATCATATCAAATATCACCCAACATACACCAACCACGACCTACTGTCCAATCATCAAACACAACACACAATAATGCAAATATGCAACTCAACACCATGCATGCGGTACGGATGAATCGCATACACTCCTTCTGAGCAACGATTCATCCAACCATTCTCCACAAAGGAGTACGGATGGATCGCATACGCTCCTCCTGAGAAACGATCCATCCCACCATTCTCCATAAAGGAGTACGGGTGAATCACATACGCTCCTCCTGAGAATCGATTCAACCCCACCATTCTCCACGAGGGAGTACGGATGAATCACCTACGCTCCTCCTGAAAAATGATTCATCCCACCAAAACACCATGATATGCACGACACCAAATGCACAACACACAAACTCAAGCACACTAAGAGCAACTTTAACGCAGGGTTGTTAAACCAAAATTCTTTATAGCTTACGTTAGTAATAAGGAATTTGCATTATAGGAGAGCTGACATGGCATCCAAATGAACTAAAATTTAGTTCCCATCATCTATATAGTTAGCGTTAACTATGTGAAACCTATTATAATATTATTTAATATTAATAAAATATTCCAAATATTCCAACAACATTAAATTAAGGATATGATATTTGAAAATAGTAACGGTCATATTATCATTTTTTACCTTTTATAAATTCTATAGAAATTTTAATTTTTTTTACCCACAGTTTTACTTCTAAATTTTTTTCTTTCAATTTCCAATCTTATTTATTTATCAAATGGATCCCAAAAAGTCGAATCCTTATTATAATTATATTCCTATGAAAATGTAATTTTTTTTATGTATTATTGTTGTGAATTTTGTATCATTTTTAATTTTATAATAAAATATATTTAATATTATTTTTAAGTTTTTAAGGTAAATTTTATTTAAAAAATTATATGTATTTTAATTAAAATAATTAAATTAATGGTAACTTGAATAAAAAATATAAAATGTGGGGTCAAGTTTTGGTTTCTTATAGACAATCACCATTAAAGTAAAAACTATTCAAATCAACTATAAATTTTTTAAATCCTACAAATCACTTTGGGCCCACAAAAGTATCTTAGTTTACCCATTTAGTTTACTCCCATTAGAGCATCTTTAGTGAGAGTAAACTAAATGGGTAAACTAAGATATTTTTTGTGGGTCCAAAGTGATTTGTAGGATTTAAAAAATTTATAGTTGATTTGAGTAGTTTTTACTTTAATGGTGGTTGTCTATAAGAAACCAAAACTTGACCTCACATGATATTAAATGGTTAATAAAAATCTATTATTTATTTTAAATAATTAATAAAAATGTATTATTTTTGTTAAATGATGAGTTAGAATACGTTGCTTGTGTAGAGCACGTAAACTAATTTTAGAGCATCTCATATGCCATGTCAGCACTACTATAATGCAAATTCCTTATTACTAACGTAAGTTATAAAGAATTTTGGTTTAACAACCCTGCATTAAAGTTGCTCTTAAAGATGCTCTAAGTGCACACGATCCTCCTGATCACATCACCATACATCATATATATATATATATATATATATATATATATATATATATATATATATATATATATATATATATATATATATATATATATATATATATATATATATATATATATATATATATATATATATATATATATATATATATATATATATATATATATATATATATATATATATATATATATATATATATATATATATATATACACACACACACACACACACACACCAATCAATTATATTAATGACATTAAATATTAGGAAATTCACATTCCAACACCAAGTATACATTCCTCACCATTAAACGTCGTCCCTATACCCATCATGACCAAAGGGATCCTACAAAACATCAACATTGGATGGAACCACAAAAATAAAACAAGTTATTGTCATGCTCGCTGGCCCACTCGCCTAGCGAGGCCTCAGCGAACGCTCGCTGCCTCACTCGCCTAGCGAACTCGCTAGCGAAGGCAGACAGTGACTACTGGAAGTGTTCGCTACCTAACTCGCCTAGCGAATGCTCGCTACTAGATCGCCTAGCGAAGGTGCTGGCGAACGTCTGCGATTTCACAAAACCCTCACTGTTCAGAAATTCATCAGAAGCTCAAAAACCATCCGATTCTCACCAAACCAGTCCCCGTAGTCTTAGCCTAACATTCTACGAATAAACTACACGTCTTATTACAAATTTTACCCGATAAAACATCAATTCTACCGATTAAATCATTTCCAACCTAAAAATGGTAAACTACCCAGAATACCCAATCAATCCCTACATAATCACATGCAAGGATGGAATAACAGAGTTTCACCAATTTCATAACAATATATGCACAATTCATCCATGGCAGCAACAATCACCAACATACCAATCATATTCATCAAATCCATATGGGGTTAAGGAATCTCCTCTACCCAATTCATGCAAAATACCAATCCCAATTAGTTTCTCCCCCCTTACCTCGATTAATTGCTTCGATTGATGAAGAATCCCTAAGAATTTGATAGCCTTAGCCTTCTTCCTCTTCCTCTTTGTTCTTCCTTCTCAATCTTTCCTCCACAATGTTTTATCGTGCAAATGTCTCCTCTTCCCCAAAATCCTCTCTAATACCCCTTAAATCCCTCTTATAACTCTTAATCCTCATTTATTCATTTAATCTTAATAATAATAATAATAATAATAATAATAATAACAATAATAATAATAATAATATTACTATTAATTATTAAATTATCATCATTATTAGTTATATTATCTTAATATTAGAGCCCACATTTTATCAGATAGTTCCTATAAATTAAGGACACTCACCAACGCGCTCAGACACAATCCCCACATAAGGACACACCGAAATAAAATAACACCAAATAGACTGAATAAGTAAAATGGGTGTTACACAAACAAAGCTTATTGAAGAAACAAGTTTGCCTCTGTATCTGATCACGATCAGAAAGATCCAAGGATGATGTATATTGCGGTTGCAATGCTCCTGTGGAGTCTTCTCTGAGATGTGTGTCTGATATGGAAGCTAACAACGTGTCTGAGATACAGTCCTCTGAAGAACCAAGCTCTGAAGACTCTAATTACTTGAGACTCTGAAGACTTAAGGGTTCTGAAGATCAAGACTCTGAAGATATATTCCTCTGAAGAACTATGTGCTGAAGACTCTGATGACTTGAAGCTCTGAAGGCTGAAGGCTCTGAAGACTAAGTGCAGAAAGACTTTGAAGACTAGATTCTGAAGTTGAAGATTATATAGCTTCACCTAGACAAAGACGTGTTAATCAGATAAGTTGTTGCTATCCACTCTGATAAACAAGGTGCTAAAGTCAAACAACTTTGATGTTATTATGCTATCATACCAAATTAGTTTCTAAACTACTCATCAGATACATCATCAGAAGAACCAAAGCCAGAAGCTGATTTGTCCAAGCGGGATGGGCAGTCTGGGATGACTTTTCCCCAGTTTTGGGTGATTTATATCCAGTGCTCAATCGGAACGCATTTCCGGTTGCTCGGTAGGATTAAGATTACTAAAATGAACTTAAGGATTATTAGTAATGAATTAAATCTGGAGAATGTGGAATTATATGGGTGTATCCTTAGGGGTGTGTTTTGATGAGTGTGATCCAGGATTGTCGAATGTGGACAATCTTGTGCGATTGTGGTAATTCCCGAGAGGATTACGGTGAGCGGATGGCTCGTGTGGATCATTGATGATCGTGGATTATGCTTACTTTGCTATATTGCATAATTGTGTTGTCATGCATATTCATGTCATGTGTCTTGTGGAGATGGCTAGGTGGGAATCCATGATGGGTGCCTAGTTTCATCCGAACTTTTTATGGAAGTCGTTGTGGAGATAAGTCGTAGTTCAGAGGAACGTATATGACTTATCCGAATTTTGACGGGAATCGGGTTCTAGGGTTAACCGTATGTATTTGTGTTGGTATCACATGCATTGTGTCGAGTCAGTGAGTCACATGGCACATTTGTATTTGAATATGGGTTATTGATATCGAGTGATTAAAGTGGCACGTGTATGTGCGTTGTATGTATATGATTATATGTGTGGTGTGTAACTACTCCTTAGCATGTGCATTTCACCGCTTATTTATTGAATGTAGTTCTCACCCCTTTTCTGTTTGTTGTGTCTGTGCTCCTCGGGGAGTGCAGGTGACCAGGTACTTGAGCAGTGCTTGGAGTGCGTTGCTATTTGATCGAGTCCTAGGAGTCACTCTGATACGTAACATGGGATGGCGAGATTACGTTTTATTTGGCTTATTTTCTTGATTTATTGTTACGTATCTTTTATTTATTGGATTAATAATGTATAACCACCGGTTGTGGAGATTATATTTAAACATTGATTTTGTTCCGCTGTTTTATTTTAAAAGCTGAATAGCATTGATTTTCTATGGAGAACGAAGTGACTTAGTGTGACATTCTACCGATTGAGAAACTCTAATGTACTTTTGTGTGATATTTACGTATATATTTTATAGTACGCGTACGGGATAGAGTAGGGTGTTACATTTCAGCTACGCACAAAGAAAACCTAAGAAAACTTTGGATTACACATTGGGTTTGAGAGATTCGTATATTGAGATTTGGAGAGGTAGGGAAACATTTGGGTAGAAAATATGTTTGTTCTTAGGCGCCTTTAGGGTTGTTCTTGGAAATCTGAAAGCGATGACTATTTTCTTATAACCCATCTGTAATCTCTTATAACAACTTTCTAAGTATAGTGAATTGGAGAGTTGCTCTCTCCCCCAGAGTAGATCGTTTGATCGAATTGGATAAACAAACCTTCGGTTTTTTTCTTACCTTATTCTGTTATATTATATGTGTATGGATTATTATTGCTGAAGATCATTTATTTTGGTTGTTATTGTTCTTTACCTAAAAAATTAATATTGAATTTTGTCGTAATTCACAATAAATCTCAATATACTTCGTTCTAAAATGTTGAATTGAATCTTTTGTTAGACAAATAACAACAATATTAATCTAAATATACTTAATACTAGTAATTAGATTAGTTTCGAGTGTTTGAACTCTTAAGTCCTTTTTTTTTAATAATGTCCTTTAATTTACCCATTGAAATATAGTATTTAAAAAAATTAGTTCTCTTTCTTGGTGGCGCTTAAATAGGATTTAAAAAATTAAATAAATGTCTGAAGGCAGCCTATGTTGGTTGTGACAATGGTACATTACAATATTAAGATCCAATTTGGAAAATTTATTAATTTAAATATAAACAATAGAATAACAAAGCAGTATTTAGCCAACATAGTTGAAATAACTTTATTTTTGATGTACCCCTTTTATCTTCATAAAGAGCTACATTCTTTGTATGCTTGGACCCCTTTTGATTTTTGTGTTCTGAGATATCTTTTTCCAACTTCATGGTAGACCCTTTATCTTTTTCTTTCCCTTCTTTTTTTGCCACTTATGAATTTGTTTCAGTTGTATAAATTAATAAGAAAAATTGTTTGAAAAGTTAATATTATTTTTTGTATCGTTATCAATGAGCACGTTCTATTGAGTGAGTAGTGATGGACCATGCATGATGCTAGTTTCATCAATTCATCGTCTTTATATGCAAAATAAACAGGCAATTTCTGAGTCACAACAAAGTAAACATTTCATTTTCTTTTAATTAGCCACGTTATATATATATATATATATATATATATATATATATATATATATATATATATATATATATATATATATATATATATATATATATATATATAATTAAAATTAAAATTTTCTGATAATATTATATTTGATTAAGGAATGGCATGTCAATATCCGAGGTTACATATGTCAGTCGTATATTAAACAAGATTATGACTTACAAGCATATGCTACATTATTTGAAAAGGAGCACCTAAAGTCATGACGTAGATGAAAAAAATCCATGAGATAACATGTCATTGATTATTGGTTTAATTCAACTTTAAGATTAAATGTAGGGTACCAACGTGTAAAATAGTTTTAAAAGAGTAAACCATTAAAATCATTTTATATCATTAACTTAAAAATAATGATATGAAATGAAAATCTTAAAAGTTTTTAACTTAGCTTTTGTAGGGAAGTGGAAATGGAGGTTGTTTATAGATAAAAACAAGTTATGGGTTAGAATTTTGGGGAGTAAATATGGGTTAGCAGTCTTGGTGGAAGTAAGATAGATAAATATAGCTTATATTGTTTTGAGGGATAATGTGAAAGATAAGTGGAGATGGTGCAGGAATGCTTCCTCGGTTAGAGAAGCGTATTCGGTGATCATGGAAGGATTGATATCTCAAATAGGGGAAAATAAAGAACTGGAGAAGGTGTGGAGTAAAATTGTTTTGTTTAAAGTATCAGTCTTGATGTGGAGAATATGGCATAATAGAATTTCAAGCAAATATAATTTAGTTAAAAGGGGTCTCCTAGTAGAATCTCAAAATTCATGTCCTTTTGATTGTGGAAAAAAAGGAAAATGTCGCTCACATTTTCTTCGAATGTTCGTCACCTTAATTGATATGGAGCAAGGTCCTAGGTTGGCTACGCATTTCTTGTTTTTCTCATAATTCTGCAATAAAGAGTTTTGGTCATTTTGTAGGAATTATCAGTGGAGGTAGAGTAGAGTCTTTAGGGAGAGATTTTCAGTAATTTGGTATGCTTGCATCTAGACCATTTGGAGAAGGAGGAAGGAAAAGATTTTTAGATCGTTGGAGCATCGTAATTCCAACTGCATATAGCAGATTCAAACTCTATCATGGAGGTGGATAAAGGCTAAGATTAAAGGAGTCTCCTATGATTTAAATAAGTGGGTCACTTACCCTAAGAAGTGTCTTTGACGGACTAGCACTTAAGTGTTGTGGTTGTGGTTATTATCAGTTGGTTATAGAGCAAAGGTTTGCAAATTTTGGTAAAATTTAGGTGTGTTGTGTTTTTAGTATTTCAGTTCTTTTTTGCAATGTGTTATGAATCCTTTTACTGGATTATGTATAGTGTTGTTGGTTGGTCCTATAGAACTGGTGGCATTTAGTTCTTATTTCCTCTTTGGATCTTCTGGATAGTCCTCTGACTAAGTTGGCTTGTTTTGGTGTTGTTAAATTACGTGGCTTTTCTGTTTCAGTATTGGTGCAGCGAGCTCCTATGAGGCGCGGATTCTAGTTTTTTTGGTGGTGGTGTTGGCTGGGTGCGTTTGAGTAGGCTGGGTTTGGTAGAGTTTGGTTTGGCAAGGTTAGGGTGTGGTTGTTGAGTGTAGCTCCCAGGGTTACTGGTGGTGGATTGGTGTGGTCGTTGGCTCAGGTTTCATCATGAGAGTTTAGTTCTGAAGTGGGTTTGGAGAGTCTGGCTTCAGTTAGTTTAGGCTAGGTGTTCTTATTTCCACCTATTTTGCTTCTTCATAAGCATTCTTGTTTTTAATTAATGTATGTTGACTGGTATAGTGAATTGCTTAGTCTTTTTATTGGTTTTAGAGTTGTAAGTTGATTAGGGGTTGTTTTGGAACATTTGTATCTTTGTGGCATTTCTTATGCCTGCTTTCAATAAATGAGTTTCTTGGTATTTCAAAAAAAAAACTTAAAAATAATAATAGTGTGATCATTAGTTTATAATATAAAAATATTTTATATTAAAAGTACAATACTTGATAATTTCTAGTGTTATAAGTGTGCTAGAGATTTTTAGGATTGTCGTGAAGAGCTAGAAATCGCAATGGGTATCTATAAGTACGAATACCAATCTCCCGTTACCAATTCTATTAAATAAAAAAAATGATATTCGTATTCGTCCCATATAGATACAAATATTATCCAGACATATATCTATAGATTTTGAGATATCAATTCATATTTACAAGTATTTATAGATATTATTATTTGAATAATTTTTTTAAAATAAAAATTATAAATAATTAAAATTTATGCATCCTCTTTTTAAAGGCATAAAAATTAGTTTTAAATTTAGCATAAAATAAATCACATTTACTTTATTCCTTCTTTTACCAGATAATTATACTAAATTCAACAAAATAATAATAATATTTTCCTATTTAACATCATAATAATAAAATAAAAAATAATAATAGTTTTAAACTCAACAAAATAATATTAAGTAATTTAGATGATTATTAATCGATACAGATACCCAAGGCTACATATACCATCAAATTCATATATGTATCTGTGAACTAATAGATAATTAAACACCCATTAATTTTATCATTGGATATCCAATAAACCATCGAACCTGTACCTGTGACGAGTTTTATCCGCGAATACCCACGGGTACAAATTTATTTTTCATCCTTAGTTAGAGTTAACTCATGCAGCAGAGAGGTGATAGACTTTGTATACTGGTATTTTCTGGGTGTAATTGAATGTCCTTCTCAACCTTAAGGTTAAAATATTTATAGGAATCTCTTGGGTCGGGTTCTTAAGCTCCAAGGAAGTAGTAATCACTCTCAAGAGTGTGGAAATGAGGTAGTTACTTTCTCTATTTCGTAGGAAAACAATTGTTATCTTCTTTTGACTCCTTCTCCTATATGGTTATGGAACATGGGCGTTATGATCAAATGATCAACGCTCATTCCAACAAATTGGTGACCACAAAATTGAAAGAGGTAGTATGTTACGTTGCTGCCTCTTAGTGGACCTCCTACACCATCTCTTGTGGGTCATTCACAAATGTACCAACACACAACCCCTCAGGCACGAGGGCTTGGAAAGAGCGAAATTAATTAGTTTATTTTCCTCATCTTATTTAAATGAGTCCCTCAGGTATGCCTAGGGAGAGTCTCTCAAGCACGTTTGGGGAGAGTCCCTCAAGCATATCCAGGGCAAGTTCCCAGGCGTGGCTCAAGATATACCTCCAGGTGTCAATGAGGTGGATTCTCAAACGTCAACTGAAGGAAATCCCCAAACGCCAAATGTTGGTACCTCTAAATGTCAATTGAGGTGAAAAACACGCACAACATTAAATGTGATCAATGATGATTTAGTCTTAGGACGTAAAATTGGTCTTAATTTCTCACACGTGTTAGAAGAGTGAATACCTTTTTGTGACTGATTAAAAACCTAGGCATAGACCCTTGATCACCCTTAATCTTTAAACCTTTATAAAAGGGGTTCAACCATAACCCCTTTAATATTGTGCACCTTTTCATCTCTGAAGTCTTTGAAAGTTGACTCTAAATCCCTCATGAGTCCTTCAGCATTCTTAAGCTCAAGTCCCCACTTACATGTACATGTTCACTACCATTTCTTGTTCCATTTCCTATTTATGGCGTTAATTAATGATTTATATGAGAGTGGAAACCTAGTAGAGCATTCGACACGTAATGAGCGTATAGCCATGTGGAATCACTATTATAGAAACGCAAAACATCCTGATGGGACGATTGACTACAAATTAGTTGAGCTAAGCATGTTTTGTAGTTATAAGAGTTCCACTTGCTTTGATAGCATGATAGTAGCAATGATTCCTTTCTTTGTTTTCTCAAAAAACAAAAGCTGATGACTACCTATAACCTTGAGCGCTAGGATGTCGAGGATTTCGAGTCTCATTACATAAGTGATGAAAGAATATCATCCTTTTGACAATAGTTCAACCTTTTCTTTTTAAGTTATGAATAAAAATCATCTTGGAGGCGTGTTCTACGATAGAGATAGCCAATATGGTAGCTTTGAACGATTCCTCCAGTCCTTATTTCTACCTTCACCACCTCGTTGTTTATGACATAAGGGTTATAATTCTCTTTTCACTATTTGAGGAAGAGGTTTTAAGGCTGATGAATGTTGCCCCGTCCCAGATCTCACCCATTGGCTAGAGCTTTATTTAGGCATTCAAGATCATGTGTCGGTGGCTAAGGGTCCATCCCACCATATGAATGTTTTTCTCCTTCTATGGCACCAAAATGGGCGTTAAAGGGGGCAGAGTGACCTTAGGCGCCTTGCTAGAAATAACCCTATTCAAACCATATTCTAACCATTACAAAAATTGAAAAGACAAGTTTGTGAAGGGGAAAGGGAAAAATGACACCTCTATGGTCACTAATGAGACTGATGACGCCCATCGCCTCCCTCTAGTTCAGATAGACAATCCAATGACGATTAATGGGTATGAATTTGACTACCTCACACCTAACGAGATGGAGGTGGTCCATCTTCTTGGTGAATTCAAGGTCATGAATTCTCGTACCATGATCATCTTAGGCCAAGGGGATGATAATGACATGAATAAATATCTAAGTAAGTTTAATATCATATCGATTTTGATTTTGGATTTTTTATTGGTAAGGTTTCTCATATTTGTTATTATTCTTTTTTGCAGATAAAATGTCAAAAGCATCTTTGGCCAAAAGGAATGAGTGTTTGTCCAAGAAAAAGGTCGAGCTCCTAGAAATAAATAACCCTCAAAGTCACCTAGACAGTTTGAACATAAAAGGGATGAAGAGGAAAGTTGAGGGTGATGCCTCCTTTAAGCCATGCCCCCATATAATCTAGAAACACAACGTGGGCTCCTCCCCTAGTTCAAAGGCGGATCCCTAAAGCAGACGGGGTAAGTGAACATCCATTACCCGCAAGGAACAATCAGCCTCCTCAATCCTTCATGTGGAATGATCCCATATTTGATGTTATAAAATTCACTAGCACTTATGTCCTTTTGTCCCTTCCATGAATATTTTCTAGGCGGCTATAAGGCTATATGCACCAAAGAACCTTTCAAGTTGTCTAACCTAAAACATAACTATTTTTTGAGAGTTTTGTTGATGGAATATGTTGACCGAGAGAGGCACACACATATTGAGAGTGAGTTAAAGTCGATGCTTGTTGACTTCCAAGGGAATCTTTCCAAAGGCTAAATGATATTTAAGACCTTAAAGAAAAAGAATGAGGTATTGGCATTTAGTCTTGAGGAAAAGGAGTCAAAGGAAAAAAATCTTAATGCTTTAGATACAAAAACTTAAGGAATACCTTGAAGATGCCATTCGCTCAAAGAAGAAACAAGAGAATAAGGATGTATTTATGCTCAAGGACCAGCTAATGGATACCCTCTAAAGTTTACTTTAAGAGATCAAATGAGCGAGTTACCTTCCTCTATCCTGGGTTGAATTTGAGTTTCATGTCCCTATTCAAAGTGGTATGTGATGACCAACTGGTGCATGAAGAGAAAGGTCTATCCTCTAAGATGCCAGTTGCTTGTTCTAATAATAACGCCTAGGTCGAGCCTGAGAACGACAAGGCAGAAGAAACCCCCTAAGAGGAGGCTACTCACTAGGACAATGTCTTTGAGGATCGACGAGTTCTAGAGGAGAGTGTTGCACCCCAAATTTTGTCCTAGCTTTTTCTAACTTTAACTGGCTTTTGCTCCGTGCTCATTTGCGTCATTATTTTATCATAGTTCATAATCATGCTTTACATTGGTTTTCTAAGACATGGGATCAGGAGTTGCTCTGAATCAAATCATCAAGTATCAAGCTTATTTTCTTCAAGAATTGCCAGGCACCAAGGGCTTAGGGTTTCACCAGTCATGGGGTTCAAGTTCATTGGCAAGCTTATGTATAACTGGCTCAGGATCAAGATTTGTTTCTCAGATTCATAGTGGATAGGAGATCAAGTTGATCAGGACGATGGCTTGGTTTCGAGTCAAGCGTGGTTGTTCAGTCATGATCAATATCAGAGATAGTTTGACCTAGTCATGGTTAAACCATCAAGAAATTTCTTCGGGTGCAAGTTATCTGTAACATTGGTTGTTTTCACAGTGGTATGTACCCAAATTCAGGTTGCCAGGTGCAAAGGTTATCAGGATATCAAGAGTTTGGTTCAAAAGTCAGGATCATCGTGATCAGAGGTTCAGTGGTGGTTCATCTGTGGGTTTAGGTTCCTCAAGGTGGATTCAATAATCAGCACAAGGTTTTAAGTTAACTCAGATGGTTGTTGAGAATTGTTCATGGTAGTTGCGTTCATTTGTTCAGAGGTTTGCGAATAAAGGCAAGATTGCGTTTGAGTCAGGAATTGAGATTTCATGGCCATGTTGTTGGAAATTTTGGTCCATATCCATATTCAAAAACCATATCCAAACTTATCCATTTGATTTTTTTAAAACCACTTTTAAACCCATATTCAAATTCATTTTTTAACCCTTTTCTAAATCCAAATTCTATATCCATAAAGTATTTTCAATTTTCATTTTCCATTTCTATCCAATATCACAAAAAAAAAACAATTCAATTCCATTTTTGATTTCGTGTCCGCTTTCATAATCCAATCCATCTCAATTATCTAATTTATCCCGATTTCTAAACCATTTTCGATTTTTATCCATTTATCCATTTTATTATTATTACTATCCACTTCTTGTTTTATTTCATTACCTATTTAAAAACGATTTAATTTATCCATTTCCATCTCACAAAGTCCATGTCATTATAATCCATCACAAATTCTAAAGTTTGCATTTCATCTCATGACTTCGTTAATCCATTTAACCAAATCCCGAGCCTATTACTTTTTTATTTATTACATTTGCTTAGAATAAAAATTCCAATCACTACATGCCAAATTCCTGTAAACCGTGCAATCCTCCACATACACACCAAAAGTATATCACATTAATTTATACAAGAAAGAAAACAACACATCAT
The DNA here is from genome assembly GCA_963859935.3 of Lathyrus sativus. NCBI lineage: Eukaryota > Viridiplantae > Streptophyta > Magnoliopsida > Fabales > Fabaceae > Lathyrus > Lathyrus sativus. The sequence goes on along the minus strand of OZ012737.1, from coordinate 590,222,635 downwards.
AACACAAAGCTTTTTGATCAAAACCTCTGCAAAATTAAACCTATGAAACACAAGAGGGTTTGAATTCCATATTCATACTAAACTCTCTGCAACACCAAGACAAAAAAAACAACCCTGCTCTCTGCATCGGCACCTTATGTTGTTCCCTGTGCAAAATCCCAGATTTTCCCCAAAAACTTTCTTCTGCATTTTCTGCACACCCTGTTAACAAAATAAGAATAACACAATTCCAAACCATATAACTGTTGCACCTCAAAATTTGCCCAACCTTTTTCTTTAACTGGTCTATGTTTCATTGCATTGTTCTAGCATTTGCATAGCATAGCATGGCTCATTATGCAGGGGATCAAGTGTGGTTTATGTCAAGAGAAGCCTAGCCAGAGGTTTTGTTCAAGCTTGGGAGTCATCAGGAAGAGGGTTGAATCCTTGAGAAGTTTGATTGCTTGTATGGGGTTCATCTCCTAACTTGGGAGTCATTTGAAGACCAACAGAGGGTTGTGAAGCTTTGATTATGGATATAGTATGTGGATAGAGCTCATGGAGTGCCTAGAGGGTCATGATAGAGCTCATACAAGGGTTTGTGTTAAGTGCAAGAGCCACAGTTGAAGTTGGTGTCACTAGGGTTTCATCTGGTCAACCCTGGGTCAAATGTGCAAATTGAGGAAAGTCAAAGCCTACTACTAGGTCATGGTATTCATGAAATGATGTGTTGAAGCATGTGAGATGTTGTTTTAAGAACAAATCAAGAAGAATCAAGAGTGGTTGAAGTTGCTAAGTTAGGGTTCCTAGGGTAAAATCCCCTGCTTAGTGCCAAACTTCAAAGCCATGTAAGTCAAGATAAAAGCCTCATATGACTTTGGGCCAAGCATGAGACTTGTAGAGGATGTTCATACCTTTAATTTGAGTACTAAAATTCATCCATATGATTTATGGAACTCAAGTTATGAGTCAGACAAGTTACAGGTCCTCAGATGCATCTGAAATTTATCTGTGAAAATCAATTAACTTCCAAGCTACTTTTGACCTAGAAGTAAGTTTCACATGACCTTTTGATAAACATAAACGTTGTTCCCTATGATCTTAGATTTCAAAAGAGTCCTAGAAGTCCTTGAGATGATTTGTAGAACTTGAGATATGATGAATACAAGGCAGGGGTATTTTGGGAAAGTGAGATTATAGGTCATTTTCAATTATAGGTCAAAATCTCCAACTTGCAAACTTCAAATGAAGTTTTGTCCAACATGAAACTTTCTCAAAATGTGATTTTAAGGTCAACCAAGTGTTCATGATGCATTTATTTGGTCCATAGCAAGAGTTAACTTGAAGGGGTTTGAAAAGGAAGAATTAATAGGCATTAAAATGGTGAAAAATTCAAATTAATTGATATGTGCTCAAAACAATGCGAATGAATACTCATTTTGATCAGAAAAACCATTTGGAGAATATTGGAATTAGTGGAATTTGCATTTGACCTATAATTCATGGAGTTTCAAGTGGTTTCTTCACAAATAAGTAACACATCAAAAATCATTCACAAGGCTAAATTGATAGCTCCTCTGATCTAATTGCATTCAAGGTGTGTTGTGCAAGCTACCAGAAGCTTCCAAGGGAAGGAATTGAGGCAAATTCGTACACACCATGTTCAAGTTTTTTGAAGAAAAATTGGATTTTGGATATTCTGATTTGGGCTTTATCTGGGCCTCTAGAACATTCCAACACCATCTATATATGTTTAGAATGAATTTGGATGAAGGTTGGTGAAGGTTTTGTGAAGATTGCAGAGAGAGCAAGTCAAGTTTCAAGCAAGAAATTGAAAATCGAGTTTTGGATTCAAGGCAAGTTCAAGGGCGATTGAAGGTTCAATCATCTTCCTTACATATCATTAAGTGGATCTGGAGTTTTTGGAAGCTTGAATCGTGCCATAACTACTCCAATTCAGAGCTCTAAACAAGGTATGTAAATCTCAACTTTCCCATAGTTCTAGGAGGAGTTATATCCATTTGAACATGCGGTTAGGATCAGGAAGAAACATAGATGGAATTAGGATCAAGAAATTGGAGATTAGAGACAATTTTAGGATGAACAAGATTTCGGTTTGGATTTGTATCTCTTTGATCTTGGAGTTTCAACGCCATTGAATGCCATATTCATGATCCTTGTGAATTTTCCCTCAACTTTGGTTCAAAGATCGTGAAGTTTCGTTGAGTATTGAGAGAGATAGACATCGAGGAAGCTGACCGGAAAACTCACGACCGCCGGCGCCAGATTCTGCATATTCGCGCTTTGGAATAATTTAAAACGGAGAAGATGCAATCGTAACCGTCAAATTCGTGTGAAGGCCTTGACCGAGTCATGTAATCCAACAACAACGGACGCGCCACATCATCCCTCACCAAAACGACTTCGTTTGGATTAGTGAAGTCTGAACGGGCTTTTGAATTACGCTATCCGCACCCCTTGCATACAGGCCCAGTCCAAGCGTGTTGTTTAGGATTGCTATCTGGCACAGGCTTTTGTCCATTTTCCATTGATTTTCCTTTTATTTCTTCATTTCCTACTAGTTTACTTTTAATGCATGAAAAATATAAAAAATAATCATAAAATCATGAGTTTTTTTCCTGTGAATCTTGAACATGTTAGGGATGGTTAGAAATTAAAAAATCAATTTTAGGATTTATTTTGATTTAGTTATGATCTTTCTTATTTTAATAACCATTAAAATTATGGAATTGTACCTCTGATCTTGTGGATTTTCATTAGGATATCAAAATGAATAATTCCTGCCCAATCTTTTGTGACTTTCTTGTGGACACGTTGAAGGATCCAAATATATTTTCCTCTGATTTTTGTGATATCATTTGTATAGCTTTTGAACAACATCTTTGTGCATGCTTTATATTGCTTTATTTTGGAATGCCTTGGATATTTGCAATCTGTTTGACCCTTTCCCTTTTGGATTTTTCCTCCATCCTTTTGGCATTTGATTATAGACATATTAAGGTGCTTCCATGATTTTTGTGGTAATTTTTTAGATGGTTTTTGGTTCTGTTTTAGAGTTAGATCATTAGACCTTCCATTTTAGGCTTCCCTCTTGACACCTTGTGGTTTAGGATTTGTTTAAAGAGTTTCCTTTTAGGTTTGGCCCCTGGCCTTTCTACCATAGATACCTAACACATGCAGGTTCCTTTAGAAATTTTTATATGGTTTTAGAAGTAGTTTAGGTATTTTAGATTAAATTAATACTTAGACTAGTCTTAACATGCTTCTAACATAGCCTTTCCCTTTGATTGATTTTATTGATGACTTTTAGCATAAGATAATTTCCCCATTTATTTTGGATGTTGCTTTATACATGTTATAGCTTTTTTTTGCTTGATTATAATGATTGATTTGGAGTTTTGGTTTCTCTTTGATAGCTTTCTTGTAGCTTGTTCATATTAGGGACTAGTAAGAGCCTTAGTTGTTTCTTTCCTTCATCAAATAAACATGGATAACTTTGGTTGCTTTCCATTCCATCCCATGATTCAAAGTCCTCATGTGAAAGTCTCATCTCTCCTTTGGAGGGATGTATGGCATGTCATAATGAGTTGAACTTTTGAGGATGCCTTTCATGGATGCATGGTTGAGTGTCATGATGGATTCCTTTGGTTTCCATCATGCTTCCCATCATCATATACTCATCTTGTTGATTCCCTTCATTCTTGTTGGAGTGGCTTGTTAAAGCTTAAAGATGGAGCATTCATTTCCTCCTCTTGAAGATGGCTTGAGCTTGAGGTTGTGTACAGACTGTGGACTGGATTGCTGTCAGAGAGTGGCTTTGCTGTGAAGTTGTTGACTTGTTGTCCCTGCTTGTCTGTTTTCTTCTTGTTTTACTGTATTGATGTGACTTTCTTGGAGTGTTGCATTAGAAATAGGCTTCATGTAGATGATCATAGCCCTAAGAGCATCCTAAGGGTTGAGCTTCTCCCCTTGCTTGTCTTCATTAGAGGTTGACTGTTTCCCTCTGCTTGCTTTTTACTGTATGACTTTGCTTGCTGGTTTAAGGTTGAGCTTCTCCCTTGCCTGTGTGGTGTGTGGCCTTTGTGCCTTGTTTGCCTAGAAGTTGAGTGTGGCTTCTTCTGCTTGTGTGATGCATTGCATGCATTTTATTTACAGTTGTTTCTGTACAGTTATTTCTTTTGTTGTTGTTTTCCTTTGCCATGTTCCCCTAGGAACTCTGACTTCTTGTTTAGGAGAAGTTATGACAGACATTAGGGTTCTAACCATGCATGATAACATTAGTTAGCTTCCCTCCAAACCTCAACCATAGGATCAATTTTTCATGACAACTTTAGGATTGGATCAGTTCCCCTTTAGTGCGTCTTTTCTCTTCTTATCTTCAAACAAATCAAAATATAGTAATAAAGGTTAATTGACGTCGTACGCTACGAGCCTTAAGCTATTTGAGAAAGGATTGTTGGAGAGTTTCTTTTCAACAGTCTGGATGTTTAGTATGGCACCCTTTGGGTGACATGCGACGCATTCACTCTCAGATCATAGTCTCTAGTGCGATATCAGTTGCAAACATCCATAAAAGATACTTCTCTAAAAAACAGAAAACAAAGATCAAACTCTTTTTGTCCTCTCGGACCTTTAATCCCTTGGAAACCTTTTTCAGAAGGAGAGTTTTGTTAACTCCTGGTTCTACCGCAAACGGTAAACGCCTAAGTCTCCGTCGAGCGAGCTGCTTACACCAAACTGCTGGAACCGTCTGTTAACCCTACTCGGATAAAAAAGACAAACATGTGTCTCTCGTTGGCCCGAACTACGTTTACTCTGATCTTTCATGCCGTATGAAAGTACGTAGGTACAAGATGCGATATCTCGGTGAGCAACCTTTCCTCCCTTTTCACCCGTAGTTAGGCGAACTACGTTGACTCTGATTTCTCGTTCCAGACGGGAATACGTAGGCATAGAACTGCTGTGTTCTGCCGAGTCACTTTTCTTTTTCTTTTGTCCCTAAGCCTTTAGTGTAGATAGTTTAAACACACCCTTTTAGATAGACAACAAGCGTGGATCCCATCGAGTATGATGGGCGTGAGGGGTGATAATACCTTCCCCTTGCATAGCCGACTCCCAAATCCAGACAATGGTTGCGATGACCTTGTCTTATACCTTTTGCGTCAGGTTTTTCCGATCGTTTCCTTTCCCTTTCTGTGGGATAAATAACGAAAGGTGGCGACTCTTCTGTCTTGTCGGCCTCGTTTTTCGCAGTAGCGACAGCTGACGACTCTGCTGGGGATTTATAGCTGTTGGGGAACTTTCCCATCCCCTATGCTGGAACCGTTTCCCATCCCCTATGCGAGTCAATCCTAGCGCTTGTGTATTTACCTGTTGGGTTTTATTTATCGCATTTACTTTCCGCATTTTATTTTCAGTATGATTATTATTATTATGTTGTTGTGGGAAGGGGCTCTGATGAGTGAAAAGCCAGACCCAGGCTTGAGTGTACTTAGCATTAGTTATGGAAATTAGTGGGCGCGTGCTTGCTTTGCAGGCACTAGTGTCTCATGAAATCCACGCTCAGACGAGGTTCTCCCGGTTGACTTCTTTTCCGACCCTTTGGGCTTGAGGGGTTGTTGGTTTGGAGGATTGTCGACTCTGGGGACCGATCATTTGTGAGTCAGCAGAGTGAGGTCACTTCAAGAGATGATGATGCCACACCTTCTGGGTATCGTATCATTGTTTCTTGAAAGTCTATGACACTGATGACCGCATAGGATGCCATACCTCGTCGGAGAATTGAGTCCATACCTGTGAGTGGGGTCGGGTTATTACAGGAAACCTTAACCTTCAGACTACCTGGTTTTCTTGACAGCGAATTAGTGTTGTTGGGTTCAGAGGTTATTATCGTCAGAGATGTGGTTGTTCTCGACAGTGCATATTTATTGGTCCTCTTCAGGGTTGTGCTATCAGAGCAGTGTTGTGATTGTGTTGGATCAGAATCTTGGTCTTCTCAGCAGCAAGCTTGATCCCTTGTGTGTGCATTTGCATTTTTCATTTCTGTTTGCATTTGCATCTCATTTTTGCATATCCATCCTCAGCCGGAACAGGGAGCTTACCCGTCTTTTGTCCGCTTCGCCAGTTGGTTTCCCGACATTCGCATTGGATTTGAGTTAGCATCTGGAAGGATCATGGCTTCAGGAGAGCAGAACTTGGTTGTTACTCGGGCGGAGTTTGAATTGTTGAAGAACCAGCTGAGTCAGTTCATGGAAACCATAACAGCTATGAATAGAGGAGAGAACAACATTTAGAGAACTCCGGTGAACAATGTCGCTCAGCCTGTGCAAACCCCTGTCAGAGGCCCACCTTCTCTCGATGACACAGAGTATCAAGGTTTCACTTTCTCCACGCCAGATTCTCCAAGGATTGTTCCTTCTCCATGGATTGTCCCACATCCAAGAGTTGTTTCGCAGGTTAATGTTCAGAACATAAGCAAATTTTTTCTATCAGCCTTACGTGAAAACGTGAATCACTCTGTAATCAGTTCAGGGGCATTTATCCAGCAGCATTGTTCAGACAATTCAGCGGTTTATTCGTATTTCAAATCATACAACGGTTATGCTTTGTTTATCAGTCATCTGATATCTACAGACTTTTCTTCCCGTCAATTCATATTGACGATGTGTTCCTCTAGTAGGTGTTTTCTCCGTCTATCTTTAGACGTCATGAGTTCGAGTATGGTTTTCTCCGTCTATCTTTTGACGATGTGAAGTTTCGAGACGATTTTCCAGCAGAGTTTTCTCCGTCTATCTTTAGACGTCATAAGCTCGAGTATGGTTTTCTCCGTCTATCTTTATACATCGTGAGTTCGAGTATGGTTTTCTCCGTCTATCTTTAGACGTTGAGAGGTTTCAAGGCGATCTTTCAGATATTGGATTTCTTTCTGTTTATTAGATGAGATGACATTTCAAGAGAGTTTTTCCTGACCGTCGATCCTTGTTGACATCGAGGCTCTTTGAAGAATGTTCGGTTTTCCTGGTTGTTGATCCTTATCGACGACATGGCTCTTTGAAGGTGGTTTTCTTCCTGTCGGTTCTTACTGATGATGTGGCCCTTTTGAGGATATTTTTCCTTCCATCAATTCCTGTAGACGAAAGGATTCTGAAATTTGATGGGTGATGTTGAAGTTTTTATGGTTTTCTTTCCGTTAGTTCTCACTGTCGATGTGGTTCTTCGAGCAAGTTTTCTTCCTGTCTATCTTTAGACAATGTGATAAGATCAAGTGCATGTTGATCTGGCCTTCGGGATGATTTTCTCTGTCTATCTTTAGACGATGTGAACAAGTTTTCTTCCTGTCTATCATTAGACGATGTGAGAGGATCGAGTGCATGTTGATCCAACCCTCGGGTTTGCTATCTGTGGCGTCATGCAGGTAACTGGTGATAAAATCAGGTTTTTTATCAGATGATTGATCAGTTTGTTGCCGTGACGACTGGATTTAGTTTTCTGGATATTGTTTCCCAAGCAGTTTTTCGCAGTTTATTTCTGCGGTTGGTAAATTTCTGGATTCTTTGGTATTCAACCGTCTTTTACCTCGACTGTCTGAAAGCCCTTCTCTTTTCATCCAGTCGGGTCCAAGCCGCTTGAATAGGGGGCAGTTGTTGCACCCCAAAATTTGCCCAACCTTTTCCTTTAACTGGTCTATGTTTCATTGCATTTAGCATTGCATTGTTCTAGCATTTGCATAGCATAGCATGGCTTATTATGCAGGGGATCAAGTGTGGTTTATGTCAAGAGAAGCCTAGCCAGAGGTTTTGTTTAGGCTTGGGAGTCATCAGGAAGAGGGTTGAATCCTTGAGAAGTTTGATTGCTTGTATGGGGTTCATCTCCTAACTTGGGAGTCATTTGAAGACCAACAGAGGGTTGTGAAGCTTTGATTATGGATATAGTATGTGGATAGAGCTCATGGAGTGCCTAGAGGGTCATGATAGAGCTCATACAAGGGTTTGTGTTAAGTGCAAGAGCCACAGTTGAAGTTGGTGTCACTAGGGTTTCATCTGGTCAACCCTGGGTCAAATGTTCAAATTGAGGAAAGTCAAAGCCTACTTCTAGGTCACGGTATTCATAAAATGATGTGTTAAATCATGTGAGATGTTTTTTTAAGAACAAATCAAGAAGAATCAAGAGTGGTTGAAGTTGCTAAGTTAGGGTTTCTAGGGTAAAATCCCCTACTTAGTGCCAAACTTCAAAGCCATGTAAGTCAAGATAAAAGCCTCATATGACTTTAGGCCAAGCATGAGACTTGTATAGGATGTTCATACCTTTAATTTGAGTACTAGAAGTCATCCATATGATTTGTGGAACTCAAGTTATGAGCCAGACAAGTTACAGGTCCTCAGATGCATCTGAAATTTATCTGTGAAAATCAATTAACTTCCAAGCTACTTTTGACCTAGAAGTAAGTTTCACATGACCTTTTGATAAACATGAAAGTTGTTCCCTATGATCTTAGCTTTCCAAAAAGTCCTAGAAGTACTTGAGATGATTTGTAGAACTTGAGATATGATGAAAACAAGGCAGGGGTATTTTGGGAAAGTGAGATTATAGGCCATTTTCAATTATAGGTCAAAATCTCCAACTTGCAAACTTCAAATAAAGTTTTGTCCAACAGGAAACTTGCTCAAAATGTGATTTTAAGGTCAACCAAGTATTCATGATGCATTGATTTGGTCCATAGCAAGAGTTGACTTGAAGGGGTTTGAAAAGGAAGAATTAATAGGCATTAAAAAGGTGAAAATTTCAAATTAACTTATATGTGCTCAAAACAATGCGAATGAATACTCATTTTGATCAGAAAAACCATTTGGAGAATATTGGCATTAGTGGAATTTGCATTTGACCTATAATTCATGGAGTTTCAAGTGGTTTCTTCACAAATAAGTAACACATCAAAAATCATTCACAAGGCTAAATTGAGAGCTCCTTCTGATCTAATTGCATTTAAGGTTTGTTGTGCAAGCTACCAGAAGCTTCCAAGGGAAGGAATTGAGGCAAATTCGTACACATCATGTTCAAGTTTTTTGAAGAAAAATTGGATTTTGGATATTATAATTTGGGCTTTATCTGGGCCTCTAGAACATTTCCAACACCATCTATATATGTTCAGAAATGAATTTGGATGAAGGTTGGTGAAGGTTTTGTGAAGATTGCAGAGAGAGCAAGTCAAGTTTCAAGCAAGAAATTGAAAATCGAGTTTTGGATTCAAGGCAAGTTCAAGGGCAATTGAAGGTTCAATCATCTTCCTTACACATCATTAAGTGGATTTAGAGTTTTTGGAAGCTTGAATCGTGCCATAACTACTCCAATTCAGAGCTCTAAACAAGGTATGTAAATCTCAACCTTCCCATAGTTCTAGGAGGAGTTAGATCCATTCGAACATGCGGTTAGGATCAGGAAGAAACATAGATGGAATTAGGATCAAGAAATTGGAGATTAGAGACAATTTTAGGATGAACAAGATTTCGGTTTGGATTTGTATCTCTTTGATCTTGGAGTTTCAACGCCATTGAGTGCCATATTCATGATCCTTGTGAATTTTCCTTCAACTTTGGTTCAAAGATCGTGAAGTTTCGTTGAGTATTGAGAGAGAGAGACATGGAGGAAGCTGACCGAAAAACTCACGGCCGCCGGTGCCGAATTCTGCATATTCGCGCTTTGGAATAATTTAAAACGGAGAAGATGCAATCGTAACCGTCAAATTCGTGTGAAGGCCTTGACCGAGTCATGTAATCCAACAGCAACGGATGCGCCACATCATCCCTCACCAAAACGACTTCGTTTGGATTAGTGAAGTCTGAACGGGCTTTTGAATTACGCTATCCGCACCCCTTGCATACAGGCTCAGCCCAAGCGTGTTGTTTAGGATTGCTATCTGGCACAGGCTTTTGTCCATTTTCCATTGATTTTCCTTTTATTTCTTCATTTCCTACTAGTTTACTTTTAATGCATGAAAAATATAAAAAATAATCATAAAATCATGAGTTTTTTTCCTGTGAATCTTGAACATGTTAGGGATGGTTAGAAATTAAAAAATCAATTTTAGGATTTATTTTGATTTAGTTATGATTTTTCTTATTTTAATAACCATTAAAATTGTGGAATTGTACCTCTGATCTTGTGGATTTTCATTAGGATATCAAAATGAATAATTCCTGCCCAATCTTTTGTGACTTTCTTGTGGACACGTTGAAGGATCCAAATATATTTTCCTCTGATTTTTGTGATATCATTTTTATAGCTTTTGAACAACATCTTTGTGCATGCTTTATATTGCTTTATTTTGGAATGCCTTGGATATTTGCAATCTGTTTGACCCTTTCCCTTTTGGATTTTTCCTCCATCCTTTTGGCATTTGATTATAGACATATTAAGGTGCTTCCATGATTTTTGTGGTAATTTTTTAGATGGTTTTTGGTTCTGTTTTAGAGTTAGATCATTAGACCTTCCATTTTAGGATTCCCTCTTGACACCTTGTGGTTTAGGATTTGTTTAAAGACTTTCCTTTTAGGTTTGACCTCTGGCCTTTCTAAGATACATACCTAACACATGTAGGTTCCCTTAGAAATTTTTATAGGGTTTTAGAAGTAGTTTAGGTATTTTAGATTGAATTAATACTTAGACTAGTCTTAACATGCTTCTAACATAGCCTTTCCCTTTGATTGATTTCATTGATGACTTTTAGCATAAGATAATTTCCCCATTTCTTTTGGATGTTGCTTTATACATGTTATAGCTTCTGTTTTCTTGATTATAATTATTGATTTGGAGTTTTGGTTTCCCTTTGATAGCTTTCTTGTAGCTTGTTCATATTAGGGATTAGTAAGAGCCTTAGTTGTTTCTTTCCTTCATCAAATAAACATGGATAGCTTTAGTTGCTTTCCATTCCATCCCATGATTCAAAGTCCTCAAATGAAAGTCTCATCTCTCCTTTAGAGGGATGTATGGCATGTCATAATAAGTAGAACTTTTGAGGATGCCTTTCATGGATGCATGGTTGAGTGTCATGATGGATTCCTTTGGTTCCCATCATCATGTACTCATCTTGTTGATTCCCTTCATTCTTGTTGGAGTGGCTTATTAAAGCTTGAAGATGGAACATTCATTTCCTTCTCTTGAAGATGGCTTGAGCTTGAGGTTGTGTACAGACTGTGGACTGGATTGCTGTCAGAGAGTGGCTTTGCTGTAAAGTTGTTGACTTGTTGTCCTTGTCTGTCTGTTTTCTTCTTGTTTTAGTGTATTGATGTGACTTGCTTGGAGTGTTGCATTAGAAATAGGCTTCATATAGATGATCATAGGCCTAAGAACATCCTAAGGGTTGAGCTTCTCCCCTTGCTTGTCTTCATTAGAGGTTGACTATTTCCCTCTGCTTGCTTTTTACTGTATGGCTTTGCTTGCTGGTTTAAGGTTGAGCTTCTCCCTTGCCTGTGTGGTGTGTGGCCTTTGTGCCTTGTTTGCCTAGAAGTTGAGTGTGGCTCCTACTGCTTGTGTGATGCATTGCATGCATTTTATTTACAGTTATTTCTTTTGTTGTTGTTTTCCTTTGCCATGTTCCCCTAGGAACTCTGACTTCTCTTGTTCAAGAGAAGTTATGACAGACATTAGGGTTCTAACCATGCATGATAACATTAGTTAACTTCCCTTCAAACCTCAACCATAGGATCAATTTTTCATGACAACTTTAGGATTGGATCAGTTCCCCTTTAGTGCGTCTTTTCTCTTCTTATCTTCAAACAAATCAAAATACAGTAATAAAGGTTAATTGACGTCGTACGCTACGAGCCTTAAGCTATTTGAGAAAGGATTGTTGGAGAGTTTATTTTCAACAGTCTGGATGTTTAGTATGGCACCCTTTGGGTGACATGCGACGCATTCACTCTCAGGTCATAGTCTCTAGTGCGATATCAGTTGCAAACATCCATAAAAGATACTTCTCTAAAAAACAGAAAACAAAGATCAAACTCTTTTTGTCCTCTCGGACCTTTAATCCCTTGGAAACCTTTTTCAGAAGGAGAGTTTTGTTAACTCCCGGTTCTACCGCAAACGGTAAACGCCTAAGTCTCCGTCGAGCGAGCTGCTTACACCAAACTGCTGGAACCGTCGGTTAACCCTACTCGGATAAAAAAGACAAACATGTGTCTCTCGTTGGCCCGAACTACGTTTTCTCTGATCATTCATGCCGTATGAAAGTACGTAGGCACGAGATGCGATATCTCGACGAGCAATTTTTCCTCCCTTTTCACCCGTAGTTAGGCGAACTACGTTAACTCTGATTTCTCGTTCCAGACGGGAGTACGTAGGCATAGAACTGTTGTGTTCTGCCGAGTCACTTTTCTTTTTCTTTTGTCCCTAAGCCTTTAGCGTAGATAGTTTAAACACACCCTTTTAGATAGACAACAAGCGTGGATCCCATCGAGTACGATGGACGTGAGGGGTGCTAATACCTTCCCCTTGCGTAACCGACTCCCGAATCTAGACAATGGTTGCGATGACCTTGTCTTATACCTTTTGCGTCAGGTTTTTCCGATTGTTTCCTTTCCCTTTCTGTGAGATAAATAACGAAAGGTGGTGACTCTTCTGTCTTGCCAGTCTCGTTTTTCGCAGTAGCGACAACCATACTTCACAAAGGCACCATCTTGGGTCAAATTTTCAATTACCCTTCAAATACCAAAACCCAAAATGTTCACCAAAATAGGTCTTACAACCTTAGACCTTAACCCAAGCAAACTGCTGCTACCATAAATATGCTTGGTTGCTCTCACTAATACAACATACCTGCAAACTTGTTCCTTTGAAAATGATCACTCAGCAGTACCAGACAAACTTTTGTGTACTTCAAATAAAAAATAATATTAAGTTCTGGAGGGGGAGGATAATAAAAAGAAAAGGAGGGGAAACAAAACTCTCTCCAAGACAAAGATAAACCTCATTCTCCATATAATGGTGGCAACCACACAAATACCTGGGGGGGGGGGGCTCTCTGCTTTTCGTGGCATTTTCTCCTTAAACCATCATGCCTCCATCGCTTAATATATAACAACAATCATTTTCAACCTCTAAACCCCCAAAAAAATACTGCAGAGCGATACCTTCCACACCAGTTACCTTCATTTTCTACTCGCCAACCCTACCTCAAAAGAAAGGGATTGCAAATCACCGTCGAACCCCACTCCCACTTCCATTCGGTTTCAGCACCATGTGCGGCCTCCATACGACCATCATCATCACTTCGAACCTCCACCACCGTTGTTTGAAACCGACAACCACCAATTTCATGTAACCCGCATAACAGACCCATAAAGAACTGAATCAATAAAACATAGATAAAACAATTTGTTTATCACCGATAGAGGTATCGCGAGATCAAGGGGTTTGAGATTGAGAGTGAGGAAGTCGTTCTTTTCATGTTGCAACTTTGGTTTAGGTTTTTTCCTTTCCCCTATTTTTGTTTCCAACATGGGTCGGTCCGTGGGTCATGGATGACCCGCTCTGGTTGTTTATTTTTTATTTTTTATTTTTTACTCCATTTATGTTTAGGCTAAACTTCACGGGCCACCTGTTTGGTGGTGTTCATCTTTTTCTTCTTGTTTTGTGTTATAAAATTTTAGATTAGTTTTCTTTTAGGATGAATATGTTGTTGTTTAAGTTTTAGATTTAGTAAACTTTAAGCTTTTTATAATAACCGTGTTTTAATTTTGGATTAACATAGACTTGCCCTAATTAATGACCTATTAATCGAAGTTAATTTTTTTCAAACGATATTGATGTTATTAGTAGTAGCTAATTAGTTAATTAGTCTCGTTAGAATTTAGATTAATTAGGTTTTCAGGATTTAGCTAGTTAATTATTTAATTAGTCTTTAGTTTAATTAGTTAGTTATTTAGAGTTTAGTTATTTAATTTTAAATAGATTTTAGTAGTTAATTAGTTTAGAACAATATTAGAATTAGATTTTTTTTAGTTCGTTTAGAATTTGTTTAACTTAGGATTTTTTTTTAGTTTAAAATTCAATTGATTTAGGTTTAATATTAGAGTCAGAATTTTAATTTCAATTTAGAATTAGATTTTTACTTAGAAATAATTTTTTTGAATTAACATAGGAATAGATCTTTGATTTCAACTTTAGCTTAGCTAATTCTTTTAACTCTTTTATTTTAATTTTAATTTTTAATTTTTGTTTTCGATTAATTCTCGAATGCGTTTGTGAATATATTTGACATTGTACATATTTGTTTTATTCTTGGATATTAATTTGAATTTCAATATTTGATGTTGTCTGTATTTGCGATGTTTCGTGTTTTCTTGTCGTTCACCACCTGTTCTCCTTACAACTTTTCTCCTAAAACCTTGGTCACGTACCAGGTGTATTTTTCAAAACTCTTTTTTCCAATAAAATTTGGATGGTTGTGGAGTGGTTAGGCGTAGGCCTTCTCCTATCCCGAGTGCTTGAAATTACCTTTAGGGTTCACTGTCGTAAAGCACTTACCATTCAAGATCAAAACATCTTTAATAAAGAGAATGAAGTTCTCTTTGTATTGAAATAAAGAGAGAGGATTGAGTGCAGACTTCTTTCTCTCTGAGTGTCAGAATACTCATTGTAGAGTGTGTGGTCTCGATACTCGTCTTTCAACACGAAGACGTGACTATATTAGCCACACCTTTTCATAATAAATCTTTTGAGATAAAGAATTGGGTACTACTCGCAAGGGGTTACTATCTGAGGATCTATTTGACCCCTAAAAACAACTTCCACAAATCAAACGTGACATCTTGCCTTGAAGGCGAAAATTAATCTTTTCAAAAAAGGATATGTTAAGTCAGTTCTACCGCAAACAGGTAACGTTGAAGACTCCACAAGCGAGCTGCGATACACTTAACTGTTAGAATACGCACATTAGCATCATTCACAAAAACACCGGTTATCTGTAGGCCGAACTACGACTGCTCTGATTCTTTACTTCTTTTAAGTAAAGATACGTAGGCACAAGGGCCCCAATCCTTGCCGAGCATTTTCCTGTCTTTTATCCGTAGTTTCCCGAACTACATTGACTCTGACTTTCTCATATCTGTGGAGAATACGAAGGCATAGGACCGTGAAGTCCTACTGAGTCTCTCTTCTTTCCCTGTTGTCTCCTCTTTTCCCTATTTCTAACCTTTATCTGTCCCCTTGGAACACTCTTAGAAAGCAATATATTTTAGCAGATATTTTTGCACATAGACAAACAAATGATTCCCATCGAGTACGATGAATGCGATGGGTGCTAATACCTTCCCTTTGCATAACCGGCTTCTGAACCCTTTCTCTTGGTTGCGAGACCATCTTATCCATTTCTTTCTTAGGGTTTTCTCGATGTTTTCCCTTTCCCCCACGGGATAAATAAAGTTCGATGACGAATCTTCTGTCTTTCCATTCTCGCCTCTCCGTCGTCGCAATTTTCGAGTAGCGATAGAGAGCTAGTGAGCTAAAGGTTTTATTGTTTCTTTTTGGATCTTTGTGACTTATTTTTATTATCATGCCTTTAATGGCTTATTTGACAAATCCCTAAGGGATTTTTATGTAAGACAAATATTTCCTTTAAGGGATTCCTTTGATTTTCATCCCTTGGGGATTGGTTAAATGTCGGGTTGAAAGCGTGTTGAATTTCTTTGAAACTAGCGCCCTCCATATCTCACCATAGGGAGGTTGGAGATCTAGGATTTCAGTCTCCTCAAAAGGGTCAATCTCTTGTCGACGTTGTTGGATATGGAGGACCATATCCTCCAAGGTTTGATTCTGGAGATGTAAGTCGTCAATTGCAGCCTGCATCTCTACCATGACATTCTCCTTATTGTCGGACTCACTATTGGCTGAAGTTGTTTCCTTTTTTCTTACCATAACTAGTGGCATACACGTGCGTTCTCACGGGCCCCCGTGTGTTACACGCACTTGTTTAAAAAACATTATATAAAAATTAGGTAAAATTTAAAAGAATTTAAAGGTAGATAAATTTATATTATTCATTATTTTATCAGTAGTAAAGTTGATTATGTTTATAACAATAGTATTTGTATCTGTATATAAAAATATTATAATCAAAAATGTATTTTTGTCCCGTATATAAATATTATTTTTGTTTTGACATTATTTATAAATATATTTGAATCAATAATAAAATTGTTCTCGTGTATAAAAATATTTGAATCAAAATATTAATTTTGTTGTGACAATAGGTAAAAAATATATTTGCCTACAATAGTAAAGTTGTTCCTATTTTTAACAATAGTAATTGACCATGTAGATTAAAATATTTTAATAAACAATGCTTTTTTTTTCTCGAATATAAATATTAATGTTGTTTTGATACTGTTAATAAAAATATTTGAATCAATAGTAAAGTCGTTATCGTATCTAAAAGTATATAAACAACGTAAAAGTTTATATTTTTATTGGTACAACATAAAAGTTATATAATATAATTAGTTGTGTCATTTGTATTTTAAGAAAAGAAAAATTCAATATTGTGGTTACAAATATTTGTCATAAATTTTTAGTATTAGTATTAAAGAGTATTAACTTGATTATAAAAATGTTGTTATCAACAAAATAAATATAAATAAAACAAATTAATATTGAAAGAAAGAGTAATAAAATTATAAAAGAATAAAATATTTGGCAACTGAATAGTTCCAAAGGAAAATCGAGTAATTTTATTGTTTTAAAATTGCAACGTTGTAACATTAACTTGATTTAAAATTGAAAGATAAAATAATAATTAATAATACATAAAGTAGTTGAATAGTGATGACCAAGTTTATCATTCATTTTTGAATACATTGTTATTTAAGATTGACCATTGAAAATCAAAACATAAACTAAAGTCATAATGTGCCAAAAATCAATTTACATAAGAAGTGATTATGTGTGTTAAAGAAAAACTGAAGTAAAACAGAGTTAAAAAGCCACAGAAGAGAAGAAAAACGGAAAGGTGAAGGTTGTTACGTCCGACAATGAAGAAGGTTCTTTTCTTAGAAACCATGATCAGGTGAAGTCTATATGGAACTACCACGTGAATCGTTGTCTCATGTGTGTGTTGAATATGTGTTGTATGTTATCATTGTATTGAACGATGATGTTGTTTACATAAATCCAAATGTTATTGCATGCAATGTGGTTGTTGTTTCAGTTACTCTGCTCGGAAGGACGTTGAATCAACAGTTACTGCAAAGCCGAACGAAACCAGTGGATGATTGTCGCTACTGCGAAAATCGGCGTCGGCTGAACAGAAGAGTCGCCACCATGCGTTATTTATCCCACGGGAGGGAAAGGAAACGCTCAGAGTAAACCTCGCACAACACGGGAAAGGCATGGTCGTCGCAACCAAAACCTGGATTCGGGAGTCGGTTACGCAAGGGGAAGGTATTAGCACCCCTCACGTCCGTCGTACTCGACGGGATCCACGCTTGTTTTCGGGTATGGATTGTTATTCTATCTACTCTAAAGGTCAGGGGTTAAAAAGAAAAGAGAATGTAAATAAAAATGACTCGGCAAAGTATCGCACTTTATGCCTACGTATTCCCGTCTGGAACGAGAAATCAGAGTCAACGTAGTTCGCCTACCTACGGGAAAGGAGGGGAAGGTTGCTCGCTAGGATATCGCATCCTATGCCTACGTACTTCCACACTGCATGGAAGATCAAAGCAAACGTAGTTCGGGCTACGGAAGACACAAGCTTGTCTTAGTTGATTTTATTCCTTCTGAAAAAGGTTTTCTGATCAACAGTCCCAGCGGACAAAAATGACGTCTTGATGAGTTCACATTCTTTTACGAAAGAAGTGTCTTTTATGGTGTTTGAAATCTTATGGTGTTTTTCTGTTTGTTTTGAGAAAGAAAGAGACAGAACTCTATCCTACAGTTGCGAAGGGAATCAAACTGACCTAATGTTATCATGCATGGGTTAAGACCTAATGTCTATCATGCTCCTCTCTTGCCCAGAGAGAAACAGAGATCCTAAGGGATAGGCAGAAACAGAAACAATATCAAATATATACAGTAAAACAGTAAAATGCATGAATGCAGCAATACAAGCGAGGCAAGGGAGTCCCACTCAACCTCGAACCTAGAAAACAATAGGCAAAAGTGAACAAACTTCACTTTCAACCCAACAGGGTAAACAGCAAACAATACAGTCCAGAAAACCAATCAATACAACAGAAATGAAATACAGCAAGAAAAACAAACAGCTTCAGTAGCTCTGAATCAACATCTGGCTCCAAGTAATCTCCAATCAGCTATGGGCTTCAACAAGCATCAATCTCCATCTTCATGATCTTCAGGTAAGGGCTTTGATCATCAGTCTTCTATCTGCAATGGCTTTTCTTCAAGTTCAAACCTCCAGGATGAGGGATTAGTCACAAGAGTGAATTGGGTGTTAAGCAATCAGTTGACTACCAAGGGTGGTGAACAGACTACTTCTAACACAAAAGACATTTTCTCTCAAGAGTTCTATCTCTTAGACACTATCACCAAGCCTTCCAAAGGAAGGGGGTGAGTGTCTTAGAGAGACTCTGAATCACAGAGAAGAATGGATGCAGACAAGGCAATCCATGTTTGAGAAACAAACTTTCTAACCTAGAGCTCTGCCTAGCTCCTAACCCTAGTCTCCTCAGCAGCTGCTAGCAATAACCTCCTCCCCAACTTTGACAGTTGATCTTCAATCTCTGGATCTCCAATGGTCTCCATCTCCTCAAGTCTTCAGCTCTCCCAAGTCCCCAGACAATCCCAATACCCAAGCAAGCAAGCAATAATCCCAAGAGGGCACACCACACCAGTCAATCAGATATATACAGAGTATTAATAGCAGTAGGGGAAGCCTAGGGATTTCTAAGGGATCTAATAACTACCCATAGCCCCTATAGTCCCATAACTAAACTAGTCAAACCCTAAATCCTAAGGGAAAGAATCAAGCCTCCTGAGTCATCACCTAAAACCCTAATTTGTCCATGTTGTTCAAGTTTACATTAAGCACCTAAAATTAACTTCTAAAAATGGGAACTAAAATGAATCTACAAGTTCAATGTCTAACCTAAACAACCTAAAAAGAATGGATGAAAAATATGAAAGTATCTAATAGAACAAAAATTAATAAAATCATGTATGAAATGAAACCATTTAAAATGTCATTTATTTAGAAAATATGGGAAAAATATCAAATTAAAAATAAAATGCAATTTTTAATTTTTATAATTTTCTTGACATCCTAAAGAAAAATATGCAAAAAGAATGAATTAAAAATAATGATTTTTAGATTTTATATGATTTTTAGAAGATGCATGAAAAAATTAAAGAAAATAAAAGAAAATATAAAGAAATAAAATGGAGGGGGTGTGAATAGCAGGGATAACACGTTCAATGCATTGGGCTTATTAAAATGGGGGGTGTGGATAGCGCTCTGAGCCCAACCCCCCCAATTAATGAAACGCCGCGTTTCATCTCTTTTGAAATTTCCCTCCGTTTCAGCTTTAAATGTGGAGCGTTGGATTAAGATTGGGGTCGTGGTCAAACAGGGGATCCTACGGCCATCCATCATCGTCCCCAAACTCCTTCTAGGGTTTCAGAAACAACCAGCTCCATGCACAACTTTCGTGCTCATCATTCTCCTCCAATACGCCATGAAATCACTCCCTTCCAAAACCAAAATTCATCCATTTTTCTCCCTCTCCAAATCTATGATGCTATCTCATTCTGAAACTCACTCAAAGAGCAAACCCGATAGCGATACCAGATGAAATCCACCATGATCACCTGCCAACAACTGCTTCAATTCTTCACAAAAATCACCCTAACCTAACCTACAACTCATCCTGATCACAGCATGCTAATCTAATCACATCTTCGTGTCCTATCTCAGCAACTACATGCTCTAACAGATTTGATGCACCATATCCAATCTTCATGAAACCTTACCAAATTCATCCAAAACAATCCTCTATCCTATCTTAACCGTTTTACTCTATCAAAACCCTAAAACTCTAACTAAACTAAGCAATTTGAATAGAAAACAAACCTGGTGCAAAGTGAGAAAACAGCTATGTCACTCCTTGAATTAGGTGCTTGCAGTGATTGAAACCTGCTCAGTGACTTGAAGGATGAATTCTGTATGCAGTATCTCGTGTGCAAACCCTCTGAATCTTATGCTTCCAATTTCTTGAACCTTGAAGAATGAAACTTGTATGGCACTCTCCTTGATTGATTCAGCCAAATGGATGTGTGAATTACAAACTATGGATGATAGTGATGAGGTTCAGATCAAGAATGAGGATGATTGGTGAGAAATTGAGGGAATTTGAGAAGCTTGTGCAAGAATGAAAAATGAGTGAAAAATGGAGGTTTTGATCAAAGTGATAGCACCAACCCTTGCATGATTCAGATTTCATGAATATATAGGTTGCATTAGAACCTCCTAGAACATTGGAGAAGTTTCCCTTACACTTTTCCCTTTCAATTTGGATTATGTTACTTTTAATTCAAGCAACCATGGATAACTCCCAAATCATGACCTAAGCTCAAAATTCCACTTTAGCCAATGTCTTTAGAATGCCTTTTCCATTCAAAATGACCTATAATTTTGCATCATTTGGCCAAGATATGAAAAATACCATTTTTTAAGACATTTTCCTTCATTAAATTCACCAATTTTGAAACCTTGTGCTATGGACATTTTCAATCTCTCATGGTCACTTTTCTAGACTCAAAATGTCATTTGGAGCAAGTTTGATGTTGTAAGTTTTTCCATTTGAGGCCTCCTTGTATGATTTTTGGACATAGGTTAAAATGACCTGTAATTCACAAATGACCAAAATACCCTTTGCTTGCCAAGACCATAAGTTGAGTTCCACACATCATATGAAGGCATACTATACCATTCTAGAAAGCTAAGACAATGAGGAACAATTCTTATGTTGACCAGAAATTCATTTGAAATCTCCTTGAGGGGTAAAACTAGCTTGGAAGTCAAGTCACTTTCACAGACAAAATTTCAGATACCTCAGATGACCTGTAACTTGCAAGGACCATAACTTGAGTTCTATAAATCTCCTTGATGTCTTCCACCACTCAAATTAAAGGTCTTGAGATCCTATACAAGTTTCATGTTGGCCAAGAAGCCATTTGAAGCTAGCATTTTGACTTATCTTGCTTGGAAATTTGACCTAAACTAGGGGATTTTACACAGAAACCCTAATTTAGAAACTCCTCTTCTCCTTGATTTCTCTTGAATTCTTCTTGACATAACAATATATCCTTGTTCTCCATGTCAAATGATGAACCCCACATCTCTCCAATAGCCCTGAATGCCTTTAAATCAGTCAATTGACCTAGGGTTGACCCAGATGAAACCCTAGTCAACTGTCTTCAACTGCAATTCTTGTGGTCACCTCAACAACTTGTTTTCCTCTCCAAATGACTTTCTAAGACTCTCATGGTGTCTAGATGCTCTCCATGCCTTCCATTCATAGCTCACAACCCCCTGTTGACCCTCAGATGCCCTCAGATAGGGGATAGGCTCAAGGCTTGATCTGCTGAACTCTCTGCTCTCAAATTCTTTTCTGATGACTTGAATGAGATGGAATTAGGATAATAACCTCTTGATAGGCCTCTAGAGATGAGAATAATGATTGGTCCCCTGTTGAATGACTTGCTATGCTTATGCTATGCAGATGGTTAGTCTATGTACATGACTCTATATGCAGATGCTAATGACAATGAAAAAATAAACCAAGTGAATAAGGTTGAGCAAATTTTAGGGTGCAACAACTGCCCCTATTCAAGCGACTTGAACCCGATTGGGTGAAGAGCGAACGGCCTTCAAACATTCGAGGTACGAGACGGTTGAATACTAGGAACCCAGAAATTTGCCAACCGCAGACACAAACCGCGCTCCTGCTTGGGGAACGACATTCATCAGCTGAATATGACTGTTACAGCAACCCACTGATCTCGTGCGACCGTGCTGGGGATTCTTCTCATCATCCTGAAAAAAGATTGAATCATCGGAGACTTCGTCCTTTGCTTGTCCACGTCAGGACTCTATCTACTGTCAACACGAAGAGAGCTCAACTAAAACCTGTCCACGTTAGGACTCCGCTTGCTGTTAACCCAGAAAATATCGGCAACTCCGCTGGGGAATAATTTGTCTACCTTTCCATAAACTGAATCGTCCCCGTTAGGAATAACACTCTTCAATGTTAGGAATAACACCATCCACGTAAGGAATCATCTCTTCTGCATCTGTCCACGTTAGGACTAAACTTCTATCTTTCCACGTAAGGAGAACCGTATCAATCTGTCCACGTAAGGACTCCAGTACAACTCGATATGTCTGCGTTAGGACCCCAATCTTTCCGCATAAGGAATACAACTTTGATTCTGAACCTGTCCACGTTAGGATTCACCTTTCCACGTAAGGAGTACATCATTCTTCCACGTCAGGAATCAACTTTTCTTGAATCCGTCCACGTAAGGACTAAATTTTCCACGTAAGGAATCTATCTTCTTCTTCCACGTTAGGAATAACTTCTTTGATCTGTCCGCGTCAGGACTAAACTCTTCCACGTCAGGAACAATCTCTTTCTTTCCACGTCAGGAATCAATCTCGACATGTCCGCGTGAGGACTCACTCTTTCCACGTAAGGAATCCCCTTCTTTCCACGTAAGGAATCTCATCTTCCACGTTAGGAATAAACTCGCCTTTCCACGTAAGGAACTGTCTTTCGTCTTGATTTGTCCACTTCAGGACTCAGGCATCTTCGACCCGCTGGGGAAATAAGACTTGTCCACGTAAGGACTCACACCCTTGTCTGATCTGTCCACGTCAGGACCCATGCTTTGCCAACACGAAGAAAGATAACTGCTGAAAGGAACTGGTCCACGTCAGGGCACCAACACAAAGAGTAATCACTTTTGTCAACGTCATGACCTCCCATTCCACCAATTTCGAGAACCCGAATCTGCCCACGTTAGGACTAACACACTTCACCACCCCGGGGAAATAACCTGTCCACGTTAGGACGCCCACTTCTGAAAAAATCCCGCCAATATAGGAATAAGTTGTCCACGTCAGGACTTAGTTCTCCATTGATCCCCACCCACAAACTTCTTAGCACCAACGTGACAGCGACTTTGGGGCGGACTTTACTGGGGATATCTGGGAACCAAACTACCGGATGCCTGTTCTGATGCCCGGAGGCCACTTCTGAAATTCTGGTTCATGAAACCTTTTGATGACAAATAACTCTGCTTGGGAATAAAGAGAGACTTATCCTAGTAACTTTGTGGGGAATACTGCCGAACTGACATTATCATTGGATGTCTCATGCCGAGATCTTGAATATTTGGTAGTTCATTTGAGCAGGAGTTCTCTCCACCTGAACTGCTAGAGTACAGAAACGGCTTCAGCAAAATAAGTGCTGAAGATAATGCCGACCCCGTCGGGAATAGCCAGATGCTACAGAATTATTCCAGCAAAATAAATGCTGGAAGGGTGAAGTCAACCGTGCTGGGAAGTTGGGAGCTCGAACCAAACTCCCTGTTGAGGTAACCCCCTGCTGGGGAATATAACTTTACTGGGGAAAAGCGGATGTGCACAATATGATCGGACTTTCTGCTGGAGAGTGAACGAATATCACACGGTATTCCGGCAAAATAAATGTCGGATCCACCACCACCTCTGCTGGGGAGAGTCTTGATCTTCGAGTTCTACTGGGAGGAAAGAACACTTGCTGAAAAGAGAATTCCGCTGGGGAAGGGATGATTCTCTTAGGGAAAATTAACTGACTCCACCGGGGAAGAATAAATGACCTTGCGGGGAAAGGGAAACCGCCTGAATACAACTCACCAATGTGGAAATATTAATCTCCTGAGGCTGAACCACTCTGCTTGAGATAAGGACCCCTTCAGGGGGACACCACACTGCCTGCATGCAGCCTACAATCTTTGAATCGTCAATTCCGTAGAGGATGAACGACTTTGCTGGATAATCCTTTTGCACGAGCTACGACTGGCTGGAGAGTTCGATCCTTCCTCGGGAAGAAACTGCATGACCTGCATGAGGGCTGAGTCTTTCGTTATTGCAACCTTTTGATCATCTTCCTCATACGGTTATGAAACCTGCAACAACACAAACAAGACAAGACAAGCATATGCAACCAAATCAACTCAGGTTAGTGACGTTATTTTCAGTTAATTCAAAGCTTTAGCAACTGTTGGCAAGGGCCAGCGATGTTATACTCATGCTAGTTTCACCAAACTTAGGCGTTAATCATGCACAAAACAGTAAAGAACAGTGTCAAGTACTGAATAATGTATTTTATTGATCGGGCCCCTGAATGGGCGGAGTTTTGTACACGGGATGTAACTCCTGAAATGAGGAAGCTACACAAAGCAAATATACAAGTATACGAGTATGCACAAGAAATATAAATATTGACAACTTAAATTTGCACACATGTCGGCAACGGGATGCAGATGAACACCACGAACTGATCCTCCCATGACTCGCCCGACCCTAATGCTTTCCCGGTATCCCCACTTCTGAAGAGATTGTATCCGATAACTGGCTCCTCAAATATATTCTCCCGCATTGATGCTCATTGCAATTATCAAATTCGGACCGCAGTCATTTGCTTTTCAAATCCCTAACTTTTGCGTGAACCGCCCTTTACGGATTTTCAGTTCACCGGGATACCCTTTTTTGCCGAAGCCGCCCAGTGTAGGTTTTCAGCTTCGCGGGTGTACATTTTTCAATTTTATCCCTAATTTTTGCCCGAACCTTTCATTCTGTTTTTGGTTCGCCAGGATGCCCCATTTTTGCCTGGACTCTCTTTTTTCTGTCCAGCGGGTCTATTTCAAGCAAAGTATTTTTTAACTGCGTCCGAATTCACAGGCGACGTGAAGTCTTCTCCGTCCATGGTGGACAACAACAACGCTCCTCCTGAAAAGACTTTACTGACAACGTATGGCCCTTCATAGTTGGGGGTCCACTTGCCCTTGTGATCTGCTTGCGGCGGGAGAATCCTTTTCAGCACAAGGTCGCCCGTCTGAAAGCTTCGCGGATGTATCTTCTTGTCGTACGCTTTCTTCATTCGGCTCTGGTACAAACGACCGTATGCTAAAGAAGCTAGCCTCTTCTCATCCATTAAGCTCAGTTGGTTCAATTTGTTTGTTACCCATTCTGCCTCGTCTAGCTGAACGTCTCGCAATACCCTCAGAGAAGGGATCTCAACTTCCAATGGTAATACCGCTTCCATTCCGTATACCAACGAGAACGGAGTTGCCCCGGTTGATGTGCGTACCGTCGTACGATAACCGTGCAAAGCAAAAGGTAGCATTTCATGCCAATCCTTATAAGTCACCACCATTTTCTGAACGATCTTCTTGATATTCTTGTTGGCCGCCTCAACAGCGCCATTCATCTTGGGTCGGTAAGGGGAGGAGTTGTGATGTTCGATCTTGAAATTCTGACAGAGCTCCTTCATCATTTTGTTGTTCAGGTTTGAACCGTTGTCCGTGATTATCCGCTCGGGAATCCCGTATCGGCAAATGATATCTCTTTTAATGAATCTGGCCACCACTTGCTTCGTTACATTTGCGTATGACGCCGCTTCCACCCACTTGGTGAAATAATCGATCGCTACGAGGATGAACCGATGCCCGTTAGAAGCTGTCGGCTCGATCTTTCCAATCATATCAATTCCCCACATTGAAAATGGCCAAGGCGATGACATCACATTTAGGGGACTTGGAGGCACGTGGATCTTATCAGCATAGATTTGGCACTTGTGGCACTTCCTCGCAAACTTGAAACAGTCAGTTTCCATAGTCAGCCAAAAATAACCTGCCCGCAGCAGTTTCCTCGTGATGGCATGTCCTCCAGCATGCGTACCAAATGTACCTTCGTGTATTTCCTCCATGAGAAGCTTTGCCTCTTTTTCGTCTACACAACGCAACAGCACCAAATCGTGGTTCCTTCTGTATAAGACGCCATCCGGATTCAAGTAGAAATTGCCCGCTAATCTCCTGAGAGTCTTCTGATCCTGACTGGATGCCCCAGCCGGATACTCTCTATTCTTCAGGAAATTAAGGATATCGAAATACCATGGTTTGTCATCAGATACTTCATCAATAGCAAATACATAAGCCGACCTGTCAAGCCGGGAGATAATGATTCGGGGAGCTTCGTTCCAGAAGTTGACCTTGTACATGGAAGACAAAGTGGCCAGGGCGTCAGCCATTTGATTTTCTGCCCGCGGCACATGATGCAATTCAACCTTGTCGAAGAAAGGCAACAATCTCCTTGCATAATTCATGTAATGTATCAAGTTGGGCTGACGCGTCTCCCATTCCCCTTTGATCTGATTCACCACCAGAGCTGAGTCTCCGTATACGTCCAGATGTTTGATTCACAAATCAATGGCTTCTTCAAGCCCCATTATGCAAGCTTCGTATTCGGCCTCATTATTGGTAACAGCAAAGGTCAATCGGGCAGTGAACGGGATGTGCGACCCGTGTGGCGTAGTGATGATCGCCCCTATTCCACTACCGTAAGCATTCACAGCTCCGTCAAATATCATTTTCCATTTGGAACCCAACTCTGGTCCTTCGTCTGGCAACGGCTCTTCACAATCTTTCATCTTTAGGTACATGATATCCTCGTCAGGAAAATCAAACCTCATCGATTGGTAATCTTCAATAGGCTGCTCCGCCAGATACTCAGACAGCACGCTCCCCTTTATAGCCTTCTGCGAGACGTATTGAATATCATATTCAGTCAAGACCATCTGCCAACGGGCAATTCTCCCTGACAACGCCTGCTTTTCAAACACATATTTGATAGGATCCATCTTCGAGATGAGCATGGTTGTATGATTCAGCATGTACTGCCTCAAACGCTTGGCGGCCCAGGCTAGCGCGCAACAAGTTTTCTCCAGCATTGAATATCGAGATTCACAATCTGTAAATTTATTACTCAGGTAATAGATCGCATGCTCTTTTCTCCCCGTCTCGTCGTGTTGACCGAGAACACAACCCATGCTTCCCTCAAGAACCGTCAAATACATTATCAAGGGTCTACCTGCCACCGGGGGTATCAAAATAGGAGGCTCCTGCAAATACTACTTTATTTTATCGAACGCCTTTTGACAATTCTCGTTCCACGTTACAGCTTGATCTTTCTTCAACAGCTTGAATAACGGTTCACACGTGGCTGTTAGGTGAGATATGAACCGGGCAATGTAGTTCAACCTCCCTAAAAACCCGCGCACCTCTTTCTCTGTTTTAGGCGTCGGCATCTCTTGAATTGCTTTTATTTTAGCAGGATCGACCTCTATTCCTCTTTCGCTTATGATAAACCCCAGCAGTTTACCCGATCTCACCCCGAAGGTGCATTTGTTAGGGTTCAGCCTCAGCCTGAACTTCCTAAGCCTTTTAAACAACTTCAACAGATTCACCAGATGCTCTTCCTCCGTCTGGGATTTGGCAATCATATCGTCAACATAAACTTCGATCTCTTTATGCATCATATCATGGAAAAGAGTCGTCATCGCACGCTGATATGTTGCCCCAGCATTTTTCAAACCAAAGGGCATCACTTTGTAGCAAAATGTTCCCCAAGGCGTTATGAAAGTAGTCTTCTCCATATCCTCTGGCGCCATTTTAATTTGATTGTAGCCCGAAAAGCCATCCATGAAGGAGAATACTGAGTACTGAGCGATATTATCAACTAACACGTCAATATGAGGAAGTGGAAAATCGTCTTTTGGGCTTGCTTTATTCAAATCTCGATAATCCACACACATTCGAACCTTGCCATCTTTCTTTGGCACTGGTACGATGTTGGCAACCCATGAAGGATATTTTGTCACAGCCAGGAAACCAGCGTCCCACTGTTTTTGAACTTCCTCCTTGATCTTCATTGCCATATCTGGTCGAGTTCTGCGAAGCTTTTGTTTGACCGGCGGGCAATTTTCTTTCAGTGGCAGGCGATGCACAACCATGTCTGTATCGAGCCCCGGCATATCTTCATATGACCAAGCGAAGACATCATTATACTCTTGGAGCATTTCAACCAGTCTTCGCTTGATATCACTCTGCAGTGCGGCTCCAATACGAATATTTTTCTCAACCCCTTCCGACCCGAAGTTGATAATTTCGATGACCTCGTCGTGAGGCAGAATGGCTCTTTCCTCTTGCTTCACTAACCAAGACAGTTCTTCAGGAACGTCGCTATCTTCGACAACCTCTTCTTCGGCCTGGAATACCGGGTGCTCGAAGTCGGGACGAGTCATAGGTGGTTCAAGGATGTCATCTGAAAATGTTATCCTGCGAAAGGAACGGTTAAGTGCTTCAAAATGCGTATAAAGCGAATAACCCCGTTGCCATTTTATTGAAAAATACAAAACAAGAAAGACAGGGATTACAGTATTTGCACATGAAAAACGCCATTTATTCAATGATTAACACGCAATGCTTATAACAACACAGCCCTAAGCAAATCCTGATGCCCCGGGCAAGACATCAGATTATTCAACAATTAATAAAGCAAAGCATTACTGTTTAAAAGTCACAGGAACAAGCTCCTGAATAGACCAGTTGCACAATCCTTGTCCTGGCGTGCTTGGCTGGATCCAGGCATCCATATCACAGTCGCTGTCTCCTTCATCAGACTCCGAAGCAGCATTGACAGTCTCATGACATACCCCACTGGCAGAGATGGTGATTGGCTTTCTGAAACGGGGTGCCCCCCCGGAAGGAGCTGATGACGACGGTTGGTACCCCAGCCCGAACCGGTCCATCTTCACAGGAATGTCCAGCACTTTGCCCCAGCCCTTGGCTTCTCCTGCTTCCACTAGAGCTTGAGCTTCTTTATACGATGAGACGGCTATCTCTGGCACTTTGCTCGGCCCGGGACCCTTGTCCTTGATGCGCAAACCTTCGAATGCCTGGCAGGGCGTTTCGTGGATCTCTCCGTCGACTTCCACATATTTAAATGAAGATAGATGGCTGACCAGGATGTCCTCTTCTCCGCACACGGTGACTACGCTGTCTCCAACCATATATTTTAACTTCTGTTGCAGGGTGGACGTGACTGCCCCTGCTCCATGAATCCAGGGTCTTCCAAGCAAGCAGCTGTACGCAGGCTGTATATCCATGATATAAAACTCCGTTGCAAACACTTCCGGCCCCACCTGCAGAGGCAATGTGATTGATCCAAAGACTGTTCTCCGCGTGCCGTCGAATGCTCTGACTACCAAATCACTGGGTGTGCACAAGATTCCTCTAACATCCAACTTCATCATCGCCTTCTTGGGCAGCACATTCAAAGATGACCCGGTGTCAACCAATACGTGCGACATTACTGATCCTCTACACTCGACAGATACGTGCAGCGCCATATTGTGATCTCTTCCTTTCGGAGTCAAGTCAAAATCGGTAAAGCCCAGGCTGTGGCCTGCATTCACATGTGCCAACACTCCTTCTAGCTGATTCACGGAGACGTCTTGGGGTACAAAAGAAGTATCCAGGACTTTCAGCAACGCATTTCTGTGAGCTTCCGAACACAACAGCAATGACAGGATAGATATTTTGGACGGCGTCTGCTGCAGATGCTCCACAATCTTATAATCACTTTTCCGAATCAAGCGCATGAACTCTTCTACGTCTTTCGATGCCGATTCTTTGTCACTTGCTTGCGCCGGAACGTTCTCAACTGCTTTCCCTTTTCCTTTCGCTAGTCTTTCGGCCTCCACTTCGGGGGATATAAAGATCCTACCACTCCTCGTCATACCTCCCGAACCAACAACGTTATCCACAGTCTCGGCTGGCTGCCTGTTAACATCAACTTTTATTCCGTCACAATATACTTCCAACCCATATGACCATGAGACTGCTTTCGTGTTCTCGTACGGGATCGGCCCGGCCTTAGTTATGGTGATCGGTGGGCGCTGAGCTGGTGCTGCAATAGTGATCGTCTTCCGAGGAATTGTCACAGTGGCCACATCATTCTGATTATCTGCTACTGCCCCTGCGGGTTCTTCAGTGGCTGCTTGATCAAACTGCAATATACCTTCATCAATTAAAGCCTGAATGCCCTTCTTCAAATCATCACACCCCCCTGCCCGGGTCCAACAGTCTAAGCAATACTCGTTACATCCTGGGTAAACACCCCCTTGTAACAGTCGGCTCTTTACCTCGCCCAGCGGCGTCTTCAAGTCTTCGACATTCATAATCAGATTCAACCCTTCCTCAGTTAGGATGGCATTTGCCCCATGATTGGGCATGGGTTTCTGCACTATATTCGGACCTGCCGTCCCGAAATTGATAGTCTTATTGTCCAAAAGATCCTGCACAACATGCTTAAAAGCATGACAACCTTCTATATCGTGGCCCGGGGCCCCAGAATGAAACTCACAGTGCCTGCTTGCATCGTAACCAAACGGGGGAGCTCCCGTTATTGGTGCCAGAGTTCTTTTCTCTACTAGATTCAATCCCAACAATGTTTGCAACAAATCGGCATAGGTTGAGGGAGGCTTCTCAAACACTCTTCTCGGTTTATTACCCTGGAATCTTCGCTGAGCTTGCTGTGCCCCCTGCTGAGGCTGCTGCTGCTGTTGCATGGGCTGCTGCTGAACAGGTTGTTGCTGGAGTGGTTGCTGTTGATACGGGATAGTAACACTTGCCACCTGCTGCGGCTGACGATATTGACCTCGTCCCCTGCCTCGGCCTCGGCCTCGGCCTCCAAATACTGCGCTTGCCTCGCCCTGACGGCGCCCACCGTAAGCTTTCCTATTACTGCCAGATGCAGTTGATTCCTCGACTTGGAACTTTCCTTGCTTAATGTTGCGTTCAATCTTTTCTCCCATTAGAATCAGGTCTGAAAAACTGGCCAGAGACGTATGAAACAGCATATCATGAAACAGACCTGTGAATGTGCCGACAAATATGTCATTCATTTCCTTATCTTCTACCGGAGGACGGACCCTGGCAGCCATATCGCGCCACCTTTGCGCGTACTCTTTAAAGCTCTCCCCCTTCTTTTGCGACAGCCCGGCCAACTGGACCCGATTGGGTGCCAAGTCGCTGTTATACTTGTAATGAGCTACAAATGCCTCTGTCAATTGCTTCCATGTCTTGATATCAGTTGGCTCCAACCCCATGTACCATTCTAGGGAAGGACCCGAGAGACTATCTTGAAAGAAATGCATTAGCATTCTTTCATCAGTTGAGTATGCAGACATCTTTGTGTAATAAGCTCGTACATGCACTTTTGGACATGTGTCTCCTTTATACTTATCAAACGCAGGAGCTTTGAATTTAATTGGCACCCTCAAGCCAGGTACCAGCCCCATTGTTGCCATGTCCAAACCCACAGCACTTTGGTTTAGGA
Organism: Lathyrus sativus; assembly: GCA_963859935.3. Lineage (NCBI taxonomy): Eukaryota > Viridiplantae > Streptophyta > Magnoliopsida > Fabales > Fabaceae > Lathyrus > Lathyrus sativus. The sequence continues at coordinate 590,191,182 of OZ012737.1, read as the reverse complement.
CTCCCTTCATCTGCTCTTCCAGCATTCTGATCTTCTGGGAATCATCCATCGGCCCTTCGAAACCTCCGCCGGAGAAAGCGTCCTCCTGCTGATCTTCTTGCCACATACCGTTTCCAGCCCCATACCCATCATATCCATTATTGCGTCCAGCTCTGATCTGATTCATCCCGGGACCTCGGCCTCTGTTGACGTACCCTTGAACACCTCCAGCAGGACCAAAAGCCATAAATCTAGTACCGTTTCCGTTTCCAAAGCCTCCGTAGCCCTGATTGGCCACACCATAACCATCTTGCCCAAAGCCTTGAGCATTAAAGCCATACTTGCCAGTGTTATCGAATCCCTGATCGTTGAATCCGAATCCAGTATTGACAAAGTCGTTGCCTCCCATGTTATCTCCCAAATTGACATCACCCAGCCCAACATCATGGACAACAGTCTCATTCCCAACCCCGACGTTACCGGTCACAGCAGCGGTAGCGTTGTTGACATTAGCAGCGGGTATATTGACTACAGGTGGAGCCACTGGCGTGGGAGTGCCGTCTCCGTGAACAGTATCGACCCGTACAGACTGATGATCCTCGTTACCATGACCAGCGTTTCGAGCCAACAGAGGTTGGACCATGACCTGCAAATTCTCCTGTCCTTTCGCAATAGCTTCCATGGTCTGCATAAAGAGAGCGAGCTTCTCGCGCACATCTTGCATCTCGTTCTGCATTTGATCCATGATTCTTCGACAGTTGGTGCGGGTAGAATAGCGGTGCGGGTGTTGATCTGCAATCCTGGAAAGTACCTGGTACAGAGCAGGAAATAAGACACCATTCAAAGAATACCTGTAATGCAATATGAGTATGAATGCAATGCAATGTGTCTGTGCATTAGGGAAATTCATTCCCCCAGTTCTAGTGTGAAGGTGCCAGTGCAGTGACAGTGCTGACAATAGGAATATCGGAGCTGAATCATAGAAAGCCTCATATATTGCAGGGAAAATTAATAAGCCCGGAGTACAATATCACTGAGAGTACAATAAGAAGGCATGACCTCAACCAACAATCCTGGTGATGGTCAGCACTATGCAAATAAAGCATACAAGTTACTATATGAAATGATCAAATCCTCCCAAAAGTCTGGTACTCTTCTATCAGCTTCTTGGTCTCCGGATGGCTTGGTCGATCAAGCAGCCCTTCAACAAGTTGGTTTCTCTTCTTAAGAACACGGCGCACGTCTTCAGCAGTTTCTTCCCATGTTGCTTCTCCGAAGCAATCTTCTAGCTTTCGCTTCTGAGATACCGCTTCATCTCTGGATTTGATTGCCTTGTTCAGTGCATGCTGGACACTATACCGGGTCATCACTTCTTCCTCACACTTCTTGATGCTAGACTTCAACTTCTCTTCGAGGTCGGAAATTTGCTGCTTCAACTTATCTTCCCTCTTCTTGTTATTGGTGAGTGTAGCATTCCAAGTTTTATTGCAAGAGGAGATTTCTCGGTGTGCTGCGTCGAGCGCCTTCTTTTTGGCTTCCAGCATGTCATGGGAGCTTCTGAACTCTTGCCCCAGACGTTCGCGCTTTTTCTTTTCCTCGGTCAACTCAGCCCCTAACCTGTTTAACAGCTCGATCTGTTGTTGGAAAGCATATACGGCCTTGTTTTTCTCACTGCGTACTTGAGCTAGCTCTTGCTCTAACCCTTCGTTGATCTTCATCAAGGCTTCTTTTTCTCTCACAATTTGCTCATAGACTTCCCTAGAAACAGTAGTTGGCTCCGCTATCGGAATAGGAACAAGGATTGGTACATCTGGAAATGGCATTAATAACTGACTTGCTCTTTCCTGGATCCAAACCCTGTAAGGTGCATAGGCCTGGCAATCGTTCTTACCTAACAGTGGTTTCCCCTTGCGGTTAATACGTGTCCAGGCGTGTTGCAACTCAGCTAGCAATTCTCCCTTCAAATCACCTGTGAAGTACAGAGATTCCTGTACTTCTTCCTCCTGAGGTGGATTCTTCAGTGCATATCCGAACTGGCGAATGAATAGAGAAGGGTTGTAATTGATACACCCTTTTCTTCCTATCAACGGCACATTAGGGTACCCAGAACAACTGAAGATGAGCTCAGATCCCAACAGGTCTCGATCAAACCACTCCATATCTTCCGACGATAGCCTCATCAGGCGCTCTGGCCAACCAGCTGGGACTATAGTCTCTGCAACAGATCTTCTCTTAGGAAGGTGACTCTCAAACCACCTACTCAACAAGGGTACACACAGATGAACATTCTTCCCTCTTCCCTTCTCATTCTTGTAATGCAGTGAGTGGTAGAGATCTCCGAGTAAGGTAGGTACAGGATTACCAGCGGCAAACAAGTAGAAGGCGTCGAAGTCCACAAAATCCGGTATATTGGGGAGCAGTACTATGCCATAAATGCACAAGGCCAACACAACATTGAAAGCAACCCAGCACCCGCTCTTGGCATACTCTTGGGCTTTACCAACTAAGAATTGGAGTGAGAAGCCTGGAACTCCACGGGAAACAGTAGTCACAAGTTCAGAAGCATCAATATGCAAGGCTTTTGCCAAATCCTCCGGCTTGGGCTTGGCGTCATAATGAATGAATGGAACCTGGTTCTGCACGGGCAGCTCAACATACTCAGCGTATTCCTCCAGGGTTGGTCCCATAATAAAGTCAGAGAACGTAAAGCACCTCAAAGCAGGGTCGTAGAATTGCATCAAAGCATACAGCCCATCTAACTCTACCTCTGTAGGTTTGCACACCAATCTCAATAATCTACCATAGCTCATCCGGAAGCTCCTACGAACACCCTCATCAGCAAGAGAGATCAACCCAAGTAGAGGAACAATATCAGGCGTAGGCAATTTGTAAGCAACCGTTCTTCTTAAGCTAGTCATGATCAAACACTCAGAAGTCTGGGCACTAGAACTAGGGAAATGCAAATGCACCTGCAGCACAGACACACGTTAGTGAAATGCAAATGGTAATGGATATGCAGTGATGCAATGCAAGTAACATGCAACAGGGACCAAAGCTGTAGCTGAATAGCCTGGACCATATCAAGAAGTCTCAGATAGATTCTCTAGAAGTCCTCAAACCCTGGTCTCAGATAGACCTAAAACAAAGCTCCAATACTGGTCTCTGATAGACCCCATAATCACAACCTGAATGGTCTCTGGCAGACCTCAAATCACATCTCCAATTGGTCTCCGACAGACCTCAGAACACATCTCCAAATAGTCTCTGACAGACCTTAGAACCCTCCATAAATATCCAGGATCCTGATCAAGAAACAAACCGGTGGTCTGAAGGTCTAGTTACCTGCATAACCCTGAATCCCCTCACAGGTGGGTGGCCTTATAACTGGCACAAGGTACGGCATCCTATGCGGTCGTCGGCGTCACAGACTTTCAGGGTTGATGATACGATTCCCAGAAGGAGTGGCATCATCAATCCCTGAAGAGGCCTCACTTAGCCAACTTCCAAATGATCGGTCCCCAGAGTCGACAATCCAACTAACCAGCAACCCACGCCAACCAAAGGAAGGGGCAGGAGGCCAACCAGAGGAACCTCGTCTGAGTGTAGATTTCATGGGACACCGAAGCAAGCAAAGCAAGCGGGCACCCACTAATTTCTACTCTAATTCTAGGTGCACTCAAGCCCAGGTCCGGCTTATCTCTCAATATCAGAACACCCGTCACACCCCAGATACAGCAACAATAATCAATATATAAAGCTGAAAATACAAGGTTAGAAATATAAAATAACTCCATACAAAATCCTCGACGGGAAAACAAGCGTTAGGATTGACTCTCTTAAGGGACGTTGGATCCAAAATGCATAAGAACCATCGCAGTCCTTAGCAGCCAGGGGACGTTGGATCCCCAGCAGAGTCGCCAGCTGTCGCTACTGCGAAAATCGGCGTCGGCTGAACAGAAGAGTCGCCACCATGCGTTATTTATCCCACGGGAGGGAAAGGAAACGCTCAGAGTAAACCTCGCACAACACGGGAAAGGCATGGTCGTCGCAACCAAAACCTGGATTCGGGAGTCGGTTACGCAAGGGGAAGGTATTAGCACCCCTCACGTCCGTCGTACTCGACGGGATCCACGCTTGTTTTCGGGTATGGATTGTTATTCTATCTACTCTAAAGGTCAGGGGTTAAAAAGAAAAGAGAATGAAAATAAAAATGACTCGGCAAAGTATCGCACTTTATGCCTACGTATTCCCGTCTGGAACGAGAAATCAGAGTCAACGTAGTTCGCCTACCTACGGGAAAGGAGGGGAAGGTTGCTCGCTAGGATATCGCATCCTATGCCTACGTACTTCCACACTGCATGGAAGATCAAAGCAAACGTAGTTCGGGCTACGGAAGACACAAGCTTGTCTTGGTTGATTTTATTCCTTCTGAAAAAGGTTTTCTGATCAACAGTCCCAGCGGACAAAAATGACGTCTTGATGAGTTCACATTCTTTTACGAAAGAAGTATCTTTTATGGTGTTTGAAATCTTATGGTGTTTTTTTGTTTGTTTTGAGAAAGAAAGAGACAGAACTCTATCCTACAGTTGCGAAGGGAATCAAACTGACCTAATGTTATCATGCATGGGTTAAGACCTAATGTCTATCATGCTCCTCTCTTGCCCAGAGAGAAACAGAGATCCTAAGGGATAGGCAGAAACAGAAACAATATCAAATATATACAGTAAAACAGTAAAATGCATGAATGCAGCAATACAAGCGAGGCAAGGGAGTCCCACTCAACCTCGAACCTAGAAAACAATAGGCAAAAGTGAACAAACTTCACTTTCAACCCAACAGGGTAAACAGCAAACAATACAGTCCAGAAAACCAATCAATACAACAGAAATGAAATACAGCAAGAAAAACAAACAGCTTCAGCAGCTCTGAATCAACATCTGGCTCCAAGTAATCTCCAATCAGCTATGGGCTTCAACAAGCATCAATCTCCATCTTCATGATCTTCAGGTAAGGGCTTTAATCATCAGTCTTCTATCTGCAATGGCTTTTCTTCAAGTTCAAACCTCCAGGATGAGGGATTAGTCACAAGAGTGAATTGGGTGTTAAGCAATCAGTTGACTACCAAGGGTGGTGAACAGACTACTTCTAACACAAAAGACATTTTCTCTCAAGAGTTCTATCTCTTAGACACTATCACCAAGCCTTCCAAAGGAAGGGGTGAGTGTCTTAGAGAGACTCTGAATCACAGAGAAGAATGGATGCAGACAAGGCAATCCATGTTTAAGAAACAAACTTTCTAACCTAGAGCTCTGCCTAGCTCCTAACCCTAGTCTCCTCAACAGCTGCTAGCAATAACCTCCTCCCCAACTTTGACAGTTGATCTTCAATCTCTGGATCTCCAATGGTCTCCATCTCCTCAAGTCTTCAGCTCTCCCAAGTCCCCAGACAATCCCAATACCCAAGCAAGCAAGCAATAATCCCAAGAGGGCACACCACACCAGTCAATCAGATATATACAGAGTATTAATAGCAGTAGGGGAAGCCTAGGGATTTCTAAGGGATCTAATAACTACCCATAGCCCCTATAGTCCCATAACTAAACTAGTCAAACCCTAAATCCTAAGGGAAAGAATCAAGCCTCCTGAGTCATCACCTAAAACCCTAATTTGTCCATGTTGTTCAAGTTTACATTAAGCACCTAAAATTAACTTCTAAAAATGGGAACTAAAATGAATCTACAAGTTCAATGTCTAACCTAAACAACCTAAAAAGAATGGATGAAAAATATGAAAGTATCTAATAGAACAAAAATTAATAAAATCATGTATGAAATGAAACCATTTAAAATGTCATTTATTTAGAAAATATGGGAAAAATATCAAATTAAAAATAAAATGCAATTTTTATTTTTTATAATTTTCTTGACATCCTAAAGAAAAATATGCAAAAAGAATGAATTAAAAATAATGATTTTTAGATTTTATATGATTTTTAGAAGATGCATGAAAAAATTAAAGAAAATAAAAGAAAATATAAAGAAATAAAATGGAGGGGGTGTGAATAGCAGGGATAACACGTTCAATGCATTGGGCTTATTAAAATGGGGGGTGTGGATAGCGCTCTGAGCCCAACCCCCCCAATTAATGAAACGCCGCGTTTCATCTCTTTTGAAATTTCCCTCCGTTTCAGCTTTAAATGTGGAGCGTTGGATTAAGATTGGGGTCGTGGTCAAACAGGGGATCCTACGGCCATCCATCATCGTCCCCAAACTCCTTCTAGGGTTTCAGAAACAACCAGCTCCATGCACAACTTTCGTGCTCATCATTCTCCTCCAATACGCCATGAAATCACTCCCTTCCAAAACCAAAATTCATCCATTTTTCTCCCTCTCCAAATCTATGATGCTATCTCATTCTGAAACTCACTCAAAGAGCAAACCCGATAGCGATACCAGATGAAATCCACCATGATCACCTGCCAACAACTGCTTCAATTCTTCACAAAAATCACCCTAACCTAACCTACAACTCATCCTGATCACAACATGCTAATCTAATCACATCTTCGTGTCCTATCTCAGCAACTACATGCTCTAACAAATTTGATGCACCATATCCAATCTTCATGAAACCTTACCAAATTCATCCAAAACAATCCTCTATCCTATCTTAACCGTTTTACTCTATCAAAACCCTAAAACTCTAACTAAACTAAGCAATTTGAATAGAAAACAAACCTGGTGCAAAGTGAGAAAACAGCTATGTCACTCCTTGAATTAGGTGCTTGCAGTGATTGAAACCTGCTCAGTGACTTGAAGGATGAATTCTGTATGCAGTATCTCGTGTGCAAACCCTCTGAATCTTATGCTTCCAATTTCTTGAACCTTGAAGAATGAAACTTGTATGGCACTCTCCTTGATTGATTCAGCCAAATGGATGTGTGAATTACAAACTATGGATGATAGTGATGAGGTTCAGATCAAGAATGAGGATGATTGGTGAGAAATTGAGGGAATTTGAGAAGCTTGTGCAAGAATGAAAAATGAGTGAAAAATGGAGGTTTTGATCAAAGTGATAGCACCAACCCTTGCATGATTCAGCTTTCATGAATATATAGGTTGCATTAGAACCTCCTAGAACATTGGAGAAGTTTCCCTTACACTTTTCCCTTTCAATTTGGATTATGTTACTTTTAATTCAAGCAACCATGGATAACTCCCAAATCATGACCTAAGCTCAAAATTCCACTTTATCCAATGTCTTTAGAATGCCTTTTCCATTCAAAATGACCTATAATTTTGCATCATTTGGCCAAGATATGAAAAATACCATTTTTTAAGCCATTTTCCTTCATTAAATTCACCAATTTTGAAACCTTGTGCTATGGACATTTTCAATCTCTCATGGTCACTTTTCTAGACTCAAAATGTCATTTGGAGCAAGTTTGATGTTGTAAGTTTTTCCATTTGAGGCCTCCTTGTATGAGTTTTGGACATAGGTTAAAATGACCTGTAATTCACAAATGACCAAAATACCCTTTGCTTGCCAAGACCATAAGTTGAGTTCCACACATCATATGAAGGCATACTATACCATTCTAGAAATCTAAGACAATGAGGAACAATTCTTATGTTGACCAGAAATTCATTTGAAATCTCCTTGAGGGGTAAAACTAGCTTGGAAGTCAAGTCACTTTCACAGACAAAATTTCAGATACCTCAGATGACCTGTAACTTGCAAGGACCATAACTTGAGTTCTATAAATCTCCTTGATGTCTTCCACCACTAAAATTAAAGGTCTTGAGATCCTCTACAAGTTTCATGTTGGCCAAGAAGCCATTTGAAGCTAGCATTTTGACTTATCTTGCTTGGAAATTTGACCTAAACTAGGGGATTTTACACAGAAACCCTAATTTAGAAACTCCTCTTCTCCTTGATTTATCTTGAATTCTTCTTCACATAACAATATATCCTTGTTCTCCATGTCAAATGATGAACCCCACATCTCTCCAATAGCCCTGAATGCCTTTAAATCAGTCAATTGACCTAGGGTTGACCTAGGGTTGACCCAGATGAAACCCTAGTCAACTGTCTTCAACTGCAATTCTTGTGGTCACCTCAACAACTTGTTTTCCTCTCCAAATGACTTTCTAAGCCTCTCATGGTGTCTAGATGCTCTCCATGCCTTCCATTCACAGCTCACAACCCCCCTGTTGACCCTCAGATGCCCTCAGATAGGGGATAGGCTCAAGGCTTGATCTGCTGAACTCTCTGCTCTCAAATTCTTTTCTGATGACTTGAATGAGATGGAATTAGGATAATAACCTCTTGATAGGCCTCTAGAGATGAGAATAATGATTGGTCCCCTGTTGAATGACTTGCTATGCTTATGCTATGCAGATGGTTAGTCTATGTACATGACTCTATATGCAGATGCTAATGACAATGAAAAAATAAACCAAGTGAATAAGGTTGAGCAAATTTTAGGGTGCAACAATGATCGCATGTTGATGACATTGCATACAGAGAAGCACCGCAAACCTGGATTACGTCGCCCAAAAGAAAGAAAACCTCATAGTCGAAAGTGTTGCACATATCAACTTAAACATGTAAGTCTTAATATGACATCGTCGAACGATAATAGGTGGGTCACAAGTTTTATGGTTTTTTCATGAGTTTTATAAAGTTAAGTAAGTCTTTGTCTTTGGATGATTTCCTGCACACAAAAGACACCAACGAAATCATGAAGGTTAGATAAGGTTGAACATTTGAATTTTGACTAGAATAGAAGGATGTCGCTAGTGATTTAATAAAAAAAAATGATACGAAACAATTATGATCGACATACGTTTGTGTTTGTAAAGATTTGAAAATATATTTGATTAGATGCATGTCATGCATGTAAATAATCCAAGAGTTGTTTTGTTAAATGTTTTTTGGATGCAGTACATCAAAGGACAGTTCCAGTTCAAACTCGCTAAAAATCTCAGATGTGGAATACACATGGGAATTGCGCATACGATCTGCTAAGGAGGCAAAGAGAAATGTTTTGGTAAGTTACAGTGTCAAATTTTCATTATTATATGTTATATATGTGGTAGTAGATATGTGATTAGGAAATGTCTTTTTACCGGAAGTTGGTGGATCAACCTCATTAACACAGACAAAAGAGAAATATGTTAGAACAAGATTTGTTTATGATATATATCCTTAGTTTTGATGATAACATAAGTATTAAAAGGGAAATGGTGTTATCTAATGTGTGTTCAAGTATGCAGGTTCTTATACTTAAAAGATACATTCATAATCTGATATGAAGGCACACTTGAGTGAAGCTGAGTTATGTGGTTCTAATGACACAAAATCTGAAAGACACTTGCTAAGTGTTGTCTGGTGGAGACTCTAAAGTTGAAGGCCTCAGCATCAAAAGAAGTGACATATTTTTTCTACTCTTGGAAATTATATTGGCTTTTGATGACTGTTCAAAAGTTGTAGCAAAGTTGAAGTTATCCGTACTGCAGAAAGAAAGTTGTAATGTCAACTCAACTCGTCAGCTAGAGTTTATGATCACAAGGCTCAAGAAGAGTTAACATGCTTTATGGATAATCACTCTCAATGACTCTATAGTACAGGATACTTCTAAAGACACTTTGGTTAAACAAATTACCTAATGGATTAGGATCTTTTGTGTATTTACCTTTGATGTTTCTTGTACTTTGGAGAAGAACAAAGACATTTGATTAAGTTATTTCTCCCAACAACTAGTTCCCTGGAATCTGCTATATAAGGAGATGAAGGTTCTACTTGAATATTTAACAAGGAATAAGAAATAAGAAGGAATGGCAAAGAAGATAGAGGTGTTCAGCGCCTCTATCTGAATGAAGAAATAACAAGAATAACAATGAGCAACACTACTGAATATGTAGAGTCTTTTGTTAATTGTTGTAAATTGTAAATAGCCTTAAGGTTTCCTAAAAATTGAATATTCTGGAAATCTTGAGAGCTTAAGGTACTTGTTAAGTTTATTACCATGTACCTCTGATTCAAGATTAAGTACACCTTTTTCTCTTTTCTGTCGAACATATTGTTCAGTAGATAAGATTAAAAGTCTCATGCTATGTGTTTGAGCATAAAGTCTCTAGTTGAAAAGTTTAAGCGAAGTAATTCTCTTGCTATGTGCTTGAGCATTGAAAATCTTGATCTATGTTGATTAAGCAATGAAGTCTTGGATTGTGAATCTGAGCAAAGGAAGTCTTGGATAGAATCTATGAGCAGAGAAATGTTAGATGGTGCGTCTAAGCAGGGAAGTCTTGGATTGAGGATCTGAGCAAGGAAAGTCTTAGGCAGTGTGTCTAAGCAGGAAAGTCTTATGATATGAGGATCTAAGGAGAAAGTCTTGAACTTGGTGGTTTGAGTAAGGAAAGTCTTAGGATCTGAGAATCTAAGCAGAAAGTCTTGAAACTGGTGATTTCAACAAGGAAAGTTTTAGGATTTGAGGATCTAAGCAGGAAGTCTCAATCAGGTGCTGATTGAGCAGGGTAGTCTTAGACTGTAGGTCTGAGCAGTGAAAGTCTTATGCTTGTGTGCATAAGCAGTTGTAATCATATGATTGATTATAGTGGAAAATCTCTTGCGAGGCAAGGGGACTAGAGTACTCTCAGTTAGGAGAGGAACCAAGATAAATTTGTTGAGTTCTTTGTTTCTGTTTACTCTACTTCTGATATATTGTTCCGCTGCACGTATGATCAAATTATGAACAAACAAGTCTGAACTTTGTTCAAAACCAGAAATGTTTTATTTTGGTGAACAAAATTCAACCCCCCTTCTTATGTATTTTCCTCACCTTCAACTAGCATCAGAGCTCTGGTTTGTGTATAACACTTTACAGTGGTGCAGACAAAGATCATGTAAGGAAAGTATATTTTCATGTTGGTATGAAAAGAAGGATGGCTACAAGATGAAGGAATCTACTGAAAGCAATTTGTCTCCTTCTCAATGGGAAGTAGATAGTTCAAGATGATGACTCCTGAGTAAGTCAGAAATACTTCATCAAAATAGACTGCAGATCCAGAATCAAAAAAGCTATCCAGGTAAGTTTTATTATTCATTATTTCAAGTGTAACTTTCTGTACAAGATGTTTTAGCATAAGTAATCTTATGCTCTGATATCTTGGAAGAAATTAACTTAAGAAACTTCAAAAATGTGTAGTGGGTATTATAATCTTTTGTAACGATATATATGTCATGTTGAAACAGAGAATTATTTTTACTTTTGAAGAAAGCTCTATTACTATTGTTCAGAACAAATTAATATATTGTATTCTTCACTGAATTGATTCATCTAATAATTCTATCAAGAGTTATTTAGTTGAAAATTTTTCTGAACCAAGTGGTTTATGCTTGATTCCAAGTAGAGAATTTGAATCTGATAATTGCCAGAAACTGTGTTAATCAAGGTTTTTGGTAAACAAAACTTTTGATCTAAGATAATCTCTGAATTTTTTTTAAATTCAAAATCTTGCTTAAAGAAATCTTTGTTTCCCACATGCACAAAGAGTGTAAATTTATTTTGACACATGTATTACTCTTTACATCTGTTTAAATTGTCTTCAGCATGCTTGAAATTTTTTTTTACTTGAATTTGAAGGGAATTGAATTTGTTTTAAATATTTGCATGTTTAAAATCCTATTAATGCTATTTAATTCTCTCAACATACACGGCCTTTATCACTGTCGTTCTTGTGCTCTAACTGTAAACCATAGAAAAACCTTTTTACCTTCTCTATGGAATCCTCCGTCAATCCATTAAACATAAATTCCATGCAAGACCTTAAGATCAAACCAAAGACTACTTCTCTCAATCAAAATGATTTAAAGCTTCTTATTGAGCAAATGGTTGATTTCGAAAGTTTTATTGTAAATGGTTGTCAATTAAAGAAGTACTTTGAGTCTGAAGGATGGATGAAATTTTTTGACATGCTAAATGGACCAATGTACCCAAATTTGGTAAAAGATTTTTGGGTCAGAGCAGAAGTGTGTGATGAGTTCTCTACTCAGAATGAAGAAAAAAATGTTGTAGAAAATGAAAGAAGTTTGAAAGGAAAATCAAGAGCTAAAATAGGTCTAAAGGAATTCAACTGTGTTGAAATTAGATCTGTTGTAATGGGTATAGAGGTTTCAATCACTCAGGATAATATTGCTCAGTTAATTAGAGCTAAGAATAAAAGTATTGTAATTCTCAACTCAAATGATAGAGGAATTTATGCCAAGGATATTAAGAAACTTCTCTTCAAAAAGAAAGATGACTTTGGTAAAGTGAAGAATATGCATCTGGAACAAAAACTACTGTTCAAAATTCTCATTGGATGCTTGATCCCTCGTGATGGTAATTCTGATCAAATTTCTTGGGATCACAAGATGTTTCTTTGGTATCTTCCAACTGATTAGAGGTTAAATTTTCCTGGGTACAACTTCCATCATTTATGTGAATCCATTAAAGACTCCTCCAAAAATATTAAAAGAACAGTACCTTATACAAGGTTAGTGTTCCAACTTTTCTATCAAGGAAAACTGATCAACTTGCTGATAAAATGTGGAGCCACTCAAGACTTAGATGAAGCTTATGGAAATGTGTTGTCTGCATCCGTGCTAGCTCATATGAAAGAAAGGACATCATAATGATTAATAATCCCATCAGAATCAGAAGAGATAAGAGAAAAAGTTTCTGGATAACTTTCATATGATAATGAGAGAAGATTCTCCAGAAGTCATCAGAATGCTTATTGAAAATAGCTGAGAAGGAGCGTGGAGTGACCATTTCTCTGGATCATCTCCCTGTCAGGTCTCATAATGAGTATGACTCTAGAAGAAAAGGAAAAAGGATGGTAAACACTTATGATAATGATGAAGATTCTGACGAAGAAACTGAAGCTCATGCATTTGTTAGAAATAAACTAATGAGAGATGTTCATAAAGCATTATATAAGGAGGAGGAAGTGCTTGTTCATAATTGTGAGAAAAAAAGTAAATCCTTATAGCTCAAAGGAGACTTTCCAACAAGAAGTTGATGAACTCAAAGAAACCACCAAAATACTTCCTACCAAGATGAGAGATGGATATTTGGCTACAATTCAGACAAGGAAGCTAATGCATACAAGAAAAGGAAACTGTCTAGTTTGAGCCAAATAGAAGAATAAGATATGGAAGCAAAAGAGGCTCAGGTTTTGAAGGATGTCAAACAGTTCTTTACCTTCTTTATTCTGACTGGTATGGATGTAGTTTTTGAAGAAATGGTTAAGGAAAATTGTATTGAGGAATAAGCAAAACTCATAAAGGAAGGCAAGAAGACCTTAAGAGAACATATGGGAGAATCTATTCTAAACTCTTCTGAAGTTATTCATATGAATCAAGAGTTTATTGAGAGGTGCAAAAAGGATGTTGCTGGTACTAAATATAGGCCTAAGGAAGTAGAGGAAACTGCTTCAGAATGAGAAACTGAAGAGGTATCTGAATATAAGAATGATGACTCCAGAAAATGGTTGAATGAAGGTACAAAGGTTAATGTCAATGTAATGCAAGCTGCAGTAGAACTTATTTATCTAGCTCCAGGATCAGGTACTGAAGTTGAACCCATTCAGGACTTTAATCTTAATACTTTATTGAGAAAGTATCCTACGCCTTCACTTGTTAAACCCAGCCAAACCTCTACATTATTAATCATTCCTCTGAACACAGGTTTTTTGTTACTAAAAATTGCTTTAGTCATAACACCTAACACTGATAATCCATCTCTTGATCATACCATTCAAGACATTGATACTTACATTCAGGTTTGTCTAACTTAACCAATTCCTGGTGAAACTAGAAGTGGTTTGAATGTTAAGCCTCTCAATATTACATCACTCTCTAGCAGCTCCACCAAAACTTTAGCAGATCAACCTATTCAAGACTTTCTTAATAATGGACCTGAGTATGTTGAGTCTGAACAACAATCAAAAAATAATTGCCAAAATCAACCCTTACCATCAATTCATCAAATTGACCAACCTAAATCTCAATCAAATCATGTCATAGAAAAAGATATCACAGCTGAATCTGTTCATGAAACCCATAAAAACGAAACTAACACATCCAAACCATCTCAGCAGATAGCTAGCCACCATCCTCTACCCAAACATATACTTTCTCAGTTAGAAGTCTTTAGGACTGAGTTGTTTAATGAGGCAAAAGTACCGGTGGAATAAGGACTTACATCCATTGATCATATGGTTTACAATGCTAAATGGGAATGCTTTAGAAGATCTGTCAACTCGGTTATTGAAGATCTGAAGAATTCTTCATCAAAGGAAGTTGTTGCAACTGGCCAGAAGCAACTACTAAATCTTGAAGCCAAAATAATTGCAGTTGTTGAATGTCAAGAGTTTATGAAAATTCATATGGCTAACAACCAACTCTCAGTGGATGATCAACTTAAGTCTATGGTTGAGAGGCAAAAAGAAATCGGTTCTGACCCTAAGGTGATCATGCAATTGTTAATGAAACCTTAAATCTATGATGTAGACCCCTTTTGTATGTGCTCTTGTGTTTTGGTTGTGAAACTATATTATGTGGATTATCTTGTTTATGAATCTTTATAATGCTTTATGATTATGTATCTGAATGCTTTTATATCTATCATAATTATGTGTGTTTAAATGGTAATAGTTCATATTTGTTGTGTCTTACTCTTAAGTATAATTGAGACTTGCATTTTGTGGCAAAATTGATTAATAAACTGATTAAAGGGAAAAACTTCATTGGAATTCAAATGTTACATGAGTAAAGATACGACTGTAAAATTAACTAGTCTATTTTTATTCTTCTTTGTTACTTTAGTCATCTTTCTCTGTATTACTTGCATTCTCCCTCCAGTATTATTCTGCTTCTTCATCTTCAGCTGAATGATCCTCAGAAGCATCTATGTGTTTCTTTGATCCTGAAGTCTGAGCTCTGTAGGTAGCCAATTTGATTTGAATTCCCTTCTCTTTCCTCAGTTTCTGACTATCTTTTGCTGCATCTACAAGAAGTTATGCAGAACATTCCTTGTTTTCCAAATGTCTTTCTTTTGCTGCTTCATCCTTCTTTAGCAATTTAAATTCTCTTGCAATATCGCGCTTCTCACTCTTGTGAGGAATGCAGTTGTGATATTTTATCTTCATAGCTATCTATTGAGGACACAAGGTTATTGTTATAGTATGTTTTATGTGTTCAGTCAAGTACATAAGTATACCAATATTAAATGATTCTTTGACCATCTTGAAACACTGAATTTACTTGATTGTGACTGAAGCATTCTTGACCGTCTTGGGACTCTGCACTTTTGAATTTTGCTTGCTCTAACTGTTCTCTCTTTTGTGGGTATACCTTTTTTATGTGACAAAAGGGGGAGAAATTAGAATTATTTAAATATGACTTTATACCCCTTCAGATTCAATGCTGCCAATGTTAAAAGTACTATCGCTTCTGTTCGTTTAATTTTTCTAAAATTTTTATTATGGTTATCTTGCTCGAATAACTAATTTTAACTTTTCTTGTATATGAAAGTAAGAGGGAGCTTACAAACCTCAACCTTAACCTATTAGACTCAGAAGGAGCTTACAAACATCATATTTTGATGTTGCTAAGAAAGTTAAAATTATAACTTTCTTGAAAATAGTACTTAGGGTATGTTCTCAGAACTCAACTATTGAACTATTAGACTCAGGGGAGCTTACAAACTTTATACCCTAATGTTGCTGAGAAAGATAAATATATTTTATGATTTCTTAAAAATATAACTTAGGGGGAGCTTACAAAATTCAAACTTTAATATATCAAGACTCTGAGAAAGCTTAAAAACCCCATGCTCTGATGTTGTCTAAGAAAAATTAAAATAGCCTAAACATTATCCTTTAAATACTTGTGTCTGTCATCATCAAAAAGGGGAAGATTGTTACACACACACACACACACACACACACATACACACACACACACACACACACACACACATACACACACACACACACACACACACACACACACATCCTTAGTTTTGAAGATAACATAAGTATTAAAAGAACAATAATGCTATCTAATGTATGTTCAAGTGTGCGGGTTCTTATACTTAAAAGATATATTTAGAATCTGATATGAAGGCACACTTGAGTGAAGTTGAGTTACATGGTTCTAATGACACAAAATCTGAAAGAACACTTGCTAACTGTGTTCCGGTGGAGACTCTGAAGCTGAAGGCCTCAACTTCAAAAGAAGCAACATATTGTTTCTACACTTGGTAATTGTATTGGCTTCTGATGACTGTTCAGAAGTTGTAGCAAAGATGAAGCTATATGTACTGCATAAAGCAAGTTGTAATGTCATCTCAGCTCGTCAGCTAAAGTCTATGATCACAAGGCTCAAGAAGAGTTGACATGCTTTACGGATAACCACTCTCAACGGCTCTATAAAACATGATACTTTTGAAGACACTTTGGTTAAAAAAAATTGCACAATGGATCAAGATATTTTGTGTATCTATCCTCAACGTCTCTTGTACTTTGGAGAAGAACAAAGACATGATCAAGTTATTTCTCCCAACGACTAGTTCCCTGGAATCTGCTATATAAGGAGCTGAAGGTTCTACTTGAATCTTTAATTAGGAATAAGAAAGAATAAGGAATGCCAAAGAAGATAGAGGTGTTCAGCGCCTCTATTTGAATGAAGAAATAACAAGATACATGTTATGAATCATCTGTCTTGAAACAAAGTATAAACGGTTTCTTTATGATCAAGAAACACACAAGGGTTAGGGTAAACAAAGATAATAAGGTAAAACAACAAGGAACAACAAGGATTGGTTATAAACTATTATTCTTTCCTTACTCTTAGAACAAGATTACAAGTATATAAGAATAACAAAATAACCTCTCTCTCTTGAAATTAAGATTTTATCTTCTTATTTTTCCTTATGCCAAGATGAGAGACTAACATGCTATTTATAAGAAAATTAGCACACTAACCTAATGGGCTTTTTAACAATTACCCATTACAAGCTAACTTAGGGTACAAGCTAACTTAAGCAATTGGGCTTACAAGCAAGTCCCAACTCAACATGCTAACAACCGTAGCAATATTGACTAATGTATGTTAGAACAAACTTCGACTACAACATGCATTACTTCGACAGCAGCATGCGAACAAGCTTCGACCTCATGCTTAATTCTTGTCGAACCAGAATCTACCATTCGACCATACTAGAGTTCGATCCAATATCTCACAAATCTCCACCTTGGATCTAACTCTATAACATCAAGAAACTAGCTTTCTTCATGCATCATTATCAACTATATACAGTGGAAAAACTTGCAACTAGGCAACGTCTTGGTCATCATATCAACAACATGTGAACAGACTTCGATTGCTGCTTTACCATCTTCACCCAAGGCTCTATCATAAATTAATAATCTATTCAGATACCCATTTATGTACCTCAGGATCCACTTCAATACTTTCCAGTGAGTCTTTCCAAGATTCGTCATGTACCTACTTATAAGACTTACATCATATGCTATGTCAGGTCTAGTACATACCATAGCATACATCAAAGAAACTACTATGTTAGCATATGGAATTCTATTTCATATAAGTTCTTTCAACATCAGTGTTAAGACACTGATCTATACTCAGCTTGAATTGAGGGTTTGTCGGAGTCACAACAGGCTTTGAACTCGACATACCAAACTTTTCGAGAACCTTCCGTAGGTATGCCTCTTGAGATAAGCATAATTTCGACTGCTTTCTATCACTTCGGATGTCAATCCCAAGAATCTTGGACGCAGCTCCCAGATCCTTCTTGTCGAACTCCTTATTGAGTTCAACCTTCACCCTCATTACCTCTTCGAAATTGTTGCTTGCTATTAAAATATCATCCACATAGAGCATTAAAATAAAAAATGAATTACCCGGTCGAAATCTGAAGTAAACACAGTGGTCGAACTGACTTCTGATGAAACTTATGTGTGCCATGAACTTGTCGAATCTTCTATTCCACTGTCGAGGAGATTGTTTCAGTCCATATAAAGATATATTCAGCTTGCACACATAATCTTCCTTCCATTTTTTAACATAACCTTTAGGTTGCCTCATCAAGATTGTTTCATCTAAATCACCATACAAGAACATAATTTTCACATCCATCTGTTCCAGTTCAAGGTCGAAATGTGCCACTGTGGAAAGCAACATTTGAATGGATCAGTGTTTCACAACAGGAGAGAACACATCATTGAAGTCGACACCTTCTTTATGAGTGAACCCCCTAGCAACCAATCTTGCCTTGTATCTCTTCGATGCCACTCCTTCGATTCCTTCCTTAACTCTGAAAATCCATTTACAAGTGACTAACCTGGCTTCAGCAGATTTCTTGATCAGTTCCCATGTGTTGTTATCATGAAGAGATTTAATTTCATCATCCATGGCCTTCATCCATTCAGTCTTCTTTCAACTCCTCATAACTTTCTTATAGTCTTTAGGTTCTTCGTCTAGAACCTCACTTACAGATATTAAGGCATAAGCTATAAGATCTGCATACCCAAGTCTCTGAGATGGCTTGATGACTCTCCTCGACCTGTCTTTTGCTAGAAGGTAATCGTTATCGTTCTTCTAATCTTCGACAACATCTTCTACATCTTCGTCGACTTCATCTGGGGTACGCAATTCAGCATCAACATGCTCCACCTTAACAGGAATCTCTCCATGTTCCAGCTCTTCGTCAGCATCATCATTTTTCTTGAAAGCCATCTCTGTTTCATTAAAAACTACATCTCGATTGGTGACACACCTCATGTGACCTGAATCTAGGCACCATAGCCTATAAGCTTTGACTCTTTCAAGGTATCCCATGAACATGCATTTTAGATCTCTAGGTTCAACCTTGTCTTGCCTAATATGAGCATAGGCCACACAACCAAATACTCTCAGTTTGTCGAGACTAGGTGGATGTCCCAACCAAACTTCTTCAGGTGTTTTCATTCCCAAGGCAATCGAGGGACATCTATTTATCAGGTAAGCTGCTGTCGAAACAACTTTCGCCTAAAACACCTACTTCAATCTAGTACTAACCAACATGCATCTAACCCTTTCAAGGATTATTCGATTGAATCTTTCAGCTAAGCCATTTTGTTGAGGAGTACCTGCTACAGTCTTATGTCTTGCAATCCCAGACTCAACACAATAACTGTCAAATGCTTCGTTGTAGAATTCAAGGCCATTGTCGGTTCTCAACCTCTTAACCTTTCTGCCAGTTTGAGTTTCGACCAGAATCCTCCAACTTTTGAAATTCTCAAAAGTTTCATCCTTCGTCTTCTGAATGAATACCCATAGCTTTCTAGAATAGTCATCAACAATGGATAGAAAATACCTTGCACTTGAGTGTGAAGGATTCCTTGTAGGCCCCCAAAGATAAACATGAATGTAATTCAGGGATCCATGTGTTCTTTGCTTACCTTTGTTAAACTTCGCCCTACAGGATTTACCAAATACGCAAGATTCACAAAAATCCAAATTTTCGACTTTGTCACCTTCTAGCAGGTTCTGCTTCCCCAATTTGACCAGACATTTTTCACTGACATGGCCCAATCTCATGTGCCATAATTCTGCCTTCAACACAGGTTTCATGGATGCAACATTTGTCGAACCACTTACAACCTAAGCCTCAAGGATATACAAGCCTTGTTTATTCACACCTCTCAAGACTTCCTTTGACCCCTTCATGATTCTTAGTACTTTTCTCTTCTTGAAAAACATATCCCTTTCTGTCGAATTCACCAAGAGAAATCAAATTTCTCTTCAAGTCAGGTACATACCTGACTTCAGTCAATAACCTTATTGACTCATCATGGAGCTTGAATCTCACAGATCCAATACCTGCAATTTTGCAAGATTTGTTGTTTCTCAGCAACACAGATCCACCATCTTGATCATATGGCTCCTCGAACAATTCTCTGTTTGGAGTCATGTGCCAAGTGCAACCTGAATCCATAATCCACTCTTTTTCTCGAGTCGCCACTTAAAACCATAAGAACATCAGATGAGTCGAAGTCATCTTGAATAATGGTTGCGTTGCCATTACTTCTATGATATTTGAGGCGTTCAGGGCACACCTTTCTTGTGTGACCCTCCTTCTTACAGTGATAACATTGAATACCAGATGTTTCACCAATATAAAATTTATGTTGTCTTTTACCTTTCTTCTTATCGAACTTACCATCCTTTCACAATAATTTTTCCTTAACAGCCAAACCTTCGCCCATCATCGAAGGTTTATGCTCCTTTCGTTTGTTCAAGTCCTTAGAATACAAGGCTGATTGAACTTCTTCAAAGGTCAGGGACTCCCTTCCATACAAGAAAGTTTCTTTAAAGTGAGCATGTGTTCTGGGCAAATCACACAGCAACAACAATGTTTGATCTTCATTGTCGATCTTCACATCAATATTCTCAAGATCAAGAATCAGCTTGTTGAACATATTCAACTGCTCAACCAACACTTTGTCTTCACACATCTTGAATGAATACAAAGCTTGCTTCAGGTAGAGTCGATTCACCAGAGATTTGGTCATGTACAAACTTTCAAGTTTCACCCATAATCCCGATGTTGTAGTCTCCTTTGATACCTGTCAAAGAACCTTATCGCCAAGGCTCACCAATATTGCACTGTAGGCTTTCTTAATCATGCCCGTCTTTTCTTTTGCCGTTAACACAGCGTCCATGGATGTCTCTCCCTTCAACGCTTCCAAACAACCCTGTTGAACCAATATGGCTTTCATCTTCAAGCGCCATAGACTGAAGTCGTTCACTCCGGTGAACTTTTTCAATCTCATACTTTGTTGAAGGCATCTTTTCCATGCTCACCGCACCAATTTGTTGTGAATCAGATATCTTGAAACAAATTATAAACGGTTTTTTTATGATCAAGAAACACACAAGGGTTAGGGTTAACAAAGATAACAAGGTAAAACAACAAGGAACAACAAGGATTAATTATAAACTACTATTCTTTCCTTACTCTTAGAACAATATTACAAGTATATAAGAATAACAAAATAACCTCTCTCTCTTGAAATTAGGATTTTATCTTCCTATTTTTCCTTATGCCAAGATGAGAGACTAGCATGCTATTTATAAGAAAATTAGCACACTAACCTAATGGGCTTTTTAACAATTATCCATTACAAGCTAACTTAAGCAATTGGGATTACAAGCAAGGCCCAACTCAACATGCTAACAACCGTAGCAATATTGACTAATGCATGTTAGAACAAACTTCAACTACAACACACATTACTTCGACAACAGCATGCGAACAGGCTTCGACCTCATGCTTAATTCCTGTCAAACCAGAAGCTATCCTTCGACCATACTAGAGTTCGATCCAATATCTCACAAAACACAATTAACAACACTACTGAATATGCATAATCTTCTGTTAATTGTTCTAAATTGTAAATAGCCTTAAGGTTTCCTAAACATTGAATATTCTGGAAATCCTGAGAGCTTAAGGTTTTTGTTAAGGTTATTACCTTGTACCTCTAATTTAAGATCAAGTACACCTTGTTCTCTTTTTTGCAACACATATTGTTCAGCAGATAAGATTAAAAGTCTCATACTATGTGTTTAAACATCAAGTCTCCAGTTGAAAAGCTTGAGCCAAGTAAGTATCTTGCTGTGTGATTGAGCATTGAAAGTCTTAATCTATGTTTATTAAGCAAAGAAGTCTTGGATTGTGAATCTGAGAAAAGGAAGTCTTGGAAAGAAGGTATGAGCTAAGAAGTCTTAGATGGTGCGTCTAAGCAGGGAAGTGTTGGATCGAGGATCTAAGCAAGGAAAGGCTTAGGCAGTGTGTCTAAGCAGAAAAGTCTTAAACCAGGTGGTTTGAGCCAGGTGTCTAACCAAATTTTTGATGTTGTTGAAACTGTGGAAGCATCTAGAGTAAGCCTGTTGACAATTATGGTTAGTGTGGCAGGTTCAAGACTGTGTGAAGAGGTAATGTCAAAGTTCTGGAAATCAGAGTTGGGAGTGATGTTACAAATATCATGTTATCCTACAAAAGAAATTATAGGTACAATTCACTGGTATATTAAAATTAACCATTACAGCTTTGCATTCATCTACCTAACACCATGTTATTGTCGATATCTTCTTATTTGTCCATAGGAAAAGATATCAAGTTTTCACAAAGAAAATCATACAAAAATGTAGACACATCAACATAAAAACCTTAATATCACATCCCAACTTGAAGTCAAGTTCCATTTGAAAAACTTAGTGAATAATAAAATTACCGACCCGGTTCTCCATCAGAACTGTTGTAGGTAAATGTGATATGACTTTCTTCCTTGTGATAATCTATTGTCCATATATTATCATCGAACCCTTTCGTGTCACCTGCAATTTCATCACTCAATAATAATCAAACAGAATATCTACATAATAATGAATAATTGCAAGCATATGATAAGAAATCATTATCAGAAACTTATTGTAGAGTTTGTTCCCATGATCATTCACCGACAAGTTATATGTTTTACCATCCGAAGTGAATTTATCTCCTCCAATCCTATTAGACAGACTCCCAATAATAAAACCGAAGTAACATGTATTAGTCTGCAACAAATTTCTACCTTTCATGTAATAATCTCACTCTAACAACTAATCTCTCCAAATGATATATTCCAATAACATAAACACATTACAGATTTTTGATAACTTTAAATCAAACATGATGAATGCATAATTTCCTTTGTTAAAACGATAAGCTAAATTAGGTAAAGGAAACAAATAATGAAATGATCATACCTCATAAGACTAAATGTAATCATAACCAAGAACAATATAAGTATAATTTCCTATAAAACTGAATAAAAAAGATAATGTTAAATGTAGTATATTATACCAAAGATAACTCAGAATCAGAGTAGTAGATTATACGAAAGATAATTTATGTAATAATCTCACTCTAACATCTAATCTCTCCAAATGATATATTCCTATAACATAAACACATTACAAAATTTTGATAACTTTAAATCAAACACGATGAATGCATAATTTCCACTGTTAAAAACGATAACCTAAATCAGTTAAAGGAAAAAAAATAATAAAATGATCATACCTCATAGGAATCAATGGAATCATAACCAAGAATAATATCAATTAAATTTCGTGTAAAACAAAATCAAAAAGATAATGTTAAATGTAGTAGATAATACCAAAGACAATTCAGAATCAGAGTAGTAGATTATACGAAAGATAACTCATGTAACAATCTCACTCTAACATCTAATATCTTCAAATGATATATTCCTATAACATAAACACATTACATATTTTTGATAACTTTAAATCAAACATGATGAATGCATAATTTCCTCTATTAAAAACGATGACCTAAATTAGTTAAAGGAAAAAAAATGAAATGATCATACTTCATAGGACTCAATGGAATCATAACAAAGAACAATATCAGTTAAATTTCTTGTAAAACTGAATCAAAAAGGTAATGTTAAATTTAGTAGATTATACCAAAGATAACTCAGAATCAAAATTGAAATCTGCTATGAATCTTGTTGTGAGTTACGAAAAAATTCAATATCAATTTGTGAGACAAAGAACAATAGCAACCGAAATAAATGGTCTTCAGCAATAATAATTTGTACACAAATAATATAACAGAATAAGGCAAGAAAAAACCGAAGGTTTATTTATCCAGTTCGATCAAACGATCTACTCTGGGGGAGACAACAACTTTCCAATTCACTATACTCAGAAAGTTGTTACAAGAGATTACAGATGAGTTACAAGAAAATAGCCTTCGTCTTCAGGTTTCCAAGAACAACCCTATTTTCTACCCAAGTGTTTCCCTACCTTTCCAACTCTCAATATATGAATCAATCAAACCCAAGGTGTAATCCAAGGTTTTCTTTGTGCATAGCCGAAACCCTATGTTATACCAATAAACCCTTGGTCTCCATTATTGGTGAAAACTCTAAGATTGTCACACACAAAACATATAAGAGATACATATTTATAATAGCAAATACCCAACAAACAAAGCCCAAAATCACATAGATCCATGGATAGAATCGAAAAAAGTCTGAAAAATCAAAAACATTATTCACTGTATGGACAATACTATTCACCATATGAAAGTCACTATTCATCCGTACGGATAACACTATTCATCCGTACGAACGACACTATTCACCGATCATTTTTTCTAGGATTTTTGCGGTAAATGCAATCCCTAAAATATGTTTTCTTTCTCTTCATCAACAAAGGTTTTGAGGCGCATTTACAACAATCCCCACCTTGACTTTAAACCGTGTTGATACCTATTTAACAATCAACAACATTGTTGCTTTCTACCAAGTTGAAACTTAATCAATAAATTTGATCAAACTCAAGCAACCTTTAAATCTTGATCTCGCAACTTGCATCCACTTGTTCCTAATTACCATTCTTTGCCTAGGTAATTTAACAAGACTACGAGTATGATTTTTCAACCACCCTTGACTCCACCTGTTTTCAAATGCCTCCCTAAAGGTTTTTCTTCTTTTTATTTTGCAGTCCTTCAGCCACATTAAAAACATAATATCCAAGGCTAGCATAGACGTCCCTTTGATATGCTACAATAACCCTCGTTACCTTTACATGAGTCAAATGATAATCAGAGATCTCTGTAACCGTTCCCTCACTACTCCTAGCATCCATAGTAGGAAACTCCACCTCAAACTGAGTTTTCTCCATTATAGTTTCTCCCAGGGTTCTCCCTATGTTTTCACTATTCTTATTCTGAAGAAATTCTCTACCAACCAAGTAAGTTGTTTTAACCTCAGCTCTTCTCCAAAAACTCAATAACAACTCAGCAGTAACATGCATTTTTATCCCTTGATTTCTGCAAAATTCACTGTACTCCTCTGAAACTTTTTCAAGGCATTCATAACGCCTTAACCTCAAATCCCATAGCCCTTTCTTGTCATGAAAACCTCCACTAGTTAACGATGAATGAATAATAACATTTGAACCTTCTAAAATATATAGACCACATATTTTAGACCCTTTAACAATAATCAATTCATCACACGAAATCTTCAACACTCCACATTCAACTCTAATATAATAGCCTAGATCATCAAACATACTTATAGATAGCAAGTTTCGCTTGAGTTTTGGAACATACCTCACATTGTGAATAAGAAGTTCATGATCATTAAACATACTCCACCTTGCACCATCTTCAAAGTTTCAAAATATTCTATTCTTGGACACATGTGATAAGAGCAATCTGAGTCAATGACCCAACTATCTTCAGTGTCTGAACTGGATACTACTAATGTTTCGACATCCTCATAACTTTCCTCACCCAATGCAACTACAGCTTGAACAGAATCTTCATTGACCTTTCTTTCAGAACAATCCCTTTTAAAGTGACCGATTTTCTGACAATTAAAACATTTTACCTTTAACTTGTAATACATCTTTGATTTGGACATCCCTTTAAGCTCACCTCCTCCTCTTGACACGTTTAAGCCTTCACCACTATCTTCAATATTTAAATCTTTCAACTTTGAAAATTCTTTGGATATCACCGCCATCTGGACTTCATCCAAAGTAATAGTATCTTCCTTACCATAAAGAAGGTCATCTTTAAAATTCTCAAAGGATTTGGGTGATGAACTCAACAAGATTAAAGCCTTGTCCTCATCATCAATATTCACTTCAATATTCTCAAGGTCATCGATAATCTTGTGAAATTCTATGAGCTGCTCAACTATGGATTTGTTCTCCACCATTTGAGTTGTTGTTTTAGATACAACCTGTGAGGCAAAGACTTTGTCATATGCAATGATTCAAGTTTTTCCCACATAACAACCACAGTTTTTGCCCTGGCGACTTCTCTTAGAACTTTATCCTCGAGGCACAAGATAATGGCACTTCTGGCCTTATCCACCATATCGGTCTTCTGTACCTGTGTAAGCCTTGCAGGCATTAATGCTTCACTCTTCAAAGCATAGATACACTTCTCTTGAATTAAAATTGCTTACCCAAAGTCGTTGTTACCGGAAAATTTCTCGACCTGCCATCTACTAACCATGGTGCTCACTTGTCAACAATATCTCTTTGCTCCACGCTCACCGCACCACTTGTTGTGAATCTTGTGAATTACGAAAAAATTCAATATCAATTTGTGAAGCAAAGAACAATAGCAACCAAAATAAATGGTCTTCAACAAGAATAATCCATACACAGATGATATAACAGAATAAGGTAAGAAAAATCGAAGGCTTGTTTACCCAGTTCGATCAAACGATTTACTCAGGGGGAGAGAGCAACTCTCCAATTCACTATACTCAGAAAGTTAATACAAGAGATTACATATGAGTTACAAGAAAATAGCCTTTGCCTTCAGGTTACCATGAACAACCCTGAAGGCGCCCAAAAACAACCCTATTTTCTACCAAGTGTTTCCCTACCTCTCCAACTCTCAATATATGAATCACTCAAACCCAAGGTGTAATCCAAGGTTTTCTTTGTGCATAGCTAAAACCCCAATGCTATACCTTTAAACCCTTGGTCTCCCTTGTTGGTGAAAACTCTAAGATTGTCACGCACCAAACATATAAGAGATACATATTTTTAATAGCAAATACCCAAAAAACAAAGCCCAAAATCACATGGATCCATGGACCGAATTGAAAAAGTATGAAAACTCAAAAACACTATTCACCATATGGACAACACTATTCATCGTATAAACGTCACTATCCATTCGTACGGATAATACTATTCATCTGTACAAACGACACTATTCACTGATCATTTTTTTTCTCCGACTTTTTGTCCGAATTTCTAAAATTTTTGATTTTTGCGGTAAATGCAATCTTTAAAATATATTTTCTTTCTCTTCATCAACAAAGGTTTTAAGGCACATTTGCAACAAAATCAAACAAAACAAACCATGGTGATCATTTGCAAAAAAAAGATATAATTCATCTCACATTTTTGTATCTTGATTTCTTTAGATCCATTCTGATTCCTTCAATCATATCTTTAAAGGGTTGCATCAACTCAAACCAAATATTGACACTGAATGTGATATATATAATTAAAAACAACACACCTATTAAATATCTGATAACTTTATCCTAACCTGCCAACAACAATATTCAAAATATTGAAATAGTAAAGATTTAATGAGTGTTGTGATCCTTCATGATATGTGTCAATACTAACCACAATCATCACGATTTCCTTGAAAAACTTCTTCGAGACAAACACCTAAAATAGGTCATAAATGAGGGCCCCCCGTGAGAAGAACTGTACCAACCTATTTTGCAAAATAAACATAAATTAGAATCTTATTTTTTCATAATGAACAACAACAACCGTCACTTCCATCAGCAGGAAGAATAGGACCCAGAGCAAATCTAACAACTTGAACTAAAGACCAATAAAACAGAAAAGTCACAACACATAAAAAACCTAAACAAAGAAACTCAAATATTTAAATAAAATATGATAGAACCCTAAAAAACCATTTGAAGATTAACACTGAGAAGATTCAGTTTAACCCTTATGATTTCATATCTTGAATCAACACATCAACTTTTAGCAAGGTGTCATTATGATATGTAAAAAAGAGGAAGAAGGAAAAAGAAGAGGGAGAGGGAAGAAGTAGAGGAAGACGAAACAAGAAGACATAGAGAGAGTGTGAAAAAAAAGACGAGAGAGAGAGGGAGAGAGAATGTCAGAAGATATTTGAGCTTTCAAATTTAAAATTTGAATTGGTTCTTGGATAAAGGGAAAAGAGGAAAATCAATTACAATTCAACCTTATGGAATCATCCATTGATCTAAACATAACAAATTAAAGGCATAAAACAATAACGATATAGTTATAGTTGAACCAAATGACATCATCGGTTGCAAAAAGTAATTTTAAAACACAAAATACACTTAGATTGATGAAGTGATAGATTTTTAATAAAAGGTAGAAAAGTGTTTTCAAGAACCCTTTTTATTCTTATATGGTAGATGGACAACATAGTCTATCACAGAGAACAATCCAAGTGAATGTTATAATGGCGATCCATGTTACTTTTACTGATACCTCATACTGGGCACCAACTCTACTGGCTAAAAGTACAATACATGATGACCCTTTGTGTTGTAGGGAAGTTAATAGTTTTTAGGGTTGTCGTGATACTAGAGCTAACTCACACAGGGAAGTGAGAGACTCTATATATTGATGTTTTCTAGGTGGAATTGAATGTCCTTATCAACCTTAGGGTTGAAGTATTTATAAAAATCCTTTGGGTTTGGTTCTTAAGCTCCAAGGAAGTAGTACCCGACGAGGGTAGTTACTTTTCATATTTTTTGGAAAATTCTGACTACCACCTTTTGAGTCTCTTTCCTATACCTTATGGATATAGACACGCCACATTCACATATCTAGAAAAAGCATGTGATATAGAAAATAAATGTCGTAACCAAATGATAAGCACTTGTTCCAACAAATGAATGATAAAAAGACTGATAGAGGAAATATGTTATACCATCGCCCATTAGTGTACCTTCTATATTGCCTTTTACAATCCCTTCACACACACAAACACAAAAACACGCGCGTGTGCACGCACGCACACATACGCGCACACACACACACACACACACACACGAACACGTGCACACACACAAACACACACACACACACACACACACACAAACACGTGCACACACACAAATACACACACACACACACACACACACACACATCTCTACAAAATAAATTTTAAGTGAGTATATGATTGAAATATTATGACTTTGTTCTTAAATATATATTTTTTCTAACAAAAAAGGGTTCTTTATGCCTTTTTTTATCGTATCTATTCACATTTACTCTTTTACTATTTTATATATATATATATATATATATATATATATATATATATATATATATATATATATATATATATATATATATATATATATATATATATATATATATATATATATATATATATATATATATATATATATATATATATATAAAAAGCAAAATTTGATTTTGGTGTACTCTATTTTTTTTTCCAATTATATCCTTTTCAGTTTTTGTTTTAAATCTCAATTTCTCTCTTATTAACTGATATATAGTGGTTTGCGTATCTCTTTCATTCTACTATTTTTTTTATTTATTTTATAAATAACTTAATTAAAATAAAAATTAAACAAACAAAAAATACTGTTTATATTTTGACTTGTCTGTGCATTAATAAAAGCTGATAGATGGGACAGGAGTGTCTGTCTGGACGCTAGTAAATATCTAATTTTAATAGTTTGCATCGGAATTATATCATTTATAAGATTTAAAAAGTTTGGCCAATTTTTTTAAAAAGTGATTAAAAAAGAAATATAGATGCTACTATAAATAATATACTTAATGATAATGATTTTATCTCACGTGACAAAACACTGAGATATATTACCT
The DNA here is from genome assembly GCA_963859935.3 of Lathyrus sativus. Taxonomy (NCBI): domain Eukaryota; kingdom Viridiplantae; phylum Streptophyta; class Magnoliopsida; order Fabales; family Fabaceae; genus Lathyrus; species Lathyrus sativus. The sequence goes on along the minus strand of OZ012737.1, from coordinate 590,161,648 downwards.
ATAATGGCCATTTTTTTTCTTTTTAAAAAGAAAAATCCTATTTTATTGAATTTAGACGAGAATCTAGGGGTAAAGTAATTAAGAATCCATACTTCAAATCCCAACAACTGCAGTTTATGTTTTTAATCCAAAAATAACCACTTTTCATCTCGGTTTTATTTATCAATTGAGGTGAAATTGTTTACTTTGTTATTCACAACAAGATTCACAATAATATATATATATATATATATATATATATATATATATATATATATATATATATATATATATATATATATATATATATATATATATATATATATATATATATATATATATATATATATATATATATATATATATATATATATATATATATATATATATATATATATATATATATATATATATATATATATATATATATTATTGTGAATCTTGTTGTGAATTACGACAAAATTTAAATATCAATTTGTGAGGCAAAGAACAATAGCAACTAAAATAAATGGTCTTCTGCAATAATGATCCGTACACATATAATATAACAGAATACGGCAAGAAAAAACTGAAGGTTTGTTTACTCAGTTCGATCAAACGATCTGAGGGAGATAACAGCTCTAACAACCCTGAAGGCGCCCAAGAACAACCCTATTTTCTACTCAAGTGTTTCCCTACCTCTCCGACTCTCAATATATATGAATCACTCAAACCCAAGGCGTAATCCAAGGTTTTCTTTGTGCATAGTTGAAACCCTATGCTATACCTTTAAACCCTTGGTCTCCCTTGTTGGTGAAAATTCTAAGATTGTCATACACCAAACATATAAGAGATACATATTAATAATAACAAATACCCAACAAACAAAGCCTAAAATCACATGGATCCATGGACCGAATTGAAAAAAGCCCAAAAACTCGAAAATACTATTCTCCGTATGGACAACACTATTCACCGTACGGACATTACTATTCATCCGTACGGACGTTACTATTCATCCATACGGATAACTCTATTCACCGTACGGATGACACTATTTAATGACAAATTTTTTTCTTTTCTCGATTTTTCGTTCGACTTTCTAAAACTTTCGATTTTTGCGATAAACGCAATCTCCAAAATAGTTTTTCTTTCTCTTCATCAATAAAGGTTTTAAGACACATTTACAACAATCTCTACCTTGACTTTAAACTATGTCGATACTAATTTAATAATCAACAACATTATTGCTATCTACCAAGTTGAAACTTTAATCAATAACTTTGATCAAATTCAAGCAACCCTTGAATCTTGATCTCGTTACTTGAATCCACTTGTTCCCAATTACCCTTTTCTGCCTAGGTAATTTAACAAGCCTACAAGTATGATTTTTCAACCACCCGTGACTCCACCTGTTTTTAAATGCATCCTTGAAGGTTTTTCTTCTTTTATTTCACAATCCTTCAGCCACATAAAAAACATAATATCCAAGGCTAGCATAACCGCCCCTTTGAGATGCTACAATAACCTTTCTTACCTTATCATGAGTCAAATGATAATTAGAGATCTTTGTAATCGTTCCCTCACTACTGCTAGTATCCATAGTAGGAAACTCCACCTCAAACCGAGTTTTATCTATTATAGTTTCTCCCAGGTTTCTCCCTTGGTATT